>JAOPSE010000009.1:7399518-8129671 GCA_029449295.1 Zea luxurians | reverse complement strand
CTCACTAGACAGTGATTAAAATCACGAGGCGACCAACGGAGGAGGAAGCAGGCAGGGAAGTGGCAGCAAGAGGCGGCCGCGCGGAGTACCGTGTGGCGCGGCGCCGGGGCCAAGCTGTGGCACCGGCGGAGAGGCGCCGCGCGCAGACCTGCCGCGAGCTTGGCAGCGGTGGCCGGGGACGACAGCAGGTGGAGGTGGAGCGGCATGGCTGCGCTGTCTGCTGGGCGGGCGGACTGGCGGCGGCGCACCGAGGGAATGGAGTAAAAGGCAGGTGCAGGGTACAGGAAGAACGGCTGCCAACATTTTTTTTTCTATTTCTAATGTTATTTCCAAAAAATAATTTTCCTGAAAGTGTATATATATATTATTTTTCAATAAAATCTAAGCTTTTGTTTGATGTCTATGTATCCTTAATCTATTTACGTTATAATGGTTTACTGTGTACATAAACATACAAAAAAATCAAAAGTTGGTCTTTAGTCAAACACAACGGATGTAACAGGAATTAATTTAGACTCTGCAAGAGACTGTAGAATTGATAAATTGTCAAACAAATTGATATCAGAAATTTTATTACACGTAGTAAGGGCTAGTTTGAGAATTTTATTTTTCTAAGAAATTTATATTTTCCTAAGAGAAAAAAGAAATATTTTTTTAAAAATAGAAAAATCTCTTAAAAAAGAGGTTCCCAAATTAGCACTAAATTGTCAAACTTTCGGTAGAAAAAAATGCTCTGGGTACTCTTAATGGCGTCTCGCTAACAATAGCAAACGTCTACAAATAGAATAATGGCACCATTCTTATCAACCTTTTGAGCATTTATGATTATATATCTCTGGCCTTACAATTATAATTTTATCCCTCAATTTTAACTTTATGATTTTACTCATTCGTTTTTTAAACGAAGCTGTGTCATACCCTTCATCGTTGCGTGTAATTAATATTGTTAAGTTCGATGAGGAAAGACAAATGCATATGTAATTTGTTGTGGTTTTATCTCTTGTTATATAATTGTGATTTTACTCCCAACGTTGGGGTTGCGCTTGTACAAAATAAAAGGAGGGTAGTTAGGGCCTTTCACTCATTTATTTTCACAAGGTAATTTGGTCATGTTTGGAAGTCTTAAAGCTAATAGTTAACCAGCTAATAAATTATTAGTTAAGTTGAATCACCTAATAAACTAATTGTTAATTGTGAATTGGTTAATAATTAATTAGGATATTAGCTAAAGATGTTTGGAATTTTAAAACTAATTTTAGATGTTATTTATTAGTTTTAGAGGTTTTAAACCGCGTCCAAAACCCGCGAAGGATATTAGCTAAAGATGTTTGGAATCTTCAAAACTAACTAGGTAGGTGCCCGTGCGATGCCACGGAACATAAATCTCGATTTGTATATCAGCTATGCTTCCTGTGGAGCAAGGAAGCGAACGCAAGCCAGCCTTTTATATTAGTGCATTCTGTTCACTTCTTACTTGATCATCTCATGTTCTTGTGTGTGCGATGGCCGAGTGGCAAGCTCAACACTGGTATTGTTGTCTTGTCTCAAATGAAGTCCGGTTCCACAAGTTAACCGGAAATCTTCATGGGTGATAGTTGTGTCAGATTCTTCCGCGCATAGGGCAAGTAATGCAAGTGATAGCTGTGTCAGTTTACCCCCATTTTCTTAGGCATCACTTGTCTCAAATAAAGTCCATTGGAAGTTCGCAATTTATGTTCTGTGGCATCGCACGGGCACCTACCTAGTGACTTATAAAAGTGTGCAAGATTCCCATAGATATGTCAAAATCTGGCGAAGAATTTGAGCGCTAAATCTTAGGCAAGTGTGGTAGAAAAAATGTGGCAATTTTTGGCACTTTAGGTATACAACCAAAGAGGCTATTTGTTTTCTCATGCTATTTGTTTTGTCATGGTCATTTGATGCTCCTCGACAGCAGCTGCTGGACGCACGAAAGTAGCTGGTAACCCAGATAATTATGCATGGCTGGAGGCCATAAACACTCCAGTGAATATCAACATGCACACTGGCATGTATACCGGTCGAACTGTACAGGTATAGCCATATAAGTTTAACGCTGCAGTTGCTGAAGGTGATTGAATAGAACTCCTACTTTTTTTGTGTTATATCTAGGAACTTCAGACATGATGTAAAGATGAACCGGAGCATCAAGCAGCAGCTGGGTGCCTCTTCACTGATAATAGATCTCTAATATAGTGATGTATGTTCTATACTTTGAGGTTAGCTTTTCCCCTCTGGTCCCCTTTGTTGGAGAAACTGTTGTACTTCAGTTAAGAGATAAGTTTTCAGAGTAATTTCTCCTAATCAGTTTAGTAGAGGTTTCAGGTTCACTAACCTGAGCAGTGATCAGGCTTTTAGCTTATTTATTTATGTTGTGCAACGCTGGAATGGTTTCGAATGCAAAATTGTCACTGCTGTTGCCGCATTGCCGTCTTAACTCGCGGGGGCTGCATGCCGATATCAGTGTTTGAACGGAAAGAGGACTCACAACAAGAAATGAATGAACGATGTTCCATTGATCGATCTTGCACATTTATGCATATATGATTAAACAAACAGTTAGTTCTAATGCCTAGTTCCTAATCTATCAGCTGAGACTACTAACTCTAATCTAATTGGTTCTTAACACTCAACTTGTCAAATCCAGTTTTGAAATGTTAGCATACCAATGTAGTACATGTTTTTTTTGTTTAATTTGTTTATGTTTCTCACTGTTAGCCAAAGCCTCGGTGTATGAACTTGTTCAGTTGTTCCTCCCTGTGTTACCTGCCCATCAACATGGTCGTCCACACTTCATTTCACAGTTTCCCTAAAAAACAGAGCACAAGAACAAAAGGCGAGGCAACATCCGCCTGAAATTCTCAGTTTGAACTTGATATGTTTGTTGCCATTCATCTAGTCAGAAGAGTCAGGGTGGAGGGTGCTGAGCCTCCAGCTTCCTGATAACGGCATTGGTCACAGCCCAGTTGAACCCTCGGTACTGAAGCCACCTCACCATGCGCGCACGTCAGCTCTCCAGGGTCAAGCTTTGCCCACGCTGCCACTGTTTAGATGCCTGAGCAAACAGACGATCCATGGAAGCTTCGGACGGTTGATCATTGTGGGAACAACAATATAAAATGAGCAGTAAAGTTTTAAAAAAATTGCAAGACTCATGTACTCCTAGCAACAAAGTTCTGGCGAAGTACAACAGCTACATGTGAATTTCTCTGGACTCTTCTCTATATACAACACCCTCGAGTTACGCACGCTACAAGCCTGCGGAGATTCTCTGCGAGTTGGAGGTAATCTACAGGTGTTCAAAAAATATTGATTTTTGAAAATTTTCAAAAAGATAGGAGATGCCTCAACTGAAGCAAGTGTTCCTCGTTCGAGATGTTGAGCGAGAGGCGGAGGTTCGTCAGGAGCGACTCTTGCTCCCACATCAGGGGTCCTGCAGCATGGAGAGCTCTGACGGTTGATCGATATGCTCGCAGCTCTAGCTCATGGATGTTCAGAAACAAACCAGAGCCATAGGCGTCCTCAGTCTCCTGCCCATACTCACATGCAGACATAACATCATCAGGAAACAACTGCCCGTTCTGACTGATTGATGGTCATCATCACTGTTACTGTGCTCTGAGTAATTAGCGCTGCAGCTAGCCACCGAGCACTCATCCTCTTCTCTGGTGCGCAGAGGTTTCTCAGGCAGATCGTTGTATCTGCTACTTAAAGGCCTATGAAAATGATCTCCGTTGATGGCATTCCTAGCAGACACCTTTGGGGGCAACTCGTTCTTGGTTAACTGGCGAAATTCATGTGTAGATACTTTCTGTTCCTTGCCTGTTCTTCTGACTAAACCATTAGGTGGGATCCTGCTTGCTTCTATTTTTCTCTTGACAGCTCTAGCACCGGTGAAAGCACAAATATTGGCTGCTTTCCTCTTAGCATAGTGATCAACCTCTTCATAGGCTTGATGGTCCTGTTCCATCACAAATTTTGAGTGGTGAGAGGAGCAGTCAACAAATCGGATCAGCTTATTCAGTTCAATGATCTGAAAAGATGGTATCCATGAGATACTTTGTCAAAGAAAGGCAAAAAAGAAATTACATTAGTAATGGGAAGATAGTACAGAGATTGCTATGCTAGATACTGAGGTCAAGCAAATGCTCATGGTGAGAGGTACCACTACCACTGATTCCTCATCACTCGCTTATTGTAGCACAAAATTTATATAGTAAAAATGTTCAGTCTATAATAAATTGAAGATACAGGAATGTTCAATTTTCAACTTTCAACAATGCAAATGCTTTCAAAAAATGAAACCAGACTTAATTGGATGACGTGCACCATAATCCAGCAACTTTTTGAAGCAAGGTGCCACCTTCCACGATTCAGATCTACCAGGTAGCAACTTCTAAAATAGGTGGAGAACTGCACCTTAGAATATTTAAACGTGTGCTGATAGAAAGGATCCCAAGAGACTGAAACAGTGATATGATCACACTTGTGTGATATCGAAGATTGCTCAACATTTCAGCCCTTCCAAGTGTAGATGAATCAGGTCTAAGGTTGCCAGAGAAGAAAGGTTCTATAATAAGGACAACTGCCACAGTAGCACCAAAATACTTCAGAAAGAAATCTTGAATCATGCCGAACCACCAGTTTTCATGACGCACAAGATTCAGGTGCTCAACAAGAGCCTCAAACCGCTGCATAATATGAGATGCTTCTCTGTTCTCACCGCCATAAAATGCCACACTCTCAGCATGTGTTCTTAACCGCGAGTGAAGTTGACGATAGTCTCCTTCTAAGCGAGCATCGGACAGTCCAATCAATTCTAGGTACATCTAGGCTCTGAAATTTGAATCGTAAAGGAAGTCAGCCACAGTCAATCAGGGAAGATCAGTGACATCAATGCATTCAATTCGCTTATGGAATAATAATTGAGATCAGTGCTCAAGGGTAACATCAACTCAATTACCAACATTAGGAGCCAAGGATCACACTCATACTACAACAAAACAGCTTGTCTTTTTTATTTATTTCATTCACCCTATTTCATGTAACATAAGTTAAACTAAAATTCAATGGCTTAGGTGGGAAGACTTACTGAAACATCCCTTAGGGTCAGAACTGCCAAGCCTAGTCCCCTGTCCCCAGTTGATAAAAACAAATAGCAAAGTATATGAGTGTTTTCCATCATACCATAAAACATAATATGGACAACCACTGAACCATATAGTAATCTAAGTGAGTCCTAGAATACCTGGCCACCAGCCAATAAAACAATAGCCAACTTCCCCTCTGAAATGGCTCTCAAGCCCCTCTTCCACCACCTTTCTTTGTCCTCAGGAGTTATGTCGTCCACTATCGAGACACTTGACTCAGGAACAGGCTCAAAGGTTGGTATATGAGCACCTGTACTTGCATTAAAACACCATCAAATATTTGAGCACTCACTGAAACTTATACTGCATATTGAAGCACGCTAAGAGAAAGCTCACCTTGTGATCTAAGCGAGCATCGGACAGTTCGATCAATTCTAGGAAGATCTAGGCTCTGAAATTTGAATCGTAAAGGAAGTCAGCCACAGTCAATCAGGGAAGTTCAGTGACATCAATGCATTCACTTCGCTTATGGAATAACAATTGAGATCAATGCTCAAGGGCAACATCAACTCAATTACCTAAGGATATTCCTGCACCTGAGGCGCAAGAGTCTGCTTCAGCTATTCCTGCACCTGATAAAGCACCAAATTACATGACAACTAAACATAAAAATGCAACAGAAAGGTTTCACCTGTTACAAATCGTTTACATAGGTTTCCTTGACTAAACTGTGCACACACCTGTTTATAAGAGCACAAAACAGCTTACATACCTTTGTATTTGTACCAATATATGCACAACTTGGTGAAACATCGAGAATGCTGAATAGTTGGTCTTGAGAAAATGAAGGGTTCACTACATAAGCATCCAGCTGTTCATTAGTCAGAACATTAGAACCATCAAGCACCTCCACTGTCTCAATGCTACTCCAGAAAGCATCAGAAGTGGATTTAATACCCAAATCAACAACCTCTTCAAGTTCTTTACTCATCCATCTTGAAAAGCTGTCATTTTTCTTCAAACAAAGAGTCTCAATCGTCAATAGATCCAATGATGACTGCTTCAAGAGTGAATGTTTGATGCTACCATCATTATATCTATCTCTGTTCACCTGAAAATTTTGCATAAATGGTCATTGTCATAAATCATATTGAACACCATCAAATAGTTGTACCCATGCTCACACTATAAGGGCCATACAAGCATTAGATGTACATCTGCTTTCATTGCATATTGTTGTATTTTCAGTTCCTTTTAATCAAATGTATCATTAGCAATTGAAGTACACCTACTCTGAACGAGCTACAATGCTTTTGATGCAACAGGTTTGGAGGCTACAAGCAGCTTTGGGAGAACAATATGAAATTACCAAGTGTACCAAACAGGAATATGATGATATTGTAAACCAGTTTAATTCTCAAAGTATTATATTAACATTAGAATCAGGGTTACACTGCCTAAGGCCCTTATATATATTTTCACAAGGATGACCACAAATATCATACCTTCAATGAGCCTCCACCAATAAGGAATCCATCAACATCTGGTTGCGCTACAAGTTCTTTGCAGTTAGCTCCATTTACAGACCCTGGAGAGGGAACACAAGAGATTGTGATACACAGTAGCAAACCCTAGTTCAGAGCAATGATAAGCTAACTGTGAACTGTATGCAAGAATTCGACATTCTACAAAAATAGGTTATGCTTAGTTTCCTAGTTCCACAACCAGTCCTAAGGGCTAGTTTGGAAACATAAATCCTCTTGGGATTCCCCTCATTTCCTTGGGGTTGTAACCCCTTCGAGTGACATTTGAATAAGACATTTACTTATTTGTGGCAGGGTTTTCAACATATTGTAAAGAACTGAGATGCAACACAATTAAAAATATTGGTAGTGGTGCTACCTCCATAAATTATCCTTGTCAATTCAGCAACTGCAGGGCTAACATTGGAGTGGAGCCACTTTCTCAGACCATCATGAACCTACAATACCATGCACATCTCAAATGATACACAAAACAGAATTAATAACATTGATATCGATATGTAAATCAAGAATACCGGGAGACACAAATGGAAGCAACTATCTACTGTGTGGAAAAAAAACATGCAGTTATTGCTCGTGCATAAGAAGCTATACCTCCTGAGCCTGAGCAGGAGTTGCAACCTTGCCGGTACCAATAGCCCAAACTGGTTCATATGCCAACACAATATTTGTCCAATCTGATATTTTTCTGCAAAACAAAGGAGAGGCAGTAAACAGTGAATTAGAGAAATTCAGAAGTCCTTCATTTCTGTGTGAAGGAATAAAATTCAAAGCAGCAGCTAAAATGAGCACATGAAGCTAAAAAAATTGAAGTGTTAAAAAATGGTGTCAGGTACAAATATATGTATCATGTATAGCGTAGTTCTTTTTTAAAATGACAATAGTTTCAGATTTATTTCTGTGTCCAATTCACACACAAACACACAAATACATCAACCCCACCACCATGATTTTTATTATTTAATAAAGTAAAAATAGGACTAAGAGATCATATGCATCCTGAACCCTATACTGAACAGAAGCAGGAATAAGTTAAAAACATAAGATGATCAGAATATAACAGAAAATAAAACTGTAAAAGTTACCAGCAATAGCCTTTGTTTGTGCAGCAACAACATCCATTGTTGTTCCTGCCTCTCTCTACTCAAGGGTCTCACCAATGCAAGCAATTACCTTGAGACCTTGAGTGAGTGCATATGCAACTTTATCAGCAACAAACTACCATGAATTGAAATAAAGAAAAGTAATTAAAAATACAGAAGACTTAACAGAAGCAGGTATAGGTTTAGATGGCTTGACAAAAGAACACAACACATAATAGAGTTAAACCACCTGGATGGTATAATTGATCAGTCTTGTAGGCTTGTAACAGAGAAGGAGCAGGCAAGGCACTCCCTGCTTAGCTTTAGCTGTTCAACGGTGCCACACAAATTTTCATTCAGAATTACAGATAATCCTATGCAAAACAAAAAAGACTTTGTAAGTTGGGTGGCCCTCTTTTCCTATTCGTTAGGATTTAGGAAATTACAAGAATAAGATTCTGTGTTCTTATAGTAAATTGGGCAATAATATTTGGTGATAGTATTGGTGCTTTGCCGGCAACACTATCTAGTTGTTCCTAACATCATAAATCATAATAAGTGAATGGAGACAGTAGGATACCTGTTCTTATTGTTTTCTTTTCTTTGAAAAATTGGGCAAGAATGCACGGTTGTGTAGGAACGTGCCCGTGCGATGCCACGGAACACAAATTGCGACCCTCCAAGGCCCTAGCGACGGGCGGCGTGAGTACAATAGTGATGGCAAAATCTATGATTAAACATCATCTATTGTTGTGAGTATAAATGTAAACTTAGTCTGTTTACCTATCGAAACAAGTCAGTCCATACCAAAACTCGCAGAAATCGCATGAAAGAATTTATACAACACAAGTTTGCTAGATACCAAAATATATTTTCCTATGACTGATGAAAATTGGAGAACGTTACCTAAAACCTACAATCTAGAACATTCAGAACCTCAAAGAGCAACCTAAGATTGTGATGAAGAGAAACTCAGGACTGCAACACACGGGCGCTCATCTAATAGTGTATTATATAAAATTTAACATGAAGATTTAATGGCAAAAATTAAAAATCAATAAATATAAAATAAACATAAGCATAACTATCTATTTTCATCTAATCTTTGACCATAATACGATCAAGGTACTCTTGTATATCTACAGGAATGTTAAATCGATATGTGTTCCCCTCGTATGTCAATAGATCAATAAGTAAATTCCTATACAGAGTCGCACCATCCTGCAAAAAATGTTATAAGTAATATTATCATTCATTAACTACAAATTACATATATGATATTATTCTCACCATACTAAAATTGCGCTTTAACCCACTTTCCCACCACTCCATAATGTGCAGAGCAAAATGACCAGTATTAACACTGAAAAAGTTACCAACCTTGTTATATTATAAAATTATAAACATAACATATATATATGACATAATAATTTTAAGTAATTACCCTTTTAAGTCGAGTGGAGCATCAGGTCGAATTGAATGTCGCCACATATAAATGCCATGTGACCATCCAATACGTTTGACACCGTATGCAGCCTTATATTTCTTCGAAATAAGAAGAATAACTTCCCAAAAAAATTTAGTTGTATATCTTTGCACCATTCTGGAATAGGTGTGAAATTAAACACAGACACAGATTTGTTTGCATGATTAGTGATGAAAAGTACATAGCCTGTAGAGTATCTCCATGGCATAAGACCTGCAAACCATAAGACATTAGAATTATATGTTTGCACAATTTATTTAACCATATAGATATCAAAGGAATTATGACTTACAAATTTGCAAAGTGTGATATAATAATTCATTTGAGGCCAATTTGTTAATGTTTCTGCCAACTCTATCGCGCTAGGATCCTTATATGACTTCGATTCTTCGTCAAAACCACACATTTCCTAGATAAAAACATAATAATATAATAACTAAGATAATATCATACATGTTATAACAATATTTTTAAATAAAAAACTTACACAGAAACGCAGGTCCATATAGTGTTTTGTAATCCTTCGTTTTGCGAGAGACAACCTATTTGGTTCATTATGGGCAAGAATCCGAACAACCATGTTAAAACAATCTATAGACATATCTTTATTCACATTTAACAATTCCTGTAGTGTCTTGACAGTCAAATCTATCCGGTATGGTTTGAAGCTTCGGACCCATTTAGGCCCTGTATAGCAATGTTATATACAAATATTCAATTATATCTGAGCAATACACATAACATGATTATTAAATATATATAAATAAATAAAATACGAGGAACTTACTCTAAAATTGTGGCATTTTGAATTGTCATGATATAATCGCATAGAAACTCTATCATATCTGCTTTTTTTACTGGCATATCCTTCGTGGAAAGACCACTAATTAAAGAGTCCTTGCCACACTCATTAACAGAGGTTGGAGTAGGGATGACATCATTCTTTTCTTTGGCACATATTTCTTAAAATATAATGATATAGGATCATCTTCGGGGCTAATCGGAGGGCTTCGTTTCCTCTTGTTAGGATTTGGGGAGGGTTCTAAAATCTCAACACCACTGGAGTTAGTCTCATTGTCTTTTGTACTTTTATTTGTCTTATTTTTATATAATGGACATCCCTTTCTCTTGTTCAAATCCGAAGGCAATAAAATAGCGGCCAATTTTGGCCTAAAGTTTTTTTATATCAGCCTGAAAAGTAAGAAATATATGGTGTTATTTATCATATCACTGTAGATATGTATATGATAGCTTTTTGATATACCTATATAAAATTGTCTGATAGTTCGACTCCTGTCCAGTACTCCATATAATTAAGTAGGAAAAAGTCCACACGAAGAACTACATTAAAAAATCAAATCAAATATGTTTCCAATTTAAATGAAACAGTTTTAGAAAGATCAATTATTACCTATCTGTCTGCTTGGCATATTTAAACTCTATAAGTTTCCAAGGCCAATAGGCAACTTGAAGGTCTGTCCAATTATGTCTTTAAGTTTCATGTAATGCGACACACCATCTATTTGCTTTTGCAAACCCTTTAGCTACAACAAATTAGTAAATCACATCAACAAATTACTCATAACCACAAACAAAATTAGTTACGAGTTTCATTACTCACAACAAATCGAGATCTTTATGACCCAATGAAGAACCCAGTGAATCGAGTATTTGTATCTCTCGTCTTTTGGCATTAAGCACAACAAGATACCAGTGAAGTTCACGAATGTTTATAGGTATGAACACCTGCAAAATACTTATGTATATATATATTAGTTTCATAAGTATCGTACGATGATTTTATAACTAAACTCATATATATATAGTAAATTATTTTGTTACCATGTCATGTTGAAGATATAATAATACCTTCGCTCAACTTGAGATCTTTCGCTAGTTTTCACAGTATATAACATCAAATTTTCGATCATCACCAGCATCTCGTTTAAAAAATTCACTAACAAATGTAATCTCTATGTGGACTGTACCACCAAGACGCTGCTTCATATGTTCTTGTGCTATCAATAAGTATATGTAAGAATTTATGATCTGCAAAATACATGTACAAAAACTATATTTAGTTAAAAATACATAAATTTGTGTGTGCACGCGTACAAAAAATATATTACCTCATCCCCCAAATAAGAATCCGGTTGAAATAGACATTCCATAAATTTTCTGGAAATTACTTAAGAGCCAATGCATACAAGTTCAACATCCATTGTCGCATAAGGAATGTTTTTAATTGATTCGATAAGGGTCATATCTCCTTGATTACACATATAATCTAGAAACCAATCATATATATAGAGAATGATCGAAGTTAATTAGTACTACGAACGGATCAAATAGTAATAGTAGAGGTAACTAATACATGATTGTAATACCTTCTTGAACAATTACAGTCGCCATGTCCTTTTTTGGTTTATTATGATGCAATGCAAATTTACATTCATCTATTGGCGCTAGATAATTTATCTGTGTTCCAAATATATCTTCTTCAATAGGAAGTATAGGAAGTCTAGTATGCTCATCTATTTTCCATCGAGAGGTGATTCATTATCAACTATTGAATGCTTGTCCAATTGGCTATCATCAACGGGTAATTCATTTGTCTCGTCTGAAGAATCCATCAAGGTGAAACAGTCCTACAAATATTGCAAATACAATATATCTAAATATACTGATCCAATGGCACGATCGAGATAGAAGGAAATATATTCCAATGAGCATGTGGTGGAGGACGCACAAAAATTAAGGTATGACAGATTTTATATAGAACTATGTGTACAAATCCATATACGTGTATGAATACACACACAGTGTCTTCTCTCGGAAATATGTGGGTAAATCCCTCGACCACCAAATTTTGCAGCAGCAGGTGACAAGTTCAGAAATCGGATAACTTCTATGTCACCATTATGGAAACCATAAACTAAAGCATATGGAGCACATCTGTGAAATCACTTCCGACCATTGGTTGATATTGTATTGAGAATGAGAGGGCTCTGGTCTAAATTATTCTCCCTGAAGACCACCTTCTCCAAGCATTTTCCTCATAGGTAGTTTTTGTGTATTCACTGTTTTACTCAGTTCGAATTGATACATACACCAAATGATGACTGTTGGTTTCCACAACAATGACCCAGCTACCTTATAGGAGCAACATTCGGCCAACCAGGTGGGGCACGCCGGTGGCGCTGTCTGTGGCCGCGCGCAGAGCTGGCAAGGGGCAGGGAGGGCGGCTCACCGAGGAAGAAGAATGACGCTCGGGCGATGGTTTTTTTACTCGGATCCATTCTGCGCGCAAGGCTGGCAAGAGGCAGCGCGGTCGGGCTACACAGTGGAGGAAGACGGCCGTCGGAGGTTCGAGGTCGGCTGGGGCAGGGCTATAGAGCGCGTAGAGGAGAGCCCCGCCACCATGGCTAAGGCTGCTCGCCCATGGATGACGCAGCGTTGGATGACGCCCGGTCACCATATAGGGCAACAAGTGTGCAATGGGATATGAAAGGAACAGAGAGGAAGACTCACCGGAGGACGCTTCTCACCTAGGCGAAGTTGAGCGCAGGAGGCCGCGAATGGTTACAAATCCGAGCGTGATGCGCTGGCTTCTCACCTTGGCAAGCTTGAGCGCAGGAGCCGTGGACGAGCTTGAGCGCAGGAGCCGCAAACGGTTACCGATCCGAGCGCATGAGCTGGCTTCTCACCTTGGCGAACTTGAGTGCAGGAGGCCGCGCAGAACAGCAGGAGCGAGCGCAGGACAGTTACGATCCGAGCAGCGGCGTGGCGAACTTGAGTTTAGGAGGCCGCGCAGAACGGCAGGAACTTGAGCGCAGCCTGCGCAGGACAGTTACGATCCGAGTGCGGCACCCGGGAGTGGGTCGTGCAGGTCGCTGGGCCGGCGGGGGGAAGAGAATTTTCGATCTGAGCGCGGCGGGAGTGAGGGAGTGGTCGCGCAGGTCACTAGGCCGACGGGGAGGAGTTTGGGTTGGGCCTCGGGAGAGAACGTGTACCCAGATTCTGTAAGGGAGAAGAGCTCATCTAGTTGGCTAATCAACCTTCACCTGATGCATGAAGGCACAACAGTGACTGCACTCTCCACGACACTTGCCTGGTTCCATAAGCAGGTTCTGACATTGGGCACTAGACCTGAAACAATTGACATTGTCACTGGCTGGGGCAGGAGAAACAGGGTAACTGCATCTTCGCTGGTTAGGCAATCGATTCAAAAGATTCTAAACCTCTTTGAATCCCCATTCTTCACCACCCGTGGAAATACTGGCTGCTTTGTCGACTGTGGGGAGCCACTCAACAAGTGGTTGCAGAATCCTTATGTTGGGCGCATACATTTATTGTAAGCTTGCACAATTTTGTGGAAGAATCAACTTGGAATGAAATATAAGTTGTGCACCATATATAGTTCTAGTTTGCTCTGATTTAGTCAGGCCAGGTGTAGTTTGGTAGCCGGATAGTCTATGCTTGGAAACTATTTATTGTGATTGTGATAACGTTTAGAGATGGAATTTTTCGTTTAGCTTGAGATAAATTTTCTCTCAAGATAAATTTTCTCTCAATTAGCCAGTGACAGGTTGACAGTCGCTGCTGAGTGCTGACAGGTAATGTTGTTGAAAAAAATTGATTATTGTTAATTGAGACAGAAGAATCATAGCTGAATGCACACTCTGATCGGTCAAGTACAAATCACAACTTATTTAACTCGATTGTAACTATTATCATTCCAGATTGCACTTTGTACACCTAGATTGTACGCCCGGTCACCATCGGGTTTCAAATATATATATCATCTTTCACCAGCTCCACATCTACAACTTGGTTGGAAGTAGTATACAAAATGGTAATACAATGCAGAGCGAAACTACACTGACAGAAGCTGGTAATCTGTCACTGTCCTTGCGGACAAAAATTGCTTCATACACTGGGAAATTGATCGCTACTATCAGAGCACATAGAACGGCCTGCACAAACATAGCTCCCAGACTCACCGCTCCTTTACGCAACAAAAACCTTTGCCACCCCGAGCATCATGCACGCCAGGTTAAGCAGTGCAACGGTTGTAATGATCACAAACATCATGGAGAAGGACCCAAACAACATCATCCCCTTCTTGTACCTCTCTAGGGCCTGCGGATCGGTCACCTTCGCCGTCAGGGTGAATCCCGACTCAGTGACGCCAAGCATTCTGTGGATTGTGTCGATGGCTGCCAAGAGGTATGAGGTGATTCTTCTGAAAAGCCACATCCTTTGCGTGTTCCACCACTCGACAGCAGTGTCGCCACATTGCAGGGATTCCACCAAGCTGCAGGAGTATGCATCCACAGCAACATATGCAAACGGTACAAACCAGGGATTGGTTATCTGGGTTGAGTACATTTGCAGATGCATGTTCTCTTTTAGAATGTGACTAAAGTGCATATAGAAAGAAGCAACAATCGAAATGTATATATCAACTCACCTCAGGGAACAATGAGATGCCATTGAGGAAGCAAAGTGAAGGGATAGTGATATAGTAAAGGGTGGGGAAGCTGTTAGCAGCCCAGCACCCGCAGATGGAGTAACCCATTTGAAGGCCCAGGCTGATCTTCCTATGACCTAGCAGAAACGGGTTGTACTTTTAGAGGGAGATCTGGAGGAAGCCTTCTGTCCATCTCTTGTGCTGAACCAGAATATGTCCTAGTGAGGTAGGGGCCATGCCTAAAATATGAAAGCAAAAAATCTCCAAAGATCATATTTACTATTTCTATTGAGAGCAAATGTCACTAAATAGACTATGATAGATTTAACATTTTATCATGTGAAATGAAGACCACTTTCCCTCCTTGCAACAAAAGTGTTCGAAAATAGAACATGGATCTGACAACTTGGATAGGAGCTAGCAAGCTACAACAGCAGTCATGAACCAAATGCTAGCACTTGGTCCGACATGCTTAACTTTGTTATGGAAAAATGTGGTAGTGAACCAAACTTATTTCAGTAACTCAGTAAGAGGCCACAATACACAAACAGAATATATCAAGCAAAAATGATTCAGTTTGTGGGCTTATCTCAGAAAGTAATAAATTTCTGCTATTTAGCCTCATGGCAGAGTAAGGTTAGCTTTCAAAAGTTGATAACTTCATTGCTGCAAATTATAATGATGCAGAAATATAATGTCGTGATGCATAGTAAGGCGAGGCATGGCGACTGACTACCGCCTTACGCTTAAGCATCTAAGGCATGGGGAGAGGGGACACCTTAACAACTTGAGTGGAACTTAAAACAACAACTTCTGTTTGGAAAAAGAAAATCCGCGTAGAAATGCAACAGAAAAACATATGGAATAAAAAATATATATGACAGCAAATTACCTCTGTGGCAAGCCCGCTTGAGAAATAAAAGGTCCATATGCAGCTTCTCTCTCTGTTGCTAATCGTTGGGCTTTCTGGAATTCTTTTAGGACTGCTTGGAAATCTTTAGCTAGCTTTGCATCAGCAATCTTCTTGGTAGCCTGCAAGTCAATATGAGATCACGATCACAAATGTAAAAAGAAAAGACCAATTGTCATCCACAAGGAAAAACAAAAATCCCCAGATAATAGAGGAATAGGCATGGGCAAAAAATATACAGCAGCTGATATGAGATTTGTCTTAAATGCATGGTGATAATTTCAAATCTTGCTACAATTTTTTTTGTCACATGGAATGCTACCATGCCAGAAGAGATGCATACTATGATAATGAAAGAAAAATTCTAATTTCTATATTACATACTTACACCAAAAGTTCCTATTACTTTATGCAAAACTAAAATTTGTACAAAACAAAACACATCACATTAGGTTTGAAGTGATGATGTTCTTGAGGTCTCTTCTCACGAGCCATATAAACCAGTGTGGGCAACACTTTTCCATCGACATCAGTTGCTTTCCTTTTGTTTCCATCAATTAAAATCTAGCAATTGAGAACTCCTTGATCAGAATAAACATAAAAAATGGTGAAAAGAAAAAAAAGACAAAATACATAGCACTAAACTAATGATGGTGAATAGAGATGAGCAAGTACTTGCCTGAATTTTCCATCCTTGAATACAAGCTCAATTAAAGCATCTCTGAGATATGGGTTGGGATCAGTCAGTAGCCTTTTCGCAAAGTAAGGATATGATGCAGCAAGCACCTTAAAATCAGGGTCAGCATAGAGTGCTAAATCTTCTAGTACGGTGAGCGATCGCAGTATCAATGCATAGTATGCTGGTACTGGAATTGAATAAAGGCTTTAGACTTTATATCACACTATGAGAAAAATAATACAAAACAAGGAGCTAATATTTGTACAATGGCAAGCTTACCATTGAATGGGTACTGATAGAGAACAACACCTAGGCCATCAACTATTGTCTTGAAGTTCAACTCACTCACTGTAGCATTTAGTGCATTATCAAAACAATTCTTGAAAGCATGCACAATCGGGGAAACATCTACATCGGTATTTAGTAACATCACAACAATAGTCATTCAGTTTGGGAAACATGTTATTTTGAAGTGAACAGTTTGGGAAACATGACTTACTACAGTTGACAGCATATGAAATGGATAGCATTACACTTGACAGCCTACACAAACAACGGCAGAATCCAATCAAATGAATAACAAATGTTTGAAAGTTTCTTATGCTCCAGTAAAAAGATTCTCAACTTACATAAATGATTAAACAGATTTACCAGAGATATCCTTCATTTCATGCAAGTTAGAGGTTTGGCATCTGTGGATTTCCATAGATTTACACTGCATGAGATTGAATATAGAAAAGTATGCACTGAAAAGAGAGTACATGAATGAAAAATCAACTAACCCCCTGGATTATCAACATCTATGGATTATCAACATTTAATCCAGACTACAAGAACCACTTATAAGTTACCCGTGCATCATTTAATACCTAACCATACAAACACAACTTCATATCATTTCTTCAGTAAAAAACAAGATCAGTTATCTAGCACCAGTATTTATATTATCTATAGGAATCAACAATGCAGGTATAGGGAAACATTGTTTTTACCCAACAGCTATCGAAAACAACCAGCCATTTAAAAAGCCGATTAGGTGGCCACTTAATCAAAATACCATCCCACAGCTCATGCAGGGGATAAGTATAGGAGGTGGAATGCAGCCAAGTCCCAGTTAACTGCATAGGATGTTGCTCAAATCGCACTGACATACTCTAGAAATCCCAGTTAACGACGTGGAGGAGGTAGAGCCGGAGGGGGAGGCAGTGAAATGAAGAAATGCTCCATGGACCGTGGCAGTGCTCCCGCCTTCGCTCGAGATGTTGAATCAAATAAATTGCAATGTCTACTTAACATTGTGAAACCAGGTTGACAATAGTCCCAAACCTGTAGTGTTTTACATGCTTAGTTTTATTCCCCTGGATCCAGACCTTGAGCAAATATTCATAGAAGTTGAACAGTTGCCACGAGAGTTAAAGGCACAAATTCTAAATTCATAAAATCTAATCACTGGACTGCTGCAATTAATTTCATTTCAATAGAGGATACATGAAAATGTAGTCAATGAGTACATGATTATAGGTTCAAATGAAGAACACACAAGTATGTTAGTGACCACATACCTTTACTCTGATGAAGAGTAGAGTGAATGAAAGAAATGCTGACAGCAAATAGTATGAACAAGACCATCTCCTGAATATATACTGGTTAATAGACACCTTTAGATTGATGTTGGTACAAGAGACATGCGTAAAGATTCTTTTTTTAGAAATACACAAGTATGTCGCTCCTTTTATAGCTTCAACTGAGTTGTGTAGCCAACCAAGCATATTACTAACAAACAAATTAGTAAGAAGGAATGGTAACTTGATATGTTCCATATGCTAGGGATAATTCCTTAGAATAGGCTTACCTTCAAGGCCTCTAGGGAGCACATCACAACCAACATATGGTGCCATCGCAGGCAGCTCCTGAACATGGTTCCTTTTATAAACTCTGACTAACATCACTCAATCTTCCATTGTCAATTGCTAGAGCATCTTGGCAGCATTGTGTGACTGCTACAGTCTCTGCCATATTATATTTACATGAAGAAAGCACCCAACTTGATTTTGGTGAAGATACTGAACATTGTTCCTCTATTTAAGTGAGGTGCAGTTATATATAGCTAGTTAAGTTAGGTACAAAGACCAAAGACTATTTACTAAACAATACATGAAACATAATGAAAAGAGACCGATAACATCTATTCAATGCTCATCTGCTTTCTTTGTTGTATCAACCAAATGACCACTAAACAATAGGAAGCTAAAAAGGTGCGAAAATAGATAAATAAAATGCAACAAATACATATTCACCTAAAAACCAAAATAATCACGTGCATTACAAGTTATTAATTGCCATGCATTCTTCAATGTCAGCTACGGCGTAAGGACCTCCTTATAAACGATATTCTTTGTGTATATTGCGTCATTTATCGTTGAGTTCCTTTTAACCCCCTTCTTCGTCTTCTTCTCATCATGGAATGGAATGGCAAGTATCTTCACTTTCGATCGAGCAGTGGCCCTTGATAGAGCAACATAAAGCTGGCCATGAGAAAACACTAGTTCCGGCAAGTACACACCAACATTAGGAATCGTTTGGCCCTGGGCCTTTTTAACCGTCATGGCAAAACTTAGTCTTATCGGAAACTGCTTCCTTTTAAACTGGAATGGGAACATCTCATCATCAGAGGGACATAGGGGTATACGAGGCAAGAAAATTTGCATTCCAGCATGCTGGCCCAGGACAATTTCAGCATCAATACTGTTTTTTTGGAAACCACAAACCACCAACCTCGTGTCGTTGCAAAGTCCATTAGCAGGGTCTATATTCCTAAGCAACATGATTGGGCATCCAACTTTGAGCTTCAGAACATGCGGGGGTAGTCCATTAGGAGTCAGCGTGTTTAGAAATTCTGAGGGGTAATAGTTATTAGGATCATCCACCGCGGTGTCAAAGCTATGGTACATCATCTGCTCCCCTTGGAAACGATCGATCATCCTCATATTTATCATATCCACCCAGTCATTCCGTGTAGACAATATTGCTCTTGAAGTGATGTAGCTTGTGTTAGACATATTTTCATTTAGATTGGGGTAAATGTCATCTATCAGTCTATCAAGGTCGCGGTCACTACCAGTATATGGCACACATACCTCATCTAGAAGACGAACATCACCATCGTGGTTTGCTTCCTCAGTTCCACCACCGACGCGCAACAAATATTCTGCAAACCATGGGTCACTCTGTGCCCTCATGTTTTGAACAAGCTTTAGGTGGCACATGGATTCCCAGAGGTAAGAACTCCGTAGAGAGGCAGCAACTATCTGAGCCCTTGACCCCTTGCGCACAACAGGGAGAACTTGTCTGAAATCACCCCCGAACACAACAGTCTTCCCACCAAAGGGCAGCCCAGGCCATCCCATTATATCACGCATGCTATTGTCTAGCGCCACAATTGCTTGTCTCTTAGTCATTGATACCTCGTCCCAGATAATGAGCGATGCTTTTTGTAGCAACTTCACTGTCCCGCTTTGTTTCGTGAAACTACATACAACACCATCATCAATAGTAAGTGGTATCTTGAAGCGCGAATGGGCAGTCCTCCCCCCAGGCAATATGGAAGCCGCAACACCAGATGTAGCTGTTGCAACTGCAATCTTGTCCTGACTGCGTAGGGCCGCAAGCAGTGCCTTATACAGATAGGTCTTTCCAGTCCTACCAGGCCCATCCACAAAGAACACTCCACCATTATTGGTGTCAACGACAGATAGGATCTTATCATAGGCAGACCTCTGCTCCTCGTTTAGGGTTTCTTTCATAGCAACGTCTTCTGTCGTCGGCTCGATACTTTCCTCCTCGTAAATCTCTCTATCAGTACCATGTGAATCGTCATATATGTCAATGATAGCAGGGAGAGGGAATGTCTTTATGTCTTTACCCATTGACTGCAAAATGTTTCTAATGTCAATCAATACCATCTGCTGCACATGGGTTTTGCTTTGAGTACTACGGTGATAGTCCTCTGACATTGAATCAAGGTGTCTCTGCCATAATTCTGCCACATCGTTTGGCTCGCAGTATACCAGTATTGTTGCAAACAACCTTCGTAGTGCTGATGGCATTTGGTAAATAGCGGCTTCGTTGAGACACTCATCTATTGTGTCGTCTGCTTCAAGCAGTCCCCTCATTTGTGCTGCCTCACGAAAAGATGGTAGTGTGTCACCATCTACTGTCCTTAGATCCGCATAGGAGGTAGCACCCGTCACATGGTTTAAGAGAAGTCGAAGATAAAAGCGCTCCCCCTCAGCTGGATGAGCAGAGACGATTCTACCAACTTGTCCACCCGTGTTTCGTTTCCTCCTTTGCCACACTTTACCCTGCTGCAAAGTGTACCACTCAGGAAAATCACGGTAAAGGATGCCCTGAGCCTCCTCGCATAGCCTATTTGCCTCAAAATATGCCGTAAGCATTGAAATATCAGCACCTAGACGTTGGACAACATGATTTACTTTAGCACGCTCGTGAAATGACACCATGTGCATGTTTTCAAGATGGAGCTATAGTTGCATCACTGGTGGAGAGTTTTGACTTAGATCAAAGCTGAATATCCTCCAGAGGGCTTCTAGAGGGGTCACCCACCTAGCATCTCTATACTGCTTGATCTCATCAACGTCACCATCAGCCTTGTTTGCATCTGTCACAACCACAGACGCACGATCGTGGCCTTTGTATATGTATTTGAACAAGTATTTGACAGCCTTGATGCTCCCGCACGCCTCAACATTGATGTGACAGTTGAAGAGCCGGAGGAGGTAAGGGTTGTAAGGGATGACCCATATGTTGTCCAATTCACAACCTTGAACTGTTTCCTTACGCCCATCATCACGACGCCTATAAATAGGATATGAATCCTTTCCTTGAGACGTTGCATTGCTAAAAGCTCTAGGATAATGGTTTTTGCATGAAGCACGACCCTTAGTGCATGGGCATTTAGGATTTAGCAAACCGCACGGTCCATGCATCATATGCTTTATAACCATCTTGTACAGTTGGGGGTACTTCTTCTTGTCAGGGATCTCAGCAGAGATAAGGAGATCATACTGATCGGGGCAAGTTAGCTTGTACTTTCTCTGCATGATGAGTAGGAAATGGGCATGAGGCAAACCTCGCTTCTGGAACTCCACGACATAGACATAAGACCGGATTTTTCCAAGAATATGATGCTTAGTCAATCGCTTCTTCAGTTCCTCTAGTTTTGCATGGAATATGCGAACAACAAGGTCCGGACGATCCTGTGGTGACTGCATAGGCAGAAGCTTTGTGGTTATTTCATCCCAATTGGGGTTGCACGTCATAGTGAGGAATATGTCTGGCTTCCCAAACTTCCGCACAAGGGCCATAGCATCCATATACCGGCGTCTCATGTCACGAGGACCACCGATAAATGATGTAGACAACACTGTTCGCTTTCCAATTTTGTCTGCTCTGTTCTCTCCTTCATGCAAGCTATCTACCAAACCCTTGTATAGATCCGCCCTTAATCTGTCTTGGTTTTTACGTATGAAATCCAAACGAGAGCTCTCAATCTTGATGTAGGTATCAACCACGAACTGTTGGAAAAGTCGCTTCCCATAAAGTATTGGATTGAATATACCTGGGCGACTTTGGAATCTGTAGCAATAATAATCACGTACAGACACACATAGATGGCTGGGTCGTTCTGCAGCCACATGGTTTAGTAATTAGTGTTGATAAAAACATACTTAACAAGGATTATATTAGAATCACAAAGAAACAACTAACCAGTATCATCATCGTTTGCATCCCTTGTCCTATGTTGATCGCGATATGCGTCTACTTCGTCCATGGAAACATTGGACTTAAAAAAATATTTGCATGCCATCCAAGTTCACCTTTAGGAAAAAACAATGGGTATGATAGTGCATCATAACATACATGGTATGAACGGATCCCGTGGCTTGACCTATCTTTCCCATGGAGGATAACACTATTACTGAATTGACCTCGATGTTCACTCCCCTCAATCCAAACTGCAGCGACCTCCGAAGTGATGGGTACATTATATAACTTCTGGTTCAGCATTTGGTCAAGGTTCAAGGCGATATGGTAGTTTTCAACGTTATCAACGTGCCCATACTCCTAAGGTGCTCAGAGTATGGGTTTCCCTTAAATATTTCAACCAACTGTTTAATAACGGCCTTGTCTTTCTCAAGTTGCTCTTGACGACATTTACGATATCTATGCTCGAGACTGGGATCATCATCATAGAAGTAAAGTTCAAGGTGTTTATGTTCCGCCCCATCTTCCCTACCGAATGACCTTACGTTGTGGTACATCATGCCATGTGCACGAAACGTGTAGATACCATAATCCATGTTTGTAGTCATACTGTCAAGGCAACAATATAGAGAAGTGAACGAGAAATGGCCGTTAAAAATCGAATGTTATCACGAAAATGCCTCGCATCAGCATTTGCACACTCCCACAGCCTCCTAAGCTGGGGCGGGGTCTCCAATGCGGCTAGATTAATCTGTCCATTGCGACAACAAAATCCAGGTGGTTCATACTGAAACTTCTTCGCTTTGCAGTAATCGCAGTCAGGAACAGTGCTCATCAAATGTGTTTCTTCAAGTATGTTACTATACACCTTGTCGTACAAGTCAGGTACGTCAGGGTTGACAGTAAAGGCATCTTGGGTTTCATCAATCTCAATATCCTCACCAGATTCACCATCTAAATTTGTTTTGAAAGAACAACGAATAAGACATACAACTTGAGAAACTTTTAAATCATATATCCTATATTCCTATATTAAAATAGTACGTAAATACCTTGCCCCGCGAATAGGTATCCTTCTTCTTCATCATCATCTTTAAAAAGTACAGTCTCATCATCATCCCCTGTAAAGAACACACCTTAATCATATTAACCACTAAGAATAATTAGGGAACTAATCATGGAATGAGCTTGTAATTACCATTGGTAGTAATAGTCGAGTTTGTCTGGTGCTGCTTCCCAACGTCTACTCCTTCAGTCATTTTGTCACTATTTGTGGCAGGGACTGTACACGGACCGATACTTTCTATTAATATAATGGAAAATTGTGTTAAGTCAGTTGGCCACTATAATTCATGTGTTAGATCAATTAAAGATGTATTAGTAGTTACCATTGTTGTTGATCTCACAAGTAGTCAGGTGATCAATTTCATTGTCCCCATCACTCTCCATTTCACGATCCATGGTTGCAGTAGAAAACTTTCTTCCAATGGCTGATTGAAATTCTTGGTTTTGATGGGATACCCAAATCTGTCTTTCGCCATACGACACATGATGTTTATGTCCTTTTCGTCTAGGAGACGTTGTTAGGTTGTTTGTCTCAACATCCTCAGTCACCAATGGAGTAGGAACAAATGGTGTTGGGATCAATTCAGGAATAGCCATGTGCTCGGAGCTAAATAGAGACCCAGTAGGTGCTTGAGCATCTGCGGAACTCCACACAAGCTCCGGGGTAAAATTAGGGTTCTCAATGGCGATTGAGTCCTGACTTAGCATCTCTTGTTGTCTTATTCTATAGTTTTGCCTTGCACTCTTTTGACATGGTGTCATATTATGCAACGTCCTTTGTTCCCTAGTTTGAGTTGCACATCGAGCTCTTTCTCAGATTCTCTTACGTTCCTTTGCCTCTAACACTTTTGAATACTCATGGTGTACAACATTTTCTTTGTTGCGTGATGCACGACGTTTCTTCAATTCATTTTTTTTCATCACTCATCTCCGCGTATCGTGCTCGTTCTCTTTCCCGTTTATGTTGTCTTGCATCCGCACATCCTACTGAACCATTATAGGTTTTAGTTTTTAAACCTTATTGAAATGGCAAATAAGGCATCTTATATTATTAGAAGATATACCTTCAACAGTGATGTTGGACAGTTCTTTTAATGGAGAACGAGCATCATTATTTGGGAGCGGGTCCATCTACGTATTTTAGGCAACCACAAAACCTATATGAGAGGATGAGTCACCTTATCATACTTCAACAAAGGATAATATACGCTCAATTTCCAATCGGATAACATTGATTCGTAAAGATAGGGAAAGTCCTAACGAGCAAATTGGTACGTTCAGTTAAATGGTAGGCAATCATTGAGAATCAAAGTCAACATATAAGACTAACTCCAACAAGGACCTCTAAAGGGTCCTATACCCTAAATTTAAAGGATGAGGTCGTCCTCTGCTCCCTCCAGCAGTGTCCTCTAAACGGTCCTCTAAATTTAGAGGACGCTGCTGGATCCTCTATATATGTATGTACAAAAATTAAAAATTACAAATGTCTCTAATGTAAGTATTTTAGTATAGATGACATGATTTAGAGAATGTTGTTGAAGAGGAAAGAAATATAGAGAATGTAATCATTTTAGGTTGTCTCCAACAAGGGAATGCAAATGGTTCTATACGCTATATTTAGCGTTTCTCATCCTCCTAAAGCTGTCCTGAAGATAAGCTGATAAACAGGAAACGAGCAGAAAGTAGAAGAAGATAACTTTGCTAGTTCTACCCAAAGTTTTAAGCACTGGCTGGTCCACCAACGGGAAATCGAGGAAGAAATAGTTCAGTTTATGAAACTTGAAAAACACCAGCAAGTAAATGTGGGCCCCATCATTAACAAAGGCAGAATTGTAACATGCCAACTAACAAAAACTGTGTTAGTATGTTTTCTATGTGCAAAATAGTCGATATGTTCTACCTCATTGATAGTGTTTGCTTATGAGAATTAGAAACACCAACTTTGTCCTAATTCTGATTACATAACCATCTGCATTGTATCTTTTTAAAACGTGCTTATATTGATGATTTAAGGTGTGGATTTGATTAGTGTGTGCAGTCATCTTGTATTTGCATACTTTACTTTCTTTTTGTTCATTGCTTAGGTGGTTTGTTAGTCAGATTACTCATTGCGTATGCATATACACTTGTTGTTCATTATAGGTAAAATGCAAGGATGTTGTCAACTGGCTAAGGCAAAATCAAGCAGGTTCAATAGTTGTTTCATCCCCAAGCTCACTGAAGGATGATAAGTTCAATCTGCTAGCAGCAGAGGATAGCAAACTCTTAGTACAACCAAGTTCAGATAACAAACAGAAGGCTCCAATTATGGCTTCTAGTTCATCTTTTCATAACTCAAGCTTACCAAACCTTTTTTCATCGCCTTCTCAGCAAAAAAAACACCAGATTACAATGGTACGGCTACTCACTGGTTTGTATAATATACTTTGTTTACATTTATTGCAGAGTCGTCTCGCAGACTTATGTACTATATATTCATTTCTATTATGTCAATGACATCCAGGTATGTTTGCTGACAAGAAGAACACGTCCAGTGATAGCAGTAAACCAGCTTTCTAGTTTGGTGGAAATAATGTCATATTCGATGGCAAGAAGGATGCACCTGTTGACAGTAGTAAACCTTTCCAGTTTGGTCCGAATAATGGCATATTTGGAGACAAGAAGGATACTCCCAGTGACAGCAACAAACCTTTCCATTTTGGTGCAAACAAGGGCATATTTGGTGACAAGAAGACGACAAGTGGTGACAACAGTAATCCTTTTTAGTTTGGTGCAAATAACGGTTTTCAAACATCCAATGCACCATCTATTTTTTCTTCAGTTGCCCAAAGTTTTAACCCACAGAGTCCACCTCTATTTTCAATGAATCAACAATCAGATCCCACAAATCTATGGTAGACACTTCTTTGCAACAAATGTGTTCTATGGAAGGAAAGGGAAAGGATCCCATTAGTACCTGATTGTTGGAAGGTTCCTACCAGAACCAACGCTACAGCCTGCAAAGGCGATGCATTGCCTTTACACAGTCACTCAATGTGGATGGCTTGTACTGTATATAATGGACAAGTGTGGATTTCAGATACCAATTGACAACGAGATGTGCAAGTTAGCTTGTAAGACATTTCACTATGCAACTGTTATAGAGACCGAACAACAACACGGTTATTCCACCTACTCAAGGCTACTTTGTTGGATGTAGTATAACCCAAGAAAATAGTCGATGCAGTGATGGAGGGTAAGAGAGTAGATTGTACTCCAGTAGTGATTCCACCTACACTGATTATGTTTTAGCAGTAGTTCCAATTTGATTTTGATTCTGCAGTATGGTCATGTTAGTTCCATTACCAGAGAACGTAGTTTGTTAATTAACTGCATTATTCATCAGGTCTTTGAAGGAACTTCTGGAATAGACAACAAATACACAACCGTGCAGTTTACAGGCAAGGTACTTCATCTTGTGACTTCATTTTTTTATTTACTTATCATTGAAGTGTTTAGTAGGCAAAAACACTTTGGGCTAGATCATTTCAATTTGGGAATCTACCAGGTTAAATTTAACAATGATATTGTTTTCTGTAGTACCCTGGTTATTGAGAAATTCTGTTTTGCACAAATTTGTGGTCTCAATATTATTATTCAGGTATACAAGTAGGAGCACATACTTGATAATTTTTTGTAGTATCTGCTTTATAGCAGAGCTTCTATCACTAATTTATTTGTTTTCTCATATCTGCTTTTGTATTTTTGTTTATGGTGATGACTTGGAAGAAGTCAGTGAGTACTACCAAAATACTGTAGCTATAGAGAACCAAATTTAAAGGGTGTTGCTGGAGACTAAGTAGATATAGAGAACCAAATTCAATTATTTGGAAACATTATTACTTTTTAAACTGATATATTATACATTGCTTGAGCAACACGAGCATCATTATGTCATTCCTACCGCAATTTCCTCGACGGCACGATCATCATTATGCAAATGACATAGGCTTGTATAGATCAATAACCATGCTAACAGTGATGAAGGAAGATGAATGAAGACTAATGATGGTGAACTGATTTATTAGCTCATAGAAAGGTCACATAGGTTTATACAAAGTGATCACCATTGAGACCGAACACACGACTAATACAAATAAAGCACAAATCATTACTACTAAGGTTCATCTAAAACATAACTAACAAAGTATCTACTATAACAAGCTAGAACATGTTTCAATCAGATATCACAGTTGGGAGATGTGCCCGTCTGTTCTCAAGTAATCTGTCGACGATACGACTCCTTGGATTTTGAATCAACGAACGTCGAATAGCTGCAATTTAGAACATAATTTGTAAGAACATGATTATTTTAAATTATTATCATTTTAATTTTAGCTATAGTTATAACTATATTATAAGAACCACTCACTCTTTAAATGGTATGTAGTGTGATGATCTGGGTTGAAATGAACGGTACTGTAATCTGAGGTTTCCAAGCATCCTATTGTTACAATAATTAATAAGCATAAGAATTGAGTTCATTTTGAAAGATTTTAGGTACAAGAGAAATTACCGTGTGTATGGTTAAGACGCAGCATAGTTCCAATAATTATGTTATTGTCAACTCTAGCTAACGACCATCGTAGAGCATTTCTTTGCAAGAGGTCAGACCATATCCCCACGACGATTAGATCCCACCTATAAAAACATTAATTGTGTCTAAATAAGACCTAACAATTACTTAATGCTTTAAAACAATAATTGTTGGGGGCCTTCGTCCTCCGAAGGTCCTCAAAAACATGATTTGACAATGTTTTCCAAGTGGATTATGTGAACAGGTATTTTCGGACTCAGAATTATGAACATGAAGCACGGTCAGGACGAAGCCTGAACCAGACGAAGGACGAGCTGATTACCAAGCTCTACGGAGGATGGTGCACAGCCGAAGCTGTGCGCAGGGAAGCTTCGTCGCGATAGCAGAGGGGGGAAACCGACTTAGAGATAAAAAGACTACGTGGACCTTGACAGATTTTCATAAGTCATTGACAAATGTAATGGACATGAATGTAATTTTACGTGGGCTGCGTCTCACGTCTATAAATAGATGAACAGTACTCCTGTACTATTCACGCTGACTTGGCATATACTTTTGCGTCACGCCTGTACTCTTTACCTTCTTTCAGGACCAAAGGTACATCTGTAATTTGTGATCATTTCTATTTCTCCATATTAATAAAATAGAAATGATTCTACGATGATGTTTATATTTCATGCTTTATATGAATCCTTCATCATTACTTGTTATATTGACGAAGGTATGTCTCTGGTGACCTTCGTCCGAAACTCATTATTTCCCGAAGGGGAATAATGTTTAGTAGGACGAAGGGCTTTAACACTTAACATTTTTTATGTTGCCTTGTTCTTAACTCTTAGCATTTGAGAACAAGTCACTAACATTGGCGCCCACCTCCGGTGAACTCACCTCCACTTCGAGTCTTTTGGACACCTTCGGAAGCTGTAGACCTTCGCTATGGCACCGAAGAAAGCTTCAGCGGCTGGGGCTGCAGCACTGCAACCGCTGGACCACAACCAGGAGACCGTCTCTCTTCGGGAGGCCCGAAGCCAGAAGAGAAAGGCCGTCAGCCCGACGCTTCAGGAGGAAGAGCTAGACCAAGAAATCAGGGATATGGAGATGCTACATCAACAGGTGCAGAGGAAGAAGGAGAAGATGGCCCGGCTAGCTGAGTTGCAAAGGCAGATAGACGAAGCTTCTGAGGAAGTTCGCCATCTTACTCATGATGAGCAAAACAGAAGGCCTCAGCAGAAAGACCTTCATCAGGAGGGCTTCGTCAACGAAGATGACTGGTACGACAATTTCCATCAGGGAAATTTTGTTTTTGATGATGCTTCTCCTTTGTCCGCTGAGCTGCAGGCTACACCTTGGCCTCCGTCCTATAAGCCACCCCAGCTCCCCATGTTCGACGGCCACTCAGACCCGAAGCAGTTCTTGATGAGCTACGAAGCAACAGTGTCTTCGTATGGGGGCAATGCTGCAGTCATGGCAAAGTCTTTCGTTATGGCTGTCAGGAGTGTTGCTCAGACCTGGTATTCCTCCCTTCGACCAGGAACTATCACCTCATGGCAGAAGCTGAAGGATATGTTGTTAACCAGCTTTCAAGGATTTCAGACGAAGCCGGTCACTGCCCAAGCCTTGTTCCAGTGCACTCAGGAACATGAAGAATACCTTCAGGCGTATGTCAGAAGGTTCTTGCGTTTGAGGGCGCAGGCACCAACGGTGCCCAATGAAATTGTCATCGAAGCCATGATCAAGGGGCTTCGACCTGGACCTGCAGCCCAATACTTTGCTAGGAAGCCTCCTCAGACTCTGGAGAAGCTGCTCCAAAAGATGGACGAGTACATTCGTGCTGATAATGACTTTCGCCAAAGAAAGGAGGAGGCCTTCAGATTTTCTGAGATGACCAGGGGCTTCGGGGGAAGATTCTATCCGAGGCATGTCAGGTCCATCCACAACTCCACTCAAAATGATGACAAGGGGAGTCAGCAGAACAGGCCGCAGTGCTCCTCACAGGCTTCGGGGCAGCAGCAAGCTTTCTTTCGGCCACCAGCTCCAAGAGGCAGAGGCGCCAGGGGCTTCGGCGGGAGATTTGGAGATCAACCAAGGAGGACATTTTGCTTATTCTGCGGTGAGAACAAGGGCCATACCACCAGGATGTGCCATGTCACCATCCAGAAACAAAAGGAGCTAGCAGAAGCTGCAGCGCAACAGGGACAGCCGAAGCAGGTCATGCATACTGCTTCGTATCATCAGCCTTACATCCCGGAATATGTGGGCAACCACCCTGCAGTTTCCGTAGCTTCGGCAAGTCAATCTCAAGCTTCATGGCAACAGCCCCCGCCCCCACCTCCGCTGCAACAAGGCCAACAGCCAGAAGGGAGCCAATATGTTCCGCACCAAAGGGATCTCAGAGAGCAATCTGAGGCTCGCACAGTCAATAGTACTGTGCCAGAGTCGAAGCACATTTATTGACATATATCCTACTTTGATAGCAGTCTTTTCCGTTTAAGTTCTATTTTCTGTGCAATAAAGAACATTTCAGTTTTCATATAGTAATTTCGTGGTTGGTTATGAGGAAAACCTATCTTCTCCACAGGCTTAAGTGGCTGAAGCTTAAAAATTTGCGGTAATAAGGAGGGCCTTCGAATTATTAAAAATCCTTCGAAGCAACAAAAAGTCGTTCTAAGGAACGCAGAGTAAGTTGCTAAGTTACAAAAAAAAGCCGTTCCAAAGGGAGCGCAGTGTAAGTTTTTTGCTCCAAAGACGTTCCTAAGGGAATGCAGAGCATACAGCGAAAAGTCAACGCTGATTCCGCCTAAGTAAAAGGCGAAGAAGCTCCAAAGACGTTCCTAAGGGAATGCAGAGCTTATACCGTCTAAGTAAAAGGCGAAGAAGCTCCAAAGACGTTCCTAAGGGAATGCAGAGCTTATAAAGATATTTTGTGTGTATCTTCGGAACAAACGTCATTTGCATAACATAACATCATCACATCATTTTGCATAGCATAAGCATCATACATCATGTTGCATACGGCAAAAGAAGGGGCACAGTATCAACCTTCGAAAGGATGTTTTGAGAAAGAGCAAATTGTGTAAAGTCACGAGGGAATACAATGATAATCTTCGGAAAATAGCTTCGGAGAATGTTTTTATGAAGCATGGATGAGCTTCATCAGAGTAATATCAAAATTGTATAGCTTCGGAGAATGTTTACATGAAGCATGGATGTGATTTATCAGAACAGTTTTAACGGAGAATGTTTTCTTCACGAAGCATGAAAAGAAGGGAAGGTGTTTTTTCGCCGAAGGCTCAAAAATGGTATGTATGTACAATTTCATGCATCGTAAAGAATTGAATAATAAAAAGAGACTTGTATATTACATTCAAATGTACAAAATATTACAGAGATCACACTTCCAATGTTTTTTCTAATAACACTTAGTCTTCTCTTAGCACTGCTTCGGCGGCCTCATTTAGAAGTTGATCAACAACTTTATCCATGATAGCTTCGGCCATTCGTTTAATCTCGTCATCTCCTTTTGTGTGAGGGTCGGCAGTCGATCCAGCAGCTTCTGAGGGAGGAGAACATTTCTTCATTACTATTACAAATCGCGAGCAAAGTTTGAAATAAAAATTACAGCACAATAAGAACGACTAATTAATACCTAATTGCCTCTCGGGCTCTGTACTTCTTTCGGCAGCTTCTGCCACTTTCCTAGCATCATGGATGCCTTTTTCACTTCTTTGAATTATTTCTTGCGCCATTTCTCGGCCGCCATTGTCCCAGATATCAGTGAAGAATTTACCGCCAGCCATGCTTGCTTCGGTCGAGGGATCTTTGATGTCTTCAGAGGACAGAGCAGCTTCGGACTGAGCTAAGGATTTTATATGTTCACAACCTTTTTTCTCCAAAACAGCAGCAACTCCTCTGGCGCCTGAAAAAGCACAGATGTCGCCGCGGCTGCTCAGGATTTCCTCGAAGGCCTCGGCTTCGTGACTAATCCAGTCCAGTGGACCTTCGGGATTGCCTCTTGAAAAGTCCTCTTCACTAGAAAAGGCGCCAACGCTGGCGAAGCTAGATTTTATCTTTTTGACGCATTCTACAGATTTAACATAGCATTTCCTCTGAGATGCACGAAGCTCTTTAACACTTAACTCTAAATTATTGACCATATGATCACTAAGTTCTCGTTTTGTTTCCTCAAGCACGCGTTCCTCTTTAGCTCTAGCTAGCTGTTTCTGAAGATCTTTAATTTCACGTTTTTGGGCTTCCGCCTGGGCTTTTGAAGCAGCTTCGTCCTTCTTTACTTTATCTACCAGTGTAAGCAGAATTTTATCCTTCTCCAGAGCTTCGTTTCTCAATTTGATAACTTCTAATCGAAGGTTGTTGAACGCAATTTCATAGCTTTCATCTTCGGCACTCTTTTGTGCTCTTAGTGCGTTGCTCAGGATCAAACCCTATACAAAAAAGAATCCATATAAGGATAAAGGAATGAATTACGTATTGTAAAATTTTTTCAAACGACTAATTCCCATACCTTTAGGCTATTATATGCAAGACTATCCGCGAGATCTTCCTTCGTCATAGCGCATAATCCAGCTTCAAGCTTCGGGAATCCCATACTTCTAGCCATCTCTCGGCAAACAGATAGTTCTTTATTATCAGGGAGGCAGTACAGGAAGTCATCTTCATTAGTCCCGTTAAACACTACTGCCCCTTTCGGATATTTTAGCTCTCTGGCATAGTAGTTAGCTTCGTAAGTTTCCTCTTCGGATAATTTCTTCCCCGAAGCATGTCGCACGATGTAATCGTATGCGCTGGAAGGAGCTTCGGGGGCGGCAGTGTCAATTTCTTTAACCAAAGCTGGTTCTGATATTTTATCGGTCTCCAAAGATTGTTCCTTGGTGGGCTCTGAAGGCCCAGCTTCAGCTTCAGGTTGTTGCTTCGAAGCTTCAGCAACTTCAGCCTCGGTAGACACTTCAGCAACTTCAATAGTCCCTTTTGGAGTTGTGCTTGAAGACTTAATTGTCTCCAAAACATCTAACACGTTCACCATTCTTTTTCTTCTCGGGGTCACCGACGGGCCCTTTTGATTTTTTGTTGTTTCAACAGTTGCTGAAGGACTTAAGATTTCCGATATTTTTTGCTCTCCAATCTTCGGTTTTTCTGCTTTTTCGGCTGAAGGTGCTTCAGTTTTCTCTTCTATCTTCAGCACTGGAGCTGGTTCTGTAGCTTCAGAGGCCAAAGAGACTTCACCAATAAATTTTGGCACGGTGGCCGGCTCAATAAAGCGCGCTCGATGGGTGAGCACCTTCATCTTTTTCCTTTGCGGCGCTGGCTCACTAGTGGCACTTGGGGTAGCTTCTGTCGCAGGAGAAGTAATTTTTCTTTTGCGACCCAGTACCGGATAATGATAGTCAGGGTAGACAAACCCGATTGCGTCAAATACCCGGTTGAGCCTTTTCTTCTTTCGGCCTCCGAAGGCTGCTGATAACGCAGTATTTTCGGCCTTCGAATATGCCCCGAGCAGTTCGTCACTTAATGTTTCAATGCTTTTCAACCAGTCATCATCAGGTTCAACAAATTTATCTGCATATTTGAATGTGTATTTCAGTCCGACCAGTCCGCCTTCGTCGGACTCTTTAATGGTCTCCTTCGGCATTTCCCACTTTTCTGCAAGTGGCCATACCCTGAAGGCAATGTGCTCTTGGACCAAGTCCCTTGTCCCAATGAAAGAGCAGATTATGCCGAAGGCTCTTTGGCATTCTTCGGCTGCTTCGTCCATTTCAACCTTCGGCCTTCGAAGTCCGAAGCGTTGCCAGATGGGGCGCATAATGATACTCTTAATATTTTCTTGCGCTGATAAGTCATTCTTTACATAGAACCACTCCGTCATCCAGGCTCCGGGCCACCTCTTCCGAAAGGTTGGCACAGGGCGGCTTGACCCGGAGCGGGCACCGAAGCTGTAACACCCAAAGTTGTTGTGATATTGTTCTTTTCCCCAGGGCTTCGTCTCATATAACAACTCATGAATATTGCAAAAGCTTTTAGCATTTGGTTCTAAACCTTGGCTTCTCGCAGCCCAGACAAACAACCCCATTCTTATGATAGCTTCGGGAGTAATTTGATGAATGTAGACTTGAAATGTCTTCAGGACTTCAACAACAAAGTTGCTTAGGGGGAATCGAAGCCCAGCCTTGAGAAAGCTTCGGAAGATTACGACTTCATCTTCTTCTGGGGTGGGAGAGGTCTTTTCTCCAGCGTCAGCCCTCACAATAGATATATCTCGAAAGTACCGCCCCCTCATATTATCAATATGACTCTGCTTGATAGTGGTTTTCCCGAAAACCGTGTGACTTGGCCGCCATGGTCGATCTTCGGCCTCTTCTCCACCACTTTCTACATCATAGCTGTCGCTGTCACCAGTATCTTCGGATAAACCTTCAAGAATCTCCTTGGTGATTTTCTCCGTATTGGTCTCCGCCATCGCTATGAGAAACCCCAAATTCTTCTCTTCGTCGAGACTCAGCTTCGTCTCGGCAGGGATCTTCTTACCTTCAGACATCTTCGGAAACGCTAAAAACTGTTTTCGAGGCCGAAGCTTCAAAATCAAAAAGACCAGCAAATCTTAGTGCACAAGAGCTAAAAATTTAGTGGGCCGAAGCAGATGGCAAGTGTGCGTACCAAATAAGTTTGCGGTATGATCTTATTTATACCCCCAGGGCGTTGAAAATTGAAAGACCCCACTTGTCAGTGAATATTGCTATTCTAGCAAAGGGAAGGTGTTTTTTCGGACCTTCGGCTCAAGGCCTTCGTCCATATCGCAATCTGAATTTATTATTAACAAATTAATATTGCGAGGGGCTACTGTTGGGGGCCTTCGTCCTCCGAAGGTCCTCAAAAACATGATTTGACAATGTTTTCCAAGTGGATTATGTGAACAGGTATTTTCGGACTCAGAATTATGAACATGAAGCACGGTCAGGACGAAGCCTGAACCAGACGAAGGACGAGCTGATTACCAAGCTCTACGGAGGATGGTGCACAGCCGAAGCTGTGCGCAGGGAAGCTTCGTCGCGATAGCAGAGGGGGGAAACCGACTTAGAGATAAAAAGACTACGTGGACCTTGACAGATTTTCATAAGTCATTGACAAATGTAATGGACATGAATGTAATTTTACGTGGGCTGCGTCTCACGTCTATAAATAGATGAACAGTACTCCCGTACTATTCACGCTGACTTGGCATATACTTTTGCGTCACGCCTGTACTCTTTACCTTCTTTCAGGACCAAAGGTACATCTGTAATTTGTGATCATTTCTATTTCTCCATATTAATAAAATAGAAATGATTCTACGATGATGTTTATATTTCATGCTTTATATGAATCCTTCATCATTACTTGTTATATTGACGAAGGTATGTCTCTGGTGACCTTCGTCCGAAACTCATTATTTCCCGAAGGGGAATAATGTTTAGTAGGACGAAGGGCTTTAACACTTAACATTTTTTATGTTGCCTTGTTCTTAACTCTTAGCATTTGAGAACAAGTCACCAACAATAATGTAGCTATAAATTAGTGTCACCTGGAATCCATTAGTACAGCATCTCTATACGGCCTTCCACCGATATGCTTTAATGGCTCTAAATGAAGAACTATGCCAATAATGTCTGAGCAATTCACATGTGATTAGTTATCTTTGAATAACTTATACATCAGCCATTAGTATTGTATATAAACCATATGGAAGCAAGGATCATTACCTACGAACGACTTATGCGGTTGTTCATAAACCTCATGGAATGGCATAAGAAACTTTGGAAATGGAGGAAATTGGATTGGCTTGATGAATGGCTCCACAATAGTATGTGTTATCAGTCCGATCTCTAGCCCATGTCCAATATTCCGAAATTGAAACGCCTCCCTATTTAGACAGAACCCCACTCTATACAATGTATATGTGCATCCTTGTGTGAGTAAGGCATCGAACCGTGGAACATTATTGCGGCTTGAAATTGCTTCCATTTTGGATCCCTAGATATATGTGAATACAGGTCGTATGAGGCAAAGAATTTTATTATAACAACATGACTATATTGACTCTATGTTAAAGCTTGAAGTAACTCACTGTGATATCCTGTAGGATGAAGTGTTGACTATCATGATGCCTAGGGAACTTAACAACTACCCTCACAAAGATACTCTTTACTTGTGGTAAGTTATTGACATCTTGAATATCATCAAATAACACGAAACTATATAAAACACAAACTTTAGCTTAAGTTCTGCATTCATATATAAGTGTGACAAGTGAACTATATACTTACGGAGGAAAGGGACGAATGGCTGGAACTGTCCTATGTTGGTTTAGTCTATCTGATCGCGCCATTGATCTTGTAGGACCAATCATGGCAATATCGCAAAGAAAACATCATTAAAAGGATTAAATGACAAAGTCCCTCTGTCAAACAAATAGATTTATTTTACATCATAATGAAATTACAAGAGTTTATTTTGTAGAAAGTTTAGACGCTATCTACGTCTTTATTCTTTAAGAAACCTAGCAGCAAATGGAAGATTTTTCATATAACAATATTTAAAGTTAAATCATAAAATGTAACATAATTTGTCCAATTGTATTTAACTTTGGTTTATGGTTCTTGCCACAGAGTACAGGTAATGATTCCTTTTAGCTTAATAACGATCAGTTTGCTGATTTGCCATGTTAATTTGTTTTGTGTGAAGTCAAGGAGTTGTATTCAAGATCATGGCTGGATGTAACAAGCAAATGAAGCAATGATTGAAATATTACAATTCTGGATGGTGACTTAAAAGCATGCAGAAAGTATTAGTAGAGATCATTGTCATGAAAATGAGATGTTCCACAATTTACTCATCTTGTGTGATTGAACAAGCAGGAATCAAACTCAAAGGAAATCACTAAAAGGAACGTAGGAAAAAGCTACCGAACGAACAAGGACTCTCACTTAAGGGTGTTTCGCTTTGTGTTGAACTGTAGACCGAGAAAGAAGAATGAAGAGAAGCGAAGAAGAATGAAGAAAAGCAGATGAGAGAGAAAAGTTTAGGCAGGTGCAAGTGCACCGTACAGAAAGCATACTACCAGCTAATCCTTTCAACTATCATTTTAGCATCAACCTCTATATACCGGAAGCATGCGTGTATATAAACTGTATACCCCCAATAAATACCCCCAATACACACAAGTATGTCATGTCCATTAATCGCTATAAACATGGTCTTTATGAAAAACTAAGTTCACACAGTTTGGCTTATATATGCAAAGGAATAAATCAGAACAGCTAAACAGATTATGAATACTGGTCATGTAACCAAAACTGTTCAAACTGTAATAGTAGAACAAGTCATTCAAATATTCAATATAGAAGAAATAGTCAGGGCACTAACCAAAGTTGTGTTGGACAATACAGAGCTGCAAAGATGGGTGCAGAAATTGAGGCGAACACAACTCCAAATTTCCCTGGGTAGTCAAAACAACCCATGATTATTATAGAAAACATAAGTATTCACATTCGGAGATATAAAATAGCAAAAGATTTTGCACAGTAAAAATAAACTGGTATTCGCTACCAGAAGTTTCATAGGAATGCCAAACTACAATGACAGAACTGAAATACAATGATGACACTTGTCTGGGATCAGCAATAAAATATTACTCTATAATTTTCCCAAGTTCAAAGCTAGACATAATTCATGGAAAGATAGTAAACTGTAAGCAACACGAGGTTGTAAAAGACAGTGGGCACAAGAAGCAAAGGCAACCCTGATGCTTGAGAGTCTGCACTGCTTGGGGTTAACTCTGAGAAAATAAAATGGCAAGTAGAGAAGCAAAGGTTAACTCTAAGAAAACACAATGGTAAGCCCCTCCTAGAAACACGCCACAATTGTTACAACATTGCAGTAGACCTATATGGAAAAACAAATCTACTGAATAGAGATACTTGAAAAACAAATCCTTTTTATTTGCTTGTGAATTGGCACATTCTAATCTATATATCTGCTGCAGTTAGTGATAGCAAGCAGAACACTATTTACAGGTCTGAGAATAAGATTAAAGAAAGAGAGGGATTTTACTATTGGAGAGGTTTAAAGCACAAATCTGATTTTACCCATTTGTAGCAGTGTTAATCATTTAGAACAAATCATGTATGAATGTGTCATACATGATATGTCGCCACTTGAATTGTTCTTAAAAATAATATACTTGACAGTGTGCCCTCTGAAATATAGATCAACCAGGAAATAAATTTGATAGCAACACATTTTGTCAACCAGCCATATAGGAAATCACAGCAACATGTACCTTACATTGCAGATTATCAACTTAGACTCACATAATGATGTTTGAACATTAATAGAATATTTGTGAAGGTATTGGACACCACATATAAGTAAATTCATAAAATTACCTTTTCAATGGTATTGAAAATGTCAGATTATAACTTGACTAATCTATGAATGCATGTGCCAAATATATTTGTAATCTGTTTGGCTCTGGCACTGAAAATGTCAGATTAGTCAGCACCTGAAGTTGTCTAACACGAATAGCCATTTTTCAGATAGATGATAGTGTTTGTAGGACTGAATTACTGAAAAGGATGTACCAAGTACCAATCACCATAAAATGCTACCACAAGCACAAAAATCAAGGTTATGAACATCTACTCATAGCATATAACAGTATAATCCACATGGTGGCTTTGGAATTACTTAGCACTGGAGGGACATCTCATGTAGCCATGTTCCCCTGGAAGTAACTGAACTGTGCGTTGTTAAATGCCTATGCAAAGGTTCAGATGTTGACAAATATGCTTGGAAAATAGCTGCATTCTCAAGCTATTTGTAACTACTATTACTACATCAACCCCCACGCTTCTGCTTCATCATTAGCAATATGTATGTTCATCTTCTGACTTTGGCTCAACAAGCTAACTATATTCAGACACAATTTCAGTCATCCAACCATTAAAATCACAATTCATGCATGATATTACCAATCTATCTTCGGTTTTAAAAGAAAATTAAAACATCCAGGTGCCAATATAAAGCACTTAACGATTAAAACTTGTACATGCAGATGATGTAGTAATTCCAATATAGTACAGTACACGTATTCAACAAACCATCAATGTATAGATTACAATAATTGCAAGCATTGAGTTAGACTAACAGAGCTCTCAGTTGATTATCTAGTCCTCCTATAGGAGAATGGCAGCTGAAAAGATTCATGCACAACATACCAAAACTACAAAAACACACAAACCAACACTCCACCCTGCAATCAATCGAAGTAACAGATTTCAAAAACTCTGGGCTCTATTTAATACACCAATGCATGGTGGCACACAAACCGACACTCATCCATAAGTAACAAAATTTCATGTCAAACTAACAGAGCATGCACCAATTCGACTCATGCTTCACTCAAAGTTTGTTTACAAACAACATGTGACAATGAAATTAAACACTTCAGTGGTCTGTTGCACTACTAATTCAACAAAATAGATGATACATGAACGCAAGTGGTAGAAAGGGACATTGGAGGACTTACCGGACCTGGCAATGCGTCGAGGAGGGGATGCGTGCTCGAGCTCGCACACAGAGGACAGGGTAGAATGGGAACTGAGTCGATTGTCCTCGTTCTCTAGGGAACTCCACAGGCACTGGCGTACACACGTGCTTGAACAAAACAGAGTACGCGCAGGCTCCCCATTTATCTTCATCAGATACATGCTGACCCAGGCGAAGTGGAGGTCGTGCAGATAAGGAAGCGTGTGGGAGTGGAGGTCGTGGGCCTGAGTAGGGTAGGGGGGAGTCCGCTAACTCGGGATGGAATAGGTCGTGGGGAGAGCGGTTACTGACACGCGCTGAGCAGAGCAGCGGGCGTCGCGCGATGTGCAGCACAGGGAGGCCGCGCGACTGGTGTGGCCAGGCGAGGCTGTCCGCCGAGGAGTAACCCACCAGCGAGCGAGTGAGGAGCTCGCAGAGCCAGGACGCGGCGAGCAGTAATGGCGGCGAGGAGGGGGCGACAGTGGTAGAGGAGAGGAGGTGCGCGACTGCCTGCGGGATGAGGAGTGACCGACGGCGGGTGAGGAGCAACCGACAACGGGTGAGGAGCCGCCACGCGAGAGCTGCCGCGCGACCGACGGAGAGGCTGCGGGCGCGGGCATCTCTAGGGTTTTTCCTAGATGGGCCGTTTACGATTGAATTAATAGATGGGCCTCATATCAGCCAGCCAAATAAATTCCATGTTCTCTACCGCGGCGCAAATAAATGGTACCATATCGGCTAGCAAAAGAGTGCGGTAGCAACTTATAAACGTGGCTGGTACAGAGAAAGCAATCAGCTCTTGTAATCAGTTAGTGGTATATTGTGAACATGTATTGAATTTTTGTGCGCGCGGATGGACGATCCAGATTGAACAACAGCGATGCGAATGGACGATCCAGATTGAAAAACGGCAGGCTAGATTCTGGGTACAATCCGATGTAAACGAACAAGAACTTATCCTGTTTTTTTACAGAGGACACACCGGGCGTCGCACGCCACTCGCCTTGTCAGTTGTCACCCACACGGCCCCACTAAAAGCTCACTGTTTTATTTTGTAAAAGTGTACGATACAAGACAATATTGTACATATCCTACCGTACCCGGGACACAAAAGGACGAAGAACAAGGCTATCTATCTCTCGTCAGATGTAGAATATCTGCCCGACATTGAGCAGGCTCTCATGGGGCACGTTGAAGATGACGCTGTTCTCCCTGCACACCCTCCTCATGAAAGCGTACATGTAGTCAACGGCGAGCTTCTTCACGACGCCCGAATCCCGCCGCGCGCGCACGATGGTGTTCCCGAGGATGTGCACCACGCCGGCGTCCTTGCACCGGTTCAGGAACTCCAGCTCGTCGCCCACCGTTCCGCCGCTGCTGCCCTGCCCCGCCGACGCCGACGCCGAGCACTGCAGCAGCGGCAGCCCCATCGGCGCTCGGGGCGACTGCGCGGCGGCGGGCACGACCGAGTCCTGCGACGAGGAGCTCAGATCACCGTTGGAGCACACAATCGCGCAGGTCCGCTCGCCCACGCCCAAGAACGCCACGCGGCCGGAGCCGGGCGCCTGCTGCGGCACGCTGAACTCGTCCGAGTCGGAGTAGCCCTCCATCATGCTCTCCAGCCGGACGAAGAAGAGGACGCAGTCGAACAGCACCTTCTCGAAGTCCTCGTCCCTCTTGTGCAGGTCCTTGTACCCGTACCTCGCCACGCACCGGAACATGTGGAAGCTCCTGGGCCCGATCCTCCGCACCAGGAACCGCTCCTCCGTCGGCACGGTGTACACGGGGAGGTACTTGACGCAGACGAACACCACCACCGAGTGGATCGCGGGGAGGTTGGTGATGAAGTGGGAGAAGATGTGCGGCACGCCGCTCGCCAGCTCCGTGTACACGAAGCCGATCCCTGGGACCCTCACCAGGCCCAGGCTCGGGCCCAGCCCCAGGATCCACGCCATGGACACCTTGCTGTGCATCTCGAACTCGTACCGCTTCACCGTGCAGAAGTGCCACACGTACATGATGAGGAAGAAGGCCGTCGCCACAACGAGTGGGACCCAGCCACCCTGGTCGATCTTCAGTATGCAGGCCACGAAGTAGGGAACCTCCACCATGAGCGACAGCACGATGAAGGTCACCACGAGGATCCAGTGGCTCTTCCATACCAGCAGCATTATTGGCACCATCAGGAATGTGGTAACTAGCATGACTATAACCACAGCAGTACCTGCTCAAAAAAGAAAATTTTCCAATATGAAAGTGGACTGTTAAGTGTTGTCTGATGTACTACATATTATGCAGTACATGCAGGGACATCCTATCAATATCATGAAAAGGTTCAGTTACACCTATTTGTTCTTATTTCAGAAAGAAAACAATGAGAGGAAACATTACCATATGCATTTCCTATCTGGCTCTGGTTCTTGAATCCCGCAGTCACGGCAATGCAGAGAACCAGAAGGATCCAATTGATGTCAGGCATGTAAATCTGCCCAAGGAATTTCTTCGAGGTGTGGACTATCTTCACGCGGGGGAAGCAACCAAGTGCAAGAGCTTGCTTTATGATTGAGTAGGTTGCAGATATGGTGGCTTGACTTGCAACAATTGCTGCAGCAGTTGCTATGACAAAGGCGGGCCAGTATATGGCATCTGCAATGATCAAACTATGTTACTATCACCAACAAATCACAGACAGCACTAACACACACACAGTGGCTATACACACTATCCAGTGTGCACCTAGCAGGGCACACTGACAGATGTGCCTTAGATTTAGTAGCCAATAGGATTGTATGATGTCGTAGTCATGGGGACCTGGAATTGATCGATAGAAGGCGTCAGCCACATGTGTTTTGTTGGAAATTATGTAGGCAGCCTGTCCTGTGTACGCCAGTAGAAGGCATGGAAACACAATCAAGGTGAAAGCAATCTGCAAACATACCTTCACTTTAGCAAGCATGTAACTGCATACACATATGGCTACTCGATTCTGAAGGCATTTTACCTGAATTGCCAATACAGGAAAGTGACAGAGATCAGCAAATAACGCTTCGGTTCCTGCACAGAAGGAAAAAAAAAGTTTTACAAGCTACAACGGATATACTAGAGGCGACGAAACATAAGCAAGCTATTTTTCTTAACCCCCCACCAAAAAAAAAAGGCAAAGTGATCCGACTCTGACCCGTGATGCTAAGCATGATTCCTCCAAGAGACGTCCATATGTCATAATTTCTTCTCCGTTGGAAAAATCGGTATATACATATCGGGTTGTATGCTCTTAGCACAGAGTTATTATACTTGTGTATGTTTATAGCTCCGACGCTTCCAATTAAGATGAACCATAGGAGAACTATCGGTGCAAAGAGCAGTCCCACTTTATCTGTTCCATAGTGCTGCATGCTAAATAATCCAATTAAGATGACCACAGCGACGAGCACAACAACATCTGCAATATGCAGAGAAAAAACAATATCAGTTTTACTATGAAAATGATAGATTGGGACTTTGGGACTGCTGTAGTAAAAGCGAAAAGGACCAATGTGTCGTGAGATTGTGATGCATGCATCAACAGAAACAGATATGCACTGCACTAATTTCCTTCCACTGTTGCAATAAGAACAATCTTTTAGCTTTGGTTTGCTTACAATTTCTTTTAAAAAATCAACAAGTTGCATTACAAAAATAATATATAAAATGGGAAATACATACCAGTGCTCATATTCTGATTCTGGACCCTAATGCCACCCGATGCAGAAAGAACTACAGAAACCACAAAACCATAAGTCACATCCTAAAAACCATCAGATTTAGTAAAAAAAAAACAATGTGATGCTTAGCATCATAAAAGAAGGGACGATGGGTACCAGATATAGCAGGTGTAAGGATTCCATCTCCAATTGCTGTACAGGTACCAATTAAAACAAGAACAAGAAGAATGTTTCTCTTATATGCATGTGACTCTATCCATCTCTTTATTTTTGCTGCAACTGAATTCTCTTCATAGGTTTGCCGGCTATACGTCGTTAATTCCTCATCGGTCCTGTGTTGATTAGGTATGGTGTTGATCTTTGCATGACGGCATAACAGGGAATAAAGAGCAAATGTACCGCCTGCAAGAAAGTGCAACATGTTGTCACCTTAGGAAGCACACATTATGCAAACGCTGAGCAGCAGCAAAATTATCTCAGATCAAAATGTTGATAATTATAAAAATGCACTTTAGCACCCTGGCATCTCTCAAGAAAAGAAAGGTATTCTTCTAGGGCACAAATTCAAGAGGTATCATATGTCAAAAGTGTGATGTGCTATCATAATTCGCAAGCACTGTAAAACTTCTATTTTCTAATCTATAAAAAATAGTTTTTTGAGAAGTATGTTATTAGTAATTCACTTTTTTAATGCATCTAGATATTAAGGGATTAGTTAGACATTTCCTTTAACTAAAAACTTGGTTGCACATTGTTGTCTGCCTGCAGTGAAGGGGCTATTGGAAAAAGTTATTTTTATACTTTATTCCTAGTGTTTTTTTTTCTTTTCCTCCCAGTCTCATAAAACTTGTCGCAAACCTCTTTCCGTCCTTTCAAACAAAATAGGACTGTGAGGATCAAGCATCTTACCTTGACCGTTGTCATTTGCCCTCAAGACAACAAAAACGTACTTCAGAAGCGGTATGAAAGTGAGGGTGTAAATAATCAAGGAAAGAGCTCCAATAACATCCTCATCCTCACCCTCACCTATTCCACGAGGAAATATATTATAGAACACATATAAAGGTGACGTGCCCAAGTCACCAAAGACCACCCCAAGGCTCTGAAATGCCAGCCGTAGTAACAAAGCTGATGTGAACTTCTGCACGAAAGGAAACAACAGTCAGCAGATATTCTTGATTTAGCAATCTATTTACTTAAATCACAAACTATGATTCTTCTTCTGAACCGGAGATTCTTCTGCTAACGATTTCATTTGGAAGTTGAATGAACCATAGACTTGTTTAAAACAAAAGGGCTCGCTCCTTGGTTAGGAAAAATGATAATATGACCCCAGGAGCCGAACCAACCATCCTCTACAATTGGAAAGATACATGTTCGTGCAGTCAAAATGTAGTCGTGCTGAGATGGCTCATTTATTCCAGAATCTAGATGTTTTCGGAGAACGGACTGTGCATGAACAATGAGATGGAATGATAGATCGTCACATGCAGACACAAATCTTATAGCTATTGCAAGTATTGAGGAAAAATATCAAGTCTTGGGAACAAAAACAAAATCAACATGAAAAAGACTGAAAAGAGAGAAATGCCAGACCTTTTCTCTGTACATATTCTTCAGCCTGCCTGCCTCCTCATCCATGGGTTGATCAAGGTTCTGATCTAGCTCCCACATGCTTCCCCGGTTTGTCAGCTCACTTTCTGACAGCGATGCCATTGAGCTCATCTCCCCTCAGCGACAGTTCCTCGAATGGAAAATCTTGTCTTTGGAACCGGTATTCAAAGTTCACAGGTGCTTGATCTCACACTCAAAATCGAGACTCGAATCTCGTCACCAGCGCTGGTGCATTCGGTTCTTGGTGTTTGCAAACACCAAGCCTTGCAGCCAAATCTCCCCACTAGCACCGCTTTGGTGTTTGCAAGAAACGAAAATGGAATCTTCGGTCCAACAGTTTAGTGGCCAAAAATCACGCCAAACTAACAGCACGGACCGAAATCAAGAAGCAGAAATGGGCCACGGTTTCCTGTAGCCACGAGTAATCCCAACCAAAAAAAACCCAACTTTTCCTCCAACAAGCTCGCCGGAAATCGAATTTTGACGCCGCTGGCGCCACGACCGTCTCCGAAAAGGTGAAGCACGAGAGCTGCGCGAGGAGAAGGAAGACGAGAAGTTGAGGTGCAGACTGGAGGAAGCGGCAGCATCCAGCATCAATACCCAACCGAGTGGAGCAAAACAAGGCAAGAAATACTGACAGGAGATGAGGAGAAGCAGATGTCTAGGCACAGCAAGGACAAGGAGCGGAGGCAGGCAGGCAGGTGGGGCGCCCCCACGAATTCGGTCTAGAATTAAATGGCAAAGAGCTTTTGCCTTCGGTTATTTTTTATTGCAGGTTTCTCATTACTTATAGACAAGGAGAGCACAGAGGAAGAAGATGATAGGGACGCCGGAGGGGTCCGAGGGGACGAGGGACCGAGAGAGAGAGCAGAGAAGTTTTGTGCATCTTCTTGCTGGCCGGGGGCTGCTGGTGTTTATGGCTGGCTGTAGACCGGAGTAGCGGACTGTAAAAACCACGGCGAGTGCTGGTGCTGCCATATGACATGGCAAGTCACTGTCAGCCATCAGGTCTAGTACAAAAAAAAGTTTTTTAGTGGCGTTGATTCTACTATTTGCTTAATCAGGTCCTAATCTTTTTGGTGATCTGAGGATCCAGATCTGTCACCGTCTCTCCTCAGTTAAACTAGTATTTCGTGCAATGGTGTGGTATGGCAATTGATTTCTATATGCGCTGGGATTTTTCTACAGTATCTGGAGTTCTAGTACTCTAGGCTACTAACAACAGCCAATAGTCAGTTTAGAGTGCCATTTTTTTAAGTTCATCCAATGATCTACAATCTGAGCCATATCTTATTAGCCTTAGTATATTTTGTACTCTTGGAAGCTTATAATGAAAAAAATGTTAAGCACAACGTGTAACTGCTGACAGATGAGAACTATTAAATTTTAGCCCATGTAACATCAGATATTTAGATGCTAGAAAAATATTATATATAGCATAATTACAACACTAATTATACGTATAAGAACTAAACAACAAGATAAACCTATTAAGTCTAATTAGAGCACCTCTAACGATGCCTTAAACTGTTGGCTCAAATTAAAATATAGGGCTATACGTAGAAAAACTATTCCAACAATGTCTCGTTTTTATAAAATCTGGTAAAAAAAATTATAGTGCATCCTCTCAAAGTGCCTTAAATATATTACACAATAGTATGTTGCCCTATAATCTAGATTTAGGACTTTACTGTTGGAGCAAAATATTTTGTTGATACCCTAAATTCTACAAAATATACTCAATTTTAAATTATAGATTTAGCCTTAAAAAATTTGTCCCAAAGTTTAGTTTTCTAGTCTTCAGTTATGTAATTAGTTTTATAACTATATTAAATTTAATACTTATAATAAACATTCAACGATATGATATAGTTTAAACTAACATCTCCAAACTGATACAAAGTATTCGTACAACGGTACAGAATATCTTTTACATACCTACTACAACTCTCCCCGTCCATCTAGCTAGGCCATTTTCTAGAATTTCTCAGCATTATTTTGCTTGCAAATACTCATTTTTCAGAGCATTAAAAAGAACCAATTTCGGATAAAACAATCACATCGTCTGCCGCTGTCTGGTCTCTTCAGGGAGGCCTACATATGATTAGAGATGGCAATGGGTACCCGAAACCCGAATACCCGACGGGTTTTACCCGATATGAAGGCGGGTACGGGATGATTTCTCTACCCGCGGGTATGTTAATGGGTAAAAACCTCTACCCGTTGGGTAGACAGGTACGGGTACGGGTTGGAACTACCCATACCCGTCTACTCATGGATAAAATATACCCGCATCAATACAATTATAACCATCTAAGAGAGCTCATCTTAGCTAAAATAAAACCCTTCTCTAGCTATCATTTGTCTAGATACCAAGTTATGTAATCATATGATTTGTTATATGTGAAGTTGAAGCTGTTTTTATATGTTTATTTAATATTTTAAGTGATTGGTATATTGGAATTAAGACTTTCCTAGCGGGTACGGGTTACCCGATGGGTAAAAATACCCGCGCGGGTATGGGTATGGGTAAGATTTTATACCCGCGAGTATATATGGGTAACCCGACGGGTAGAATTTTTTTTGATGGATACATGTATAGAATGGTACTACCCGACGGGTATATACCCGTTGCCATCCCTACATATGATGAAAAGCTACTTGGTGTCCGGCCCTGAACACATGGTGGTAGGTAGGCTGTAGGAATTTTCTGTGGGAACAAAAGCGCTTCGATTATGCAAGAAAATTGGAACGCAATGCGATAATTTTGTCAGGTAATAATGCAGGGAATTATGCCCGGGAACTAATTCCTGTGACCTTTCTCGCCACCAAGAAAACAGAAAATATTTTTTATTATTCACAATAGTTGCACAAGATTCACCACCACATGGAGAGACTCATACAAGCCATTGCACAGGAAAATTAATAATTTCGTGGAAAACCCTCTTGTTGAGTTGTTTCTCGTAATATTCAAGACTAAGCATTAGTACATTCGAACATACTCCTTTTCATCCTGAAATAAATAGTAAAAAATTATTTTTTGGGGGAATTGATTATTGATGCAAAGAACAATATCTATATTAGCATCTTCAAAAAAAATCTTATAAAAATTTACTCTATGTTTGGGGCCTGTTTAGAAGCACCTAGTTTTTAAGACCTGATTTATAAAAGAGTGGTTTCAAATATACCAGTTTATGTTTTAGGTTATAGAAACTGAATTACCAGTTTTTAAAAACCAAGAATCTACTCCCCTTGTTAAAACCAACTTTTATTTGTTTAATTACATCTTGCCATTGTTGGTTTCCTGGAATTTACATCTATTGCCACCGCTTTTTAAAACAGCTGAAAGATATGCTAATAATTGTGTATCAAATAGCTGGAAGGTGGTTTCTTAATTAGAAACTGAGTTCCAAACGCTTCCACCTATTTTTTTCATGAACCACTTCCTAGAACTGAGTTTAAAAAAACGGGTGTGCTTCTAAACATGTCTTTAGTCTAATAATACATATTATATATTATAAATACTAGTTAAATTTAAGAAAAACTTCTCAAAACATGAGTTAGACATTTATTTTCGCAAGCCCTGCCTGCCTTTTCTTGCTTTCATTCAGGTGTTCGTGTTCTGAATATGCCAACATTCGCGTCAGGGCCAGCAGGGCAGCTGCTGAACAGACGGCGAGCGCGGCGGCTAGTGCAGTTGCAGCCACTGCACTACATCAGCAGCCACCAGGTTAGGTTCTAGTGCAGGTATGCATGTAGTCCGGAGTATGTTTATCCATGACGCTAGCTTGTGCCCATCCTTTCATTTAAAAAAGGAGGCATGGCATAGTGAGAGCTTCTGAAATAAGGAATGGATCGTCACAGGGGCATTTCATTGTTCTACCTAATGGAGTCTAGATTTTTATCATTAGGTCTCCTGCTCAGTCAAATTTAGATACTCCTGCTCTGATATTTGAGTGCTTATCCTTATAAGTATGCTCTTGGCCGTGGTCATGGCGCCACAGCCCACGAGTCAGTCATGGATAGCCTGAATGGCTTATCTGAACGAGTGAGAACAATGGCATCGGACTTTGTAAGTGGATGTTATTCTTCTCTGCAGATGGTGTGATGCATGCTCCACCAAGCCACCATATATGCTCTCTTGATGGATTGGTACTTGTGACAGGCTGAGTATTCCTCTCTTCATCACCTAACTTATTCTCTTATTTTTCTCTAAGTGCGTGTGCATGTGTGTGACGGTGTGAGCATGACCCTATTTAGATATAAGTTAATACTTATCTGGAAATAATTACCTCCTCTTTTTTTTTTGAAATAAGCAGGCAAGAGTCCTGCCTTATGTATTGATAAAGAGAGAAATACCCTAAGTCAAAAGAGTTAATACAAAAACAATGATAAGCACAACAGAGACTCACTAAGCATCCCTAGCAACTAAAAAAAGACTCACAACTAGCAACCTAGCTAAGTTGATGAGGATAAGGGAGTAGCTAGTTGTCTAGCCCCGGCTGCAATCCAGTCTGCCACCTCGCACTTAATCAGTGCTATAATCTGCTGACTGGTCGAAAACCTACGATTAAAAGTCCTTGCATTCCTTTTCCCGCCATATTATCTAATTAACAAGGATCAACAATGTTCTGAGTCCCTTTCTACTACAACCCGATAACATAGCTAAGTTCTTTTACCAATGCATCAGCGTCCGTTTTCCATTTTCCTAGACACCGATTTTTGCTATATTTTAACTATTGAAGAACCAAGAAAATGATCAGAGAGAAGTGAATATGTGTTTTCACTCAAACCAAATCTTGGCATACTTCCCTATTTGATCTCCGCGATCACATGCACAACAAATCCCATGACAAGTACATACATCAACTCGAGGCTACGTATACTCAAAAAGTTCACAGAACATGGCCATGAGTGAGGACAGAGCACGAAGACTCGTGTTGGCCTATACTGTGGGATAGTTTGGGGCTGTTTGCAGTGCCGGTACTGGCGGGGTTGAGCAGTGCCCCCGACCAGGGCCCCTAAATTAATGAGGTCTCACTTTAGTTACTAAATAACAATATATATATACAGTCATATAACGTATATTGTATATATATGTCTGTTGGCTCTACAGAACTTTTAAAGACCTAATTATAAGTCAACAACACGGCAACAACAAGCAAGGAGAATTAGACGTAACCCATTAATCTTGATTTCTATATTCTAGTAGTAGTACTTCGTAGTCTCAGGCCCATCTGCCTAGGCTCTCAGTCGCAAATAGAGAGGCGGTCGTGCCCTCTCTTCTCGGTAGCCAACACATAACATTGGGTACCACAGCGCTTTTGTCTTTCCCTATATAGCGAACACGAAACTAACATGACATGATCGATTGATCTCACAACGTATTACATCTATCTGATCATTGTTCGAGGTAACCTTCTTTTGAGTCATCTGGACACATATATGCCCCATTTTTCTATAAGATGTTATGTTATATTTTAGTTAATTTGTATTTAATATGAACAACTTTTTCAAATATACATAAATATTTATTAACAATATATATGCACTATAATTATGTGATCAAGGGTAAGGGTCTCTCTTGTCCTGGACCTCTAAAATGTCAGTGGCATAAAAGTGGACGTGGTGTTAGGGTCGGGTGTTACATATCAAAAAAGTGCATAAAGCATAAACCCATTCAAATGAATGGATTAAGGTCAATTATGTATCAGCCCCAGGAGTCCAGATGTATTGTACAGATAATAATAGAAGCTATGGTCAAGTATGGCCTGTAGGCAGCACCATTTTATGTGTTGGCCGTTCTCGTTCTCGGCGTCAACCAGCATGAATATGGATGGCGATGGAGAGCATGCATGGCGATGGGCGATGGCGAGAGAAGAGACAAACTGGCGCCAGCATTAGCTCCCTCGCGTGGCATATTCCGGCATATCCCGATCCGTGGTCTCGATCGGCCGTCGTCTTGACACTGACAGACAGGTTAATGGTACGTGGTGGCTCATCATGCATGGAATCCTTCCGATCCGATCCGATCCGATCCGATCCAAATCTACGAAACCATACAGGGCTGGGCCGGTTTCTGCCCGCTGCTACAAATCCCGTTATCACAGTAATCTTACCATACTCGCACTCCACGTTTTCCTCGAAAACAATTCGCTCAACTAAACAGACAGTAGTGCTCATCAGCCGCCGGTTACATTACATGAAGGCATTTACATAGATTACCGGCTGAGATAGGTTTGTTTGCGATGGTTGATATGCAATTGAACACACGGCGTGACGTGCTGTGGTCTGTGGAGAACCTGCAGCTTCAACTGCTCTCGCTTGTTCAGGTCGTTGTGGATGAGGAATGTTGCGTAGCGAAGCGAACAGATCTCACTTCAATGCATGCCGAGCTCAGGATCAGGAGAGAGAATTTTGTAACGTCGTTTTGGAGCCCTCGCCAGTCGCCAGGACGGCATAATCTCCACGAGAAATCAAAGGAAAAGAAAAAGAACTGTCTGGTGGGAACTGAAGGACGGCATAATTTCTTTACCCAATCGCAATCGGCCCACCGAGCATGAGGGGGGCGACTTCCTCGAATTTTCCTTCTCTTCTCTGACCGACTGATCTTAGCGATCTTCTCCCTCGAATTTTTCCTTCGTGCTTAGCGTAGCGGTAGCGCCGATCCTGTTCCTGTGCCGTGCCGGCTTGGAAAATAGGAGGGAGAAGATCAACGCCGGCAGCCAACGCGAAACTTCAGCTTCCGCTCCGCCGTCCCCCTCCCGGACCCAAACAAACAAACCATCGTCACCCAATAGCCACCAGCCAACTGTCAAGCACTCCTTCGGTGCTTCCCCATCTGCGCCGCGCCCCGAACCCTCCGGACCCCGCGAGCGAGGCCGGCGCCGGCGCGCGCGAGATTTGAGCTGAGGCCATGGAGTCACCGTTCCGGGCCGACGTGGTCAAGGACAAGGCGGCGCTGGTCACCGGCGGGGGATCCGGCATCTGCTTTGAGATCGCCGCCCAGCTCGCGCGCCACGGCGCGCAGGTCGCCATCATGGGCCGCCGCCGGGAGGTCCTCGACAAGGCCGTCGCCGCGCTCCGGTCCCAGGGCCTCCGGGTTCGTGCGCGTCCCGCCGTCTACCCCCATCGACTCCCTAGTCCCAACGCTGCGATTCTTGGGCTAGATTTTGCCTGCTGCCCGTTTATGCTTTCTGTTCGTAGTTTTGGGGGAAAACGACATTTTTGCCCATTTGCTAGCTGTGCATATTGTTTATCTTGTGGTAAGGAATATTGGTCGGATTGCTGTAACTAACCACTGGCTAAAGACTTGGCTAAAAATTTACTCCACTGATTATCTCTCCTGTTTGGATGGACTAGAGCTAATTTTCACTAATTTTTAGCTAGCTAATAGCTCTTGTACCCAAATAGACTCCTGACGAATGCAGTCAGTGCATCAAATCGAACAGCTTAGATGTTTTCAGAACTGAACGTGCCTATGCCAAACCTGTGGAATAAAACGCGTATGGTAGCTCCCTGCAGTGATCTTAATGAGCACAAATTGAACCATACTTCCTTTTCTTTGGGGGTATAAAGGTATACATTTTCCTTCACAAAATAAGTGTTACCCTTTAATCATCCAATATCGGTGTGACGTGCAGGCTGTTGGTTTCGATGGAGATGTCCGCAACCAGGAGGACGCGGCCAGAGTGCTTGCTGCGACAGTTGCACATTTTGGCAAGCTCGACATTCTTGTCAACGGTGCAGCTGGCAACTTCCTTGCTTCCCCGGAGGATTTGACGCCCAAGGGATTCAGAACTGGTACTTCATCAAACTGTGCTCTTGTTTCCATTCAGATTCACTGAGTCTTTGGTTTGGGCAATTGTGATTGCCTGCTAGATCAAAAACTTGTTTATTTTACTTTGTTTGTTATTACGCTTTCTCAGAGAAGTTTGTAATGACTGAATTTCTCTCTGCAGTTCTTGAGATCGACACTTTGGGTACATACACAATGTGCTATGAAGCCCTCAAGTATCTGAAAAAGGGTGGGCCAGGAAAAGGCCCGTCCACTGGTGGACTAATCATTAACATAAGTGCAACACTGCATTACAGTGCTTCTTGGTACCAAATCCATGTCTCTGCTGCTAAGGTACCTGGTTCTTCTCTGAATCACTCCTTAATAAGAGAAAATAATTGGAGTAAGCAGATTCGTTTGTATAGGCTGGGGTTGATAGCATCACAAGATCACTGGCTCTGGAATGGGGAACAGATTATGACATTAGAGTCAACGGGATTGCACCTGGACCAATTCAAGACACCCCGGGGCTGAGGAAGCTTGCACCTGAAGAAATGAGCAAGGGGCTTCGAGAAATGATGCCATTGTTCAAATTTGGGGAGAAGCGGGACATAGCAATGGCTGCGCTCTACCTTGCTTCTGATGCAGGTTGGTTCTGTTCTGCATATTTCCTAACGAGATTATCGTAAGTCAGATACTCACATAATTTCAACAATCGATGTGCACAACTTACCTGAAAGTCATTACGAAAGATATTGTCCACAGAGCTAATAGAATTAGGGCTTGTTCGTTTTGCTCTCAATCTATTGGATTGAGTGGGTTTAAATCCTAAACAATTTAAAATCTTTCATATTGTTTTCCAATTTCATTCAATCCATATGGAATAGTAATTACCGAACAAGGCCTTAGTCAGCTCTATATTGTGATTTTTGCTCGGGGAACGGCGGCGGTGGCTGGGGTGGAGGGGGCGGTGGCGGGGAGAGGTGGAGGTGGAGGTGCCGCGACCACTGACACCCAGCCTCGAGGGAGTGGAGAGGGGAGAGGAGAGGAGAGGAGGGGTAGGAGTGCGGGTCATGCTGCCTAGGTGGCGGCGGCAGCTAAGGGAGGAGAGGGGAAGAGAAAATTACTACATATACCCAATGCTAGTGGATTATATGAACTGGGCTCTAGGCCCATAGCACTTAGACAGACACCAAGGGCTTGTTTGGGATCAAAGGTAATGAAGTGGGTTAAGGGGGCTAGAATCCCTCACTACTCAATTTTGAATAGTGAGGGATTATAGCCCCCTCAATCCCCTCCATTACCATTTATCCCAAACAAGCCCTAACAGTCTAACACTGTTTTAGGTGTGTAATCTAAAGGAATCAATAGAGCGGTGAAACACTTTGAATTCAGCTGAAACACAGACATTTGACATAATCATGTTTGCAGGCAAATATGTAAGTGGGACAACACTGGTGGTCGATGGAGGTCTTTGGTTAAGTCACCCTCGCCATATTCCCAAGGAGGAAGTTAGGGAGCTGTCGAAGGTGGTTGAGAAGAAGGTCAGGGCCTCTGGTGTTGGTGTAACATCCAGCAAATTGTGATTTGCATTTGTGTGATCTGTAGCATCGATCAATATGTTATTACAGAACTTTATTGTCTATGTGGTCTAATTAGCGAGTTTGTTTAGTTGAGTAACTTGACATATTTACAGTACATTTGTTTCTTCAAAGTTCCATTTGAGACAGATTTGATTGATATGTGATGCCAGCCAAGATGTTTGTCGCCAAACGTTCACATTGTGTGCTGTGAACACAAAATACAACATAATTGTCCCTCATCTCGTCATATTGTCATCGAGGTGTTATGTTGAATAATAAATTTCAGTCTAGTTTAGGATAAAGATATGCGTCAAAACATTGCAAATGGGGCACTTCATCAAAGTTGTAGCTACTGCACAATCAGGAAAAGCGAGAGGATTTATATATGTAACAAAACATGTAACAACTATATACCATACACGGTGTGAACACAATGGAGATCTTCAAGAGAGAGAGAGAGAGAGAGAGAGAGAGAGAGAGAGAGAGAAAACAAGACGCTGACAGGCAAGCAAAGCTGTGCGATTCTCCTCCTGTGTCTCAACTGCCGCGTGAGAAGGAGAGAATCATTTCTTTGCCTTATAAGTCACTATGACGGTGCACTGAACTCTTTCGGGGGGTATCCAGTTTAAGAAAAAGCTCTTGTACCATCTCGTTCTGCTGGTCTTTGATCATGACTCGTGGATGACGATCTCAACTCTGACGGTACCAGTTCACAAGTTTCTTTCTGGAAAAAAAAAAATCTCCCCTTCGAACTGTCTTGTAAGGCTGAGCAAACCATAGTTTCTGGACTGGTTATGATTGTTACACGAATTTTATTGCCTTCATGTTAGAACTTAGAATGCAGCGTCTATGAAACGACTGATAATATGTGGTGAATATATAAGCAAACCTATCCCATTTCAGAAACATTTATGTAGGTTAGTATGTGTCACTTTGAATTAGGAGGGTGAAATCTGCCATGATAACCGAAGACTGTAACCCAAGACAAGAGCTTTAGTTTGAAGCCAGCAACAAAATCATAGTAGGATATGTGAGATGTCATGCATTTGACTATGCCTGCTGACATCTAGCTGCTAGTAGGTGTGTAGTGTGGACCCGAAGCCTGCCTACCTATGGAAACTGGAAAGCATTATTGGGCCTACTTATTCCATGTCTTGGTCAATTCAAGACTTGCCATCTTGTAGATGGAGCCTAGATGCAATGCAAAGCTCATCAGGTCAGTTACCAGTCCACAGCATGGTTCTTTGTGCCTCTTTCCAGCATTGCCGTTTTCAGTCATCTGGTTGCTGGTGCCATCTTCTGATACACACACACACACACACATGCTGCGCAACATGACATGCGTTGCTTGCAAGTAGTTGAGCCACAAGCACATACTGTTGTTGGATGTGATAGTTTGCCTGATAGAGATCTGTAGCGTACATGCTAGGCCAAGAGTCTGCTCCGTGCCTACTAATCGATAAATGAACAGACAGTAGAAAGTTAAGTGCTGTAAACTTCTCCATTTACTTAATTTCTGAATTTGCAGTTTGATATTTTCCTTGTATGTGATATCTAGTGGGACAGCAGGATAGGTGATGGTGTGAATAATGACTTTCAGAAAGAAAAAAAAATAAACTCTGAGTCTGAGCTGAGGAACTCTGCCGACCATGTATAAAGGTGAGCAAACCCCATTGGCTTCCCTCCACCTCAGAAGAAGCAGATACAGGTGATACCACTCCTCCATGAAATCTCTCTCTCTCTCTCTCTCTCTCTCTCTCTCTCTCTCACACACACACACACACACACACACACACACACACACACACATATTCTCATTCTGCAACTTAGCACAAGAACATTTTGCGCAAATGTTGTTTGTTTGATTGTATATACCTGCTCATGCTTTAATTCATTTGATCTTCATAAAAGTTTGATTTTTCTGAAATATAAGAACTGCACAGTTCTACTAGCATTTGTTCATGTATAGATAACTTTCTATTGTATTCTTGAAGCCGTTTGCTGTCATCTCTTGGTCATACATATGAAATCTTTTCATCTTCTCGAGCTCTTAAATTCATTTGATCTTCATGAAACTGAAAGATTGAAACTGTCTGTTAATTTTATTTCATGGCCTTGGTGATTCGAAGTCATTTGCTTCTACCTCCTCTCACGCATATGAACTATTTATTTGTTCCTTATCATGGTTGTGCTTTGGTGTCCTGAATCATGACTGCCTGTTCACAGCATATGTTCTTGTAGAGGTTGAATAGAAGAGAAGAGTAGAAGCACCAAGCTGTACCAATGGGGCGTGGAAAAGTAGAGCTGAAGAAGATTGAGAATCCAACAAACCGCCAAGTTACCTTCTCCAAGAGGCGGATGGGGTTGTTCAAGAAGGCAAACGAGCTAGCCATTCTTTGTGATGCGCAAATCGGAGTCATTATATTCTCTGGCAGTGGCAGGATGTACGAGTACTCCAGCCCTCCATGGAGGTGCGTCCGTGCGTGAAGCATTCTTTTTTTATTTATTTATTTCTGAAGCTTGTTTAGTACAGTAACATATAATGATATAAGGTTCAGCTTTATTCTGCTATAAGGTTTTAGACTTTAGTAATGAATTCAAAAAATTCATGAGAGCTTCAGAACTGATTTGCAGTTATTCCTGCCAACTACAATCTTATAGCTTGGCATGCATCATGGAACCTTTTAACTTACCATATACAGTTTGAAGCCTTCAGTAAAAAAAAACAAGAAGAGATGATGATTAGGTGTGGGTATAAGACGGGTATCATATATTCATGTTGCCAGCAGTTAATAGTTTCAATAGTGATTATTTATGAATTATGACTGAGCACCCATCAGGCCATCAGGGGTTTTACGATGTTTTTATACCGTGCTATATATCACTGCTGCTTCTGGTTGCAGAATAGCAAGCGTCTTTGACAGGTACCTGAAAGCCCCTAGCACCCGTTTCGAGGAGATGGACATCCAGCAGGTGCGGCTGATTCTCTTGAACCAAGATGTTGCAATCTCTGTTTTCCAGTGAATTGATGTATAACCACCTAATGTTCGCCCCCTCCTTTCCCGTGAAGAAAATCGTCCAGGAGATGACTAGGATGAAGGATGAGAGGAATAGGCTGAGGATGATCATGGCGCAATACATGGCGGATGACCTGGCCTCGTTCTCCGCGCAAGATCTGAGCAACCTTGAGCAGCAGATCGAGTTCTCGTTGTACAAAGTTCGCCTCAGGAAGGTAACTATGCACTGACTATAACTAGCGCGCCGACATATTGATTGATGGAGTAGCCTTGTAGATTCTTGTAGTTCTTTATCCTAAAAAGAAGACGAAAAAAAAAACAGTCTTGGGAGATCCCTCAGTGCTAACGCTGAGCACACACTTGTTTTGTTTCTGGCAGCAAGAGCTACTCGACCAGCAGCTGCTCGAGATCCGCCAAAGGGTACGCAGCATTCCAACCTCCGATCCGTCGCCTGGTAGCCTGTACACATCTCTCTTTTAAAAGGCCCGAGTTGTTGTGACACACAAGAGTTCTGTTTCGTCCTGAACTTCCGCAGGAGATGCACATGCCAGCAGAGCAGGGCGGCTACCTGTGCCTCATGGTAAGGCGCTTGGCCCGTTTCCCGAGCCCTTAACCTCAAGTAATCCCATGTCTGTTTGTTCCAAAACTTTTCTTTGACTGAACCGAGGCTGTGGCCTGTGAAAAACACAGAACCCGGCTGCGGCTATTGCTAGCGGGCAGCACCAGCAGGCTGGCGACGTGGTGGGAATTAACCCGAGGCCGTTCCCGTGGTGGGACGTGGGAGCCAGTGGCAGCCAGAGCCAGCAGCAGTTGCTGCACGGCCGGGACGCCGCGGAGTCGTCGATGACGGCGCTGGGGCTGTCGCCGCAGCTGCACGGGTACAGGCTCCAGCCACGGCAGCCCAACCTGCAGCAGGACGCCGACGTCGTCCATGGCTGGCTGTGGTAAGCTACCGCCGCCTGTGCTGGACACTTATTTGCTGTTGACTATTGTGGTAGAGGAGTGCGTTCTCAAATCTCAACTCTGACGGATTACGGGAATGATGTTGATGCCTGCAGATTTGCTTTGGTCGTGGGTGTGCGTCCTCAACGAGACGAGACGACGCTGAACGTGCAGCTTCTCCGCTTGCGACCTGTTCATTCTAGAGTCTTTGATCATGAGCTGTCCCTATAATGAAAGGCAGTAGTTGAATATCTCCTTCTCTAATCTAAGATTGGACCTAAGAGGGACTTTGAAGAATGTGGTGGGAAATCCATATAATAGAGTCTATCCGTCGCCTCAGCCAACGTGCCCTGCTGAAAATAAACTGATGCCCTCAGTTTCAGTTTTGCTAGTATCCTTATTTTTTCTTTTAGTCGTTTTTTTAAGTTTTATCCAAATGCTCTATAGCATTAGAAGTGTAAACTGAAAAAAAAAACATGACTAAAAATAAAAAATGAGAATACTAATAAAACTGAGGACACCAACTTAAAAAAAAAACCTCAAACTTTAAGGAGCTGGCTTGTTTGTGCTGGGAGCTGGGTTGTCATCGCGTTGCGCGTTGTTTGTGTTGAGGTGCCGTCAACGAGCAGAAGCAGCAGCTACTAGCAGTAGAAGCAACGGTAGGACGTAGGAGCCGGACGGCATAGCACCTTTGCCCTCTTGATTTTGTGCTGCCAAACTGACAGGGCATGTTTGACCAGCCTTTCTGATAATTTAGCTGGGGCATTTATAAGGTTAAGGATCTAGAAAGTTGTAACACCCAAAAATCTTAATGTGAAAGTTTAGTAAAAGTTCTCCAAGGATTTTGATATTAGAGTGTCTTCCAATAAGAATTTTGTAACATTGGAAGCAACATCACCTAAAATAAACATGTTTCTAATAATGATTTAAATAAAATAATCTCTATATAAATTTATTACCCTTGGTTGAAATGAATATTTATAATTATTCTCAAAAGGATTTTATAAACTATAGATTTTTCTTAAAATACCCATTTTCTATTTTAGTGTGTATGAATTTCACGTTTAAAATCATTTGTTTAATTAGTATAATAAATAAAATAAACTAAACTGACATTTCATACTGTGGTTTTAAAGTGCACAATTTAAACTGAGTTAAAATTTGAACTGGTTTTGAATCTAGTTTAAAATCCATGAATTGAAATAGAAAATAGTAAAAGAAAAAAAAGAAACAGGGCCGATTTATTCTCAGCCGGCCCAACTCGCCCTTGAACCAGCCCACCAGCGCGCCCCGCTCACGCCTCACTGGCTGGCGGTCCCCACCCGCCAGTCTCAGCCATGTCTGGCCCATTAACTTGGTTACACCGCGCAACCCAACTCTCAACCGTGCGCTTGGTGCCGACGGGTGGGCCCGCGTTGTCGGACTCCCGAGCAAGCCGTTCGCTGGACACACTGACGCCATGGCCCGCTCGTCAGAGGGAGTATCTCCTTCGTGCGCCGTGGGTCTCACCGACTGGTGGGCTCGTGGGTTATCTCGCCTCCGTCTTCTTCGCGCGTCGGGCGCAACGGATTGCCCGAGCTCGGCGGAGCTCGCCCGACAAAGCCGGTTCGCGTTGACCACGCAGGGGGGGGATAAATGCTTGGGTCGCGACCATCCTTCGCTAGAACCTCCTCTTTGTGTGTGTTGTATGCCGCGTATCCCCTCTCCTATCTTGTGCGGAAGCCGAGGCTTCATCCTTCTATGTGGGTCGCCCTGGCCATAATAAACCACCGCCGCGGCCAACTCCGGCATCATAGACCCCAAATCGATCAGTCCAGAAGCTTCATGAGCATGCCGGTGGAACGCCCGTGGCCGGATAGGGTAGGATTGACCCTGTGGCGGCCGGGATTCGTCGTCGAAAGCTGGGATCCGCCCTCCGCCGTGGCCTGGGGAAACTGTTGTGCGATTCACGGTAAATCTACTCCGTGTACATTCGCTGTTCCCTGGGGGTCGCGTCGGTGTCCTCAGATTCACCCTTGGGGCACTCTGAGTCGATCCGGGATGTCCTCACCGGCAATGTTGCCGTCGTGGAGGGTCTCGGCGTCAACTGTGGTATGAGCGTCTGGGGGGAAGAAGAAGAGGTTGTGGCGGTCGGATCGATGGCAGACGGCTTGGATTATATCAAGGACACCCCTTCGATGGATCGGTCTGGATCCGTTGATCTTGGATCCATCGGCTGTGGCTCTCGCGCTGGTGCGATAAGGTAAGACCGTTGGATCGGGATCCGACCACTGACGTTGGATACCGGTTCGGAGCCAGGACTTCTAATCTGCATCCTTGCTTTGTGATCTGACGGCTACTGATGGCCCATACCCCTTCGCTGTCCCAACTTACAAACGAGTCCCTGGGTTTTATTGTTATAAACCCGCCGTCCACCACGAGTAGCCTGAGTCTTAGGAACATTTGCGGGCTAGCCCCTATTCTTCTGTTAATTTAGAGCGCAGTCCAGGGATCAGAAGAAATTGATAATTAATAACAGAAAATGATTTATAGTGGAAAAATAAATGTTGAAACTTGTAGAATTCATAGAAATTTCATACTAGCTCCTTTTTAACCCATTCCAGTTCCTATAATTTTGTTTTAATATTGTCTATCAACTAGTAACACTGTTTAGCCCTGAAACTTGAATTAAAATTGTTCATTTGAATTAATATATTCTAAGTACCTAATAACTTCGAAAATTCATAATTTCTCTGTTTTAACTCCGATTTGATTCATTCAAGTTGCGTTAGTCTCGTACAAATATTTACTATACAATAACAACACTTATTATACCATGTCTTATTATTTTATAATTAGATCTGTATTTAACTTATGTTGGTTATAGTTTGTTAGTCTGTTGATCTACTAAAGTATGATATATGTCAATTTATAACTTAGATTAAAGTTGAGATAATTATTTATAAAATAACCTCTTATATGATTTATATTTACCAATTTATAAAATAGTTTAACACTTTTTAATCACATGGGTCTCCTATGAAATCATAACTCCTTAACCGTAACTCTGATTCTAGTGGTTCTCGTTCACGCGATCTCGTAGCAACGCGTAGATTATTATTATTCAGTTGGTGCTTATGTTTGGTGTAATGTTAATTTTGCCTATACCATGTTTTGTTGCTACGTTTAGCAGTGAGGTCACGTGTCACCTGAAGATCATCCTGGTACCTGGAATCTCAAGTCCCAGGCAAGTTGTGCCCTTGATCACTTCTTTTTACCCACTCATGTTCTAATTAATCATAATGATCTGCATAGGTTAATTTTGATGGGACCCAATAGGATACCCCAGTTTGTCTATCTTTATACCTTGTTTACCACTGAACCTTCTGGGTAGTACTTGCTAGTGCTATATGTGGATTTGGGTATGGAGATACATTATTCATGATTACACTTTTGTTATCAATTGTTATTTACTGTTCATGATAAGATCATTATGTTAATTGGAACATGGAGAACCACCCGGGAAAACAGTGCTACCACAAGGGTGGAATGGGACGCCCTTGGCCGATTAATTAGGAAAGCTAGTGGAAGACTACCTTACCCGAAAGGGGCAAGGGCAGTAGGGGAGTGGTCAGTGTAGGGAGGCCCTCGGGAGGATTTTGCTGCGATGGCGGTCCTGCAAGGGATTCCTGCATTGGAGCTTCCTATAAACTGTAGCGGGTTTTCTGAAGCTAGTGGAACTTTGTAAAGGCCTCGTAGTGTTACCCTGCCTCGCCTCCTCGGTAGAGGTGTATGGGATTGGCCGTCTCTTGGCAGATGGGTAACATGACTTGTGGGTAAAGATGTGCAACCTCTGCAGAGTGTAAAACTGGTATACTAGCCGTGCTCACGGTCATGAGCAGCTCGGACACTCACATGATTAATTTATGGAACTAAATTCAATTTGTCATATGCATTGCATCGCAGGTGATGTTGTTACTTTTGTTCTATTACTTAATTGGGTTTGGTATTTACTTATACTTAGTAACTGCTAATAAAATTTTGACCAACTTTAAAAGCAATGCTCAGCTTCAACCATCCTCTTTGGTAAGCCTTACACTTCGTGAGCTCCCACCTTTGGCGAGTTCATGCACATTATTCCCCACAACTTGTTGAGCGATGAACGTATGTGAGCTCACTCTTGCTGTCTCACACCCCCCCCCCCCACAGGTCAAGAACAGGTACCGAAGGATGAGGCGCTTGGAGGATGATGTGATGTGTTCGTGAGAGGTCTAGGCCGTCGTCTCCCAGTCAACTTTGGGTTGCTGGACCGTTGTCTCCTTATAATGTAATTATTTATTTTGTATAGAACTCCTGTTATATATAAAGATGTGACATTTGATCCTGTGCCACTATACATCATATGTGTGAGACTTGGTCCCAGCATACCTGGTGTTTATGTTCGCGCCCGGGTCTTGGTGCCCCTAAAACCCGGGTGTGACAAAAGTGATAGATTTTTATTATTACAACGACTCGATCAATTATATGTTTACATTGATTTTGTATGGTTTTTACCAAATCGAATTTTATAGAAGCAAGCTGAAAAGCTTAGCGTTTAACAGTCTACAGCAGCTTTTGACGGCCACAAGCTGAAAGAAAAATGAAACAAACAGAGCTTTAGTAACATAACTTAGGTTTTGAGTTTAGTCCATTATGAGAGTGAATTTTGAATAGAGGTTGAAAAATCTTTTCGTCTAACACACATTAAAGCATAGATCTAAGGCTAGAGTTTAGATGTGGTCGTTCTTATTTAAGCTACTATATCGTTGTTTATGGATGTGGTTGTGCCCTGAGGCATCCAAACAGTGTAAGCCGGGGGCCCTACTGTCCTATAAACCTAACGGTATAAACCTCGAAGGCCCCTAGCGTCCCGAGGCACCAAGTAGTGTAAGCCCCTAAGACTCCTCGTGTTCTAGCACACTTAACAGTATAAGTCCCTAAAAACATCTGCAGTTACGGGTGGTAATGGATCATGACCCAAATATTTCTTCACAATTGATTTGAGATCTTAATTAGTTTTAGTTCAAAAAGGAATAGAAAACATAGTCTAATCATAATCTGATCCGATCTTTAAATTTTATAGTGTGAAATTTAGACTTCAACCACTGTTTGTGACCTCCTAAATCATACCTCATTTCCTCTCTATATTTGACAACCATTTAGCAACTCACTAAACAAAAATGTTGACTGCATCATGTAGTTAATGAAGGTGATTGTTGACATTTGTGACCTATTTGTTTTTATGTGCATAGATACAAAACAAAACTACAGCCTATATTTAGAGAACTATTGGAGAACTCACATTTTTTTACTCCTGAAGTTAGCAACTTCTTAAATCTGTGATTTAGAGAGCTAAAATTTACATAACTATTGGAGATGCTCTTACCACCCCTATCCGTAATGGTTATCTAAACAACTCTCTAAATATGAATTTCATAAGTTTTTAATAAAAACTCTGCTCCAACAGTTATGTAAACTAGGTCCTTAAATTTACAAGCTCCACACAAAATTCAATTTCATCTCTGCATCTACTAACCTCGTTAGTACTTTTGAAATCAACGTTAGTGCTATGTCCATAAAAAAGGCATACTTCAACCAGTGTTTTGCACTGTCCCCGTGACTACAAATCCATTTCCACCGCCAAACGACCTCTTGTACCAAGACATCGCTAAAGCACCTCTTGTGTTGCCTCCACGTTGTCATGAAAGTGGCCTATAGGGGGTGAGGTGAAAAATCTGATATTTCCACCACAAACTTCAAAATAATGTCAAATTAACAGTTCAACTAGTGCAGGTCGGTTCAATCGCTCTGAACAAGTCCAACTGCGAGAATACATCTAGGCTAAGAACAATGCACGAATACAATAAGAGATTCTTCCAAGACAAGAACACAGGAAATAAACTAAGCGTAGAAGGTGAGAAATACAAGTGAATATCCTCCTCAATATCCACACCATGAAGAACACTCGATGCTTTCCTTGCTAAAGGGTTGAACACAACAATGGATCCATGCAAGAACACAAGACACGAGATTTATCCCGAGGATCGGCCACACCACAAAGGTGTCCTACCCCGTTGAGGAGCCCACAAAGGGTCGGGTCTTTTCCTACCATAATGTTCCACAAACTGACCACAAAGGTCAAGGCAAACTTTTTTCTCAAATCGGCTCAAGAAAGCGGGTGATAAAAACTTCTTGGGATCGTCCACGACCTTGGAGACTCCCAAGCAACCTCAATCCGTCAAGAAACTCGAAGGTTCTAAGAACAACTTCACACAAGAGGTGTTTGCAAAAAGCTCAAAAGATGAGAAGAAGAGAGGAGGGGAAAACCAAATCCGAGGGTCACCAGCACAAATCTCACACCAAGGGCTCTTCAATCAAGTGATTTAGGGTGTGAGAGAGAGATTAGGAACTTTTGTCTCGAGTTAGGTCAGCTTTGAATGCGAGGGAGTGGCTAGAGTGAATGAGGAGAGAGACATGAGGGGTATTTATAGTCTCCTCAAAAGTGCTGAGATTTGAAACTTTCTGTGTGGAGGTCGGTTTAACCTGCCCCAAAACCAGTTGACTAGAGTTAAAAAGACGTTCAAAAGGTTTAGTTTGACTGGAAATCAAGTGCCAAAACCGGTTGAACTGCCCCTAGGACCGATTCAACCGTCTGGCAGTCAGTCTACCAATCAGACTGTCTAACAGAGGTCATAACGGATGTCTGACCTTGACCCGGTTGAACCGGCCCTGGTTCAACCGGTTTTGACCAAAGTGGTCCAGGGAGTAAACTCCGGTTGAACCGCCTTGGGAGCCTGTTCAAACGGTTTTGAGAAGAGAGCTCCTCGGCTCAAATTGAACTAGCCCTGAGAGCAGGTTCAACCACTTTTGAACACGAAGGATCCCTGATTCCCAAAACCTCACGCGTGTTGAACTCATAGATTTTCCAAAAAAAATTTGGTTTTTAAAATAGTATTTTAATGTGAGAAGCTTGAGCTTTTGCGAATACATTTACATTGGCAAAAACATTTAAATGAGGAAATGAATGCTACGACTCAAAAGGTAGAAATTAATTTCGATCGTCGTGTAATCCCATCATTTGACCTTAGCACTTCCTTTTTCTTTCACTAATAGGGTTGATACTCGTTATGACCGGGCAATAATTGAACAAACACTAAGAGCAAACTTTGTTAGAAACTTTTATTTGTTTTGTTATTTGATCACCAAAACCCTCAATTGAGATTTGGAGTTAATTACACTTACATGTCACTACGATGACCTCCATGGACGACGTGGGCTTGACGCCACGATTGTCTGGTCTAAGACTTGATAAGATTGTTGATATAGATTTATGCCGCTACCTCAATAAAAAAAACACATTCATTTATTTTTTGTTGATACGAACATCTTTAAAAACAATAGCAACCAATATATAAAGAAGCATCAGTTTACAAATATTTTTTACTCTTTAAACTGTTTTGGCAAACTTTTATATTTATTTTTTTTTTCTAAATTTACAATTTAGTATGTTAAATTTACATTACGATTGGCGATGCTCTAAAGTCGCTTATGTCCAGAGGAATGCAGAAGTTTGGGCCAATGGTTTGCTCGTAAGTTTTCTTCCCAACACTCAGATAAAATAAATCCAAAGGATACATTAACATTAGACAACATGACTGAATGACTCAACGCATTGTTGACATTTCGATCCCTACACAGCTTCGGTGGACGAAGATCTGCTCGCGTTGAACAAGGATCAAATGTTGTCTTTGGAAACAATAGTGGATTGTAGAATACAGGTACATGACGAAACCTTAAATAAGCACATTGCTAAACTGAAATGACACGAGAAACGACATCCACAAATAGGCAGGCCGATGGATGAGAAACCTCAACCTACAGTACAACAAGCACTCGAGCTCGAGTACACCCTACACACTTTCATCTCCAACCATAAGAATCAGCACGACCACTGATTTGGTAAACATGCTACTGGATGGGCTCGAATCGAAATACCAACCAGGGTTGCTCCTGCCTGCCGATGGCAGTTGCCCTGCTGGGCTCAGCTCAGCTCCGCTATCCTTTTACTGTTCGACTACCTCCCCCGCAGGAGTGCCAACAGAAGAGGCATTCGCCTGAACCGCGGTTCGCCCCACAGAGGTGAAACTTGCAGGCAGCTGGTACAGAGGCTGACTCCCGTCAGATTCACCCAGGTAGGCTTGACCCAGACAGTAGCCCAGTGCCCGTGCAACAGGGACTGCCACTGCGTTCCCGACTTGAATATACCTATAGCCATGAGAGAAAGCACACATTGTTCAGAAGGATTGCAATGCAGCATGATCACTATGGGTCTACAGCACCTAGGGCCCTATGCCCACATGTTAGTAACACATCGCCTTGCAGTTTAAGTCAGTAACTGCTTCTGATTTCAAGAGCTGTAATTGACTGATCAATCCTTAACAGCTGACAACTGTCAAGAGTTAATAGATCAAGTACAAGCAAACTGAAAAGATGGAACTTACTTCTCCTTGATCGGTCCAAACAATCGGTAGTAATCGGGGAAGCCCTGTAACCTTGCGTTCTCCCGGATAGTCAAGACTCTTGCTTGAGTCGGATGCAATATAACCTATGGACACGTTCAATCAGGGTCATATACAGACTACACAAGCAGTAAAGACAGCCGCAGGGAGTAGAATAAGAGTAGTTTGTGCTGAAGCTGACCTGGTTATGGGGCTCTGCTCTGGTCACAACTGTAGGAACCGTCTCGTCCCACCACAGGCGCCCGAATGGCCTACAACATCATATATACAAGGATAAGTAACCAATAGCCTAGTTTTTCCCCAAAATAAATAAAGAAAGCAGGACCATTTTGCCACTTACTTGAGTGATTTGCCCTTGATGAATGACATCGCATAGTCAGGAACCTAGATGACAAAGATTTGTGCAATAACTTAGCATGTCTTAACCATGAAACTCACAGTACTTGCACCATCTCATCTGTTTTGAGTTTGAACATGTAGCATAAATGTTGCATTGTTGTGGAAACAATAGCAATGAACAGCACATACCAGTGGTTTCCCAGACGAAAGGTACACACGTTTGACTTCTGGATCCCACTCAACAACATTATTTGCTCCAACCTTGACACCCTTTAGGTCACGGAAGTTGGCTCCCTGTCATAGGAAAGAGTGAAGATTGTTTCAGGACAAACAACAAAGGAAGGCACAAAAACACTATCAAGCCACTAACCTTCTTGACAGGAATTTGCTTAACCCGCTCATAATCATCATTGTTAAGCCGTAAGGGCTGGTGATCCAAGAGCTTGCCTTCATCTGGACCAGCTTCCTCACCGAACGACCAATCCAACATGTCTGAAAGAATAAAAACAGAGTAAACTTCATCTGTAGCTGCAGCAAAGCACCAAGAAAAAAAGGTGGTTCTTCTAAAATTAGATAAAGTCGAGTAAAGTTCAATGGACCTTTTACCTTTACGACCAAGTCGAATGTAGCGCTGGAACTCTGTCTTGGGGGAACCACCATACTCCATTACATCGTTAGGTTGATGGTTTTCGACCTGCAGAGAGAAGTGTAAGACTGCATGCACATTGAGAAATACTTGAAGTTGACAAAACACTTGCCTTTGGTAAATCTGAAAATGCATCACCAAGAAGCAAAGCTTTCTTCAGGGATGGCCTTTGTGTCTCATCATATGCAACCATACATTGCTGCAAACAAATTCAGTTGGTCAACAAATTTTACACATTCCAAAGGATTTCGATGTAGTGATTGCACTTACCGAAAAGGCATTAGGTGCTCCTCCACGTACTACAACGTCATATGTAGGCAGAGGATACTTAGGGAGCACCTACATTGTCAACTACACCTGATTAGCCACCAGTCGACAATGCAATATAAATCTAGCAAAGCATATAAAACAGCAAGGTACAAAACTGACCATGGAAGAAAGAGCACCCCAGAGGAACACACGCATCCTGAACTGTGGCAGACCATAGCAGCCTGCCACCATCATTCCAAGGCGTGCTTGGTACTTCATAGCAACTAGGCAGCTCAAAGCATATTTTCCTAGGTAGCCATCAGCAAATTTCAGTATGTCCACGACATTTTCCATGAGAACATACTTGGGCTTCAAGTATGCCACAATATCCATGAAAGTCACCATTTGCTTGTTTTTCTCATCTTTAAGTGGCTCATCACGGTTCCTGAACCGATTAAACCCACTTATACCTTGACATGGTGGGCCTCCACAAATGACATCAACATCACCCTTTTGAAAGAATAGATTAGGTAGATGTCACCAAATAAAAATGGGGAGCTAAACAGAGGAAAACCACACCCAACTAAATACTCACAGGAAGCGGGAGAATTTTTCTTTTGCGCCCTTCTTGTACAAATTCTCTAATTTTCAGCGGACAGTCACTGGTTCGTGAAACAAGGATTAGAGTACAAATAGACATACAAGGCAACAAGCAGATGACACTACCAAAATACTAACCTCAGGTTATCAATCGGTTCCCATGTATCCTCTTCAGGACCATATCCTTCCCATTGGACCTGCAGAAATTTAGCATTACACCAAAATGCAAAGAAATGTCCATTGTTCAAAAACTTTTTCCTATATCATCATAGTAATTGAACTTTTTCTTGGAATCAAGTATAAATGAACAGATAATGCTTGAATACCTTAAAATATACGCCTTTTTTCCTTCCAGTGCCATCATAGCGTATTCCAATAAGCTTCTGTACAACAAATTCATCCTTGTCAAGAGTGTCAGCATCCTCTTGATCCTCTGAACCTGCTAAATTCGAATCCACATCTTGATGAACATATTTTTCACATAAGACTGCCCATTCCTTAAGGAGAGCAAGAAACTCATCAGCTTTCTCATTTCGCACCTACATTCAAAGGTCCAAAGAAACTTTTTGAGAGCAGCTGGACAGAACAGATGGAATCCAAGATGCAGCTTAATATGCATACCTCAGTCTGTGGATGATTGTATTTTAAACTTTGACACGCAAAACTGTTAAGATCAACAGCCCATCGCTGCAATCATAGCCATAACAGTAGAATCAGTGCTAAGTAAGAACATGTTCTATCCAACAGATTACTAGGTAGAATATTACAGTTTCAAGTTTCAGGCCAGAAAGAGCAGCACCCAAGCAAAGACCAGTGGACATGCCCCCACAGCCCGAATACAAGTCAAGAAGGGTTGCTGTCCTCTCTGGCATATTAGATGACGTCTCCAAACCCGCATCATCAGAAGAAATACCCGAAGCGGTTTCACTGCCTGACTGCCCATTTTCTAGTAGAAAAACAATTGTGAGGTTTTGCAAAAAAAAAACATACACATTTAACAACTGTCCTTTTGTTTACAGAAACTTACACTATTAGATTTTAATTGCATGATGTATTTAGGATTTTGTCTATAACAAGTATACATTTGGGTACATGTTATGCAGACATGGCAAATAGAATTTTATCTAGTACTGTGAATATGAAACAGTACTACCATATGGGTACATACTCGTTGCTATCTCATATCACAAAAAAATGACAGGAAAAACATCTCTAGACCTGCTTTTGGCTTCTTCGTAAGCTAATTCTAAAAGTTGAATTTATTTCAGTTTTTGGCATTTGGGTACATACTACCATATGGGTACATACTCTCTGCGAGAGCGGCCTAGACCCAGGAGGTGCTGCTCTCTCTGCTCCCACCCTATGTTGAGTCAGAGCAATACCGGTTCAGCACTCTATTTTGCTTTTAAAATGGTAAAGTGAATGTGAATTATCCTCTTTGGAGACTTTATAGCTAATATGTTAGTTTAGGTTGAACTTGTACTCCTATTGCTTATATAGTACTATTATTACTGTCTACTCCATACATATGAGTTTGTTATTTTAGTTTTGTATTAATTTTGACCGGTTATATAAGATGTTTTATAAAATTTTACAACATAAAATAAAATTATTAGATTCATCATAACTTGAATTATCATAATATATAATTCTTTTAGATTAAAATAACTTAATCATATATTCATTATTGGTTAAAGTTCAAACAATTTAACTTATGATAAAACTAGAATGACAAACTCAAGCGAAGAGAGAGTATTTATTTGAGACTATGATCCTATTTACTATTTGTATTTCCTATTTCTATATACTACAAGAGTCACATCATCTTACACCATAAAGATTAAAAAGAAAAAAGGGGGCCAGTCAGCTTAATGCCTTAAAAACTCTGATTTTCAGTGTAAATCTAATTGGAAACATAAAAGTTAATGTTTTTTCTAGCATAACATAGAAATATTGTAAAAGGCATTAGAGTGGGAGATCATTTTGTTAGTAGTGTCATTCCACTAATTTAGCAAAGCCAGTAAATTGTATTCAGCTAGTCAACCAAAAAAGAATGATGTAGAAGCAATTACCTGATGAGATATTAGCAAATGTAGAATATGCAACAGAGTAAGACATGTCATAGTATAGGTCACAATGTTCTATCAGTTGGGCCTTAGCTTTTGGATCCATCTAAAGCAAAGAAACAATTGTAGTGAGAAATATTATGTGTATAGCAAAACCGCAAAGCTCTTAGCAGGGAACTTACATTTGGATCAACATGGACTATCTTGACCTTGGAGATGATGCAATCAAGCACATTGTCATTCTTTTCCTCGGAAAGAAAAACACGTCTAGGGTCATGCTTGTGGCCATCAACATTAATGGACACCAACGAATTGATGACCTGCACTGTTAAGGTTCAGTTCTATGCTAATTCTTGATATAAATAGAAATGACATTAAGCTCAATACACACCGTGTCCTCTGCACGGAAGAACCAACGGCAAGTAAAATAGTGGCATCGATCAGTGCCCTCAAAAAATTCAGTAATGCGACCAATGTAATCAGCCTCATTTTCTCCAGCCTAAGATAAGCAAAAAGGAACCAGAAACTTAAGGTCAATAACTATTATTAAAGAACATATAAAAGGTTGTAATGTGAGAGCAAAACAATCCAGAAGAATTGCACACAACCATTACTTCAACCATACTTGTTCATTGCATCATCAATGTTTGTGTTCAGCTGAATTACTAAGAATTTTCATCAAACTAAAATTTAAGACACAAACAACACTTTAACTTCATAAACAGGCAAATAAGACAAGAAAATTTTCAAATGCTCTCAGAGATCATAATGGATGTGATCAATGGCTAGCACCCCTTCATATTATACTCCCTCTAGTCACAAATACTTAATACATGTGAGTATTCCAATGGCACACAAGCGATTTAAACGGTGAAAATGTTGAACTTACCATTAAGTTAGCATAATTTAAAAATATTTAACAACCTAAGAATGGGAAACTATCAGAGGCTAAAGTTGTTTTTGTTCCCAAATTGTATAGCAAAGCTTTTTTGGCAAAGCTTTATATTTATGAACTCTTTGATCGGCGCCATAGATTTGTAAAAGGACCATAATTCACATTTAGCGAACTTTTTTCGGAAAAAATACCAAAATACAAAAAAAAATCGGCGCGTCCAAAGTACCACCATGTATAGTGGTGGGCATACAATACATGCAAGCAAGGGTATTCAATTGAATACTCATTATTTTTGGCAAAACAATTATATATACATGTATATGTTATGTATATAAGCTAAAATATTATAAAAAACATAAAATCATACTATTTTATAGCTATTTTGTCTAAACTTTGGTTTTCACTAGCCCTCTTCATTTATGTACGGTTCAACCGATCGTACAGTACAATAGTGTAATTTTAAATTGTCAAAAAAAATATGTTCTACCAAAATTTTGAATACTCATACTTCAAATCTTGGGCCCGCCCCTGACCATGTACCGCTGGGCGCTGACTACACGCACAACAGATTGCAAATGGACAACAAAAATTCCTTAACAAATACATGAGCAGTGCGTAAATGAGCAGCAGCAGCAGCATGACAAATAAAGGCAATGAAAACGATGGGCAAAACCTTGACATAAACGTCATCCCCGAGGCAGTAGACAATGTTGTCCACCTTAGCGCTCCGGTAGTGGCACCTGGCCTTGAGCTCATCGTCCTCCTCCGGTCTGCATGCACGATAGATTAACAAATAGCAAATTGCTCAGCTCTCAAGCAACGAACAGGGAGCAAAAATCCAGTCATAGTCATACTAAACCAGGGTAAGAAGGGACAATATACTTATTTGCGGCAGTGCTGCGCTCGTAGCGCTTGGGCCAGTTGCTGTGCGCCTCGGCCGCAGCAACGGGGCTGCCGATGAACTCGGGCACGTGGTCGCCCGAGGCGGCGGCGCTCCTTCTCCCCACCCTCTTCTTACCAGGCGACCCGGCCGCGACTGCGCCCACCACCTCATGCATGGCCTGCTCCTCGGCCTCCGCCTCCTCCTCGCCCATGGCCAACTCCTCCTCGTCGGGCTCCTCGGCGCACACGTCGTCCACAACGGGCTCCGTCCTCTCGGTCTCCCCCTTCTTCTTCATTCCCGCCACGGCCGGTTTGGCCTGCTTGGGCGTCGGCTTGGGCTTCTTCCCGGAAGACGCCGCCTTGCGTCTGCGCTTAGCGGTGGACGCAGCCATAACCTCCTCCTCCTCATGGTTCTGGTGGATCTCCTCGGCCATGGCGGAGCGCTTCCGGCCGGAGGCGCGCGTGGGCCTAGCGGATGACGGGGAGCTTGGCGCCATGGCAAGGGATGCGGTAGCTGCTGCTGCTGCTCTCTAGGGTTGGGAGACGAGGGGTTTGGCAAGCTCTGGGGGTGTAGAAATCGAATCGAAGAGGATCGGTCAAATGTGGAAACAGGGCAGAGAGGAGGCGGGAGCGGCAGTGGGAAAACGAAACCCGAACCAAAAAGATGGAGGGAGCGGGAACGTCCAATTTTTTACGGCGCGGAGCCTTCTGCAGCGGCCAGCGGGAGAGCCCGGATTCGAATTTTTGTTCGTCTCCCGCGAGCGCCGCAGGCTTTCGGATGTTGGCCCCTCTACCTCCAGCCCTGTCTGTCACATGACCCAGCTGTAGGGTGGCCCAAACTGTGTGGGTAGTTGGGCCTGTTTGTTTCGTTTTCAGTCGGATTATGACCATGAGACAGCTTTAGCCGTTTATGTCTTTATGAGAATCAGCTTTGTGAAAATAACTCCAATCAATATGAAGGTATAATCCGTCTAGACGTTCTGACAAGAAAATCTGTCGTTTCATAAACCATAGCTCGTATAGATTCCTTCATTTTCTTGCACACGTAAGCCCTGTGATATCTACATTCTCGTGACAACTGGTTTATCAAAAAATCGTATTCTTATAAAAGCTCTTTAGAAGAAAAAAAACGTCTCAAATAAGTCCTAATTTTTTAAACTAAAATTTAGTATGTATCGCATGCGACGACGTTTGTAGAGATGGCATGGGTAACCGAAACCCGATATTTCATCTCCACTCTACCTATTTCTTCTAATTCATCTCTCTGTGTACTCTTTGAACTGAGATATTTGACCTTTTTACATCAGTTTTTACAGTTTTAAAAATACTACCATATTTATGACTTCATAATTCATAATACACATTATCATGAGATGATTATACTAAAAAGGGATTAGTCTTACCGTTAAGGCACTTATTACACGAGGTGATATTCCCCTTCCCCTTGCATGCAGTGCCGATTTTTTTGCAATTTGACCTTTTTTCGAAACAATTTCACGTTTGGACCCCTAAATGACTTAATATCATGTTTGGACCATTTACTCGGCGTCATGGCTTATAGTGTTGAGGTAACACGTCTCGCCGCCATGGTCTATAGCGTCGATGTATGTAGTGAGCTAGCGACTAGGTGCGCGCTAACAGCTAATGTGGTCTAGCTCGGCGCCACGATCTGTGACGGTGACCTACGAGATAGGCATCATCCGTGTGATGGTTGTTGGCCCCTACACACGCGCGAGCACACACATGTGTGTGTCATTAAACAACTCACAGTGTCGCTACACTAGCCGCTACAGGGAAGCAGCCCGTCTGTAACGCCCCGAATTTTGGAGTTGAATTTTTTCTTTTCTTCACTCGCCAAATTCGGGCGTTACCCTTTCTTTTTTTCCTTTTTCCCTCGCTAGACCTTGATCTTTTCCAAAGTTAGCGGGATTCAGCTTGGAATTCCCATGTAAAGCAAAATCCTAAAACCCTTTATGTTGTTTGATGCACCATGTCAAACCATGCATTCTTTTGATTGTTTGAAAAAAACGTGGATGCATTCCTCTAGAAAAACGGATTTCAAAAAAAGGAGAAAACCCTTTTCTTTTTTTCTTTTTTTTTCTTCTCTCTCTCCTCCCCTTTTCTCTCTCCCGCGCCGTGGGCCGCCCCCGCGCGCCCCTTTAGGCCCAAGTGGCCCAGCCGCCCCTCCCCTTCTCCCCCCCCAAATCCCTCTCTCTCCCATTCTCCCTAGCCGCCGCCGCCCCCTGCCCTAGCCGCCGCCCCTGCTCGTCGCCGGTTCGGCCGCCCCGTCCCCGTCCCCGGTGAGGTCCCCCTCCCCCCCCCCCTCTCCTCCCTCTCCCCTCCCTCCTCCCGTCCCCTCCCCGGCCCCCGCCCAGCTCGGCCGCCCCCTGGCCGGCTCGGCCGCCCCCTGCCCCGCGCCCCCGTCGGTTCAGCCGCCCCTGCGCCCGCCCGGTTTGGCCGCCCCCTGCCCCGCGCCCCCGCCGGTTCGGCCGCCCCTGCCCCCACCCGGTTCGGCCGCCTCCCTGCCCGCCCGGTTCGGCCGCCCCCTGCTCGGTCGCCCGCGCCGCTGGTTCAACCCCCTCCCCCCACTTTTTATATATTTTTATTTATTTTATTTTAGGCAAACTAATCATTGTTTATGTTAATGAAATAGGAAACTTAATTTAGAATTCCGTTACGTTAGTCAATTCATATGGTTAATTGTTTATCTCGTTTAATGTTGATCCACTAAAAATGGCTAGGTTTCCATTAGTGCATATAGCTAATTCTTTTGTTAGAACCAATTGGAACTAGAGCATGCCATGTTTAGTTATTCGTTTACCCATAGTGCGTCCCGGGCGTAAGCTTTAACCCCTGCGAGACCTTTCCCTGTTTCTTTCTAACCATAATGAATGTGATATCGAATGTCATATTTTATGCATATTTACTTTATTTGTTCCCTTGTATGGTGTACTGTTTGTTTCCTAATTTGAATGGATGGAAGTATGTATGCTTGCAATCGCATAGAGAACGATCCGGTCGAAGAGCCCGAGGAACCCGCAGGAGAAGCCCCTGAGCAGCAGTCGGTTGGTGGAGGCAAGTGTCCTTTGACCTATCTCTATCCTATACATCCTTTAATTCATATCCCGCATTTCACATTTATACCTAAGGATTTACTAGCTTTTGTTATCCATGTCCTTGTTTACCTATTTGGGTTGGATTATTACTGCTTAGTCTGATGCTATTGCTCAACTCTAATCAATGAACATGATGAGAATTATCTATGATACGTTGTTTTCCCTCTTATTTATGATCATACTTGTGACCTTCAAGGGGACTCGAGCGGTTTCTCGAGTGCCTCTCCGTAAGGACCTGTTCAATGGATGACCGCCCGGGAAAACAGTGCAACCATGAGGGTGGAATGGGACACCCTTAGCTGAATAATTAGAGGAACTGAGGTGTAGTTCGCTTCGCCGTCGTGCCGTCAATGGGGCTCGGTGTATGCGGCTCGCTCTGCCAAGGTTGATTTGTCCCTTGGAGAGGAGTGCGGTACATTTAGGAAACCTAACGGGCGGCTACATGAGAGCACCTAGAGGGGGGGTGAATAGGTGATCCTGTGAAAACTTAAAACTTAAGCCACAAAAACTTGTTAAGTGTTAGCACAATAGTTGCCAAGTGGCTAAAGAGAAGTCTCAACAAAACACAATACCACAAGAGATCAAGACAGAGGTGACACAGTGGTTTATCCCGTGGTTCGGCCAAGACCAACGCTTGCCTACTCCACGTTGTGGCGTCCCAACGGACGAGGGTTGCAATCAACCCCTCTCAAGCGGTCCAAAGACCCACTTGAATACCACGGTGTTTTGTTTTTCCTTTCACTATCCCGTTTGCAAGGAATCTCCACAAATTGGAGTCTCTTGCCCTTACAAGTATATGATCACAAAGAAGCACAGAGTAAGGGAGGGAAGCAACACACACAAATCCACAGCGAAACGCGCACACACACGGCCAAGACTCGAGCTCACAAGAGTATCACAAAGTTCTCACTAGAACGGAGCTCGAATCACTTAGAATGACAAATGAATGCGCAAAGACTGAGTGTGGATGATCAAGAATGCTCAAAGGTTGCTTGTTTGTCTCCTCCATGCGCCTAGGGGCTCCTTTTATAGCCCCAAGGCAGCTAGGAGCCGTTGAGAGCAAATCCGGAAGGCCATCCTTGCCTTCTGTCGTCGGGGGCACCGGACAGTCCGGTGCACACCGGACACTGTCCGGTGCCCGATTTGTTTCCTTAAACAGCGAAGCCGACCGTTGCAGACCGTTGGCAGATCTGGCGCCGTTGGCGCACCGGGCATGTCCGGTGCACACCGGACAGTCCGGTGACATCTTCCGACCGTTGGCTCCGCCACGTGTCCCGCGCAGATTGCGCGGCCGACCGTTGGCCCGGCCGACCGTTGGCTCACCGGACAGTCCGGTGCACACCGGACAGTCCGGTGCACACCGGACAGTCCGGTGCACACCGGACAGTCCGGTGAATTTTAGCCGTACGCCGTCGGCGAATTCCCGAGAGCAGCCAGTTCGCGCCGAGTCAGTCTGGCGCACCGGACACTGTCCGGTGCACACCGGACAGTCCGGTGCTCCAGACCGAACTGAGTCTTGGCTGCACACAGCCAAGTCTTTGTCTCCTCTTTTCTTTTCTTCTACTTTCTGTTTCTAACACTTAGACAAGTATATTAGTACACAAAACCAATGTACTAAGGCTTAGAAACATACCTTTACTTCATGATTTGCACCTTGTTCATCCATGGACATAAATTCACAATTAAGCACATGTGTTGGCACTCAATCACCAAAATACTTAGAAATGGCCCAAGGGCACATTTCCCTTTCAATCTCCCCCTTTTTGGTGATTTATGCCAACACAACATAAAGCAACTAGAACAAGTGCAAACTTACTTCAAATAAAACTCAATTTTATTTTGATTCAATTTTGGCATATATGGATCATCTTTTGCCACCACTTGGTTTGTTTTTGCAAATCAAACTCAAATCTCTATCTCTAAGTCAAACACACATGTTAAGGCATAAAGAGAGTCATTCCAAAAAAGATTGATCAAAGATTTCAAAAACTCCCCCTTTTTCCCATAATCAACTACTTCTCCCCACTAGAAGCCAAAAGAGACAATAAAAGAGTTTTGACAAACCAAAAGCTCTACTCTACTATTTTCAAATTTCTCAAGTGGTAGCTGATCCATTTATTGCTTTGGCCTTTATTTTCTCCCCCTTTGGCATCAAGCACCAAAACGGGATCAATCTTGGCCCTTTAACCCCATTGCCTCACCAAAATCTTCAATTTAGAGCAAATGGCAATAAGAGTTCATGAGATGGACTTGGAATTAATTACCCTCTCATCGGAGTGCAGTGGAAGTCTTTTATGGTCCAAGTCCACCTTTTCCCTTTCAATTCTCCTTTGAGACTAAAGCAAACAAACTCAAGCATATGGTTAGTCTCAAGGGATCAAGTTGTAACACATCTCCCCCTAAACATGTGCATCACTTTGCAACGGACTTGTGAGGTCCAGGGAGCGTTTGTACAACTTGAGCACCATAATAAGCAACAGAATGCAGAATGAACATGATCAAAGGCATAAGCACATGTATGCTACAATTCAATCCAAGTTCCGCGAATCTAAGACATTTAGCTCACTACGCAGCCTGCAAAAGGTCTTCTCATCTAAAGGCTTGGTAAAGATATCGGCTAGCTGGTTCTCGGTGCTAACATAAAACACTTCGATATCTCCCTTTTGCTGGTGGTCTCTCAGAAAGTGATGCCGGATGTCAATGTGCTTTGTGCGGCTGTGCTCAACAGGATTTTCCGCTATTCGGATAGCACTCTCATTGTCACATAGGAGTGGGACTTTGCTCAGATTGTAGCCAAAGTCCCTGAGGGTTTGCCTCATCCAAAGTAGTTGCGCACAACACTGTCCTGCGGCAACGTACTCGGCCTCAGCGGTGGATAGGGCAACGGATGTTTGTTTCTTAGAGTTCCATGACACCAGGGACCTTCCTAAGAATTGGCACGTCCCCGATGTACTCTTCCTATCGACCTTACATCCAGCATAGTCGGAATCTGAGTACCCAATCAAGTCAAAGTTAGACCCCTTTGGATACCAGATCCCGAAGCAAGGCGTAGCGACTAAATATCTAAGAATTCGCTTCACCGCCACCAAGTGACACTCCTTAGGATCGGATTGAAATCTAGCACACATGCATACGCTAAGCATAATATCCGGTCTACTAGCACATAAATAAAGCAAAGAACCTATCATGGACCGGTATGCTTTTTGATCAACGGACTTACCTCCTTTGTTGAGGTCGGTGTGTCCGTCGGTTCCCATCGGTGTCTTTGCGGGCTTGGCGTCCTTCATCCCAAACCTCTTTAGCAGATCTTGTGTGTACTTCGTTTGGGAGATGAAGGTGCCGTCCTTGAGTTGCTTCACTTGGAACCCAAGGAAGTAGTTCAACTCGCCCATCATCGACATCTCGAATTTCTGCGTCATCACCCTGCTAAACTCTTCACAAGACTTTTGATTAGTAGAACCAAATATTATGTCATCGACATAAATTTGGCACACAAACAAATCACCATCACAAGTCTTAGTGAAAAGAGTTGGATCGGCTTTCCCAACCTTGAAAGCATTAGCAATTAAGAAATCTCTAAGGCATTCATACCATGCTCTTGGGGCTTGTTTAAGTCCATAGAGCGCCTTAGAGAGCTTACACACGTGGTCGGGGTACCGCTCATCCTCGAAGCCAGGGGGTTGCTCCACGTACACCTCCTCCTTTATTGGCCCGTTGAGGAAAGCGCTCTTCACATCCATTTGGTACAACCTGAAAGAATGGTGAGCGGCATATGCTAGCAAGATACGAATGGACTCTAGCCTAGCCACAGGAGCAAAAGTCTCCTCAAAGTCCAAACCTGCGACTTGGGCATAACCTTTTGCCACAAGTCGAGCCTTGTTCCTCGTCACCATCCCGTGCTCGTCTTGTTTGTTGCGGAACACCCACTTGGTTCCCACAACATTTTGCTTGGGACGAGGCACCAGCGTCCAAACTTCATTGCGCTTGAAGTTGTTAAGTTCCTCCTGCATGGCCAACACCCAATCCGGATCTAGCAAGGCCTCCTCTACCCTGAAAGGCTCAATAGAGGAGACAAAAGAGTAATGTTCACAAAAATTAACTAGTCGAGACCGAGTAGTTACTCCCTTGCTAATGTCACCCAGAATTTGGTCGACGGGATGATCCCTTTGAATCATCGCTCGAACTTGGGTTGGAGGTGCCGGTTGCGCTTCTTCCTCCATCACATGATCATCTTGTGCTCCCCCTTGATCACACGCCTCCTGTTGATGAACCTGTTCATCGTCTTGAGTTGGGGGATGCACCGTTGTTGAGGAAGAAGGTTGATCTCGTTCATCTTGTTCCTGTGGCCGCACTTCTCCAATCGCCATGGTTCGTATAGCGGCCGTCGGAACATCTTCTTCATCTACATCATCACAATCAACAACTTGCTCTCTTGGAGAGCCATTAGTCTCATCAAATACAACGTCGCTGGAGACTTCAACCAAACCCGATGATTTGTTGAAGACCCTATACGCCTTTGTATTTGAATCATAACCTAATAAAAACCCTTCTACAACTTTGGGAGCAAACTTAGAATTTCTACCCTTCTTCACTAGAATGTAGCACTTGCTCCCAAAAACACGAAAGTAAGATACATTGGGTTTGTTACCGGTTAGTAGCTCATATGACGTCTTCTTGAGGAGGCGGTGAAGGTAGACCCTGTTGATGGCGTGGCAAGCCGTGTTCACGGCTTCCGACCAAAAGCACTCGGGGGTCTTGAACTCTCCAAGCATCGTCCTCGCCATATCGATTAGCGTCCTGTTCTTCCTCTCTACCACACCATTTTGCTGTGGTGTGTAGGGAGCGGAGAACTCGTGCTTGATCCATTCCTCCTCAAGAAACTCCTCCACTTGAAGGTTCTTGAACTCGGACCCGTTGTCGCTCCTTATCTTCTTCACCTTGAGCTCAAACTCATTTTGAGCTCTCCTGAGGAAGCGCTTGAGGGTCCCTTGGGTTTCAGACTTATCCTGCAAAAAGAACACCCAAGTGAAGCGGGAAAAGTCATCAACAATAACTAAACCATACTTACTTCCTCCTATGCTTAGATAGGCGACGGGTCCGAAGAGGTCCATATGCAGCAGCTCCAGAGGTCTTGACGTGGTCATCACATTCTTGTTGTGATGTGCTCCTCCCACTTGTTTACCTGCCTGACAAGCTGCACAAGGTCTATCTTTTTCGAAATAAACATTGGTTAGACCTATCACGTGTTCTCCCTTTAGAAGCTTGTGGAGATTCTTCATCCCCACATGTGCTAAGCAGCGATGCCACAGCCAGCCCATGCAAGTCTTAGCCATTAAGCATGCATCTAGACCGGCCTCTTCTTTTGCAAAATCTACTAAGTAAAGCTTGCCGTCTAGTACACCCTTAAAAGCTAGTGAACCATCACATCTTCTAAAGACAGACACATCTACATTAGTAAAAAGACAATTATATCCCATATTGCACAGTTGACTAACAGATAGCAAATTGTAACCAAGAGACTCAACTAAAAATACATTTGATATTGAGTGCTCATTAGAAATTGCAATTTTACCTAACCCTTTTACCTTGCCTTGATTCCCATCACCGAATATAATTGAATCTTGGGAATCCTTATTTTTGACGTAGGAGGTGAACATCTTCTTCTCCCCCGTCATATGGTTTGTGCATCCGCTGTCGATAATCCAGCTTGAACCCCCGGATGCATAAACCTGCAAGGCAAATTTAGGCTTGGGTCTTAGGTACCCAACTTATGTTGGGTCCTGCAAGGTTAGCACAAATATCCTTAGGGACCCAAATGCAAGTCCTGTCTCCCTTGCATTTTGCCCCTAACTTCCTAGCAACTATTTTCCTATCCTTTCTACAAATAGCAAAGGAAGTGTTTAAAGCACAATAAATTATAGAAGGTTCATTCACTACTTTCCTAGGAGCATGAATAACATTCTTTCTAGGCGCATGAGCAATATTTCTCCTAGGCATATGTACAACTTTTCTCCTACACATATCTCTATCATGCTTATAGGAAGAACTAGAAGCAAACATGGCATGAGAATCATAAACATGTAAATCAAAATCATTATAAGCATTTCTAGCATGTCTCCTATCATGGTATAAGAAAGCATGGTTCTTTTTAGCACTACTAGCCATAGGGGCCTTCCCTTTCTCCTTGACGAAGATGGGAGCCTTATGGCTTGTTAAGTTCTTGGCCTCTCTCTTGAAGCCAAGACCATCCTTAATTGAGGGGTGTCTACCAACCGTGTAGGCATCCCTTGCAAATTTTATTTTATCAACTTCACTCTTGCTAGTCTTAAGTTGGGCATTAAGACTAGCCAGTTCCTCATTTAATTTGGAAATTAAAACTAGGTGTTCACTACAGGCATCAACATCGAAATCCTTACACCTAGTGCAAATCATAACATGTTCTACACAAGAATTAGATTTATTTGCTACTTCTAACTTAGCATTTAAATCATTGTTAACACCTTGTAAAGTAGAAATGGTTTCATGACAAGTAGATAGTTCATAAGAAAGCATTTCATTTCTTTTCACTTCTAAAACATATGATTTTTGTGCCTCTACAAATTTATCATGTTCATCATACAATAAATCCTCCTGCTTTTCTAAAAGCCTATCCTTTTCATTCAATGCATCAATCAATTCATTGATTTTATCTATCTTAGATCTATCTAAGCCCTTGAACAAGCATGAATAATCTATGTCATCATCATCACTAGACTCATTATCACTAGAAGAAGCATAAGTGGAGTCTTGAGTACTCACCTTCTTCTCCCTTGCCATAAGGCATGTGAGACGCTCGTTGGGGGAGAGGGAAGACTTGTTGAAGGCAGTGGCAGCGAGTCCTTCATTGTCGGAGTCGGAGGAGGAGCAATCCGAGTCCCACTCCTTTCCTAGATGTGCCTCGCCCTTTGCCTTCTTGTATTGCTTCTTCTTCTCTCTTTTGTTCCCCTTTTCCTGGTCACTTTCATTATCGGGACAGTTAGCGATAAAATGACCAAGCTTACCGCATTTGAAGCATGAGCGCTTCCCCTTTGTCTTGGTCTTGCTTGGCTGCCCCTTGCGACCATTTAGCGCCGTCTTGAATCTCTTGATGATGAGAGCCATCTCTTCATCATTGAGTCCGGCCGCCTCAATCTGTGCCACCTTGCTAGGTAGCGCCTCCTTGCTTCGTGTTGCCTTGAGAGCAAGGGGTTGCGGCTCGTTGATCGGACCATTCAAGGCGTCGTCCACATACCTTGCCTCCTTGATCATCATTCGCCCGCTAACGAATTTCCCAAGAACTTCTTCGGGCGACATCTTGGTGTACCTGGGATTTTCACGTATATTGTTTACCAAATGAGGATCAAGAACGGTAAATGACCTGAGCATTAGGCGGACGACGTCATGATCCGTCCATCGCGTGCTCCCGTAGCTCCTTATCTTGTTGATAAGGGTCTTGAGCCGATTCTATGTTTGCGTCGGCTCCTCGCCTCTTATCATTGCGAACCGTCCGAGCTCTCCCTCCACCAACTCCATCTTGGTGAGCAAGGTGACGTTGTTCCCCTCATGGGAAATCTTGAGGGTGTCCCAGATCTGCTTGGCGTTATCCAAGCCGCTTACTTTATGGTATTCATCCCTGCACAAGGAAGCTAGAAGAACAGTAGTAGCTTGTGCATTCTTATGAATTTGTTCATTAATGAACATGGGACTATCCGAACTATCAAAGTGCATTCCACTCTCTACAATCTCCCAAATACTAGGATGGAGAGAAAATAGGTGACTACGCATTTTGTGGCTCCAAAATCCGTAGTCCTCTCCATCAAAGTGTGGGGGCTTGCCGAGTGGAATGGAGAGCAAATGTGAATTTGAACTTTGCGGAATACGAGAGTAGTCAAAAGAAAAGTTCGAATTAACCAGTTTCCTTCTCTCGTAGTCATTGTGGTCGTCGTCCTTTTGGGAAGAAGTAGACTCGTCGCTATCGTAGTAGACGATCTCCTTGATGCGCCTTGTCTTCTTCTTCTTCCCTTCCTTCCGTCTTTGGCCCGAGCCGGAGTCGGTAGGCTTATCGTCCTTCGGCTCGTTGACGAAGGATTCCTTCTCTTTGTCATTGATCACAATACCCTTCCCCTTAGGATCCATCTCTTCGGGCGGTTAGTCCCTTTGTGAAGAGAACGGCTCTGATACCAATTGAGAGCACCTAGAGGGGGGGTGAATAGGTGATCCTGTGAAAACTTAAAACTTAAGCCACAAAAACTTGTTAAGTGTTAGCACAATAGTTGCCAAGTGGCTAAAGAGAAGTCTCAACAAAACACAATACCACAAGAGATCAAGACAGAGGTGACACAGTGGTTTATCCCGTGGTTCGGCCAAGACCAACGCTTGCCTACTCCACGTTGTGGCGTCCCAACGGACGAGGGTTGCAATCAACCCCTCTCAAGCGGTCCAAAGACCCACTTGAATACCACGGTGTTTTGTTTTTCCTTTCACTATCCCGTTTGCAAGGAATCTCCACAAATTGGAGTCTCTTGCCCTTACAAGTATATGATCACAAAGAAGCACAGAGTAAGGGAGGGAAGCAACACACACAAATCCACAGCGAAACGCGCACACACACGGCCAAGACTCGAGCTCACAAGAGTATCACAAAGTTCTCACTAGAACGGAGCTCGAATCACTTAGAATGACAAATGAATGCGCAAAGACTGAGTGTGGATGATCAAGAATGCTCAAAGGTTGCTTGTTTGTCTCCTCCATGCGCCTAGGGGCTCCTTTTATAGCCCCAAGGCAGCTAGGAGCCGTTGAGAGCAAATCCGGAAGGCCATCCTTGCCTTCTGTCGTCGGGGGCACCGGACAGTCCGGTGCACACCGGACACTGTCCGGTGCCCGATTTGTTTCCTTAAACAGCGAAGCCGACCGTTGCAGACCGTTGGCAGATCTGGCGCCGTTGGCGCACCGGACATGTCCGGTGCACACCGGACAGTCCGGTGACATCTTCCGACCGTTGGCTCCGCCACGTGTCCCGCGCAGATTGCGCGGCCGACCGTTGGCCCGGCCGACCGTTGGCTCACCGGACAGTCCGGTGCACACCGGACAGTCCGGTGCACACCGGACAGTCCGGTGAATTTTAGCCGTACGCCGTCGGCGAATTCCCGAGAGTAGCCAGTTCGCGCCGAGTCAGTCTGGCGCACCGGACACTGTCCGGTGCACACCGGACAGTCCGGTGCTCCAGACCGAACTGAGTCTTGGCTGCACACAGCCAAGTCTTTGTCTCCTCTTTTCTTTTCTTCTACTTTCTGTTTCTAACACTTAGACAAGTATATTAGTACACAAAACCAATGTACTAAGGCTTAGAAACATACCTTTACTTCATGATTTGCACCTTGTTCATCCATGGACATAAATTCACAATTAAGCACATGTGTTGGCACTCAATCACCAAAATACTTAGAAATGGCCCAAGGGCACATTTTCCTTTCACTACAGCCTCAGGGAATCTTTATAAAGGCTACGTAGTGAGACCCTGCCTATTCACCTTGGTAGTGTTTAAGGGTTTGATCGACCCGAGGCAAGAGGGAATCACGGCTTATGGGTAAAGTGCGCAACCTCTGCAGAGTGTTATGAAACTGATATATCAGTCGTGCTCGCGGTTATGAGCGGCCAAGGGAGCTCCAGTGATTAGTGATACTTGATCAGAGGCATTTTGGTTTCCAGGTGGCAACGAGATTGAGGATTCTGGTTATGTCTATGGTAATGGTAAGTGGTATTCTTTCCATTTGGAAAGAGTACGTTCGGGTTAATGACGTGGGTTAATTCTAAAACTTGGCTTTCTCTACTAGTAAATAATAATCTGACCAACTAAAAGCAACTGCTTGGCTTATCCCCACATAAAGCTAGTCCACTATAGCCAAACAGGACGCTTGTTGAGTATGTTGATGTGTACTCACCCTTGCTCTACACACCAACCCCCCTTCCCCAGGTTGTCCGTGTTGCAACCACTGCTCAGAAGAAGATGAAGCCGTGGAAGGAGACTTCCAGGAGTTCCAAGACTACGATGAATTCTAGGCGTGGGTTAGCGGCAACCCCCAGTCGGCTGCCTGTGAAGGCCGCGTTTATCTACGTTTCGTTTTCGCACTTTGATTATTGTAGATACTATGTGGATGTCTCAGACATATGATGTAATCGACTATTATTTCCCTTTTAATACTATTTGAGCACTGTGTGATGAAGTCCATGTTATGTAACTGCTGTGTACGTGAATTGCTGATCCTGGCACGTACATGGTTCGCATTCGGTTTGCCTTCTAAAACCGGGTGTGATATAAGCTGGTATCAAAGCCGCGCTGACTGTAGGACCGCTAACCTAGAGTAGAATGGTCGTTCTAAGGACTATAGACCTCTGTCCTTGCCTTGACTTTAATATCTCTTCAAAAGTTGGTCATATCGACCAAAACTATGTCCTACTATATATTATACCTTGCTAAAAAATTATGTTTTATTCTACTCCTTCATTTATTTATGGTTCATTACTTGTTGGTCATATTAATTCTGCTCTCACTCTTTTGCTTGCGGTGTCTTTTGTAGATGACTCGTCTTAGACACACTGCACGAAAGTCCGTCATCCCCTTCTTACCCTCCCGCCTTGCTGAGCGTCTGCTTCGCCGTCCAGTGGCCGGACAGTCCAGTCACTTGGAGAGGCTGTACCACCGCCTGCATGAGGAGCAGGAGCATCGATGACAGGAGCAGCAGGGCTCTTCTTTCTCGCTCCAGCAGGAGATAGAGTCCGTGAGGAGCTGCTCCCCTGTGCTTCCTCTGGAGGCGCCCCCTGCACCACCACTGGGTGCCCCAGTCTCGGGAGTAGCTGCTGGAGGAGACCCAGACGACGGAGGTGGCGACGACAGCTCGAGCCACGACACCGACTTCTCTTCTGTCCAGGAGCCGGAAGGATGGGTTGCTCGACCCATCACTCGCGACGCTGCTCGCGGGTGTCACTTCCACGATGCGCCCGACACCCTGCTACGTCGGGCACTTGACCGGCGTACTTGGTGTGAGACCCTGTTTGGTTTTGGTAATTGATTAACAACTTATATGGACTAATAAGTGTTTATGTTGAGATACACAGGTGATTAGTCCACAGGTACACTAGTGTGAGTTATTTTAGCCATGGTGGTGATGTGGCTTGGTGATATGGAGATGCTCAACTAGTGTGATAAAGGAGCTCATTGCATATGAAGACATGACATGGTGTCATGTGGCTATATGGAGAAGATCAAGAGATATGGCTTGGTCTCGATGGACCGAGTGGCTAGTGTGAAGGGCAAGTCAAAGGCTCATGTGTGAGGGACCACGTGGCGGTGAAGCAAGAGCAAGGACTTAGCACCGATGGACATAAAGCAATGGTGAAGAGCAAGCTATGTTGAGATTGATGAACCAAGAAGGCCATGTGATAACATGGAGTGGATCATATCATTATAGAATCATCAAGACATGTGTTGATCTGGGCTTTTGATCAAGTGGCTTGATGATGATGGTGGAGGAACTTCATGCTATGGACAAATGGTAATAGGTATCATGGTTGGCTACACTTATGGATGTCCATTGTTCATCATTTAAGAAGATGGAATTGAATGCTCAAGGCAAAGGTATAACAATAGGTTTTTGTTTTACCGGTCAAAAGTGCTTAGAGTTTGATAATTGACCGGGTTAGTAGGCTAGATAGCCGTACTATCAAGAGGGGTCAATTATCTTACTTGACATGTCTTTAGTGCCTCATTGCTCATATAGTTGGTGCATTTGCATGAGGGCTAACAACGCTTTGGTTCATGAAATAAAACTTATTCAAAAGCGATTTCTTGAATGTGGGCTGAATTGAGGTACCGCGGACCGTCCGGGCCAGCATGGCGGACTGTCCGCAGGTCTAACTTGAGGTAATGGGCAGAAACGCGGAGTTTCTGTGTTTCATGAAGTTTTTGTACTGCGGACCGTCTGGTCCCAGGTGGCGGACCGTCCGTAGTTGAAGGATTGGTGTTTGGACAGAACTCAAGTAGTTCTGTCTTGGTTTTATTTTTTGAACTGCACACCGTCCGGGGCCTGAGTGCGGACCGTCCACAGTACAAATATTTTGTATTGCGGACTGATGTCGGGAAAACGGGTGGCTAGGGCCCGCCTCCACGTTAACAGAGACGAGTTTGGTTTTAGTTAGATTTACATGGGACAAAAAGTAAAAGAACAGGTATTGCGAATCCATACTTTCATAATTCTTATATTTGCATAAAAATTATGTTAATTACATCTCCGAAGAGAACACCCATGATTAAGAGTTCCAACATGAGTACATGAAAAGATGATTACATCATGTAGCTTCCTATTACAAACTACAAAAAAAGAAAAAAAAACAAGGTCTTCAGTCCTGAAGTTGCAGGTGGATGCATGCACATCTTGCACTTGACGATGGTCATTTCCTTTATCAATGACATTTCATTTGTTGAGGAGCTAACATGTACTCCTTGTATGACTTGGTTACTAGCTTGGCTAGCTTCTCGGAAACTATGATGCATATATTTAATTCATGCACTCTTTTGTGAGTATCATTTTTTAGACTATAGCATGACGTTGAGACTTATTTGGCCATGTTTGTGCTTAGCAGCATATGGTTTGGCGTATATGCATGACAAAGGAAAAATAATTCATTTGAGGATAAACATCTTTTGGTGCATCGTATCACGTATTCATGCACGTGGTTTGTCTTGAAGATTAAATTTGACATAATCTATATTGCTGGATCGTGCGACAACGTGTCGTGACATATATGGATGCACTTGGTATATGTATGGTGCTATATTTCTTTTGGGCATAGGTACCTTGCCGAGGCAGCACCTAGCTCGGCGAGGCGTGTACAGTTATCCAATATTTCTCTTGTTTTTAGTCGGTAGTGCATTGTATCTTATACGCACGTAATTCTACTTAGAGAGTAAATTTGACATAGTCTTGTTACACCATGCAAGATCGCCGAATGACATTTTTTAGCACGTTTGAAGCCCTCATCAGGTGGTGCCATATTTTGTTTGGGTTAAGGCAACCTTGGATTGATCCAATCGTGGCTGGCACTGTTGATTTATTTATTTATTTAATCAGGCGAAGGTGCAAGATTTTAGTTGATCATGATGCATATCACCTGGAAGGTCTATACTGGGCATATGGTTTACTTTTGAGAATGTCTATGTGGTTTAACCAAATTCACGAGTTGTCAATATATTTGGCTATTTTATTTTATTTTATTATGGCGCCCCAGCTAATAAATTAGCATTAGCGGTCATGGTGTTATGTTTTGGCATGGAACTAAATTTGTTTAGCTCAGTTTCAATTTGGCAGAGTATTACGTATAAAGAAAATATTTCCTATCCTTTAATTTTGATTAGGACAATAACCACCAGGGCTACCCCCGGACAAGCATGCACGCCGTGCTGATTTTAGTGCAATACTAAATTGACTTTGCCTATATGATATGGGCAATTTGATCAAGCTGCTATTCATGCAAGACACACGCGCAGCGTACGAGATTTATGACCATGGACTTTATGTGCCCATGAGAGAGTTCGGATTATTTCGGACACGATGATTCATACAAATCGTCGTTTGAGCTATATGTATTTTGTCATTATTTATCATGCATGACTGACGTACGCCAGACGTATTCATGATGGATGCACATGTATTTAGGCTTGAACGTGCAAAGTCTTTTGCAGGTCGGACATGCAAGTGCTAGCTAGAAAATTAGCCAAGGCTTGTGTGCAAGACGCTAACAGACTAGCGACACTCATGGCGGATACTCATGGACTAAATATAGAACATGCAGATTTCTATTTATACTTAATAGCTAAGCAAAATAGCATTTAACATGGAACTTGCTTTTCTCCTGTGCACCACTTACGACATGTGTTTTTGTTGATTTAAACACCTGTACGGAGTGCAGTGAGGAATATTATAGCATGTTACGATCTTTAGCCTTTGTTCTTGGAAGAAGCAAGGCTCTTCCCTATCCAGTTTGCAAGGCAAATCCGGCGTGGGGATTTCTTTATCCGCATCTTAACTTTCAATTAGGTCGGGACTCTAGGCACCTGACTTACCTAAGTGTATGTATGCTAATGACGAGACACACATGCATGAACTAGACCCACAATGCATGGCCTGAGTTTAGCATACAGATATACAAACAGACGCCAGCTAACTTATCTGTGGTGCAAGGGCTGATTTCGAATACATGTATATACCGGCCCATGATGGCTAACTGATATACAATGCATCATGGCATTAGATGTGGCAGTTGCTAGCTTTGTGCAGAAGACGCTAACTAGCTATCAAAACCCACGACGAATATGCATGGACTGGATAAGCAGCATGCAAATTTATATTTAGACATAAGAATGACACGGGCATAGCATTTGGCATAGGATTTGGAGTTCCTCCTGTGCATCTCACGGCAGGTGCCCTTGTTGATTTGAACACAGGCGTGGAGTACAGCGAGGAATATTTCCGGCATGTTGATCTTAGCTCTCGTTCTTGGGAACAAGACTCTTCCCTATCCGGCTTGTATGACAAGTCCGGCGTGGGGCCTTGAGACATCTCACAGCGACTTCCTCGAGGGAGCGAAGCCACAAATGAGGCCTTGATCATGGAGGTGATGGTGGACATAGCTCTTGTTCATAAGAACAATGCTCTTCCCTGTCTGGTTTGCAAGGCAAATCCGGCGTGGGGCCTTGATCATGGAGATGTTGATAAAGATTTGCTTGCTGCCGAGCGCCGTGGAGCCACGAAGATGAAGAGAGGAAGGGGATCAGGAGAGCGCCATGCTGTTTTTTCTCTCACCTTCACAGGAACTCCGACGTGCAACGGCGGCCTTCACCACGAACTCCTCTTCTGGGCTGATGATGGTGCGGCAGAGAGTCAGGGTGATGGTTATATTTTTTTTGAGATGAACTGCAGCAGGTCTTGCGGTGATTTGGAGGCAGCCTCACGACAGTATGGAATCCAGTCCCCTGGATGATCGTTGTGGCCTGCTATTTATAGCGCAGGGAGGCCAGCAGTTCCTGAGCAATTTTGGCGCTCTTTGCATTTGATTTTCTTTTGCTAATGATGCCGGCGCCGGAGTTTGAATCGCGGAGCGCGTTAATCGTGGGAGCGTGTGGGAGTTGCTTTCTTCTGACTCAATCAGTCGATACAGAAGTTGCTATTCTTTCTCCATGGCATGTCCGGCGTACGTATGCATGTACACTGCATGTACGTTTGACACTGTACGTGGCAATGTATGCCCATATAAGACTGAATTTTCATCTTTTTAATTTAGGTAAAGTACAATTGATATGGCTCGTTGCTTTAATTTTGCTTTATCAAAGCAATGAGCACACTCCTATACATAGGTATACATTTTCTTCTTCTTTGCCGTACCCATCGTAATCACATATGCCTGTACACATACGTCCATTGCACGGCTTATATTTAATTAGCCCATGTATACGTGAAAGCATACATGCACATATGGCTGATCGAGTGTATATATGGCACATGAAGAGGTTGCTGTGCTTTGTTTATTTGTCATGACATGAACACGCTCATGCTTATATACATATACGCTCCATCATTTTAAAAGGAAATTATATTATATTATTCTTGTTGATTTATATCGTGTTTAGATAAAACTTATCATCCATACCATTTATTAAAATATGGTATAAATAATATCATAAATTTGGTTACGCCAAAATTAGTGTCAACACGGACCGTCCAGGGTCCAGGTGCGGACCGTCCACAGTACAAATATTTTGTATTGCGGACCGTCCGGGGTCCAGGTGCGGACCGTCCGCAGTACAAATTTCAGCAAATGTGCAGAGTCAGCAAAACTTCGTTTTGGCTCAGTTTTATGTATCGCGGATCGTCCGGCCTTGAGGGGCAAACCGTCCGCAAGTCATTTTTGAATGCTCTGACATTTTTATAACCGTTTATAGCCGTTGGGATTCTTGTGCAGACGGTCCGGGCTTGTATTGCAGACCGTCCGCATGTGCGCAGAAAAGGTGCATTTGGCCCATAACGGCTAGTTTTGCAGAGGGGGCTATATATACTTGTGTTGCCCAGGTTGGAAGGGTGTAGGAGGCCATTTGGAACACTTGTGAGCATATTGGAGCCTTTCCTCTCCCTCTCTCTCACTCATATTGGTTGGGATTGCATTCTAGTGAGATTCAGAGCCATCTAGTGCATTGCATCAAGTTGTTGATCTTTGAGGCACTATGGAGATCATCAAGTAAGGTCGTTGGCTTGTTACTCTTGGAGGTTGCCGCCTCCTAGATGGCTTGGTGGTCGTTCCCCGTGAGCTCTTCAACGGAGATTGTGAAGAGGCCGCGGTGGTGATTGTGAGAGGCGTTGTGCTTGCCTCACCGGAGTGGTGAAAAGCAACTCTAGTGGAATCAAGGTTTGAGGGTTCATTGACCAATCCGGCTCAAGAGATCAAGTGGAGACTTGATAGAGGAGCGGTTGGGTGCTTTGAATCTACCTCAACGTGGACTAGGGGTGACCGGCAAGTCATCGACACCACGAAAAAAAATCATTGTGCCAAGTGTCATCATCTTCCCGTTGGTTTGCAGCTTTCCTCACTAGCTTATATTTACTTGTTCATATATTTATGCTAGTGAGTATTTGTTGCTCTTGTATGCTCTTGTATGTCTAGTCATACCTATTATAAAATAGTTGCTCACTAGTCATTAGCTTGTGTAGCTAATTTGTGTTACTTAGCTTGTGTAGCTAAGTAGTTGTTTTTCTCTAGTTGTGCTTGTGTAGTGCAACCAGTGAGTTTTGCTAGTAGTGATTTGTGCTCTTTGCTTACTAGTATGTTTAGGAGCTCTCGGTGTGCTTAGAATTACATTTGCATAATTTGTATGTCGTTGCTAACTAGATTTATATGGGAGAGCTCTTTCACTATCTTGGCACCTTAGTTGCTTCAACTAGAATCTTTTGTCAGGTGTTTGTTATAGTTAGAGAAGTGTAGTCTTGGCTAAACCAAAATAGTTTTAATTCCATATTTATTTGTGTTAGCCATTGTAATTAGTTTTAGAAAGGACTATTCACCCCCCCTCTAGTCAGCCATCTCGACCCTACAAGTGGTATCAGAACCTGGTTCTCTCATTTGGTGGTCTTAACTGACCCGAGAGTAAGCTGGATGGCGACTAAAGGGCTAGAGGTTACTTGTGAACCACATATTTTTGATGGCACACATTTTGCACAGTGGAAAACTTGCATGAGTCATTATTTTCATACAATTGATGCAAAATTGTGGTGGATCATAAGTGTAGGTTTTTATAAACCCTTTGATGAGAACACAAAAGATCTCACCCAAGAAAAAGAGAAATGCTTACATCTTGAACACCAAGCTACTAACATTTTATATCAATGGATAAGTGATAAGGTGTTTAAGGAAATTATGTATATGGAGACCGCCCATGATATTTGGACATATCTTGATGGAGTATATGGGAGGATCTCTAGCGAGGATGTTGAGCACATCCACAACACGGTGGTTGTAAAAGATTGCTCCACCTTATGGTCAAGTGATGATGATGAAAGACACACCACAAGTTCACTTGATAATCATGATTGTGTTGGCTCTAACTCAAGTGATGCAAATGATGGTTCTATCTCAAGCATACTTGATGATTATGGTGATTGTTCATGCTCGGACAATGATATTGCTACTACAAGCCCATCCATTACATCACATTGCTTCATGTCACAAGGTAATACGAAGGTATATAATGCTAATGTGACTAATCATTCATATTCATCTAATGAGCTTGTTGATATACTTGCTAGAATGGACATTACTTTAGAAATTGAGAAAGATAAAACAAGAAACTTGGAAAATGAAAACTCATTTCTAAAGTATTCATGTGAACAACAAAAGCATCTACTTTATGTTATTACTTGTTCACACGAGGAGCTAAAATTGAGTCATGAGGAACTTAGTGTTGCTCATGAAAATTTGATACAAGAGCATGCTTTTCTCACTAACGAATTTTCTAGTAAAGAAAATAAACTAGTGAGAATTCATCTCATGAACTATATGATAAATTGAAAAATGTTGCTAATCCATGTGATGAAGACAAGAAGCATGTATCCGCCTCTTGTGATGATTTATTAGCTATGCCATGTTCTTCAACTATAGATTATTATTATTCTTCCTTGTCTTGTGGGACTAACCTTTTGAAGGAAAATAATAAGCTCAAAAACAAAGTGAAGAATTTAAGCAACATGTTTGAGAGGTGGCATAAATCAAAAGTCACTCATGATCTTATATTGAAAAATCAAAGAAGACATGATGACAAGAGTGGCCTTGGTTTCAACAAGAGCAATATCAAAGGCAGGCAATTGAAGGTAAAAGGAAATAAGATATCTCACTTCATGTGCTATAAATGCCATGAGATGGGTCATCTTGCAAAGGCATGCCTTAATAAAAGGAAGCTCAAGTTGAAGAAAGAAGAAAGGAGGCTAAAGCATGACAAGTGCTTCAAGTGCCACACTTGGGGTCACCTCACCTCAATGTGCCCAACCAAGAAATTAGTGAAGCCACAAGTAAAGCCTCAACCAAAGCCACGAGTTGAGCAAAAGAATAATCCCCAAAAGCAAATCAAGATTGACCATGAATATAATGGTGATGTGGGGAAGAAAAAGAAAACAAGAAGAGAAATAAGAAGGCATCCAATATATAATCAAGATGACATGATGAGCACAAATCAAAAGAAGAAGGATGATTTGGCTCAAATCAAGTGCTACATGTGTGATGATATGGGTCACTTTGCCTCGAGGTGTCCCAACAATCTTGAGAAGAAGGCTCAAGCAAATGAGAAGAGGCAAGACAATGTGAAGCAAAATTTGAGAAAGAAAGAGAAGGCTCAAATAAAGAGAACTTGCTACACATGTCGGAAAAGGGGACACATGGCAAACTCATGTCCCTTAGGTAACAATTCTAAGCCTATTTTAATTCATAAGAATATTATGCTTAGAAAGGATGGCAATGGCACCTCATTTGTTGCAATTGCAAAACATCCCGCTATTCATACTAAGGCAATGCCTAAGTATGTTGCTCCTAACTTAAGAGGACCCAACTTAGTTTGGGTACCATCAAAACATGGATGATTATGAACAGGTGCCTTGGGCGTTGGAGGCTTGATTCAATAATATTCATTTAATAATCATATGTTGAATTAAGTGTTGAAGACTAAATAAATTCTATCCCAATGCCAAGTCAATAATAAGTGAAGTCCAAATTCTACCAAATACAAGTGCTTTATTCAAGTTGGTTAAATTATGAATGGATTGCAAATAAGTTAAGTTCAAACTTGCTATTGGATGATCATGAGGTATATAAAGTATAATATTTGTTGATCAAATTCATTTGAATGCATATGAGTTGATTGAATTGGATATATATGCATATGTTGCTTGCTATAAGATGATTGAATGGACAATTTGCTAAATAATCAAGTTTGGATTGATTTATGTTGAATAAATTCAAGAGACTTCATTTAGTAAGTGGTTTGAATGGATATTTGTCTTTTGAAAGTAGTTCATTTCAGATTTGATTCAACTTGAAGAAGAATAACTCAATATACTGAAATCTGGCCAATATTGAAAATCTGACAAGGCTGTGGTCATAACCATGTTTGAGTGATCAAATCTATTTGGATTGGCTTGAAATTCAGTTTACTTGCTCTATGCATATGATAGAAAATTTTGTGCAAATTTCATAATCATTGGATAAGTGGAACTTCTTGATTAAGTCAATCTTGTCAGCACAAACACAACAGTTTTCAGCATATACCTACTGTGGGAGATGTTATGGCTGGCAGCACATATGAAGTCAAATGAGTCTCAATTTTTTACAGCAGTTAGCATACTTATTAAAGCACATCTCCACCAATTTTCATGGTTATAGTATCTATACATCAAAATTTATGAATGTTTCTTTGAGTATACAAAATCTGTCATAAGTGACAAGTATTTGAAATATTGAAAGTCACTTCGACTGGAAGGCTCTCATATAAGATAAATCACATAAGTTGCTTGAGAGACCATAGTTTGGTTTTTGATTGATCTATAATCATGGAAAGTGAAGGGGTACAAGGATGTTCGTTGAGAAATATGTTGGCATTTATCTTGGTACTCCAAGTTGAAGATCAAGACCAAAGATGATCAAAATTGAGGTTATCACATAACAGATTGCATAATCTTCTTTCTTACATATGGCAATCCAAATGCTTAAATTGGTTGTAAGTATTTCTTGGCACATTTCAATTTGATTACTCTATTATTGCCATGATCTGGACATAAAAGAGAAAAACCCCATGTTCATGAATGAATAAGGTGCTAAGTAAAAAATTCAAATTCTTAAAGCACTTATCAAAAAGAGAATTCTCTATATGACTAGAGTTGTGAAACTAATGTTTTTAGCTAAGTGATCTATGTAGTTTCACAACATGAGAATGAGTTTCTCAATGGACTATGCAATTAAATGTATAAAGAAGAACAATCCAAAACTATGTGATGTATTCTCTCTTGTACATTTGGATTTATTTCTTCTACATTAAATACTCACCATGATATGATTTAAAATTAGCCTGTGAACTTAATCAATTTATCATGCATGTTTAATTTGTTAAAATTAAGCATTGAAGATTAAGAGAATTTTATTTCATATAATAAGGTTTCCTTGGTTAAGTATCTGCCTACTTTATATATTCAAAGTGTTATAAAAGAGAATTTGGTGCTTGTATTACTAACGACATCTCTTTTGAGCTTGTTCATGAAATTCAGTGAAAAGAGATTCCATATGTTCAAATTAGTTACTCCTCACCAAAAAGTACGAAAAAAAATTTCCTAGAGGCAAAGTGGTACTTAATTGGAGCAATCAAAAGATTGATCAGGAAAGAGAACAAGCAACACATTCAAAGGCAAATCAAGCAAATATGATTGATGTTTCAAACATGGATTGATTTTGAGTATTTTCCAAGTATTTTTGGTTTGACATCAATTCGTGATCACTTATACTCAAATCATGTACATTCATGCAAATTATTTATATATGGTTGAATACTAATGCTTGGTGCAGTCATAAAGTTCATAAATGAGCAATGATCCTATTTTAAAATTCAACTATTGAGAATTTAACAGTCAGCTAAATGGAGTGCAAGTTCCAGGTCTCGGACCGTCCGGTCTTAGGCCACAGACAGTCCAAGAGATCAGGCCACGGACCGTCCGAGCTCCCACTGCGGACCGTCCGTGAGTAGCAGTCTTGCATAAACAAAGGAATTTTCTGGACCAATATCTCAACAAGTGGTATCATCCTTACAAGTGATATTCCTATATTCCATGCAAATTCATAATTCTCTCACATACAAGTGGTATTGAAGGAACAAATGCATGTGAACTACAACATTCAAATTATGCACTTGATCTTAAATGGGTTCTCAAATTCATACTGGTGAAGAATGGATTTCTTATTGATAATTGGTTGTGGCAGAACCACCCGAATTATTCCAGCTTAAGTGCCTAAGTCATGCCTCAAGGGCCGTGACACACTTAAATCGGAATAACCCGTCAGTCCTTCAGATCTAGTCTGATGGAGCCACTTAACCAGGATCAAATTCCACAATCTCACTCGAAGGTGAGTCACAGAGGAAATACAATGAAACAGGAAACCTCAAATTAAGTACTGAATTATTACATAAATCGGAGTTCTTGAGTAGCATTAAAGTTCATAAAGTAAAGTGCAGCGGATAATCGATGTCGTCGGTAATGAGGAAATGAGCAAGGCCTAGCCCACTACTCCTCATGCTCCTCTCCTGCCGGAGCAACATCCCACTCGACCGTCCAACCCGGTGGCAGGGTGGTAGGCCAAGTCACACCATCAACCAATTCCTGCATGGTACCTGCAAAAATGGTGCCACAAGCAAGGCTGAGTATACTAATACTCAGCTAGACTTACCCGGTGTGAGGAGTCTACTCCTCTACCTCTAGACTATGCAGCTGTTTGGCTGAGGGGTTTGGTTTGCCAAAAGCACTAGCTGTTACTAAAATCCATTTTCAGCTTTTCAAACTTTATCATCATTAACTTAGCTAGATTTGCTCCTTCTAAGCATACATGGTAACAATCAATTAGTTCAATCAACAAGTTATCTCATGTAACCTCATTTCACTTCTTACTCGATGCAGTACAAGGAATCAAGCAGTCTCATTAGCTGCGAGAAGCAGACGATTCGAATCGAGTTTTAACCTTGCAAGGTAAACCTAAACACACGGCATGTCAGGGCACTCCGACCCTGCACATGACAACCGTCCCCATCGATTCCCCGTTCGCGTCCAGGCCTCACCGCCTTGGCATACAATGCTCCACTGACCCCGGCTGCCGCCGTGCAGTGATCGCACTTGTACCCACCATAGCTAGCATGGGAGACCCAGTCTTAGGTCGCATGAGGGATAAAGTCCGCGCCCGGCTTCACTCAGGTACTAGGTTTACCGGTTACCATTTTTCCCGGCATGTGCTTAGTACGTTCAAAAGCTTGACTCAGGTATCCACACATTAATCCTTAATTCATTTTCCCGTCTCATAGACAAGGCATCCTCCCTGGATCCAAGTCCATAGACCAACATATATCCCATTATCAAGATGAATACAATCAATTCCTGACCTCGCGCGAGTGCTAGAAAAATCACTCGACTTCTACCGAGATCCTGATTAGCAAGCAGCTACTCGACCTAGTATGCTAGTATTCATCTCAAAAAGGAGTCCTAAGTTCATGCAACTAGAGGTTTCAAGCAACTCCTACACTTAAGTGCACATTGCAATCCTACAAGCATTAAGTGTAGTAAAATAGCATAATTAATAGGTTATGCATAAAACCGGGGCTTGCCTTCAATTGCTGGGGCTGCGGGGAGATCCTCGATAGCAGCCTCTGAAGCCTGCTCCTGGTCCTCCTCTTGGACAGGTCCTTGCTCGGGGATGAGCACGTACTCTCCGTCGGCAAGATTACAATCTAATGAATGCAATGCGTAAGATATATGCATGATATGATATGTGCCTTTAGAAATCACCACTTAAAAGGGTGTATAATCTTTCTTGAGTTAAACAAGGTTAACTTTACTTATGCAAGACCCTTGGGTGGTATACTTGGTAAACTGGTTCAAATTTAGCTAAGGTAAAAGGTAGGTTTAATTTTGGGGTTCCTCTGAATTCTTTTTAAGTCTTAGGGATAAATGATAAGTACTCAAGTTAGACTTATTGAGGTGGGGTTTATTTCTTCTTTCCTTTTCTTTTATTCTCTTTAATGTTTTGGAGTAGGTTTGAATTACAAGTTGCTTTTATAAAATTCTAAAAATTCTGTAAAAATTACAGTGGCTTGCTACTGGTGTGTGTTTCTCTGTCTTAAAATTTGGGGATCAGAAAGTGAATAGTTTTCTCTGCACAAAATTATTAAATTCTAGGGTAGAAGGGGTGCTTTGAACTACAACTACTATTTAACAGTGGGTAACTTTTCAGGACTTATTTTTGCTGGCTTTTAGGTGTTATAACATGACTTGATACAAATTTCTAGCCATTAATACCTTTTAATTATTTTTCTATGGTTTTCTCAAGTTTCTAGCCAAATAGGTGCTTTCTACTACCACTATATTTGAAAAATATCAAACAACAGAGTTCTTATTTTTCTTAGTTATTGTTTTGTGCAAGAGCAATCATTCTGAAGTTTGGCATCTTTTTGCTTAAGGGAAGGGGTGGTATGCATTATTTGAATTAAATGGCCTTTCTCTTAAATCATTAGCAATTGGTAAGAGTTTGCTTCTTTTTCATGGGTTTACATTTTTCTCTAGTAGTTTACCTCATCATAGACTTAGTTAATTTTTGGTTGCCCATTATCACATTATTTGAGGTTGTTCATGATTTATTTGGAAAATGCCTTATTATCACTCTGTATTTATTTCCCTTACTTAAAGAGTTGGACTGAGGTGCTCTGTATTTTTGTAGTGGGGCTCTGGTGATTATAAGTCCACTGGAATTTTGTTAAGCATTTTGGTTATAGTTTTGCCTCTTTAATAATTGATTTTCAGTCTTATTTAGACTAAACAAATCATTTTAATTTAAAACTGGTCCAAATTAATGGTCTCTGTATTTTTCCTAAGTCCTCTGTTACATAAGTAAACTAGGAAAAATAATATTAATCACTGTTCATTAATTTCTAATATCTTTCTGATTTTCTCTAAGTTTTGGACAAAACATCTTTAAATGAGAAACTACATCATAATTTCTAATGTTGGGGTTCCTACTATTTTTAAACAGTGTCTAAAAGAGGTTTGAATACCCATAAATTTTCTTAAGTCTAGTACAGAAGAAAAACTAATTTTCCTTGATTACACAAGGTTTAGTGGGTTTCTGTTTTTAATTTTAAACTCTAAAATTTTAAACAGAAAGTATAGGGTCTACTATTTTTAAATGACAGATTATAATATACAGGAGCTAGCAAAATTGGTTTGACATCTTTTGATTAGAAATTCATCAAGTTATGAATTTTACAAGTTCTCTGGTTATTTAAAAAGAATAACAGAATTGATTTAAATGAAAATCTACTTTGCACTGGGGTCCCTGGCGGTTTTCTAAGTTTTCTTCGCGAATCAGTCCTCAGGCTACTATTCACATGAGTCTCTGACATTACAGAAAACCCCTCGGGTTCTACAAAACCTAACCCGAGGTCCTTCTTCTTCCTTAACAGTAGTCGCGGCGGAGAAAAGGGCGGAGGGGCTTACCGGCGGCGAGACTGTTCCGGAGAAGTGGTCGAGGATGAAGGGGAGGTCTCGGGGATCACAACGGTGTGCGGAACGCCGTCGGAGATGGCCGGAGTCGGTCGGTCCACGCGCGCAGGCGGGGATGCTCGTCGGCGGCGAGGAGACCGGCCTGGTCACGGCGAGATAGTTCAATCAAATGGGTCAGGGAGGTCCACGGGATGCCAGAGAAGTCATGAGCGAAAGGAATTGGGCGGAGACTCACTGGATAGCTCGGTCCACGCGCGGCGACGGAAGACCGAAGTCCGGTGAAGTCAATCTCGGGTCTCCGGTGAAGTCCGGCCGGGTCCGAGGGCTTGGCAAGCTTCACGGGTTACTGGCGGAGCTAGCCGAAGCACTGGCTTGCCCGGAGGATGGCTGGGGTGGGCTGGCCACGGTGGCCGAAGCTCTGGCGGCAATGGCGGGCGGAATTGAGCTCGCCAGAGCTAAGGGAAAGTGGCTGGCCGGTGAGGGTGAGTGCGGGGCAAAGTGAGGTGCGCCTGGGGAGGCTTTATAGGCACGGCGCGGTGCACGGGCGGTCGTGGACCAGCGAGTGCGCGCGGGCGTGCACTGGGAAGGCGCGGTGCGCGAACGGGCGTGAACCGGGGGTGTCAGCCACGGTCGAACACGTGTTCCCGTTGCCTCTGCCCCTGTTCAAGCGCCGATTGGGAGCAAATCTTCGCGAATTTGGGCAAGATCACTGCAAGGGATTTGTTCACCAGACCAAGCTTTGTCTTTTGTGTATGGACAACGTGCGGTTTTAGGCTAGGGACAGGGAGTTGTAGCGTCACCAAGGTGCCAGTGTCAGAATGCCTGGTCCCGAGGTTAAGCTGCGCCAAAATCGTGTCAAATGAATTTGGTTTGAATTCAAACTTTCCCAGAATGTGTTCAAGGTAATTTGGCACGACTTTGATATTTGGATCTCCTGGCTTTGAGTTTTGAAAAGCAGAGAACACAGATGATCTTTGGAAAGAGGTCTGAAATTCAGAAATTCAGAAATCTGAATTTCCCAAGGGTTCATTGATCAAGGGCTGATTTGGGGATTTAATTGAATTATTTTGGCTAAGCCTTCTGAATCTTTCTTGTTGCTTAATAAACATACTTTAACTTATATAATTGGCTCAACTCAAAATTTTAAACTTTTCATTGCCTTTTTCTTATTCTCTTGAATTTTGCTCATGGGGCTCATTTAGGGTTTTAATTAGGGTTGCACAATCTTATCTTTTAGAGGACTCAATTGCTTGATCATGACACCTTTAAGTATATACTTGGTGAATTCTTTCTCACTTAAATTGTTTTGTTGCTCATGCTTACTTTGGTTCACATAAAATGATGGTTCTTGGTTTGGCTTTTGAGAGAAAAACCCTGAGTGACACTGGGGTGTCACAGCCTTCCCCCCTTAAAGGAATCTCGTCCCGAGATTCGGGCCAGAGTCCTCCCGAGGTAAAGCGAAGGGTGAGACTGATAGGAAAAAGGGTGATGATTGCCATTATTAGGATAAACTGCTCTTCGAATGTCATTCTCTTTGCAACTTCAGAAGGAAGTCCTTTTAAGTTTTACTTTATAGTTACTTCATTCTGAATTAAGATCATATTTTTGAAAATTAGATTCGAAGGGCAGGAGGAGGGGTTGGGGGTGATTACGTACCAGCTTCCTTAGGTAGGCAATCAGGGAAGTTGGATCTCAGGAATTCCTCGGTTTCCCAAGTAGCTTCCTCCTCTGAGTGATTACTCCACTGGACCTTGAACATCTTGATCGATTTAGCCCGAGTTGATCTTTCCTTGCAATCCAGAATCTTGGAGGGGTACTCTTGGTACGAGAGATCTGGCTCTATCTCCAATTCTGGCTCTGCTATGATCTCAGTCGGCAATTGAACACACTTTTTCAGCTGAGATACATGAAAAACACTGTGAATGGCAGACATCTTTGAAGGTAACTTCAGCTTGTATGCCACGGGTCCACATGCTTCTATGATCTCATAAGGTCCAATGTAACGAGGGGCTAGCTTGCCTTTGATCCCAAACCTCTGCATTCCCTTGGTGGGTGATACCTTTAGGTATACAAAACTTCCCACCTCGAACTGGAGAGGTTTCCTTCTTCTATCATGGTAACTCTTCTGCCTGGCCTGAGCAGCTTCTAGATTTTTCCTGATTAGCTTGACCTTCCTTTCGGCTTCAGTCACTAAATCAGGTCCAAAAACTTCTCTTTCACCAGGTTGAGACCAATTGAGTGGTGTCCTGCACCTTCTTCCATAGAGAGCTTCAAAAGGTGCCATCTTTAGGCTGGATTGATAACTATTGTTATAAGCGAACTCTGCCAAGGAGAGGTGCTTATCCCAGTTCTTGCCACAATCGATCGCACATGCTCTCAGCATATCTTCCAGGATTTGGTTTACCCTTTCCGTCTGAACCATCAGTCTGTGGGTGGTAAGCTGAACTCCTGATTAGCTTGGTTCCCAAAGACTCTTGCAATTGTTCCCAAAATCTGGCAACAAATTGGGCTCCTCGGTCAGAAACAATGGTCCGAGGTAATCCGTGCAAACACACGATCCGGTCAATATACAATTCTGCATATCTCTGAGCCTTATCAGTGGTGTGCACAGGAAGAAAATGTGCCACTTTTGTCAATCGGTCCACAATAACCCAAATTGAATAATGATGACGAGAGGTGTTAGGCAGACCCACAATGAAATCCATGCTGATGTCGTCCCACTTCCATGAAGGTACGGATAGTGGTTGCAAAGCTCCAGCTGACTTCAAGTGGCTTGCCTTTACCCTCTGACAGGTGTCACACTCTGATACATACTGGGCGATCTCCCTCTTCATTCTGGTCCACCAGTACAAAGGCTTCAAATCATGGTACATCTTGGTGCTTCCCGGATGCATAGAGAATTTGGAGAGATGAGCTTCATCCAAAATTTTCCTCTTGAGATCCTGGTCTTTAGGAATTACCAATCTGCTTTTGAACCATAACACACCCTTCTCATCCTGGCGGAAACAATTATACTTCTCAACCTTCTGATGGAGATTCTTCTTGATAATCTGCACTCCCTTGTCACTGAGCTGGGCCATGATAATCTGGTCTTGCAAAGCTGGCTCAACAGAAATGTGAGACAAAGAACCAGAAGGAATCACTTCAATTTGCATCTTGCTCAACTCATCACACAAGGTGTTAATGCGAGAATCCATCAGAACACAGTTGCACTGCAACTTCCGACTCAAGGCATCAGCTACCACATTAGCCTTCCCTGGGTGATAATGTACCTCCAGGTCATAATCCTTGATCAGCTCTAGCCATCTTCTCTGCCTCATGTTAAGATCAACCTGAGTAAAAATGTACTTAAGGCTCTTATGATCAGTGAAGATGTTGCAGTGGGTTCCCATTAGATAGTGCCTCCACATCTTCAATGCATGAACCACTGCTGCTAACTCAAGGTCATGAGTGGGATAATTTTGCTCATGAGGCCTGAGTGCTCTTGAAGCATAAGCAATGACTCGGTTGTCTTGCATCAAGACACAACCTAGCCCGGTGCCCGAGGCATCACAATATACATCAAAAGGTTTGCTGCTGTCGGGTTGCGCCAATACTGGTGCTGTGGTCAGATGCTGCCTTAATGCATGGAAGGCATCCTCGCACTTCTGACTCCACACAAATTTGACTTCTTTCTTCAGCAACTCAGTAATAGGCTTCGCAATTCGAGAGAAATCCGGAATAAATCTTCGGTAATAACCAGCTAATCCCAGAAAACTCCGAATCTGGCGAACAGTTGTTGGTGGCTTCCAGTTCATCACCTCTTGCACTTTATCAGGATCAACAGCTATTCCAGCTTGAGAGATAGTGTGACCCAAGAATTTGATTTTCTTTAGCCAAAAATCACACTTGGATAACTTGGCATAAAGGTGGTGCTCTCGCAGACGTTGAAGCACTACATGCAAATGCCCGACATGTTCTTCTTCGTTCTTTGAGTACACCAGAATATCATCGATGAAGACCACCACGAACTTGTCCAATTCAGGCATAAAAACAGAATTCATCAGATACATGAAATATGCTGGTGCATTTGTCAGCCCAAATGACATCACCAAGAATTCATATAGCCCATATCTGGTTGAGAATGCCGTCTTCGGAATATCACTTGCTCGTATTTTGATCTGATGGTAGCCAGAGCGAAGGTCTATCTTGGAAAACACCTTGGCTCCGACCAACTGGTCAAAGAGAACATCAATACGAGGCAAAGGATACTTGTTCTTGATAGTTACCGCATTAAGAGGGCGGTAATCTATAGACAGCCTCAAGCTTTCATCCTTCTTCTTCACAAACAGTGCTGGACATCCCCAAGGCGAAGTGCTTGGGCGAATGAAACCCTTATCCAGCAACTCCTGCAATTGCTTCTTCAACTCTGCCAACTCAGCGGGTGGCATTCGGTAGGGCCTCTTGGAAATTGGGGCCGTTCCCGGTTGCAACTCGATGGCGAATTCAATATCCCGGTCTGGTGGCATTCCCGACAATTCATCAGGAAAGACATCTGCATACTCACAGACCACTGGGATCTTCTTCAGGGGTAACTCCGTCATAGAGAAAGCACACGACTGAGTAGAACCCTGACTAGGCAAAATCAAAGTGAAGTTCCCGCAGAAAGGAGAATTAACTTCCACGGTACGACTGGCTACATCAAGCACAACTTGGTGCAAGGTCATCCAATTTGCCCCTAGAATAATATCCACATTTTCCAATCCCAACACAAGAAGAGTGGTTTTGACAATGTGGCTTCCCAGTTGAATAGGCACACTTTGGTTTAATTGATTAGTTGCAATTTTACCCCCAGGTGTGACTATCATGAATGACCCTTTTGAGTGAGAGAATGGCAGTTTGCATTTAGCACTGAACTTTTGGCTAATGAAACTATGAGATGCACCAGAATCAAATAGAATTAAAGTAGGTTGATTATAAACTGAAAAGATACCAGTCATGATAGGAGCTCCTTCTGGCACTTCCTCAAGTGCAGTGAAGTTGAGCTTCCCTTGCCTGACTTGCACCTTCTGCTTTCTTCCCTTGTCTTGATTCGGTGCTGGCATCTGCTTCTGCTGGTTCCTGGGACAATTCTTGGCATAGTGGCCCACATTACCACAAGTGAAACACTTGTTCCCATTGCCCTGGCGGAACTGCTGCTGCTGCGGAGGCTGATTGTTCCTTGGGGCGGGAGCTGGGTAGCGGTTGGGTGCCGGCTGCTGCTGCTGAGGTGGCCTGATCACCCATCTGCCTGCCTGCTGCTGAAAACCCCTGCTCTGATTGTGAGAAACAATCCGGAACCTCTGAGCCTGAGCGGATGGTGCTGCCATTGGTGCCTTTCTCTTCTTCTCTGCCCGGTGAGCAACAATGCAATCCTTCTGAGAGATGGCCATGTTAACCAACTCATTGAAGCTATCAGCCCGGACAGTGTTGAGTCGTTCCCGCAGCTTGGTATTGAGACCCCTGCGGAAGCGATCCCTCTTTTTCTCATCGGAATCAGCATGATACCCGGCATACTGGCATAAGTCGTTGAAGGCTTGCGCATACTGCAGTACCGTGCGGGTTCCTTGATTGAGGGCCAGAAATTCATTCAGCTTCCGATCAAGAATGCCGGCTGGAATGTGGTGTCCTCTGAAAGCAGTCTTGAATTCCTCCCAAGATACCTCACGATCATCAGGGAGCATAGCACGGAAGTGATCCCACCAAGTCCGAGCAGATCCGCGAAGCTGCTGCGCGGCGAAGCGGGTCTTGGTAGCATCAGGACAGTCTCCCGTGAGGAGGGGAAACTTGGACTCGACGACGCGAAGCCATACGTCGGCGTCCAACGGATCCTCTGCCTTGGCGAACAAGGGCGGCTGCGTGCCCAGAAACTCCTGGTATGTTGCCATAGCCGGAGGTCGCTGAGGCTGGCCTCCACCATGCTGCTGGGGGTGGGGCTGGCGCTGTAAGAGCTATTGCAGAATCTCATTCTGCTGGGCCATCAGCTCCTGCACTGTGGGAGCTGGAGGAGGTGGCGGGGGAACTTGCTCGTTCTGCCCGCGACGCTGCCTAGCTGCCATCTGAAAACAGAGATTGTCGCCATTGTTATCCCAACTCACAGTTTCGAACGGCAATATATCATTTCATATGGGGAAAAATGCCATAATCATAATATTAGGTTCGAAATGAAGATAACATGGTGACAAGGATCCCACAGATTTCAAAAGTTTACAGGGCTACATCAATCAGGGGAAAGTACCCATAAGCCTAGTCCAAAATCTGACATCAACTAAGCTCGCATAGGTTTCTATCCGCCCAAAAGTGTCGAAGTGACTGCTCAACCCTGAGCGGTGGAAGCGACACTGGATGCGGGTGAAGGAGGCATCGCGGAGGTAGTCCCATTGGCACCAGGGGCTGGTCCTAGCTCCTCGGGAGCCTCTTCTCCCTCGCTTCCTGCTTCATTGGCCTCCATCTCCAGGTGGTGCATGTCCAAGTGGTCATTCGCTTCTTCGAGTTCCCTCTGCACGTCGTGAAGCTGGTTCTCCAAGACATCAATAGTGTTGTCTCAGATCTCCACTTGCTGCTCCAAGGTAGCGATACGCTGGCGCAGCCTCTCCACCTGCAGATCCTTCTCCACCAACTCTGTGGATAGGTCGACCACAAAATCTTCCCGACTGTCGAGAGTGAGCTTGGCAATCTGAGCGGTGTTAGCAAGAAGTGCCATAGCATCGCTTTGAAGGGCCTGAAGGCGGTACAGCGCACTCATGCACTGAACGGTGACCCTCCCAACCAAGTCAGGATACATTGCCCACACATCCTTCACATGGCTCACGCGGTTACACCACATGGGATCATCCTTCTTCTCAGCAGGGAAGAGTCCCAAGGGGTGCATCACCATCTCCAGGGGATGGTAGCCACAGAAAGTCGTCAGAGCCTTCATGGCTGCTGCCTCAACGGTGTCGTCCGTCCTGAGTCCAATCGTCTCTGAGTCAAGAGAACGCCAACCCGACTGAAGGGGATGAGCCTCCAAGGTCAGCCAGACCCGACAACGAGGTACCTGATGCTCCTCATACAACTGCACCGTGTACAAAGGGGGCGTAGGGTAACCGGCGGAGTTAAGCACTTCCCACAAGATGGAAGGAAAGCCATCGCGAGAAAGGAAGTCAGAACTGAAACGAGAGTTTCCTCCACTGGCGGGGGTGGGTGAATTCATCTGTGGAAGGGAATCAGAGATAAAGATTATGGTGGAAGGAAAAAGAAAAAGAGAGCCCGGATGGTTTTAAAGAAAAAGGGGTTAGCTCAAATTTTAATTCCTCTTTATGTTTTATAATGCATGCATGCTGGAAGAAACGTTACCTCTCAAAAAGAAAATAGGGTGCCTTTTTAGGGCATCCTAAAATATAAGTATTGGCCCACGGGGCCTAATTAATTAGCCACCTATTTCCCTCTATGCCTAAGGCCTTTCGTCCTAGGTCTAGCGGTCTAGTCCTGACGATCCTTAGCAGTTTCTAAGCAAGTTTTAGGTTTTGAAAATTGGTATTCATGGTTTATTGTCCTTCTCTGTGGTGGAATTTGCTCCGATACCAGCTGTGGCAGAACCACCCGAATTATTCCAGCTTAAGTGCCTAAGTCATGCCTCAAGGGCCGTGACACACTTAAATCGGAATAACCCGTCAGTCCTTCAGATCTAGTCTGATGGAGCCACTTAACCAGGATCAAATTCCACAATCTCACTCGAAGGTGAGTCACAGAGGAAATACAATGAAACAGGAAACCTCAAATTAAGTACTGAATTATTACATAAATCGGAGTTCTTGAGTAGCAATAAAGTTCATAAAGTAAAGTGCAGCGGATAATCGATGTCGTCGGTAATGAGGAAATGAGCAAGGCCTAGCCCACTACTCCTCATGCTCCTCTCCTGCCGGAGCAACATCCCACTCGACCGTCCAACCCGGTGGCAGGGTGGTAGGCCAAGTCACACCATCAACCAATTCCTGCATGGTACCTGCAAAAATGGTGCCACAAGCAAGGCTGAGTATACTAATACTCAGCTAGACTTACCCGGTGTGAGGAGTCTACTCCTCTACCTCTAGACTATGCAGCTGTTTGGCTGAGGGGTTTGGTTTGCCAAAAGCACTAGCTGTTACTAAAATCCATTTTCAGCTTTTCAAATTTTATCATCATTAACTTAGCTAGATTTGCTCCTTCTAAGCATACATGGTAACAATCAATTAGTTCAATCAACAAGTTATCTCATGTAACCTCATTTCACTTCTTACTCGATGCAGTACAAGGAATCAAGCAGTCTCATTAGCTGCGAGAAGCAGACGATTCGAATCGAGTTTTAACCTTGCAAGGTAAACCTAAACACACGGCATGTCAGGGCACTCCGACCCTGCACATGACAACCGTCCCCATCGATTCCCCGTTCGCGTCCAGGCCTCACCGCCTTGGCATACAATGCTCCACTGACCCCGGCTGCCGCCGTGCAGTGACCGCACTTGTACCCACCATAGCTAGCATGGGAGACCCAGTCTTAGGTCGCATGAGGGATAAAGTCCGCGCCCGGCTTCACTCAGGTACTAGGTTTACCGGTTACCATTTTTCCCGGCATGTGCTTAGTACGTTCAAAAGCTTGACTCAGGTATCCACACATTAATCCTTAATTCATTTTCCCGTCTCATAGACAAGGCATCCTCCCTGGATCCAAGTCCATAGACCAACATATATCCCATTATCAAGATGAATACAATCAATTCCTGACCTCGCGCGAGTGCTAGAAAAATCACTCGACTTCTACCGAGATCCTGATTAGCAAGCAGCTACTCGACCTAGTATGCTAGTATTCATCTCAAAAAGGAGTCCTAAGTTCATGCAACTAGAGGTTTCAAGCAACTCCTACACTTAAGTGCACATTGCAATCCTACAAGCATTAAGTGTAGTAAAATAGCATAATTAATAGGTTATGCATAAAACCGGGGCTTGCCTTCAATTGCTGGGGCTGCGGGGAGATCCTCGATAGCAGCCTCTGAAGCCTGCTCCTGGTCCTCCTCTTGGACAGGTCCTTGCTCGGGGATGAGCACGTACTCTCCGTCGGCAAGATTACAATCTAATGAATGCAATGCGTAAGATATATGCATGATATGATATGTGCCTTTAGAAATCACCACTTAAAAGGGTGTATAATCTTTCTTGAGTTAAACAAGGTTAACTTTACTTATGCAAGACCCTTGGGTGGTATACTTGGTAAACTGGTTCAAATTTAGCTAAGGTAAAAGGTAGGTTTAATTTTGGGGTTCCTCTGAATTCTTTTTAAGTCTTAGGGATAAATGATAAGTACTCAAGTTAGACTTATTGAGGTGGGGTTTATTTCTTCTTTCCTTTTCTTTTATTCTCTTTAATGTTTTGGAGTAGGTTTGAATTACAAGTTGCTTTTATAAAATTCTAAAAATTCTGTAAAAATTACAGTGGCTTGCTACTGGTGCGTGTTTCTCTGTCCTAAAATTTGGGGATTAGAAAGTGAATAGTTTTCTCTGCACAAAATTATTAAATTCTAGGGTAGAAGGGGTGCTTTGAACTACAACTACTATTTAACAGTGGGTATTTTTTCAGGACTTATTTTTGCTGGCTTTTAGGTGTTATAACATGACTTGATACAAATTTCTAGCCATTAATACCTTTTAATTATTTTTCTATGGTTTTCTCAAGTTTCTAGCCAAATAGGTGCTTTCTACTACCACTATATTTGAAAAATATCAAACAACAGAGTTCTTATTTTTCTTAGTTATTGTTTTGTGCAAGAGCAATCATTCTGAAGTTTGGCATCTTTTTGCTTAAGGGAAGGGGTGGTATGCATTATTTGAATTAAATGGCCTTTCTCTTAAATCATTAGCAATTGGTAAGAGTTTGCTTCTTTTTCATGGGTTTACATTTTTCTCTAGTAGTTTACCTCATCATAGACTTAGTTAATTTTTGGTTGCCCATTATCACATTATTTGAGGTTGTTCATGATTTATTTGGAAAATGCCTTATTATCACTCTGTATTTATTTCCCTTACTTAAAGAGTTGGACTGAGGTGCTCTGTATTTTTGTAGTGGGGCTCTGGTGGTTATAAGTCCACTGGAATTTTGTTAAGCATTTTGGTTATAGTTTTGCCTCTTTAATAATTGATTTTCAGTCTTATTTAGGCTAAACAAATCATTTTAATTTAAAACTGGTCCAAATTAATGGTCTCTGTATTTTTCCTAAGTCCTCTGTTACATAAGTAAACTAGGAAAAATAATATTAATCACTGTTCATTAATTTCTAATATCTTTATGATTTTCTCTAAGTTTTGGACAAAACATCTTTAAATGAGAAACTACATCATAATTTCTAATGCTGGGGTTCCTACTATTTTTAAACAGTGTCTAAAAGAGGTTTGAATACCCACAAATTTTCTTAAGTCTAGTACAGAAGAAAAACTAATTTTCCTTGATTACACAAGGTTTAGTGGGTTTCTATTTTTAATTTTAAACTCTAAAATTTTAAACAGAAAGTATAGGGTCTACTATTTTTAAATGACAGATTATAATATACAGGAGCTAGCAAAATTGGTTTGACATCTTTTGATTAGAAATTCATCAAGTTATGAATTTTACAAGTTCTCTGGTTATTTAAAAAGAATAACAGAATTGATTTAAATGAAAATCTACTTTGCACTGGGGTCCCTGGCGGTTTTCTAAGTTTTCTTCGCGAATCAGTCCTCAGGCTACTATTCACATGAGTCTCTGACATTACAGAAAACCCCTCGGGTTCTACAAAACCTAACCCGAGGTCCTTCTTCTTCCTTAACAGTAGTCGCGGCGGAGAAAAGGGCGGAGGGGCTTACCGGCGGCGAGACTGTTCCGGAGAAGTGGTCGAGGATGAAGGGGAGGTCTCGGGGATCACAACGGTGTGCGGAACGCCGTCGGAGATGACCGGAGTCGGTCGGTCCACGCGCGCAAGCGGGGATGCTCGTCGGCGGCGAGGAGACCGGCCTGGTCACGGCGAGATAGTTCAATCAAATGGGTCAGGGAGGTCCACGGGATGCCAGAGAAGTCATGAGCAAAAGGAATTGGGCGGAGACTCACTGGATAGCTCGGTCCACGCGCGGCGGCGGAAGACCGAAGTCCGGTGAAGTCAATCTCGGGTCTCCGGTGAAGTCCGGCCGGGTCCGAGGGCTTGGCAAGCTTCACGGGTTACTGGCGGAGCTAGCCGAAGCACTAGCTTGCCCGGAGGATGGCTGGGGTGGGCTGGCCACGGTGGCCGAAGCTCTGGCGGCAATGGCGGGCGGAATTGAGCTCGCCGGAGCTAAGGGAAAGTGGCTGGCCGGTGAGGGTGAGTGCGGGGCGAAGTGAGGTGCGCCTAGGGAGGCTTTATAGGCACGGCGCGGTGCACGGGCGGTCGTGGACCGGCGAGTGCGCGCGGGCGTGCACTGGGAAGGCGCGGTGCGCGAACGGGCGTGAACCGGGGGTGTCAGCCACGGTCGAACACGTGTTCCCGTTGCCTCTGCCCCTGTTCAAGCGCCGATTAGGAGCAAATCTTCACGAATTTGGGCAAGATCACTGCAAGGGATTTGTTCACCAGACCAAGCTTTGTCTTTTGTGTATGGACGACGTGCGGTTTTAGGCTAGGGACAGGGAGTTGTAGCGTCACCAAGGTGCCAGTGTCAGAATGCCTGGTCCCGAGGTTAAGCCGCGCCAAAATCGTGTCAAATGAATTTGGTTTGAATTCAAACTTTCCCAGAATGTGTTCAAGGTAATTTGGCACGACTTTGATATTTGGATCTCCTGGCTTTGAGTTTTGAAAAGCAGAGAACACAGATGATCTTTGGAAAGAGGTCTGAAATTCAGAAATTCAGAAATCTGAATTTCCCAAGGGTTCATTGATCAAGGACTGATTTGGGGATTTAATTGAATTATTTTGGCTAAGCCTTCTTAATCTTTCTTGTTGCTTAATAAACATACTTTAACTTATATAATTGGCTCAACTCAAAATTTTAAACTTTTCATTGCCTTTTTCTTATTCTCTTGAATTTTGCTCATGGGGCTCATTTAGGGTTTTAATTAGGGTTGCACAATCTTATCTTTTAGAGGACTCAATTGCTTGATCATGACACCTTTAAGTATATACTTGGTGAATTCTTTCTCACTTAAATTGTTTTGTTGCTCATGCTTACTTTGGTTCACATAAAATGATGGTTCTTGGTTTGGCTTTTGAGAGAAAAACCCTGAGTGACACTGGGGTGTCACATTGGTCTTCACCAAGCTATTCAATTGGACCACACATTGCTATTGGAGTGCTAAATCAAAAGAATCTTGACTATCCTCTACTCCAACATAGCAAAGGTTGTGACGTGCATGATCATATCATCCCCTACTAGTATGTGGTTAGTGCACATAGTACATACTTAATAGTATCATGCATATTAAATGAAAGATTTAAATTCATGTTCTACCACTATTGGTTATTTTCGTTGATTGAAACTAGTGGTAGCATATGAGTTTGTTCATGAGCAAAGTGAACCCATGTACTTAATTCATTTTGGATTGCAACAAGCTACAAGAACAACCTCGATAAGATAACCACTTAATGTGTGTGAAGAAGCTTAAAGAGGGTTCAACCCGAACTTGGAAGCTTAAGCAAATCTATTTGGTTAAGTCACATATTGAGCTGCTCATGAGGATGACTTATGAAGAAGATACCAATGCAAATGAATATCAAAACCTTCAAGTGGCATCAATGTCTACAGAGAAATGTCCAAGCAATATTATTCCTTCAAATGGTATTCACTAAGTGGTGTTTAGATCAATCATACAATTGATATCCTTTGAGTGGTACAAGACTTTAAGTGATCCACAACCTTAAGTGATCATCAACTCAAGAGAGCAACTCTCTCCTAAAATAAGTTCATGCAAGTGATGTCAAGGATTTTTACCATGCATATGGTGTCCATCAAAAACTTATTGAGTACTTTCAAGTTGATATAATATTCACAAGTACATTTTCCCAGAGCCTTAGAACAACCCTTTTTATGGTAATTAATGACAAAGGGGGAGAAGTTGGAACAAAGACATGCAAATGTGCAAGTTGGAACAAAGATATGGAAATATGCACAAGAGAAAATTGGACATGAACTCAAGGGGAGCTACTGATCAATTGAGTTAGAATGAATACGGATGGATCAAGAGCAAAGTATAATGGTATGAGATTTTATTGAACAAGAGATGCACACAAGTAGGGGGAGCAAGCTCGTGAATATATGTTTGTTTGTGCACTACATTTCTTGCTTGCATCACATTTGTCTTATATTCCTACATACTTGTGTGTAAGTGTTTGCTAGAACTAAGACTTGGATGATGATTGATTTAGTGATATTTTTAAGCCTAGTCTTAGTGTGAAAGGAGTAACTAGAACCCTATTTATTATGTTGATCTCATGTGGTATCTAGTTTCTCTTGTTTCTAGCAAGATGATGCTAAGGATGAAATGAAAAGTAGTAAACACACTACAAAGGTACATTTCTATTTTGTATACTTTAGCATCATATGGTAGTGATAATGTTCCCTCAATTTTCATATCTTTGCAAGTGTGTAAGCTTGAAACCAAAACCATCCAAGCACACATGTAGGCAAGGATATCACTACCAAACCGTTTTTATGGCGCTTATCCAAATCTTAACAAATGAGCTTAAAGTTGGATAAGGAACATAAGAACTTTGCCAAACTAGCAATTTACACTTGTGTGAAAGCTAGCTTGGAAAAAGAACAAAAACGACAAATCTTTGTAGAGTTGTCATCAATTACCAAAAAGGGGGAGATTGTGAGACCCTGTTTGGTTTTGGTAATTGATTGACAACTTATATGGACTAATAAGTGTTTATGTTGAGATACACAGGTGATTAGTCCACAGGTACACTAGTGTGAGTTATTTTAGCCATGGTGGTGATGTGGCTTGGTGATATGGAGATGCTCAACTAGTGTGATAAAGGAGCTCATTGCATATGAAGACATGACATGGTGTCATGTGGCTATATGGAGAAGATCAAGAGATATGGCTTGGTTTCGATGGACCGAGTGGCTAGTGTGAAGGGCAAGTCAAAGGCTCATGTGTGAGGGACCACGTGGCGGTGAAGCAAGAGCAAGGACTTAGCACCGATGGACATAAAGCAATGGTGAAGAGCAAGCTATGTTGAGATTGATGAACCAAGAAGGCCATGTGATAACATGGAGTGGATCATATCATTATAGAATCATCAAGACATGTGTTGATCTGGGATTTTGATCAAGTGGCTTGATGATGATGGTGGAGGAACTTCATGCTATGGACAAATGGTAATAGGTATCATGGTTGGCTACACTTATGGATGCCCATTGTTCATCATTAAAGATGTTGGGGACTTGTTCTCAAGTACTATGAATTAAGAACAAGGCAACACAAAAAGGTTAAAGATTAATGCCCTTCGTCCTTCAGAGCATTATCTCCCTTAGGATATAATGATCTTCAGACGAAGGTCACAAAGGACGTACCTTCGACATTACGATATATCTCAATGAGAGGAGAAGCATATGAGGCATGAGAAATAACATGAATAATCATATGTCATCATTAATATCCTTTTATCATATAGTCATGAATACACTTGAACAATATTGAACTATATTTTTACCTTTGGCTTGACAGAAGGCAAAAGTCCAAGCGTGACGCGCGAGTGAATACCAGTCAGCGTGAACAGTACGGGGGTACTGTTCATCTATTTATAGACACAGGACACAGCCTGTGACGAATTACAATTATGCCCCTCATAAAAGTTTACAATCAGTGACTCAGACCTTTATGGATTAAAAGGTCATTCTATCTCTATGTCGGTTTGTAATGCCGAAGCTTCACGAAAAGGAACCTTCGGTCATCTCCTGGGGACAACTTCAGCCGAAGCTGCTTCTTCCCGTAAGACCTTCGGCGCAACGAAGCATGGCCCCAACAGTAGCCCCTTTCGCGGTGCTAGATCGTTTTTCGTAACGAGCTTGATCCGTGAAAAAAGCCTCTCAAGCTTCGGGGAGCCGAAGGTCCAAAAACACCTTCCCTGAGCTCGTTGCCGAGAAACGATCCAGTTTCCGAGCGCGTGCCAGGCCCACCTTGCAGAGTTACTGTTTGATCTTTGCGGTCCACCGCGCAGCGAGTGCAAGTGACTGCCCGCCTGGTGTAAAAATCCTGGCGCTTCGCCTTCTTACCTGCAGCACTATATAAACAGACGGGTAGGTGTGAAGTTACCACAACATTCATTGCTATTTGCACTGTTTTGCTGCCAAAAATTTTAACTGTAGCCGAAGCTTGATTCTCAGAATCGAACGAAGGTTTATCTCGAAGTCTGCTTCGTCAGAAAGAAAGGCTTCGGGAGAAAAAGAAAAAGAAAAAAGTATTCAATTTCCCCAAACTCAGAATCAAATGGCCAGAGTGCGATCCACTGCCAGGGTTGAGCGTGAAGGGAACGAAGCTGAAGGTTCAGAGACTGTTCCCATCTCCGAAGCAATGCAACGATCCGGACTGGTAACCGCAGAAGAAACCCCCGCCGCTGAAGCAGTCCCGACAACTGCCGAAGGAGAAGAAGAGAACATTGAAGAAACTGATCCCGAAGATGATTATCGCATTGCCATGCCCAGCAAGCCCAACCACTTAGACTTCGGAAAGTCGACCATTTCAAAGGCTGATCTCTCCAAGATGGTAAAATCTGGTTATTTCAGTGAAAATCAGAAGAAACTACTTCGCTTCGGGGGAGAAGAGACTACCCCGAAGCCAGAGAAGGACGAGATAGTTATTTTCAAGAGCTTTTTAAAGGCTGGGCTGAGATTCCCTCTTCATGGAATTATTGCAGATGTATTGAAGAAGTTTGGTATTTACTTTCATCAATTGACTCCTAACGCTATCGTTAGGCTTAATGTCTATATCTGGGCCCTTCGAAGCCAGGCTGTGGAACCGTTTGCCGACAGTTTTTGTCGAGTTCATGAGTTACATTACCAAACGAAGGCCAGAAAAGATGGATTACATGATAACTTTGGTTGCTACAATTTTGCCTACCGAAAAACAACAAAGTTTCCTGTTATTAGCTACCGAAGCAAATGGCCGGCAGGCTGGAAGTCTGAGTGGTTTTATGTGAAGGTTGACGAAGACGAAGAAAAGTTGGTTCAAAGCCCACTTGAATTAATCTTCGGAGAAACAAGGCCGCGATGCCACATGACATTAGAAGGTCCCACCTGGGCTGCACTGGGTGAGTTTGAAATTATTTCAGAGCATATTGGTACCAGGGATCTGGTTCAAGAGTTCTTGGCGTTCAGAGTTTTCCCTACTCTAAAAGAATGGGAAATGCCAAAGCTAGAGGGGGAGAAGAAGAAGGGGGAACTTGTCCGGCTTCCTTACCATTTCAAATTCAAGAAATACTTTAAAAAACCCTGCAAAGAGTGGCTGGACACAGTTGAGGTAATGTGCAATGAAATTCTTGGGAATTATTCAAAAAAAGAAGATCAACTGATGACCGCGGCCTTCGGCACCCGTCCGAAGCGAAGGCTGAACCGAGTGTTTGATGCCCTGGGTTTCGAGTACCCTGACTATGAACGGTTGAACAAGGGTGCTGAGGGCCAAAAAAGAAAAAGAGTGGCCAAAAGTTTGAACAAAGATGAAGAAGAACCAGCAAAAGAGAAGAAAATTCCAAAGAAGAGAAAAATATCATCTCCAAAGCGAAAATTATCCGATGAAGAAGGGACTCTTGCACCACCCTCTACCAGCGACGTGGAGGAAATCTTAAAGGTAATGACTGAACCCCTGCCCGCGAAGCTAAGTCCATTAGGGCCTCAACTGACGAAGCTTTTTTGAAAGGTGGAGAAGCCGGAAAAAACGAAGATAACCAAAACAAAGAGGCAAAGAATTATTGCAGTGACCGAAGTTATTGACAAGACGCCACCGAGGGCCTCAACTCAGAAAACGCCAGCGGTCGAGGGCACAACAAATGTCGAAGTCGCACCTTCGGAGGTCGCGGCTACCGAAGCCGCTTCAGCCGAAGATGTGAACTTAGAAACTACCATTGAAGACATCGACAAAATTTTACTAGACATGGCTACAGAAGAAGCTGCCACTGCTGCTGAAAAAACCATGGCCACAGTGCCTGGAAAGGGAAAGGAAATAGCCGAAGATACTTCGGAGGACGAAGCCTACTTATTTCAAAATTTAATTGGGCAAGAACTGTCGAAGGCCGAAATAGAAGAGCTTAAGGACTATGCCAAATCTTGCGGATACAAGCCAGGAGCTCTTCTATTCGGAGGCATTAACGATGAGAAATTGGGCTGCATCCGGGACCAGACTGGGGCTAAGGTCATCGGTACTCTATCAAAGAGTATCGGTTTTCCGAAGCTAGAAACAGATATCAGCCGCTACCGACGACAACATATCGTCGGCAGCTTATTTTATTCCAATTTCAAGGTAAACAACTTTTCTCTGAGTTATATTGTTTTTAATAATGGAAATATTCCTAACGAAGGTTGCTTGTGTGCAGAGCATGCTACTAAGCAAAGCTTTGAAGATGCAGCAAGATCTAGAGGACAAGAAACATGAAGCTATAATTGAAAATTTGGAGAGCAAAATAAAAGAACAATCAGCTATTATTGAAAAGAAAGACTTCGAACTCCAATCAACCGAAGGCTTGCTGGCAGAAACTGAAGCTAAAGTAGCAGAACTGAATTCGAAGCTTCTCTGTCAATCAAAACAATTTGAACAAGAGAAGCTAGAGCTTAATTCGAAACTTGAAGCCGAAGTCCAAACCAACTCAGACTTGAAGAAATCATTAACAAGCCTTCAAGACAAATGCTTGAAATTTAGTAACAACTGTATTCAACAATTAAAGAGAATCTTTTACTCAGTTGGAGCCAGCAGTGGAAAGTTCAACCCTGCAGCTGAAAATTTGCCAAGAGCCTTCGAACATATTGAAGCTGAAATTGATGAGCTGGACGAAGTTATAGCCGGGCACGGTGACTTCTGTGCCTGGGTAGCTTCTCGGGGCACAGCTGCAGCGTTCCTGAAGGCCGGCTGTGATCATGGAAAAATCGTCAACAGGCCGAATTTCACTCTGTCTCCATCAATTTTAGACGATATTCCTGACCTCGCCCAAAGCATCTCAAACAGATTTATAAAAATGATATGGACAAAAGGCGGGCGAGAGAAGGCTAGGGACGAAGCTCGAAGTCATCTTGAACCAGTAAGAAATCATACCTTGCGCTTACCTTCTCCTTCACACTTGATTTTTACTCGCAATACCTTGATTCATGTAGGATGACGAAGCTGAAGGTGATACTTAAAGAATATACCGCCGAAGCGGAAGCCTGACGAAGATTAGTAGGAGTAGACTAGAAAAACTCAAGAGACTTTTGTAACAACTTTTGTAAATACAGCTAAACTGTTCTTAATGAACTTTGTTCATACCTTGTAATATATCCTTACCCTTCCATTGAGGTGCTTTTATGTGGACGAAATTAATATTTTGAGCTGAAGGCGAAAAAACACCTTCCCTTCTTTTCGTACACAACGAAGCATAAAAGACCGCTTCTTCTTTTTTGCCGAAACCTCTCTTTTTTATACACAACGAAGCATAAAAGACCGCTTCTTCTTTTTTGCCGAAACAACCACGTATGTCATGAATGAATGTTTATGAATGCGAATGCTATGATGCCATGTGATGTGCGAATGAATGTCCAAACACATGTCCGAAGCCATACCCTCAGCCATTATTTCCTTAGAAACAACCACGCGTTAGCTCTGCATTCCCTTAGGAACGTCTTTTGAGCTTCTTCGCCTTTTACTTTCGGCGGAATCAGCGTTGACTTTTCGCTGTAAGCTCTGCATTCCCTTAGGAACGTCTTTTGAGCTTCTTCGCCTTTCACTTTCGGCGGAATCAGCGTTGACTTTTCGCTGTAAGCTCTGCATTCCCTTAGGAACGTCTTTTGAGCTTCTTCGCCTTTCACTTTCGGCGGAATCAGCGTTGACTTTTCGCTGTAAGCTCTGCATTCCCTTAGGAACGTATTTTGAGCTTCTTCGCTTTTTCAGTTTCGGCACTCGATGGTGCGTTCTCAGCTTTTACATTTACATTTTTTGGGGGATTTTGCTCTTATAAAACTAAAAAGGAAATTACATATGATGGCCCCATTAAAAACCTTTCTCCCCCTTTAGAAAGGAAAAGGGTGCCATGAAAAAGAAAAGAAAAAACATAAAAAGTTACATCAAGTTATACATAATATCGCCGAAGCTCATCCGCGTTCCAAGATCTTGGAATGTCGTTGCCGTCCATGTCCTTCAATCTGTACGATCCAGGCCTTGACGAAGATACTACTAAGAAAGGTCCTTCCCATTTCAACTGTAATTTGCCCACTGTGTCTGGGTTGGCCACTCTCCGAAGCACCAAGTGTCCCGGCTCAATATTTTTTAGCCGGACCTTTCTATCTCGCCATTTGACTGTTTCAGCCTGGTATTTATTGATATTCTCCACAGCTTGAAGCCTGATCCCTTCTAAAGCATCTTTTTCCACAAAACAGGCATCTTCAGGACCTGGTTCTGCCGAAGCTACTACTCTTATTGATCCAGCTTTAGCTTCTTCCGGAGTTATTGCTTCGTCACCGAACAATAACTTGAATGGAGTAAAGCCTGTAGACCTTGATGTTGTTGTATTGTGGCTCCACACCACTTTGGTTAACTGATCTGGCCACTTTCCCCTGGGTTGATTGAAGATTAACTTCATTATTCCTGTCATTATAATGCCGTTGGCCCTTTCAACGAGCCCATTCGACTCCGGATGCCTGACTGATGCAAAATGGATCTTCGTTCCAATTTGATCACAGAAATTTCTAAAAGCTTCAGAGTCGAACTGCGTTCCATTATCTACAGTGATGGCCTTCGGTACCCCGAAGCGACAGACAATATTCTGCCAGAAAAACTTTTGGACAGTGGCCGAAGTTATTGTGGCTAATGGCTTCGCCTCAATCCATTTAGAAAAATACTCCACAACCACTATAACATATTTTAGATTCCCTTGAGCCGGTGGTAATGGTCCTAACAAGTCAAGGCCCCACCTTTGCAATGGCCAGATGGGTTGTATCAGCTGTGTCAAAGACGAAGGTTGCTTTTGATCTCTTGCACATTTCTGACAACCTTCGCACTTTTGAACTAACTCCGCTGCATCCGAAGCTGCCTTCGGCCAATAAAACCCTTGGCGGAAAACTTTTCCAAGTAACGGCCTAGATCCGATGTGGGATCCACACAGGCCTGCATGTATTTCTTTCATCAACTCTATACCTTTGGTTCTAGATAAGCACTTGAGCAGCGGAGCGCAAACTCCATGTTTGTATAACTCCCCTTCTATCATGACATACGGACGAGCTCTTGCCTCTATCCTTTTATTATAAGCTTCATCATCTGAAAGGAACTTACCCTGAAGGTAAGAAATGATTTCAGTTCTCCAATCTTCGCTGTAAACAGGAGATATGTTGAGGACTGCTCTTTCAAGGAGCTCCACTGAAGGTGCCTTTATTGTTTCGAAGAACACATCCAAAGGTAACGGCAGCCCCTGTGCTGCAGACTTGGCTAGCAAATCAGCATGCTCATTTTGCCCTCGAGGGATATTCTTGACAGAAAATCCTTCGAAGGAGGCCTCGATCCTTCGGACTGTGTCTAGATATTTTTCAAGCTTCGGATCTTTAGCCTTGCAACTTTTGTCAATATGACCCGAAACAACCTGGGAATCAGTTTTAAGAATCGCCCTTCTGATTCCCATTGCCTTTAATTTCCGAAGGCCCAAGAGCAGGGCTTCGTACTCAGTAATATTGTTTGTACAGCTGAAGTCAAGTCTTGCTGCATAACAAGTTTTAACCTTGGATGGTGAAATCAACACAGCAGCTGCACCTGCTCCGAAGGTTCCCCAAGAGCCATCACAAAACACTGTCCACACTTCGGCATCTTTATTTGCTTCTTCATCCTGAGCCCCTGGCGTCCAGTCGGCGATGAAATCTGCCAATGCTTGAGACTGGATCGAGGATCTATGCACATAATCAATGTAAAATTCATTGAGCTCTGCAGCCCATTTTCCAATCCGTCCAGTAGCTTCTCTATTTCTCATGATATCCTTCAACGGCTGCGAAGATGGAACAATAATATTGTATGCCTGAAAATAATGCCGAAGCTTCCTGGATGCCATTAAAACGGCATATAATACCTTCTCCAGCTCCGTATAATTTTTCTTTGATACACTAAGGACTTCAGATACAAAATATACTGGAACCTGCTTCTTGACTTGTCCATCAAGCTTCTCCTGGACAAGTGCTGCACTTACTGCCGAGTGCGAAGCTGCCACATATAACAACAAAGGAGCCCCTGGCGTTGGTGGAGTTAATGTTGTTAGATCTATCAAGTATTGCTTCAGCTCTTCGAAGGCTTTTTGTTGACTTGGGCCCCATTGAAAGACTTCAGCTGACTTCAGCACTTCGAAGAATGGTAAATTTCTTTCTGCTGATCTGGATATGAATCTGTTGAGAGATGCCAGCCTTCCTGTCAATCTTTGGGCCCCCTTTCTTGTAGTTGGTGGCTCCATTCGAAGTATAGCTTCGATTTTATTTGGATTAGCTTCAATTCCCTTTGTTGAAACCAAGCATCCAAGAAATTTCCCCTTCTTTACTCCGAAGACACATTTTTCTGGATTCAGCTTCAAACCAGCTTGTCTAAAACTGGCGAAGGTCTCCTGCAAATCAGCAATATGATTTTCCTGCTTCGTGCTTTTTACAATAATGTCATCAACATAAGTCAACACATTTCTGCCTATCTGAGACTGGAGGACCTTCGCAGTCATTCTGCTGAAACTTCCTCCAGCATTTTTGAGCCCCTCAGGCATCCGAAGATAGCAATATGTGCCACTTGGGGTTATGAAGCTAGTCTTCGGCTCATCTTCCTTCTTCATCCAGATTTGATGATAGCCTGAGTAGCAGTCCAGGAGACTCATGAGCTCTGAAGAAGCTGCTGCATCGACTAAAGAGTCTATCCTTGGCAGCGGGAATTCGTCCTTCGGACAAGCCTTGTTGAGATCTGTGAAATCGATACACATTCTCCACTTGCCATTAGCCTTCTTCACCATAACAGTATTAGCTAGCCACTCTGGATACTTTACTTCTCTGATAACTCCTGCACTGAGGAGTCTTTTTACTTCATTGCGAGCCCCTTCGGCCTTGTCATCAGACATTTTCCGAAGCCTCTGCTTTCGGGGTCTGAAGGATGGGTCAACATTGAGCGAATGTTCAATAACATCCCGATTTACTCCACAGAGATCATTAGCTGACCATGCAAAAACATCTTTGTTGTTGAACAAAAACCTTATCAAGGTTTTCTCCTGGTCTTCAGATAATTGCGAGCCCAACAGCACCTTCTGCTCTGCTATATCCTCACACAATAGCATGGGCTTCGGCTGATCTGCTGAAGCTGCTTTCTCCCTTCTGAATTTGTACTGTTCACAAGCTTCAGCTCCATCTATGTTATGGATTGCTTTGGAGTCAGTCCAGCTTCCTTCGGCCCTTCTAGCAGCTTCCTGGCTTCCATGAATAGCAATAGGCCCTTGGTCCGAAGGTATCTTCATGCAGAGGTAAGCTGGGTGAAGAATTGCTTCGAAGGCATTGAGAGTACCGCGACCAATGATAGCATTGTAAGGATACTCCATGTCAACAATATCAAACACAATTTGCTCAGCCCTTGTGTTATTAACAAATCCGAAGGTTACTGGCATGGTAATCTTCCCAAGTGCTGCAATCTGCCGTCCTCCGAAGCCACAAAGAGGGTGCGTAGCATCATGGACCTTGTCTTCAGGCTCTTGCATTTGTCTGAAGGCCTTAGCAAATATAATATCAGCTGCACTGCCTGTATCAACTAAGACATTGTGGACCAGAAATCCTTTGATCACACAAGAGATAACCATGGCATCATTATGAGGGTAATCCTTAAGCTGAAGGTCTTCCTGAGAGAAAGTGATTGGAATGTGAGACCATTTTGACTTGATGAAGGGTCCCTATACTCCAACATGCTGCACCCTTCTCTGAGCCTCCTTCTTTTGCTTCTTGTTAGCCGGCTCTGAGCAAGAACCGCCTGTTATCGGGAGCACCAGCTTCGAAGCCGAAGCAGCTTCAGCTTGATTGTTGAACGAAGCCATCAGCTCAGAAAAGTGGAAGTGAGTTCACCGGAGGTGGGCGCCAATGTTGGGGACTTGTTCTCAAGTACTATGAATTAAGAACAAGGCAACACAAAAAGGTTAAAGATTAATGCCCTTCGTCCTTCAGAGCATTATCTCCCTTAGGATATAATGATCTTCAGACGAAGGTCACAAAGGACGTACCTTCGACATTACGATATATCTCAATGAGAGGAGAAGCATATGAGGCATGAGAAATAACATGAATAATCATATGTCATCATTAATATCCTTTTATCATATAGTCATGAATACACTTGAACAATATTGAACTATATTTTTACCTTTGGCTTGACAGAAGGCAAAAGTCCAAGCGTGACGCGCGAGTGAATACCAGTCAGCGTGAACAGTACGGGGGTACTGTTCATCTATTTATAGACACAGGACACAGCCTGTGACGAATTACAATTATGCCCCTCATAAAAGTTTACAATCAGTGACTCAGACCTTTATGGATTAAAAGGTCATTCTATCTCTATGTCGGTTTGTAATGCCGAAGCTTCACGAAAAGGAACCTTCGGTCATCTCCTGGGGACAACTTCAGCCGAAGCTGCTTCTTCCCGTAAGACCTTCGGCGCAACGAAGCATGGCCCCAACAAAAGAAGATGGAATTGAATGCTCAAGGCAAAGGTATAACAATAGGTTTTTGTTTTACCGGTCAAAAGGTGCTTAGAGGTTGATAATTGACCGGGTTAGTAGGCTAGATAGTCGTACTATCAAGAGGGGTCAATTATCTTACTTGACATGTCTTTAGTGCCTCATTGCTCATATAGTTGGTGCATTTGCATGAGGGCTAACAACGCTTTGGTTCATGAAATAAAACTTATTCAAAAGCGATTTCTTGAATGCGGGCTGAATTGAGGTACCGCGGACCGTCCGGGCCAGCATGGCGGACTGTCCGCATGTCTAACTTGAGGTAATAGGCAGAAACGCGGAGTTTCTGTGTTTCGTGAAGTTTTTGTACTGCGGACCGTCTGGTCCCAGGTGGCGGACTGTCCGTAGTTGAAGGATTGGTGTTTGGACAGAACTCGAGTAGTTCTGTCTTGGTTTTATTTTTTGAACTGCAGACCGTCCGGGGCCTGAGTGCGGACCGTCCACAGTACAAATATTTTGTATTGCGGACCGTCCAGGGTCCAGGTGCAGACCGTCCACAGTACAAATATTTTGTATTGCGGACCGTCCGGGGTCCAGGTGCGGACCGTCCGCAGTACAAATTTCAGCAAATGTGCAGAGTCAGCAAAACTTCGTTTTGGCTCAGTTTTATGTATCGCGGATCGTCCGGCCTTGAGGGGCAAACCGTCCGCAAGTCATTTTTTAATGCTCTGACATTTTTATAACCGTTTATAGCCGTTGGGATTCTTGTGCGGACGGTCCGGGCTTGTATTGCAGACCGTCCGCATGTGCGCAGAAAAGGTGCATTTGGCCCATAACGGCTAGTTTTGCAGAGGGGGCTATATATACTTGTGTTGCCCGGGTTGGAAGGGTGTAGGAGGCCATTTGGAACACTTGTGAGCATATTGGAGCCTTTCCTCTCCCTCTCTCTCACTCATATTGGTTGGGATTGCATTCTAGTGAGATTCAGAGCCATCTAGTGCATTGCATCAAGTTGTTGATCTTTGAGGCACTATGGAGATCATCAAGTGAGGTCGTTGGCTTGTTACTCTTGGAGGTTGCCGCCTCCTAGATGGCTTGGTGGTCGTTCCCCGTGAGCTCTTCAACGGAGATTGTGAAGAGGCCGCGGTGGTGATTGTGAGAGGCGTTGTGCTTGCCTCACCGGAGTGGTGAAAAGCAACTCTAGTGGAATCGAGGTTTGAGGGTTCATTGACCAATCCGGCTCAAGAGATCAAGTGGAGACTTGATAGAGGAGCGGTTGGGTGCTTTGAATCTACCTCAACGTGGACTAGGGGTGACCGGCAAGTCATCGACACCACGGAAAAAAATCATTGTGCCAAGTGTCATCATCTTCCCGTTGGTTTGCAGCTTTCCTCACTAGCTTATATTTACTTGTTCATATATTTATGCTAGTGAGTATTTGTTGCTCTTGTATGCTCTTGTATGTCTAGTCATACCTATTATAAAATAGTTGCTCACTAGTCATTAGCTTGTGTAGCTAATTTGTGTTACTTAGCTTGTGTAGCTAAGTAGTTGTTTTTCTCTAGTTGTGCTTGTGTAGTGCAACCAGTGAGTTTTGCTAGTAGTCTTACTAGTATGTTTAGGAGCTCTCGGTGTGCTTAGAATTACATTTGCATAATTTGTATGTCGTTGCTAACTAGATTTATATGGGAGAGCTCTTTCACTATCTTGGCACCTTAGTTGCTTCAACTAGAATCTTTTGTCAGGTGTTTGTTATAGTTAGAGAAGTGTAGTCTTGGCTAAACCAAAATAGTTTTAATTCCATATTTATTTGTGTTAGCCATTGTAATTAGTTTTAGAAAGGACTATTCACCCCCCCCTCTAGTCCGCCCTCTCGACCCTACACTTGGTCCATCGAGTATCGCTGTGTGGTCTACCAGCGTAGTCGCGAGGTCTACCCGGACCGCTGGGAGGCAACCTGCTTGGTGCGTCGTCCAAAGAACAGTCTCTAGGGTGCGGAGGTCTGCTCAGAGCACTATTCCATCTCTGAGCGGGACTCAGTTGAGGCGGCCATGCAAGATGTCGCACGGCGTGCACTTTTGCACTACTGCTCGGTTCTCGGTGGGGTAGCTGATGGTCTCAACCTAAAGTATTACCCCCGCCGTCCATCTGGCAGCACAGGAGGCGTGATTATTTCACCTGTCGGTGAGGACAATCCTAGGTTGAACAGCACAGTCAACCTAGCCGCCGTGCTAAACACGGAGCTGGACCATGCACTAGACGAGCTGAGTAGGGCTCGTGCTGAGATCGCCCAGTTGCGGGCTGAGCGCGCGAAGCGTCGTCACCTGGATGATGGTTCCCCCGCTCCCGTCGGGACTCAGCACCCGTACCGCTCACCTCGGCGTGGACGCCAGCCTTATGGCAATCCCGACTGCAAGACCAAGATAGACTTGGAACCATAGATCGCTATAGTCGGATCTTGTAATTAATACAAAATATATACGTAGAAGCTGCAGTCTTAGCGTTAGTCTCGCTCTTAGTTAGTCTTAGTTAGACAGGGTAGTTTGCTATATCCTGTGCATCTATGTTTGTCATGATGAACTATGTTTGATTTGGATCTTTGTAATGACTGTCACCAGAGTGTGGGTGTCCCCTGCATTTTGGTTTACCTGTTATATGTTAATAGAGTTAGTTATCTAGTTGGGAAACCTTTTATTCCACTTTCCTCTTTATCTGAGAAGATGTGTTGGTCTGTGTTGGAGATCAGTGAAGATGCTCATCTGTTCAGTGTTGTTGAAGATTCTATACTCTTTTCTTATGCTGCAAGATTTGCAAGGTTGGTTCTGATGCGTGGTTGCATTCTGCAGATGTCAGAGAACAGGCACAGAGGAGGAAGGCGTGCTCAGCAGGAGCAAGCCGGTCAACAAGATGAGGCGCCCCAGCAACAGCAGCTGCCGCCCCCGCCCCCGATGTCCATCGAGCAGATGTTTCTGATGCAGACTCAGGCAGTTCAAGCCATCGGTCAGACTCTGGCCGCCATTCGGCAGCAGCAGGCACCACCTCAGCCTCAGATGCCTCGGGACAAGCGTGCTGAATTCATGAGAGGTCATCCCCCAACGTTCGCTCATTCTTCTGACCCCATGGATGCTGAAGACTGGCTACGCACTGTGGAGCGGGAGTTGCATACCGCTCAGTGTGATGACAGGGAGAAAGTCCTGTATGGTCCCCGTCTGTTGAGAGGAGCAGCTCAGTCATGGTGGGAGTCTTATCTCGCCACCCATGCCAACCCCGACACCATCACCTGGGTAGAGTTCAGAGGTAGCTTTCGTCAGTACCATGTTCCCACAGGTCTGATGAAAGTGAAGATGGAGGAATTCCTGGCCCTCAAGCAAGGGTCATCGTCTGTCAGTGAGTACCGGGACAGGTTTCTGCAACTGTCTCGCTATGCTCCTGAAGATGTCAACACCGACGCCAAGCGACAGTACCATTTTCTAAGAGGCTTGGTTGACCCTCTGCAGTACCAACTGATGAATCACACCTTCCCGACATTTCAGCACCTGATTGACAGGGCAATCATGACAAAGAGAAAGCGTAAGGAGATGGAGGATCGTAAGCGAAAGATCAGTGGACCCCAGCCTGGAAGCAGCAGTCGTCCTCGTTTCTCAGGCAATCAACCTCAGCAGTTCAGGCAGAACCAGCGTCCACCTCAGCAACATCAGCAGTTCCAAAGGTAGTATCCCTAGCACCAGTATCAGAATCGTCAAAACAATCAGTCAGGAGGAGGTCAGTTTCAGAGGCAGAATCAGCAGACACCTCGTCTTCTTACCCCCGCAACCCAGCAGAACAGTCAGGCAGCACCAGCTCAGGTTGGAAACAGAGCATGTATCCACTATGGAGAGCAAGGCCATTGGGTGATGCAATGTCCGAAGAAAGCAGCCCAGCAGCAGTTAGGCCCCAATGCCCCAGCAAAGCAGAACGTGTCTCAGCCTGGATCAGGCAACCGCTCTCAGCCGCGTTATAATCATGGAAGACTGAACCACTTGGAGGCTGAAACAGTTCAGGAGACCCCCGACATGATAGTAGGTATGTTCCCAGTCGACTCCCATATTGCAGAAGTGTTATTCGATACTGGAGCAACGCATTCTTTCATTACTGCATCATGGGTGAAAGCACATAATCTTCCAATTACTACCATGTCGACCCCCATTCAAATCGACTCAGCTGGTGGTAGAATTCGAGCCGATAGCATTTGTTTGAATGTATGTATGGAAATAAGGGGGATAGCGTTTCCCGCTAACCTCATAGTAATGGGTACTCAGGGAATAGATGTCATCCTAGGGATGAATTGGCTAGATAAGTATCAGGCAGTTATCAGTTGTGATAAGAGGACAATCAAATTGGTGTCCCCACTAGGAGAGGAAGTGGTGACCGAGTTAGTCCTGCCTGAGCCGAAGAAAGGAAGTTGTTATCAGATGGCTGTCGATAGCAGTGAAGCAGACCCAATTGAGAGGATCAAGATTGTGTCTGAGTTTCCAGATGTGTTCCCCAAGGATTTACCGGGTATGCCACCAGAGCGGAAAGTTGAGTTTGCCATAGAGCTTCTTCCTGGAACCACCCCCATCTATAAGAGAGCTTATAGAATATCTGGACTCGAGTTGGTTGAGCTTAAGAAGCAGATTGATGAGCTGTCAGAGAAAGGTTACATTCGGCCAAGCACCTCGCCTTGGGCCGCCCCTGTCCTATTCGTGGAGAAGAAAGATGGTACCAAAAGGATGTGTATCGATTATCGAGCTCTAAATGAAGTCACGATCAAGAACAAGTACCCTTTGCCCAGAATAGAAGATCTGATCGACCAGTTGAGAGGAGCCAGTGTGTTCTCAAAGATAGATCTGAGGTCGGGTTATCATCAGCTCAGGATTCGACCTTCAGACATTCCGAAGACAACATTCATTACCAAGTATGGGTTGTATGAGTTCACAGTGATGTCTTTTGGTTTGACAAATGCACCAGCCTTCTTTATGAACTTGATGAACAGCGTATTTATGGATTATCTTGATAAGTTTGTGGTGGTATTCATTGATGACATTCTGATTTATTCTCAAAGCGAGGAAGAGCATGCAGATCATTTGAGGATGGTATTGCAGAGATTGCGAGAGCACCAGCTGTATGCAAAGTTGAGCAAGTGTGAGTTCTGGATCAGTGAAGTCTTGTTCTTGGGTCATATAATCAACAAAGGAGGATTGGTTGTGGATCCGAAGAAAGTGGCAGACATTCTGAACTGGAAAGCGCCAACCGATGCCCAAGGAATCAAGAGTTTCATTGGAATGGCCGGATATTATCGGCGATTCATTGAAGGGTTTTCAAAGATTGCGAAACCAATGACAGAATTGCTAGGCAACAAGGTAGAGTTCAAGTGGACCCAGAAATGTCAAGAGGCCTTTGAAGCGCTGAAAGAGAAGTTGACTACAGCGCCTGTCTTAGTCTTGCCTGATGTGCACAAGCCCTTCTCGGTGTATTGCGATGCTTGTTACACTGGTTTGGGATGTGTGTTAATGCAAGAGGGAAGAGTTGTGGCTTACTCGTCCCAACAGTTGAAGGTTCATGAGAAGAATTACCCAATCCATGATCTAGAGTTGGCAGCAGTGGTTCACGCACTGAAGACATGGAGGCACTATCTGTATGGACAGAAATGCGATGTTTACACAGACCACAAGAGTCTAAAGTACGTATTCACTCAGACAGAGCTGAATATGAGGCAGCGAAGATGGTTAGAGTTGATCAAAGACTGTGAGTTGGAGATTCATTACCATTCAAGCAAAGCAAACGTAGTGGCAGATGCTTTGAGCCGGAAGAGTCAGGTCAATCTGATGGTCGCTCACCCGATGCCTTATGAGTTGGCCAAGGAGTTTGACAGGTTGAGTCTCGGATTTTTGAATAATTCGCGAGGAGTCATAATTGAGTTGGAACCTACCCTGGAGCGAGAAATCAAAGAAGCGCAGAAGAATGATGAGAAGATCAGTGAGATCCGGCGACTGATTCTGGAAGGCAAAGGCAAAGATTTTCGGGAAAATGCTGAAGGTGTGGTATGGTTTAAAGACCGCTTGTGTGTTCCCAATGTCCAGTCTATTCGGGATTTGATTCTCAAGGAAGCTCATGAGACTACTTATTCGATTCACCCTGGAAGTGAAAAGATGTATCAAGATCTGAAGAAAAAATTCTGGTGGTATGGAATGAAGAGGGAAATCGTAGAGCATGTGGCTATGTGTGATAGTTGTCGGTGGATCAAGGTCGAACATCAGAGACCAGCTGGATTGTTGCAACCGTTGCAAATCCCTCAGTGGAAATGGGATGAAATCGGTATGGATTTCATAGTCGGATTGCCTCGCACTCGAGCCGGCTACGATTCCATTTGGGTAGTGGTGGACCGCTTAACCAAGTCAGCCCACTTCATACCTGTCAAGACCAGCTACAACAGTGCAGTATTGGCAGAGTTGTACATGTCTCGGATCGTTTGTCTTCATGGTGTGCCAAAGAAGATAGTGTCAGATAGAGGAACGCAGTTCACCTCTCATTTCTGGCAGCAGTTGCATGAAGCCTTGGGCACACATTTGAATTTCAGTTCAGCTTATCACCCGCAGACAGATGGTCAGACTGGAAGAACCAATCAAATTCTTGAAGACATGTTGAGAGCATGTGCGTTGCAAGATCAGTCCGGATGGGACAAGAGATTGCCTTATGCAGAGTTTTCCTATAACAGTTACCAGGCCAGTTTGAAGATGTCACCATTTTAGGCGCTCTATGGAAGGAGTTGTAGGACTCCGTTGCAATGGGATCAGCCTAGAGAAAAGCAGGTGTTTGGGCCAGACATTCTGCTTGAAGCCGAAGAGAACATCAAAATGGTTCGAGAGAATCTGAAGATAGCGCAATCAAGACAGCGAAGCTATGCAGACACAAGAAGAAGAGAGCTGAGTTTCGAAGTCGGAGACTTTGTCTATTTGAAAGTGTCGCCGATCAGAGGAGTCAGAAGGTTCAGAGTCAAAGGCAAGCTAGCACCCCGCTACATTGGTCCGTATCAGATTCTCGCAAAGCGTGGAGAAGTGGCCTATCAGCTCAGCCTGCCAGAGAATTTGTCTGTTGTGCATGATGTCTTTCATGTGTCTCAGTTGAAGAAGTGTTTGCGTGTGCCAGAGGAGCAGTTGCCAGTGGAAGGTCTTGAAGTCCAGGAGGACTTGACCTATGTTGAGAAGCCGACGCAAATCCTTGAGACAGCAGATAGAGTCACCCGAAGGAAGACCATCAGAATGTGCAAAGTCAGATGGAATCACCACTCTGAGGAAGAAGCAACCTGGGAGCGTGAAGATCATCTGATGGCCAAGTACCCAGAGCTCTTTGCTAGCCAACCCTGAATCTCGAGGGCGAGATTCTTTTAAGGGGGATAGGTTTGTAACACCCCGAATTTTGGAGTTGAATTTTTTCTTTTCTTCACTCGCCAAATTCGGGCGTTACCCTTTCCTTTTTCCTTTTTCCCTCGCTAGACCTTGATCTTTTCCAAAGTTAGCGGGATTCGGCTTGGAATTCCCATGTAAAGCAAAACCCTAAAACCCTTTATGTTGTTTGATGCATCATGCCGAACCATGCATTTTTTGATTGTTTGAAAAAAACGTGGATGCATTCCTCTAGAAAAACGGATTTCAAAAAAAGGAGAAAACCTTTTCTTTTTTCTTTTTTTCTTCTCTCTCTCCTCCCCTTTTCTCTCTCCCGCGCCGTGGGCCACCCCCGCGCGCCGGCCCATCCGCCCCCGCGCGCCCCTTTGGGCCCAAGTGGCCCAGCCGCCCCTCCCCTTCTCCCCCCAAATCCCTCTCTCTCCCTCCCTCTCTCCCATTCTCCCTAGCCGCCGCCGCCCCCTGCCCTAGCCGCCGCCCCTGCTCATCACCGGATCGGCCGCCCCGTCCCCGTCCCCGGTGAGGTCCCCCTCCCCCCCTCTCCTCCCTCTCCCCTCCCTCCTCCCATCCCCTCCCCAGCCCCTGCCCAGCTCAGTCGCCCCCTGGCCGGCTCAGCCGCCCCCGCCCAGCCCCCGCCGGCTCGGCCGCCCCATGCCTCGCGCCCTCGCCGGTTCGTCCGCCCCCTGCCCCGCGCCCCCGCCGGTTCGGCCGCCCCTGCCCCCGCCCGGTTCGGCCGCCCCCTGCCCGCCCGGTTCGGCCGCCCCCCTGCTCGGCCGCCCGTGCCGCCGGTTCAACCGCCCCCCTTTTTTATATATTTTTATTTATTTTATTTTAGGCAAGCTAATCATTGTTTATGTTAATGAAATAGGAAACTTAATTTAGAATTCCGTTACGTTAGTCAATTCATATGGTTAGTTGTTTATCTCGTTTAATGTTGATCCATTAAAAATGGCTAGGTTTCCATTAGTGCATATAGCTAATTCTTTTGTTAGAACCAATTGGAACTAGAGCACGCCATGTTTAGTTATTCGTTTACCCATAGTGCGTCTCGGGCGTAAGCTTTAACCCCTGCGAGACCTTTCCCCGTTTCTTTCTAACCATAATGAATGTGATATCGAATGTCATATTTTATGCATATTTACTTTATTTGTTCCCTTGTATGGTGTACTATTTGTTTCCTAATTTGAATGGATGGATGTATGTATGCTTGCAATCGCATAGAGAACGATCCGGTCGAAGAGCCCGAGGAACCCGCAGGAGAAGCCCCTGAGCAGCAGTCGGTTGGTGGAGGCAAGTGTCCTTTGACCTATCTCTGTCCTATACATCCTTTAATTCACATCCCGCATTACACATTTATACCTAAGGATTTACTAGCTTTTGTTATTCATGTCCTTGTTTACCTATTTGGGTTGGATTATTACTGCTTAGTCTGATGCTATTGCTCAACTCTAATCAATGAACATGATGAGAATTATCTATGATACGCTGTTTTCCCTCTTATTTATGATCATACTTGTGACCTTCAAGGGGGCTCGAGCGGTTTCTCGAGTGCCTCTCTGTAAGGACCTGTTCAATGGATGACCGCCCGGGAAAACAGTGCAACCATGAGGGTGGAATGGGACGCCCTTAGCTGAATAATTAGAGGAACTGAGGTGTAGTTCGCTTCGCTGTCGTGCCGTCAATGGGGCTCGGTGTATGCGGCTCGCTCTGCCAAGGTTGATTTGTCCCTTGGAGAGGAGTGCGGTACATTTAGGAAACCTAACGGGTGGCTATAGCCTCAGGGAATCTTTGTAAAGGCTACGTAGTGAGACCCTGCCTATTCACCTTGGTAGTGTTTAAGGGTTTGATCGACCCGAGGCAAGAGGGAATCACGGCTTATGGGTAAAGTGCGCAACCTCTGCGGAGTGTTATGAAACTGATATATCAGTCGTGCTCGCGGTTATGAGTGGCCAAGGGAGCTCCAGTGATTAGTGATACTTGATCAGAGGCATTTTGGTTTACAGGTGGCAATGAGATTGAGGATTCTGGTTATGACTATGGTAATGGTAAGTGGTATTCTTTCCATTTGGAAAGAGTAAGTTCGGGTTAATAACGTGGGTTAATTCTAAAACTTGGCTTTCTCTACTAGTAAATAATAATCTGACCAACTAAAAGCAACTGCTTGGCTTATCCCCACATAAAGCTAGTCCACTACAGCCAAACAGGACGCTTGTTGAGTATGTTGATGTGTACTCACCCTTGCTCTACACACCAACCCCCCTTCCCCAGGTTGTCCGCGTTGCAACCACTGCTCAGGAGAAGATGAAGCCGTGGAAGGAGACTTCCAGGAGTTCCAAGACTATGATGAATTCTAGGCGTGGGTTAGCGGCAACCCCCAGTCGGCTGCCTGTGAAGGCCGCGTTTATCTACGTTTCGTTTTTGCACTTTGATTATTGTAGATACTATGTGGATGTCTCAGACATATGATGTAATCGACTATTATTTCTCTTTTAATACTATTTGAGCACTGTGTGATGATGTCCATTGTTGGAACTTGCTCACTAGGGCAAGTTGATCCAACGGGGGAGGTGAAAAGGCACAGACAGGGTTTCAGCACGTAATGGCAAAAGCACTGTTCATCTAGCCCATTGAGGGCACTGTGCGGGGGTATTTATAGGTACCTGAGCGCCCAACGTTCTGTGTTAAGGACGCATGTGCCCTCAAGCATCTAGGTTATCCCCGGAATATTCCCATAAAGCGGGGTTACAGACCGTAATTACAGGGATGCCTTTATAAATTAGGCCCATAATGCGCAGCGGCCACGCAGGGCCTGTTACAATGGGCCGAATTACACGTGGGCCTCTGTCCTGGGCGAAGTCACAATGTTGGGATGACCTCGTCATAGGTCTTCGCCCGATGATCAGTGGGACTAAGGGTGAGCCTGCCTGTTGCCTTGCCTTCGCTGGTCCGACGACTGCGACGAATGCGTGGAGCGAAGGGTGGCGTGTTCGCCTTCGCCCCAACATTTGCCCTCCGAGGGACCAGTTCGACTAAGTCATCTGGTGCCGAAGACGTCGCTAGATGGCGGAGACGCTGCCCTCGCTCGAAGTGGTTCCGCGGGGGTTTTTGACATGACCGTTGAGTTGACGTCGTATTGTTGGACTGCGGGTTTTCCGAAGCGCCGTGCTCTGTGTATAAAAGGGGACGGGCGGCGGCGCGGTTTGAACTCTGCCTTTCCGCGCTTCGTGAAAACCCTAGCCACCTTTTCCTGCCGTTCTGCCGATCGTGTGCCCTCCTTGCTCCTGTTCGCCGGAGATCTGGCCCGAGTTAAGCAGACCGCACGCCGCCGCCGACGGTACGTAGCAATGCCGACTTCTTCTTCTTCTGCTGCTGCTACGCCGCCGGCCGACGCGTCGTCAGAGGAGACGCTGAGTGCAGTGGCGGCGGAGGAGTTGCGCGCCGGCGATACGGTAGATTTTGGTGTGTCGCGGATATCGTCGGCCCGCGTGCAGGATATGCAGCGGCTTGGATACTTTGGCGGCGGAGTTGCCTGTGTCCCGGGGGCGGAGGAAGTCCCCGAGCCGGAGGGCAAATTGGTTGTGTTTGAGGCGTTCTTTGCTGCTGGGCTTCGCTTGCCCGCGCATCGATTTGTGGGCGAAGTCCTGCGCCGGTTTAGTGTACAGATCCATCAACTCACCCCCAACGCCGTGGTGGCTCTGGCGAAGTATGTCTGGGCGATGACTTCGTATGGCGGGCAGCCGTCAGTCGAGGTCTTCGCGAAGAACTATTGCCTGCACTGGCAGAAGAGAATGATTGGGAATGAAGTTGCCCAGTTTGGGTCTTGCACATTTACGCCGAAGACCGGCAAGACCACAATGGAGGTCGTGGAGTTAGTCCCTTGCGCCCGCAACAAGTGGGGCAATTGGCAAGAGTTTTGGTTCTATGTCGCAGAGGGTGCAGTCGAAGACCATCCGGGGCTACCCGTGTCCGAGATGTGCTCACATTTTTATTCAGCCTACCCGTCGTTTGAAGTGGTAGAGGAGGACGCGGACGAAGAGGCCCTTCGGAGCGCCGCCGGACTGAGCAGCGGGCGCGATTTGGTCGAAGAGTTTGTGGCCTATGGGGTATGGCCCTTGGCCCATGGCTGGGCGTTGGGCGAAGTAAGCCTTCGCCGGATGCCTTCTCATGGTGGGAGGTTGGTGCGAAGTCCCGCTTTCGCGGTGGATCTGCATGGCCGCGACCTAGCCGCCTTTGTGCGTGATGCGGAGGACAGGGCGGTGCGGATCGTTGGGCGTTACGTGCCGAAGACCGAGGGCCAGCGTAGCTGGGATATCCGTGGGTCCAACGACCGCTTAAACAGGGTCTTCGAGCTGAATCGACTGCCGTATGGCGGTTATCCCGGCCAGGACGACGTGGGTCGTCGCGGGAAGAAGTCGGCGATGGAGACTGGAGACGACCCTGCGCCGACGGCCGCCCCATCCTCAAAAAAGAGGAAACTAGGTACTGCTTCAGGAGGGTCTGGGGTGTCCGATGGTTTTGCTAGAGGACCTGCGCGGCCCCGGGGGAGAGGATGTCTTCGCCCGAGCTCCGGGAGTCTTCGGCGCGGATGCTGAAGGTTACCGGGGGTTGGTGGCCTAGGAATGTTCCTGTCCCCCGTGCGGCCGGCGAAGACTTCTTTACATCTCGCATGGTTCGTCATTGGAAAGTGTTTCCTTATGGGCGGAATATTGCTGCTGTTGTGTCAGCAGTGATGGACAAGGATCGCCAGGGGGCCGCACAGAAGCGCTAGGCGGTCGTCAGGCTGCATGAGGCTAGGCCGAAAAGGCAGCGGGGGGCTGCGAAGGCTACTGCCCCTGCCGTGGGCCAGCCGTCATTGGCAGCGAAGTCGGCCGTCCCTGCATCCAGCAGGGCGCCGGAGGCTGCGAAGGTGGCTGCCGCCGGCGGCTCCAAATCGGCGAAGGCTGCCCCTACGCTCGGCAGGGTGCCGGAGATCGCGAAGGCGGCCCGAGGGTTACTGCCGCCGGGAAAACGTGTGGCTGACTTCGTCACTGACATCAGCGTGGACGATTACCTTGTTGGTAAGCCTTTGGTGCGATTTTTTACGTGATTTATACGTTGCAGGGTCGGACGAAGGCCGACTTCTCCTTGTTCCATCTGCCGCGACGACCGTGGCGGCCGTCGAAGCGCCAAGGGCGAAGGGCGGTGTTGTTGGTGCTGGCGGCGAAATACCGGCACTTACTGCCGTCATGGCAGAGGCGGGTGTCGTGTCCCGCCGGCTGAAGGAGCTGACGGAGGCGCTAAGTCAGGTACATTGAGCGAGACTTCGGTTTTTAACCAGCTTTTGCTGGGGCTGTGGTCTTATTTGTGTTTTTGCAGGCGGTTGACTTCGCTGACCGTACGGCGTCGGGCGCCCTGGCGGCGGTTGTGTCTGCCGAAGTCGAGGGACTTCGGACGCAACATGCTGACGCCGTCAGGGAGAAATCGGCCGCCGACAGCAGATGCCGCAAGCTGGCGGATAAGGTGGCCTCGCTGGAGAGTGAGAGGGCCGAACTCCGACGCCAACTGACGGAAGAAAGGAGGGAAGCTAATGAGGCCCTCGCCAAGGCGCAAACTGCACAGGCGGAGGCTAACTTGGCGCGGGCGGAGGGCCGTCTCGCCAAGGAGTGGGCCAAGCAGCTGCAAGAGCGGCTCAACGCCCTCCAGAGCCGTGTGGAGGGGACCGAGGCCGCGACGCGCGCGGAGGCTGAGCGGACGCGCAAGCAGCTTGTGGATTCATACCATGAGCTGGGCGCGCGTACCGGTGACTTCGAAGTACCGGAGCGAGAGCCCGGACTTCGCTGCCTGGAGTGGGTACAGGAGGAGCTGCAGGCACTCCCCACTATTGTGGAGGGGTTTATGTCGTATGCCTCCCTGGTCACCTGCGAGGGGGCGATGAACGCGCTCTCTCGCGAAGGGTGCCGACACTTTGAGGTCTTCGACCAGGCTGACGAAGATTTCGAGCGAGATATCTATAAGGTCGAAGACCCTATGGTGAAGGAATCCGCCGGAGCCATCTACGACCAGATGTGGGGCCCCCACGGTCGAGAGGTGGTCAGGGAGCGGGCCGAGGCGTCGAGGGCCCAGGTAACGTTTGTCTTTTGTTTGATGTTTGCTGGATGTTGGCTATGTGTGGCGGTTTGCTAAGTTTGTGTTCTATGTATTAGGCGGCGCGTGGCGAGCGGGTGGATGACTTCAGGGCGTTGAACAGCCCGCTGCCTGATCCAGAGTCGAACCCGGCGGAGGCCGTGTCCGGGGTCGCCCTGGAGTCGCCCCCGGAAACTGCCGAAGGCGCTCCTGATGCCCCCGCGGCTGCTGCGGCCGGCGGAACCCTGCCCTCAGAGACCGCCGAAGGCGCTCCTGATGCCCCCGCAGCCGCTGCGCCGAGAGCTGACGATCCTGCGACGGTGGCGGCGGAGGCGACAACGGAGGCGACAGCGGAGGCTCCCGAGACAGCTGGGTCTTCGCAGGTGGCGTAGTGGGTGTGGGCTAGTTAGGGAATTTTGGATATGTTGCTGAATTTTGGTTGCTGCGCAGGTTCAAGATTTTGGGCCTGCGCACGCAACCGCCACTACTAACTTTTTGGCGGCTTCGACCGTGGATGATGGTAATAAAAATTGTGGGTCTGTATCTGAATTTTTTGATTTTGCTGACTCTGGGAGCTCGGTTGAGTGGACTGAGTCGTTGGAGGAGGACTTGGACTACTTCACGGCCTTGGATGTGGCAGCGGCGGAGGCTCTACCGCACGCTGCGGACACGGAAGATGCGCCTGGTCCGAGTACCGGGCGCCGGCAGCGAAGGGCGGTTGCGAAGCGTAGAGTCAGTGGAGCGGAAGGAAATCAGCTTCGTGTGAGTGGGGCTGGCCGGCAGGGACTGTTGTCCGTGCCGGCTGCCGCGAGTATAGGTGAGAGGGAATTGCGAAGTCTTTTTGCGGGCGAAGAGCTTAGGATAATGCTATTTAACTATAGGGAGATGGGAATTATTCCTAAGGTTGAGCCGATGTAGAGTGTGGTGCCCTCGCTTGTACATGTGTAAAGGCTTGTGTGACGAGGTTGTGTACCCTCGCACGCTTGGCTGTGGTTGTGAGGGCGTTATGTGCTTGGTCAGGTGTATTTGTTATGCTGAACTGGTCTTTGCAGTATGCTTCTGTTTTTTGCACTTGCTGTGTTAGTCCGGCTGCGCCTTCGGGCGATCTCTGCGCGGCTAGACCTCGCGGTGGACTTCAGTTTTTTGCACTTGTTGTGCTGGTCCGGCTGCACCCTTAGGCGACTTCTGCGCGGATAGTCTTTGCGGAAAACTACGATTTTTTCGCACTTATTGTGCTAGTCCGGCTGCACCCTTAGGCGACTTCTGCGCGGATAGTCTTCGCGGAAAACTACGATTTTTTCGCACTTATTGTGCTAGTCCGGCTGCACCCTTAGGCGACTTCTACGCGGATAGTCTTCGCGGAAGACTTAGGTTTTTCGCACTTATTGTGCTAATCCGGCTGCACCCTAAGGCAACTTCTGCGCGGATAGTCTTCGCGGAAGACTTAGGTTTTCCGCACTTATTGTGCTAATCCGGCTGCACCCTTAGGCGACTTCTGCGCGGATAGTCTTCGCGGAAGACTTAGGTTTTTCGCACTTATTGTGCTAATCCGGCTGCACCCTTAGGCGACTTCTGCGCGGATAGTCTTCGCGGAAGACTTAGGTTTTCCGCACTTATTGTGCTAATCCGGCTGCACCCTTAGGCAACTTCTGCGCGGATAGTCTTCGCGGAAGACTTAGGTTTTTCGCACTTATTGTGCTAATTCGGCTGCACCCTTAGGCGACTTCTGCACGGATAGTCTTCGCGGAAGACTTAGGTTTTTCGCACTTATTGTGCTAATCCGGCTGCACCCTTAGGCAACTTCTGCGCGGATAGTCTTCGCGGAAGACTTAGGTTTTTCGCACTTATTGTGCTAATTCGGCTGCACCCTTAGGCGACTTCTGTGCGGATAGTCTTCGCGGAAGACTTAGGTTTTTCGCACTTATTGTGCTAATCCGGCTGCACCCTTAGGCGACTTCTGCGCGGACTTGTCGCACGCGAGGGCGGCTGCTGCTGGCCCTCGCGGTGACTTCGTGTTAGTCAAATGTCGAAGACCGTTGATGCGGTCTTTTTTCGACGTGGATTTTGCGGGGGATTTTCCTGTTGTTTATTACATGACTCCGCCTCGTTAAAAACCTCACCCCCCGGGAGGAAAAGAGTGCATGCCAGGACAGAATTGTTTTTACAAATTACAAGGGTGGGCTGGCCCTGATGAATCAAACAAAAAATTTGCGCAGATTATCAATGTTCCAGGAATGCTCTAGGTCTTCACCGTTTGGCGTTACGAGCCTATATACGCTGGGGGAGGCCTTCGACTTGACAATGTATGGGCCTTCCCACATGGGCTCCAGCTTGCCTCTGGACTCCGTTCGAGCCGTACAGGCGAGCACGAGGTCCCCTTCGCTGAATTCCCTTGGGATGACTTTCTGGTCGCGCCATGCTTTTGTCTGGACTTGGTATTTGTCCAGAGCCTGTAGAGCGAAGACTCGGTCTCCGTCGATGAGGTCCTTCGAAGTCGGCTCGTCTACGTCGGGGACGGCCGATGCGGCTGTCCGAGGCGACCCGTGCTTTATTTCTTGCGGGGTCATGGCCTCCGATCCGTATAATAGGCGGAAGGGGGTAAACCCAGTCGCCCTGCACTCAGTGGTATTCAGTGCCTAGACCACTTCGGGTAACAGGTCGGGCCACTTGCCTTTCTTGTCGTCGAGGAGCATTTTCTTGACAGCTGTGAAAATTTTTCCGTTGGCGTGCTCCACGACTCCGTTGGACTGGGGGTGATACACGGAGGCGAAGGCAAGCTTGGTGCCGATGGAAAAGCAAAAGTCTTTGAAGTCTTGGTTATCGAACTGCTTGCCGTTGTCGACCATGAGTTCGGATGGTACTCCGAAGCGGCAAACAATGTTTTGCCAGAAGAATTTCTGGGCTGTCTTTGATGTGATGGTGGACACCGCCCTTGCTTCGATCCATTTGGTGAAGTATTCTACGGCTACAAAGGTGAACTTGAGGTTCCCCTGAGCCGTGGGCAGGGGCCCGACGATATCTAGGCCCCAGCGCTGAAGGGGCCATGTGTGGGCGATTAGCTTCGTGAACTGCGAGGGGCGTCCTGTGCGTGGGGAAAATTTTTGACAGGCCTCGCAGGATCTGACAACCCGATTTGCGGCGCAGATGATGGCGGGCCAGTAGAAACCTTGGCGTATCACCTTTGCCGCTAGGGCCCTGGGGCCCACGTGGGAGCCGCAGGTCCCCTTGTGGACTTCGCGCAGAATTTGAACGCCTTCGGTCTCGGTGACGCATTTAAGCATCGGCTGGCTGACCCCCTTTTTATAAAGTTGGCCCTCGATCAGTGCAAAGTCCCGACTTCGGTGGCGGAGGTGCTTGGCCTCGTTACTGTCGATTGGGTGGTAATATCCCTGTAGGTACAGGGTTATTGGCGCCCACCAGTCTTCGGTCATGATAAGGTTTATCATGCGGTGGCCTTCGCTGTCGTTGGTTATTTGGAGCCCTTCAGGGTTGCGGACGGCTGGCGTGCCGATGACATGGTAGAACACGTCGGAGGGTAGGGCTTCACCTCTGGCGGCCGCCTTGGCCAATGCGTCAGCTTCTTCATTTTTGGCCCGTTCCACATGCTGCAATGTGAATCCCTTGAATTGTTTCTCGAGACTTCGTATGGCCACGAGGTACTGCATGAGCGCAGGGTCTTTTGCCGCATAGTCTTTCTCGACTTGGCCGGCGACTACCTTGGAGTCTGTTCGGACTATACAGGTGGTGACGCCGAGGGCTCTTAATTTGCGGAGGCCGAGGATGATAGCTTCGTATTCTGCTATGTTGTTTGTGCATCTGTCAGATTCCAGAGCGAAGCTTAAGCGCGCCGCGTATCTGTGCTTGACCCCGGCGGGTGAGGTGATGACTGCGGCAGCGCCTGCCCCCGCATGGCACCAGGCGCCGTCGTAGTGGATTGTCCAGGCCTTCTCTGGGGGCGCGTCTGGTTGTGTTATTGGCCCGGTCCAGTCGACGATGAAGTCTGCTAGGACTTGTGACTTGATCGCTGTCCTGGGCTCGAAAGAAATATGGTAGCCGGAGAGTTCGGCCGCCCATTTGGCGATCCGTACCGATGCCTCCGGGTTTCTGAATAATTCGCCGAGTCCCCTATCTGAGGTGACTTGGACCTTGAATGCTTCAAAGTAGTGGCGCAGCTTGCGCAAAGACATAACAACTGCATATGCAATCTTTTCGAGCTCCGTCATGTTGCATTTCGATGGCGTGAGCACTTCGGAGACATAGTATACTGGGCACTGCCTGGTTACGCCCTCTACTGTCTGCTCCTGAACCAGTGCCGCACTGACCGCGTACGGCGAGGCCGCGACGTACAGTAGTAGTGGTAGCGAAGAGTCGGGGCTCGTAAGAACGGCCAGCTCCATCAGATATTGTTTGAGGGAGGCGAAGGCCGCCGCCTGCTCTGGAGCCCAAGAGAAGTCTTTTGCGCCACGGAGTGTTTTAAGGAAGGGAAGACTTCGCTCGGCGGATTTGGAAATGAACCTGTTGAGGGCGGCCAATCTGCCCGTCAGACGCTGGACCTCTCTGGATGACTGCGGGGGTGCCATGTTGATAATGGCCTGGATTTTCGTTGGGTTGGCCTCTATGCCGCGGTGTGATACCAGATAACCCAAAATTTTCCCCTGGCGAACACCGAAAACGCACTTGTCGGGGTTCAGGCGAAGTCGTGCGTCCCGCATGTTCGCGAATGTCTCGGCGAGGTCTGCGAGGTGGTCCTCTTTATTCCTGCTGGCGACGACGATGTCATCCACGTATGTGAATACGTTTCTGCCAACTTGCCCCTCGAGCACTGTTTTAGTGAGCCGGGAAAAAGTGGACCCGACATTCTTGAGTCCCTCCGGCATTCTGATGAAGCAATATGTGCCGAAGGGTGTTATGAAGCTGGTGCTGGCCTTGTCCTCCTCCTTCATATATATTTGATGATAACCGGAGAAGCAATCGAGGAGTGACATGACCTCGCACCCGGCCGCGCTATCGACTATTTTGTCGATCCGGGGCAACAGGAAGTTGTCTTTTGGGCATGCCTTGTTGAGGCTGGTGAAATCAATGCACATTCGCCACTTGCCGCTCTTCTTCTGCACCATTACCACATTGGAGAGCCACATGGGGTAGGCCACTGGCTCGATAAATTTGGCCTCCAAGAGGCGGTGTACCTCTGCCTTGACGGCCTCTGTCTTCTCGTCGAACATTTTGCGAAGTCGCTGCTTCTTTGGTCTCACCGAGGGGTCGATTCCCAGGCTGTGCTCGATCACTGAGCGGCTGACCCCGACCAGGTCGAGGGCTGACCAAGCGAAGACGTCCTTGTTCTTGGACAAGCAGCACAGGAGTTTCTCCTCATCATGCGAGGGGAGGTATTCGCTGATCGTGACTGTTTGCTTGGGCGTGGCCTGGTCGAGGGGGACCGTCTTGGTCCCGTCGTTGCTTTGCAGCTGCGCCTTGTGTTGTTTTTCAATTGGGCTGGCGGGCACCGGGACCTCGCGCTGGGCCGTAAGGCAGTGCACGTTTCTTTGCCCGGGGACGAAGTCCTGCTCTATATTGCGCGCGGTCTGCTGATTGCCGAAGACCGAGATGGCGCCTAACGGACCTGGTATTTTCATGCACAGGTACAATCCGTGAATGGCTGCTTCAAACTTGTTGATGGACCCCTGGCCCATGATGGCGTTGTATGGGTAGACCATGTCGACGATGTTGAAGGTTATTTGCTTGCTTCGGGCATTGGGCGCTACACCGAAGGAGAGAGGCAACTCAATTTTTCCGATAGGAAAAGTGCCCTTGCCGCCGAAGCCGTACAACGGATTGTCCGAAGGCTTGAGCAAGCTGTGGCTTATCCCCATGCGGTCGAAGGCATGGAGAAAAATGATGTCTGCCTGACTGCCGTTGTCGACGAGGACTTTGTGCAAGTCCCAGCCTGCGACACTGCAGTTGATGACCATGGCGTCGATATGGGGGGCGCTGCGCAGGTCGACGTCTCGGGCGTCGAAAGTTAGCGGTACATGGGACCACTTCGTCTGGACGACTGGGCCGGTGATGGCAACGTGGTTGATGCTGCGGTAGTGGTCCCGCTTCTGCCGCTTGGTGTCGAAGTCGACACTGGACCCCCCAGTGATCATATGAATGACTCCGCGATACGGTTGATCGGCGAAGTCTTCTTGTTTGGGGGCGTGGGGGTGGGGGATGTTTTGTTGTTGCTGGTGTGGAGGTGGGGGTGGAGGAGGTACGATTTGTACTTCCTGATGGTGTTGGTAAGCGTGGTGCGGTGGATGCGGGGCGGGGGCGTGGATGTACGGTGGAGGGTGTTGTTGGTAAGTGTGCGCGACGACCCTTGGGTTGTCAGCCGGCTGCTCCCGTGCCATCATATCTCTGGTGACCTTCGTTTCGGGGCAGTCTTTGGTTTGGTGGGCGCAGTCTTCGCCGTGGAAGAGGCAGTAGAATCGGCGCGGCGGCGGCGGCGGCGCGCGCCCGCGGCCTCTGCCGCGAGCTCCACCTCCGCGGCCCTGGGGGGTAATCCTGGCAGCGAGGGGTGTCGCCAGCAGGGTGCTGGTTGGCAATGTTATGCACCTGCTGCTGACTACGGCCGTCTCGGTCGGAGTCTGGCTGCGGGGTCCTTGTCCACGTGCGGCTGGACTGTGGAGCATCTTTGGGCTTCCTCTGCGACTCGACCTTGCGCTGGTGGAGCTCTTCGGATTTGGCATATTTTTCAAATAGCTGGTATAATTCTTGGAGGTTCTTGGGCGGGTCCCTGATGCAATGGCTGTATAGGACGCCAGCGCGAAGGCCGCTGATGGCGTAGTGAATGGCGATCTGGTCATCAACCGAGGGCAGATGTGATTTGAGCGTTAATAACTTGCGGTAGTACTCCCGCAGAGTCTCCTTCTCCAGCTGCTTGCAGAGTGAGAGCTCGGCCAGTGCGTCGGTGTCCGGGCGGTACCCCTGGAAGTTGAGGAGGAATTTGTCCCTTAGGCTTCTCCAGGAGTCAATGGAGAGCGGGGGCAACCTGGTGAACCAGGTGAGAGCTGGACCTTCGAGGGCTATGATGAAAGACTTGGCCATTGTGGCGTCGTCCCCTCCGGAAGATGCAACGGCGACCTGGTAACTCATGATGTATTATGCCGGGTCTGTGCTGCCATTGTACTTTGGATAGGTCCCAGCCCGAAAGTTGGCAGGCTAGGGCGTCACTTGCAGGTGTGGCGCCAGGGGACTTCGCTCGTCGAGGTAGTTGACCCCTTGGAATGGCGCGGCGTGTGGGAAGGCGTAGTCGCACTGGGCGAAGTGGGGGTCTTCGACTTGCGCGTGCTGCTGCAGGGGTGGTCCGCGTTGCAGGCCGAGGTGGCCTTCGCGCTGCATCTGCGCGATCTCCCGCTCGAGGTCCTGAGTCTTCTACTCTTCGTCGCATATCATTTGCCGCACCTTGGCTAGTGCAGACACGCGCTGGCGCTTGGCCTCCAATATCTCTTTTTGCCGCTGGAGATTGCGGTTCTTGAGGTGCAGGGCGCGCAGCTGTAGCTGTTCTTTCGCTGAAACGCCGAGGACTTCACCGTCCTCGGTGAGGTCCGTGCCTTCTGGTGGGGCAAAGCCGAAGACTTCACTGTCCTCGGCGAGGTCCGCTTCCTCCGTTGGGGCGAAGCCTGGTGGGGGTTGCTGTTGTCCTTCGAGGCCGCTGGTGCGGAAAACGTCGTCTTCGCCGATGCGGGGAGCATCGTTTTCAGCAGCTGCTGGGTGGGTGGGGTGGGTGAGTGCGAGGGCCTTGCCCTTTTTTGCGGCCAGCAGTGCTGCTGCCTTCGCAGCCTCGTCAGCCTTCGAGCTAGCTTTCTTGGGTGCCATCGCGGGTGGTTTTTTCGGAGCATGAACGGTGGGCGCCAAATGTTGGAACTTGCTCACTGGGGCAAGTTGATCCAACGGGGGAGGTGAAAAGGCACAAACAGGGTTTTAGCACGTAATGGCAAAAGCACTGTTCATCTAGCCCATTGAGGGCACTATGCGGGGGTATTTATAGGTACCTGAGCGCCCAGCGTCCTGTGTTAAGGACGCATGTGCCCTCAAGCATCTAGGTTATCCCCGGAATATTCCCATAAAGCGGGGTTACAGACCGTAATTACAGGGATGCCTTTATAAATTAGGCCCGTAATGCGCAGTGGCCACGCATGGCCTGTTACAATGGGCCGGATTACACGTGGGCCTCTGTCCTGAGCGAAGTCACAATGTTGGGACGACCTCGTCACAGGTCTTCGCCCGATGATCAGTGGGACTAAGGGTGAGCCTGCCTGTTGCCTTGCCTTCGCTGGTCCGACGACTACGGCGAAGGCGTGGAGCGAAGGGTGGCGTGTTCGCCTTCGCCCCAACATCCATGTTATGTAACTGCTGTGTACGTGAATTGCTGATCCTGGCACGTACATGGTTCGCATTCGGTTTGCCTTCTAAAACCGGGTGTGACACCGTCCATCCATGTGCCTGATCATTGACAGGAATATTGCTATGACACCGTGTATGTACGCTCGCCTCCACTACACCGGTGACGATGCTACATGGCACCACTGATAAGCCAACAGTACCAATGAAAGCTCGACCGCGGACAAGGAGGACCAGTTTCTTCGCCCCGTCCAGTACCCATGTCCTCTCTCTCCGACTCTAGTAGCTCACGCACCCTCTCTCTCTCGCTGTGATGGATGGCCAAGACATCAAATGGAAACAGCACGGACGTCACCTCCTGACCATGGACAAGGAGGACACGGCTGGAGCCATCTCCTAGCTTGGTGCCACAGATCGTAGCGTCGAGCTAGGACACATCAGCTACCAGCGTGCACCTTGGCATCAGCTCATCAGGTATCTCGGCGTCATAGGTTATGGTGTCGAGACGTGTTATCTCAGCGTCATGAGCCATGACGCGCGTGTAAAGGGTCAAAAAATGACATTAATTTATTATGGAGTCCAAATGTAAATTTGTTTCGAAAAAATGACTGAATTGCAAAAAAAAACATCGGCATGCAGGACCCCCTCAGGGAGATGTTGGAAAGATGGAAACACCCCCCTCCTCGGGAGATGTGGCGAACAGCTTGTAGCGATTGCTGAAGGCAAAGGAAGAAGTCGAGAATGAGCATGCGAGCAGCCATGAGCAGAGCAGGAGCATGCAAGCAGCCATTGCCACAAGTATATCATGTATATTTAAAACAGGATAAAATGGGAATTTTTTGATACAATACAGGATAGCGTAAAAGCGGGCGAGAAACACCCCTAACCATTTCGCTGACGTTCTCAGACATACCTATCTCGGTTCTCGTACCGTTTTCATATTTTTTCGGAAAACGAAAACAGACGGTTCAATATAGGAATACGGTATGGTGTATGGACTAATGACTTCTAAAATAAAATAAGAACGTAGATTGGTGCAAAGACACGAGAGCTAAGTAAAGTCTTAAAAGACTTTAGTGGAAACCATTAGATGAAGACGGTTCAATATAGGAATACGGTATCCAATGTTTTTTGTTTTACCAGTTAACGGGTGATTAGAGAACTAAATTAACCAGGTTAGGAAGCTATTTAATTGTACTATCAAGACTCAAGAGGGGTCGATGATGTTTCATTGACGTACTTTTAGTGTCTCATGTATCATAACCAGGTTCATGCATTAGCACGAGGGGTTAATGGTGTTTCCGACCGAGAAAGAAAAAACTATTAAAATAGAATTTTTGAAAATGAGCAAATTTATCGGGATACAGGTCGTTCGGGACAAGTGGACGTACCGTACATAGGGCTAACATAAAGGTTTGCAGAAATGTGACATTTTTGTGTGGTGGGCGGTAGTAGGGGCTAGAGTTGCCTCCATTTTGGCTTTGTACCTGATAGGTTCTTCACGCATATTCTCGTAAGGTCAAACACACATTGCAAGCGGCTCAATGCCAGGGCACCTAACCTAATATCATCATTGGCTAGCTCTAGTTTGACCTCTTGCACTGAGGAGTGGTGGAGATGGCTTCGCGAGTGCCGGATGGCTGTTGTCATGCTTGTGCTCGCTATGGTGAATTATGCCCGCATGGTGGGGTGTTGCTTTGGCCTTGGCTTTCGCTTTGTCCTCGAATCGTGGTCAGATTTTGGCAGCTTTTGGCGGCGACGTGGAATACAACCTCAGAGCCGGCATCAACGATTATCGTGCTTGACCTCGCTCCACTTGCTCTCGTTAATGGATCCATTGGGGATGCATGCCTCTGGCTTCGCTCCTTGCCTTGGCTACTCATATCTACCATGGAAGCTGAAGCGAGATCTCGTAAGGATCCCGTGCTAGGGGCACTGGATTGAATCTGATGGGACCATACGGTGGTTGACGACGACATGGAAGACAACCTCGGAGCCAACATCAATAATTATCGTGCTTGACCTCACTCGCCCGTCGTTGATGGATCCAGTGGGGATGCACGCTTCTGGCTTCGCTCCTTGCCTCATTGAAAGGGAAATAGGGTCAAGCCTTTTCCTAAATAATTTTGATGGTTGAATTGCCCAACCCAGACAATTGGACTAACTAGTTTGCTCTAGATTATAAGTTCTACAGGTGCCAAAGGTTCAACACAAACCAATAAAAAGGTCCTAGTTAGGGTTCAAAAAGAAAGGAGCAAAAGAAACCGAAGGCTGCCCTGGTCTGGCGCACCGGACTGTCCAGTGTGCCTGAGAGCACCTAGAGGGGGGTGAATAGGTGATCATGTAAAAACTTAAACTTAATGCCACAAAAACTTGATTAAGCGTTAGCACAATAAGGCCAAGTGGCTAGAGAGAAGTTCTTGCAAAACACAACAACCACAAGAGGATCAACACAGGTAGGCACAATGGTTTATCTCGTGGTTCGGCCAAGTACAAAACTTGCCTACTCCACGTTGTGGCGTCCCAACGGACGAGTGTTGCAATCAACCCCTCTCAAGCGGTCCAAAGACCCACTTGAATACCACGGTGTTTTGCTTTGTTTACTATATCCCGCTCGCGAGGAATCTCCACAACTTGGAGCCTCTCGCCCTTACACTTTGATGTTCACAAAGAAGCACGAAGTAAGGGAGGGATGAGAAACGCACACGAGACACAAAATCACAGCAAATACGCACACACAATACCCAGACTTGAGCTCAAAAGAATATCACGAGGTTCTCACTAGAACGGAGCTCAAATCACTAAGAATGTCGAACAAGTGCGCAAGAATGAAGTGTGAGTGATCAACAATGCTCAAAGGATGCTTGGTGTTCTCCTCCATGCGCCTAGGGGTCCCTTTTATAGCCCCAAGGCAGCTAGGAGCCGTTGAGAGCAATCCAGGAAGGCAATTCTTGCCTTCAGTCGCCTGGTGCACTGGACAGTCCGGTGCACCACCGGACACTGTCCGGTGTGGATCTCTTTCCTTATTTGGCAAAGCCGACCGTTGCAGATTCAGAGCCGTTGGCGCACCGGACACTGTCCGGTGCACACCGGACAGTCCGGTGCCCCCTTGTGACTGTTGGCTCTGCCACGCGTCACGCGCGGAATCCTCAGCCGACCGTTGGCCCGGCTGACCGTTGGCTCACCGGACAGTCCGGTGCACCATCGGACAGTCCAGTGATTTATAGCCATACGCCGTTAATTGCTTCCCGAGAGCGATGACTTCGCCTGTGAATGGCTCACCGGACGGTCCGGTGCACCACCGGACAGTCCGGTGATTTATAGCCGTACGCCGTTGATCGCCTCCCGATAGCAGCCAGTTGACAGTCGCCAGCCTGGCGCACCGGACACTGTCCGGTGCACCACCGGACAGTCCGATGCACCCAGACTGCGCAGAGTCTTGGCTGTACAGCCAAGTCTTTTCCAAATTGATTTCTCCTGTTTCCAGCACTTAGACACAAAACATTAGTTCTTAAAACAATGTACCAAGTCTAGAAACATACCTTTACTCTTGATTTGCACTTTGTCCATCACTTGGCATAGATTGACACTTAAGCACTTGTCTTGGACACTAAATCACCAAAATACTTAGAAATGGCCCAAAGACACATTTCCCTTTCAATCTCCCCCTTTTTGGTGATTTATGCCAACACAACACAAAGCAACTAGAACAAGTGCAATGTCAAAGCAAATAAGAACACAAATTGTTTTGATTCAAATTTGGCATATTTGGATCATACTTTGCCACCACTTGGTTTGTTTTTGCAAATCAAACTCAATTTACTATCTCTAAGTCAAATTCACTTGTAGAGACATAAAGAGTGGTATTCCAAGAGAAATTGATCAAAGATTCAAAACCCCCCTTTTCCCATAATCAACTACTCTCCCCACAAGAAGCCAACTTTTGACAATAGAGACAACAAGAGAGTTTTGACAAACCAAAAGCTCTATTCTACTATTTTCAAAATTCTCAAGTGGTAGCTGATCCAATTATTGCTTTGGCCTTATTTTCTCCACCTTTGGCATCAAGCACCAAAACGGGATCAATTTTGGCCCTTTAACCCCATTGCCTCACCAAAATCTTCAAATAAGAGTACAAAGGCAATAAGGATATTGAGATGGACTTGGAGTAAGTTACCCTCTCATCGGAGCGCAGTGGAAGTCTTTCATGGTCCAAGTCCACCTTTCCCTTTCAATCCACCTTTGAGACTAAATCAAGCAAACTCAAGCACATGGTTAGTCTCGAAGGGTCAAGTTGTAGCACATCTCCCCCTAAATATGTGCATCACTTGCAAAAGGACTTGTGAGGTTCGGGGAGTGTTTGTACAACTTGAGCACCATAAATAAACAAAATGCATAAGGGAACATGATCAAAGCATAATACACATGTATGCTACAAATCAATCCAAGTTCCGCGAATCTAAGACATTTAGCTCACTATGCAGCCTGCAAAAGGTCTTTTCATCTAAAGGCTTGGTAAAGATATCGGCTAGCTGGTTCTCGGTGCTAATATAGAACACTTCGATATCTCCCTTTTGCTGGCGGTCTCTCAAAAAGTGATGCCGGATGTCAATGTGCTTTGTGCGGCTGTGCTCGACAGGATTGTCCGCTATGCGGATAGCACTCTCATTGTCACATAGGAGTGGGACTTAGCTGAGATTATAGCCAAAGTCCCGGAGGGTTTGCCTCATCCAAAGTAGTTGCGTGCAACACTGTCCTGCGGCAACGTACTCGGCCTCAGCGGTGGATAGGGCAACGGAAGTTTGTTTCTTAGAACTCTATGACACCAGGGACCTTCCTAAGAATTGGCACGTCCCCGATGTACTCTTCCTATCGACCTTACATCCAGCATAATCGGAGTCTGAATATCCAATTAAGTCAAAGGTAGACCCCTTTGGATACCAGATCCCGAAGCAAGGCGTAGCGACTAAATATCTAAGAATTCGCTTCACAGCCACTAAGTGACACTCCCTTGGATCGGATTGAAATCTAGCACACATGCATACACTAAGCATAATATCCGGTCTAATAACGCATAAATAAAGCAAATAACCTATCATAGACCGGTATGCTTTTTGATCAACGGACTTACCTCCTTTGTTGAGGTCGACGTGTCCATCAGTTTCCCATCGGAGTCTTTGCGGGCTTGGCGTCCTTCATCCCAAACCGCTTTATCAAGTCTTGCGTGCACTTCGTTTGGGAGATGAAGGTGCTGTCGGTGTTTAGGGTCCGACCGCACACCCGGGGTTGCCCCTCAAGGTGTTTTTAGGAGTAGGACGGTGTCGACAACTGTAGCAAAATGGTTCGTGCCGATCGCACGAGGGACAGTGGACAAGGTTTGCAGGTTCGGGCCGCTTAGAGATGCGTAACACCCTACGTCCTGATGAGTATGCTTGGTGGATGTGATTACAAGAGAGCTCTCTGGATCGAGAATACAGAGAGTTGATGTGGAGGCTAAGTAATGGGTCGATCGTTCTGAAGGGGTGCCCCCTAGGCCTTATATACTCGACCGTGGGGCAGTACACATGATGAGATAACAACGAGTAGCTAAAAGATAGTGAACCTCTCGAGATTATCCCCTACGTAACTCTCGCCGACTTATCCTCACGCGGCTTCGCTGCATGAAGGCCCCGACGCGGGAAAGTCGGATCTCTGTTGCGGCCAATGGCTCGGCGCTATGGGCCGTCCGGGTTTGCACCAATCCGGCCCTATGTCGCTCCGCGTTGCTGGTCGTCTTTCCCCAGGCCCACAAAAGAATAACCTTACGATTTATTGGACCCTTGGGCCTTTCGTGAGGTCCTTTACTCTTTTGGTGGACCCGGGGGATATCCATCCCCCACAAGCCCCCGATCTTTGGGTTAATTTAGAGATAATCAACCCGAAGATCCCAGGTCCAACTTGTAGATGATTTGAAGAAAGATGACTCCTTGCTGTTTTCTATTGCTTTGATCACTTGTCGACCGGAACCTAGCTTCGTGCTTGTGCCTTAGAGATCGGCATTCCTGTTTGTCGGACTCTGAACCTTATTGGGTGCACCGGAGGTGCACCCAATGGGTGTAGCCCCCGAGCTTCGAGTAGATTTTAGAAAATAATCTACCCGAAGGTCTTCATTAGAAATTACTCCCATTTGTGTTTCCTTATTCCAGTTGAGGATTAGCTTCTTAATCTTGTTTCATGCCCTTAGAAATTGGCGCTATCCTGGCTTATAGTGACAATCCATGGGGTGCACCGGAGGTGCACCTAATGGGTGTAGCCCCCGACCTTCAAGTGGATTTTTTGAATAATTCGCTTGAAGGTCTTCTTTTTGCGTCCTGTTGCTGAAGAATACTCTTTCTGCTTATAAAAAGGTTGGCATGATGTCATCCGTGCTATGTCATCAATATTATGCTTCGGAGGTCAGCATGTGTTTTGTCTTTTGCAACTGAACTTGCAACCCTTCCATATCTTGCTGAGTAGCATAGTGTATTTGCTCTGCGACTGATTGGACGTTCGATGGACGTTCTCTGTCTAGTCTTCAAGTCATGTCTGCCGACCATATTTTGCACTCTACTGACTATATTTGGCTTCCCTTTAACTCTTGTTGATATCTCATTTTTGTCTTGAGGCATTCACTGCATGCTCTGCACAGATGTGACCATTTGAAAAATATACTGACAATTCCTGGGCGTCCCCCCCCAATGGGTGTGAGCAAGGAACGCCTTGGTACGCTGAGTGTTTTTACCGGTTGCTTCTGAGTTGTAATGTGATGGGACGGCGAGTGTAATCATATCCTTTGCGCTGTTGACTGGAGTCCCAATGGGTGTAGTGCTGCATGAAACGGCGTCCGCCGCCTGACGTGTCTTTGGACGGGTTGAAGTGTATATTGAATGCTTTGCGACTGTTCAGTGACCACTGTTGGAGGTGAGCGGTTGCCTTCTTTTCCTATAAATAGTGCCTTTGCCTGTCTGATTTTTTCACATCTCTCGCTGTTCTCCGTTTCCTGCTTTCTTTCTTCTATCTGCATTTCCACCATGGCCAAGAAACGCAAGCGTGAACCAACCCCTCCGTCTGAAGATTTCGGCGACTCGGAGTATTCAGAGGAGGAGTTCTCCTCTGAATCCGAGGGGTCTCCGGCTCCCATCCCCCTGCGTGAGTCGTCTGACGACTCAGACGACTCCCAGGGGCTCTCGGCGGAGGTCTGGTCGTACATCCGGGCCGTCGAGCGCTCCGGGCTCGAGGGCTCGGATGAGTCCGAGTACTCCTCGGAGGAGGAGGACTCGGACGACGGCGGCGAGGGCGGGGACGACGACGACGACGACGACAATGACGACGACGACGACGATGACGACGACGACGACGACGACGACGGCGGCTGCACCAGGGGCGGCGGCGACAGGGGCGGCACCAAGAGCAGCGGCGGCAGGGGCGGCACCAAGAGCGGTGGCGGCGGCAGGGGCAGGGCCAGTGGCTAGATGCCACTGGTCCTTTTAAATATTAGTATAGATTAGAAGTAGTATAGTTAGATAATGTAGTACTATTAGTAATGTAAAGTAGTATATTGTAGAGTAGTAGTAGTAGTAGCAGTAAAGTGTAGTTTAGTGGTAGAAATAGGGAAGTATCAACCCATAATGGGTTGATTTGTAAGTGTTATCACTTCCCTTGAATGAAAAACAAGTTTGGTTTCCTTTTGATGACTTGTTTCGTCTGACTATGAATCTGAGTTTTCTGAGGCCGTAGATGAACGGCTTGATCGTTATACTGATGCTTTCAAGCAATATTACAGTCTGTATCAATGTTTTTAGAAGTAATGCCGAGTGATCGGAAGTTGCCATCGACATTTTAGAAGTAATGCCGAGTGGTTGAACTCCAGATCATCGTTTTAGATGCAACGCCGAGTGAGTGAAGGTCAAGGTCGGCATTTTAGAAGTAATGCCGAGTGACTAAACTCGAGATCAGCGTTTTAGAGGCAACGCCGGGTGATTGAATAGTGACGTCGGCGTTTTAGAGGCAGCGCCGAGTTATCGAACTCGAAGTCAGCGTTTTAGAGGCAACGCCGAGTGACTGGATAGTGACGTCGGCGTTTTAGAGACAGCGCCGAGTTTTTGAACTCGAGGTCGGCGTTTTAGAGGTAACGCCGAGTGATGGAAGGTCAACGTCGGCATTTTAGAAGTAATGCCGAACGATTGAACTCGAGATCAGCGTTTTAGAGGCAACGCCGAGTGACCGGATAGCGACGTCGGCATTTTAGTGGCAACGCCGAGTTATTTCGAGGGTTAGCACCCGAGTAAGGAGAGGGCCCACCAGTTTTCTGGGAAATAACTGCTGAATGACCACGTGGCATGCTGGGATTTCGAAAATAACCGCCGAGTGATGACTAGGCACTTTTTGAAACGGTGTCTGGTCCGAGAATATCCCATAAGAATCGCACTTTTAGCCGCCTTTTGCTTTCCGCGTCCTAGTTTTTGCATTCCTGCTTCCAAATCTCCTCTGCGCTTGCCTCCAATTTGCTCGCTGGTGAAATCGAGATGGCTCCCAAGAGGAAAATCGCGAGTTCTTCTGCTGTGGTGATTCCCCCAATTGATCCCAACAGCCAGTTGCCTTTCGCAGGTAACCACATGTCCAACATCTCTGAAACTGAACTCCTCCACCTCGTGTCCATCGGGGTTCTTCCTCCGCGGGAACTCTGTTCTTGGCGGGTTTGCCATGGAACTACGGTTCCGACGGAGGATACCCACGAATCTGTGGTTTACGCTCCCTTTCTCCTCCGTGGCCTTGGCCTTCCTATTTCTCCCTTTTTCCGTGGTCTTCTTGATTTCTACCACATCAACTTAACCCATCTGAACCCTAATTCAATTCTGCAAATTTCTATCTTCGTCCACTTATGTGAGGCCTTTCTCGGTGTGCTGCCGCATTTTGGATTGTGGAAACACCTGTATCACTGTCGCCCTGGGATGGCCGGGGGACAGCATCAGTTGGTTGGAGGTGCCAGCTTGGAGATGCGCCGGGGACGGAAAACTGAGTATCTTGAGATCCCCCTTAAAGACAGCATTAAGGGATGGCGCCTGGAATGGTTTATAGTTGATAACTATGGAAATTCTCTCCCCCCCCGGTCAGGAAGACAGCCAGATGTTCGCACCCCGAGCTGGACCGAGTCTCCCACAGACGAGGAGGTGGCTGAAGCTAGTGTGCTGTTAGCTGAAGTTGGGCTATTGAAAGAGAGGGGTTTAACCGCTGAAGCTATAGTTGCCGACTTTGTCTTCAAAAACATTCAACCACTGAAAGACAGGGTCCACCCGGCTTATCTGTATCAAGGGCTAGCCGACCCAACTCGAGTTACCAATGGAAGGATCCCTTCTGCAGATTTGGTGAGCCGGCTGGAGATGATTCTCAGAGGCAAAGTATCCAATGTTGGTGCTCCGGTGGCGTATTCAGCCTGGAATCTGCCTCCTGTCAAGGCCTTCACTCGCTTCGTGTCAAACCCGCCTTCAACTGATGGCAATTTGGGCCTTAGAACGCGGCCCTCTGATGAGGAGGTTAGTGCTTTGGTTGCTTCACTTGGGAAAATCCCTGATGATGAAAGACAGACCCATTTCGAGGTGCCTTCGGATCCTACTGATGCTGAAATAAATGCTGTGCTTGACATGTTGGCCGAGGATTCTTCTGACACTATTCCTACTGAGACATTGGCAGTGGCGCCTCTCCCAGAGGTCGGTATAGTCTTGGATGTCCAGAGACCTGTCCGTGCTCGCTCGAAGCGTCCTCGCCGAACCAATCAGACTGATCTTTCTGTTGATGAGCAGAAAAAGAAGAAGAGACGTATTCGGCGAGTATCTAGTTTGAATCAGGGTGCTGGTCCCTCGGCTCCTGCTGATGAGGAGGTTCCTGCATCTGAATTTGCTGATGCTGATCCCAATGGGTGTGGTCCATCTGTTGCTGACCCCAATGGGTGTGGTGCCGGTGTTGCTGATGAAGATGACGAAGAGGAAGAGGATGAAGTTCCTTTGATTCGAAAGAACAGTCGGCAATTCCTCGCCAGTGGGGAAAGTAGTGGGGTTCCCTCCCCGGCCTTATCTGCTCTTGTTGGTCTGCAAAACATATCCCTGGCCGACTTTGATCAAACTCTCGAGGATATGGTCCCAGAGGACTTGTTATCAGGGCCAGTGGACGATGCCGCGACGGAAACCTGTGGTGCTCTGCCGGACGCTGGGTTGAGGTCGTCCCGTGCCTCGTCAACCTTAGAGCACGATCTTGAGGGACGGGATGTTAACTTGGATTGTCCTGATCCCATGGAAATAACCGAGGGCCCGCTAACCTTGGAGACGGTTACTGCTGAAAATTTGGACCCCAAGGATGGTGTCGACACATGTCCAGCCCCCGAGGGTGTCGTGGGGGACGACTTAGCCCAGGTGAAGAGTGCAAGCTACTGCCCAGCCCCCGAGGGTGTTGCCGGGGATAACCCGGCTCAAGTGGGCAGTGCCGACTATGGCCCGGTCCCTGGGGATGCCCAGACAGGATCTCCCTCCGGCACTTCCATGAACGTTCATGCTGGGTCACCTCCACACTCTGGCTGCATGGTGGTGGCCCAAACTTCAGACCGGGGCGTCGCTTTAGAGGGCAGCGTCCCCGTTGATCGAGTGTCCGGTTATGCTGAAGGAGATGAACTGATTCCCACTGTTCCATTGCATGCTGCTTCGGGTGAAGATCTTGCACCTGGTTATCATCCGATTTCTCCTGACTTGGGGATCCCTTCGTTCTTCTCCACTCTCCAGGTACTGTGCTGTTTCTTAGCTTGATTTTTACATTGCCTGAACTCTTGCCATTATGCTCATCTGCTCTTCTCATCAGACTTTTGTGGACGGGGTGACCACCCAGCTGAAATTGCATGGTGCTCCTATTCCAGAAGTGGCTTCATCTTTTCCATGTTGGAATCCAGTGTTACTTCGTCGTCGTGTATCCGAGTTGGAGGCGATTAACGCTGGTTAGTGCCCTTTTTCTTTTCTTCGCGTTTGTTGTGGACTGCTTGACCTTCTGACCTTGTTTTGTTTGATATCCTCTTACTAGGAATGACTCGGCAGACTGCACTTCTTGAGGAGAAACATTCTCAGAATCGAGCCGAATTGACTCAGCGATGTACTGATCTTGAGGAAAAGTATTCTCAAAGTCAGATTAAACTGAGTCAGGTTTCTGCTGCCTTGGATGATGCCAATGCGTTGAGTTCTTCTCTACATGCCCAGCTTGACTCTGAAAAGGTGATATATGAAACTGCACTTTTTTCTTGCCGTGCTCATATTGTTTGCCTGGTTTTCTGAAAGAACTGATTTGCGCTTGCAGGAGGAAAAACGCATCCTTGCCGCTTCTCGAGACAACCTTGATAGGTTGTATCGAGATTCTAGCAACTCGCTGACCATCTTGGAGAGAAGTCATCGCTTTTCCATGGAGGAGTTGAACAATCTTCGCTATAAGTTGCAGGAGTCCTTGGATGATGTGATTCGCCTTCGGGAGTTGATATCAGCTAAAGACGTTGTCATCAAGAATCTGCGTGCTTCCAAAAAATCTGTTACCCAGGAGCTAGAGGCTGCCCAGTCGGCTGTCAAGGCTGCTGAAGAAACTTCCAATACTCTGAGAGCCCAACGCGATAGGGCCATGGACAAGGCCATTCGAGCGGGACGAATTCTGATGAGGAGGCCTGGCGTAGTTGTTCCTGAAGATATAAGGGCCGACGTGAACGCCGCCCCTGACTCCTCGAGTCGTCCTTCTTCGTCAACTGTTCCTGGAAAAGACATTGCAAAATAGAGAAAACATTTCGCATGCTCTAAGCGCGCAGCTTGCATGATTGAATATTTGTCAGAGAACACCAGTTTATTTGAGTGACACAGTTATTCTATCATTGTATCAGGATTTTTTAGTTCAATGAGTTTGGTAGTAATGATGCGTGATGACTTATGAATTTTGCATGTGGGATATGGAGATCATCCCCTGAATTAAATAGGCGAGAGCATGTCGCATTGGTTTTAAGCAAGCGCCAATTGGGGTTGATTACTTCGTTAGCTGGGCATAGTGGTCGCCCTGAGTTAAGTAAAGCATGAGCATGTTGCACCGCCTTAAGTCGTTGCCGACTTAAGTTGATTGCTCCGTTAGCAGGGCATAGTGGTCACCCCGAGTTAAGTAAGCGCGAGCATGTTGCACCGCCTTAAGTCGTTGCCGACTTAAGTCGATTGCTCCGTTAGCAGGGCATAGTGGTCACCCCGAGTTAAGTAAGCGTGAGCATGTTGCACCGCCTTAAGTCGTTGCCGACTTAAGTCGATTGCTCCGTTAGCAGGGCATAGTGGTCACCCCGAGTTAAGTAAGCGTGAGCATGTTGCACCGCCTTAAGTCGTTGCCGACTTAAGTCGATTGCTCCGTTGGCAGGGCATAGTGGTCACCCCGAGTTAAGTAAGCGTGAGCATGTTGCACCGCCTTAAGTCGTTGCCGACTTAAGTCGATTGCTCCGTTGGCAGGGCATAGTGGTCACCCCGAGTTAAGTAAGCGTGAGCATGTTGCACCGCCTTAAGTCGTTGCCGACTTAAGTCGATTGCTCCGTTGGCAGGGCATAGTGGTCACCCCGAGTTAAGTAAGCGTGCGAGTCAATCGTAAATAAATTGAGTATCCTTGAAACCTTTTCTTTATTGATGACATATTTCCACTTTACAGAGTACATCATTGTTATCCCAGCAGTTTTGAGGTACGGCTAAGGATAAAACTTTCTCAGGTGTTCTATGTTCCAAGAGTTCCCGACTTCCGTGCCGTCCATCTGAGTGAGGCGATATGATCCAGGCCGAGTGACTTCTGCCACTATGAAAGGCCCTTCCCATAAGGGTGATAACTTGTGTCGTCCTTCTCCCGTTAGAATTCGGCGAAGGACGAGCTCCCCTACTGAAAAGGATCGTTGCCGCACAGCCTTGTCGTGATAGCGCCTTAGAGTCTGCTGGTATCTTGCTGACTGGATTACTGCACTTAGCCGTTCTTCTTCAAGTATATCTATGTCCTCTAGTCTGGTGGTCTCAGCTTCTGCTATGCTTTCAAAAATCAGCCTTGGTGCCCCAAACTTGAGATCAGCAGGCAGCACTGCTTCCGACCCATAGACCATGAAGAAAGGAGTGTTTCCATGCAAGGCTCGGCTAGGTTGGGTTCTTAGGCTCCAAACAACATAGGGTAATTCCCTTATCCACTTCCCTGCGAATTTTTCATTCTTATCAAAAATCTTTTTCCTGAGTGCATCCAATATCATCCCGTTAGCCCGCTCAACTTGCCCGTTGGCTCTCGGATGGGCTACAGATGCATACTTGATCTGAATACTTTTTTGCTCGCAGAAATCAAAGAACTCTGAACTTGTGAAGTTGGATCCTAGATCAGTTATGATGCTGTTTGGTATCCCGAATCTGAATATTATATCTTGTATGAATTCCACAGCCTTGGCAGAGGTTAAGGAGGCAATGGGCTTGAATTCTATCCATTTAGTGAATTTGTCAATTGCTACCAACACATGAGTATATCCCCCTTGAGCTTTCTTGAAAGGTCCAATCATATCCAGCCCCCAGCATGCAAAAGGCCAAGTTACTGGTATGGTCTGCAGCTGCTGTGCTGGCAAGTGTTGTTGCTTCGACAGGTATTGGCAAGCTTCGCACCTCTGGACTAACTCGGCTGCATCATTCTTTGCTGTTGGCCAATAGAATCCTGACCTGAAGACCTTCCCAACTAGTGTTCTGGAGGCTGCATGTATCCCACATTGTCCAGCGTGGACCTCTTCTAGTAGTTGCTTTCCAGTGGATGGGAGAATGCACTTCATGAAGACGCCTGATGCACCCCTTCTGTATAATGTCTCCCCAATGAGTGTATAATGAGCCGACTGTCTTGCGATGCGCTCCGCCGAGCTCTTATCATCTGGTTCTTCTTCATTCTTTATGTACTTGATGATTGGCCTTCTCCAGTCATCAAGATCTGACTCGGGTTGATTTATGATGTTGCACTCTTCTACTTGATCCGTTGAGATACTCGGCTGCAGGATTTCTTGCACGAAAACCCCAGGTGGGACCTGAGTTCGACTGGACCCCAGCTTGGATAGTACGTCAGCTGCCGTATTCCGATCTCTTTCCACATGATGAAATTCTAAACCCTCGAATTTATCCTCCAGCTTTCGGACGGCGGTGCAGTATCTTCCCATCGAATCATTTGAGCAATCCCACTCCTTATTTATCTGGCTGATAACTACCAGAGAATCCCCGTACACCATTAATCTTTTGACGCCCAGTGATATGGCAATGTTCAATCCATGGATCAAAGCTTCATACTCGGCTGCATTGTTGGAGGCCGGGAATAGCAGTTGGAGGGCGTACTTGAGGTGTTCGCCCCCTGGTGCAGTGAAAAGAATCCCCGCTCCTGCTCCTTGCAGTTTGAGTGAGCCATCAAAATACATTCGCCATACCTCTGCAGTCTCCGGGTTGTCTGGTACTTGTTGTTCAGTCCACTCTGATACGAAATCGACTAGTGCTTGGGTTTTGATGGCAGTGCGAGGCCGAAACTCGATGTCATGAGATCCCAGCTCACAGGCCCACTTGGCTATTCGACCGATGGCCTCCTTGTTGTGAAGAATATCCCCTATTGGAAAACTTGTGACCACTATGACTTTGTGATCGTCAAAGTAGTGACGCAGCTTGCGGGCAGTTAGAAGTACTGCATACAATAGCTTCTGGATTTGAGAATACTTTTTCTTCGAGGGGCCAAGGACTTCACTGATGAAATACACAGGATGTTGTACTGGATAGGCGTGCCCTTCTTCTGCTCGCTCGACTACTAACGCGGTGCTTACCACGTGAGTCGTGCAAGAGATGTATAATAGCAAATCTTCAGCTGGTTGAGTTGATGTAGCTCGTCGAGGTGGTTTCAGTACTGGCGGTGTTGTCAAGAATTTTTTCAGAGCATCTAGAGCTTCTTGTGCTTCTGAAGTCCACTGAAATTTATCCACCTTCTTGAGTAATTTATAAAACGGCAAACCTTTTTCTCCCAGCCTGGATATAAATCTGCTTAAAGCTGCCATGCATCCAGTAAGTCGCTGAACCTTCTTCTGCGATCGAGGTGCTTCCATCTTCATGATAGCTTCAATCTTATCTGGATTAGCTTCAATTCCTCGGTGACTGACGATAAATCCGAGCAACTTTCCGGCTGGTACCCCAAAAACACATTTCTCGGGATTAAGCTTCCACCTATACCGCCTCAGGCTGTTGAAAACCAGTTGCAAATCTTCGATGAAGTCCTTTGAGTTCTGTGTTTTGATCACCACGTCATCCACATAAGCCTCCACACGCTTGCCCCAGTGATCGGCTAAGCATGTTTGAATAGCTCTCTGGTAAGTCGCTCCAGCGTTCTTAAGGCCAAACGGCATGGAGGTATAACAGAAAGCGCCAAACGGAGTAATGAATGCCGTTTTTTCTTCATCTTCCTTTGCCAGGCTGATCTGATGGTACCCAGAATAACAGTCCAAGAAAGACAACATAAAACATCCAGCGGTGGAGTCCACCACCTGATCTATCCTCGGGAGCCTGAAGGGATCCTTCGGACAGTGTTTGTTGAGGTCAGTATAATCAACACACATGCGCCAGTCCACTTTATTCTTTTTGAGTACAAGAACAGGATTGGCTAACCACTCAGGATGTAATACTTCTCTAATGAATCCGGCCGCGACCAAGCGAGCTAACTCGGCGCGAATGGCTTCCCTCTTATCAGGCGTGAAACGACGTAATTTCTGTCGAATCGGCCTCGCCTGAGGAAAGACCTTTAGCTTGTGCTCGGCCAGTTCTCTCGGGACTCCCGGCATATCCGCAGGTTGCCATGCGAATACGTCTCGGTTATCTTGCAGAAACTGGACGAGCGCGCTTTCCTATTTGTTGTCCAAACTGGAGCTGATGATGGCCGTCTTGCGCTCATCAGCGAACCCCAGGTTGATTCTTTTAGTTTCTTCAGTCGGCCGCATAGAGGTCGCGGTCTGAGCTTCATTCGCCGGTATTGCGAGGTCCTCCTCAGGCTTAGAGTTCGCCGTTGCGGAGGGAGCTGTCGACGGCTTGGCGGTGAGGGCTGCTTGAATAGCCACTCGGAAACATTCTGCGGCGCCTTGGAGGTCGGCGCGCACAGTTATGATCCCTTGTGGCCCCGGCATTTTCAGTATCATGTATGTGTAATGCGGAATGGCCATGAATTTGGCCAATCCTGGCCTCCCGATGATGGCATTGTACCCGCAGTCGAAGTTCGCCACTTCAAACCTCAGGAACTCGGTTCTGTAGTTCTCCGGAGTTCCAAAGGTGACCGGCATGTAGATGTGGCCCAGCGGGTATTCCCCTTCCGTCGGCACGATGCCGAAGAAAGGAGTGTCCGACTCGTGGAGCTCTTTGAGATGAACTCCCAAGCTTTGGAGTGTCCGGGGGAAGGTGATGTTGATGCTGCTCCCCCCGTCCACTAACACCTTTTTCACCCGGCTCTCTCGGATCACCGGATCGACGAGAAGCGGGTACTTGCCCGGATGATCAAAGTTGAGCCATTGATCCGCCCGAGTGAAGGTGATCGGGTGCTCCGACCATCGGTATGGGGCGGGAGGGCCGATGGTCGCTACCAGTATCTGGCGATCGTTGAGCTTCTGCTGTCTTCTGCTCTCCTGTGATCCGTGTCCGCCGAAGATGACGTTGACCTCCCTGTCAACGCGCGGGAAAGCTCCTCCTCCTCCTCCCTCCTCCTGCCGATGGGGTTGTCGTGGTTCATCTGGTCCTCCCCTCGGCGGAGGAGGAGGTAGAGGTTGGAAGGGTCGGCCGTGTCCGACGGAGTGCTTGAAGTCCCGGCAGTTACGAAGAGTGTGTCGCATGTCCTTGTGGTACGGGCACTGGGCGTCGAGGATGTCGTCCAGTGTGCGTTCGCCCCCACGAGGTCCTCCTCGAGCGCGGGCGGCGGGTGGTCCGGCGGTGTGTACTTCTTCGCGTGGCCGTTTCTCCCATCGCTTGTCAGGTTGCTGGTTCGCGTCGCGCCGCGGTGCTGCTGGCGCGGGCTTCGTTCCTCCGATGAGGTCCTGGGCTCGCTCATCGGCGGTGATGTAGAGGTCGGCCTCCCGGAACAGCTCCTCCGAGGTGGTCGGCGCCCTTTGTAGTACGGCTCGGACAAAAGCCGAGTCATTGGATCCTCGGTAGAAGTCCTCGATCACGGCCGCCTCCGTGACATCGGGGATGCGATTCCTCATGGTTTGAAACCTCTTGAGGTATGATCGGAGAGTCTCGTCCCCCCGGCGCTTGATAGATTTGAGGTCCCACGGCTGCGCCGGCTTGTCGGAGAGGGACTGGAAGTTGGCGGTGAAACGCCGACTGAAGTCTCCCCAGACGTCGATGCAGTGTCGGGGTAGATGTCGTAGCCATTGCAGCGCGTCTTGTCCAAGGACAATGGGCAAATACGCGGTCATCACGTCCTCGGATGCTCCGGCAGCTCGAGCAGCGGTGGTGTAGACGGCTAACCAACCCCACGGATCCTGCTTAGGTTCATACTTGTCAACATTGGATACCTTGAAGTTGGGAGGCCATTGGATGGCCCTAAGGCGCGGAGTAAGGGCGGACACTCCGCACGTGTCCTCCTGTCGTCGGGGTCGATGCCTGTCCCGGGGAGGGGAGTTGTTGTTGTGGTTCCTCGACCGTCCCCGGGAGGTTCCGCCAGTTGAAGCCGTCGCCGACTCAGTCCTGGTAGCTTGGCTCTGAGTCGGGGCACCGTGATCCCTGTCGTACTCCTCTCGACGACGAATTTCGTTCTCATGCCGCCGTTCCCGCGAAGCGTTGATGGAGCTCCGCGCGTCTCGGCGACTGTTGATGGCGTGTCGTAGATCGTTCGGTGGGTGAGCAAGCGGTAGAAGATGGTTGGCCGCCTGGGTGAACAGTCGTCGGTAACCGTCGGCGTCAGGAGTCCGAGGAAGTCCTTCCGCTATCCGAGCCAACACTCCTCCGACTTCGCTCGGCGTGTTCATGGCTCGGGCGAAGTCAGGGTTCAGGTTACGCCCGAAGAGTGGATTCTCACGACATTGCCTTGTATCCCGCTCAGCCTGCTCCTGAGCTCGTCGGCGATCACGTCGTCGGGAGTTCCTTCGCTCTCTGAAGACGCGTTCCTCCGGGGTTTCTCCTACCTCCGAGACCTCGTCTCGCGAGACAGGTTGTTCCGGATTCCGCTCTCCGGCCGCGTGATGTCGTCGAACATTCCTGCGCCGGTTCCTCCGTCGACGGGACTCTCGCTGAGGCGGTTCCTCCCCGGGTACAGTCGGCTCGTCGTCGGAGATGGTCGGCGATTCTGCCCTTCCGATGAAGAGGACGTCGGGGTAGAACGACGCTGCCGGCGTGGTGATCTTCTTCCGGGGAACTGGAGGTTGCGCTTCTCCGGTATTTTCGGAGTTTGTTGAGGAAGACTCCTTTTTTGGCGGATCCGCAATACGGTGCAGAATTCCTTCTTCATCCGCTACGAACGAGATTGTTCCGAAGCAGAGCATAGATCCGGGGCGCAGGGTGATCTTGTTGTAGAAGGAGATGGCCATTGAGCTAGCTTGGATTGTCAACACACCCCCTACCTGGCGCGCCAGCTGTCGGTGTTTAGGGTCCGACCGCACACCCGGGGTTGCCCCTCAAGGTGTTTTTAGGAGTAGGACGGTGTCGACAACTGTAGCAAAATGGTTCGTGCCGATCGCACGAGGGACAGTGGACAAGGTTTGCAGGTTCGGGCCGCTTAGAGATGCGTAACACCCTACGTCCTGATGAGTATGCTTGGTGGATGTGATTACAAGAGAGCTCTCTGGATCGAGAATACAGAGAGTTGATGTGGAGGCTAAGTAATGGGTCGATCGTTCTGAAGGGGTGCCCCCTAGGCCTTATATACTCGACCGTGGGGCAGTACACATGATGAGATAACAACGAGTAGCTAAAAGATAGTGAACCTCTCGAGATTATCCCCTACGTAACTCTCGCCGACTTATCCTCACGCGGCTTCGCTGCATGAAGGCCCCGACGCGGGAAAGTCGGATCTCTGTTGCGGCCAATGGCTCGGCGCTATGGGCCGTCCGGGTTTGCACCAATCCGGCCCTATGTCGCTCCGCGTTGCTGGTCGTCTTTCCCCAGGCCCACAAAAGAATAACCTTACGATTTATTGGACCCTTGGGCCTTTCGTGAGGTCCTTTACTCTTTTGGTGGACCCGGGGGATATCCATCCCCCACAGGTGCTGTCCTTGAGTTGCTTCACTTGGAACCCAAGGAAGTAGTTCAACTCGCCCATCATCGACATCTCGAATTTCTGCGTCATCAACCTGCTAAACTCTTCACAAGACTTTTGGTTAGTAGAACCAAATATTATGTCATCGACATAAATTTGGCACACAAATAAGTCACCATCACAAGTCTTAGTGAATAAAGTTGGATCGGCTTTCCCAACTTTGAAAGCATTAGCAATTAAAAAGTCTCTAAGGCATTCATACCATGCTCTTGGGGCTTGCTTAAGTCCATAGAGCGCCTTAGAGAGCTTACATACGTGGTCGGGGTACTGTTCATCCTCGAAGCCAGGGGGTTGCTCCACGTACACCTCCTCCTTGATTGGCCCGTTGAGGAAGGCGCTCTTCACATCCATTTGGAACAACCTAAAAGAATGGTGAGCGGCATATGCTAGCAAAATACGAATGGACTCTAGCCTAGCCACAAGAGCAAAAGTCTCCTTAAAGTCCAAACCTGTGACTTGGGCATAACCTTTTGCCACAAGTCGAGCCTTGTTCCTTGTCACCACCCCGTGCTCGTCTTGTTTGTTGCGAAACACCCACTTGGTTCCCACAACATTTTTCTTGGGATGAGGCACCAGTGTCCAAACTTCATTTCTCTTGAAATTGTTGAGCTCTTCCTGCATGGCCAACACCCAGTCCGGATCTAGCAAGGCCTCTTCTACCCTGAAAGGCTTAATAGAAGAGACAAAGGAGTAATGCTCACAAAAATTAACTAATCTAGAACGAGTAGTTACTCCCTTGCTAATGTCACCCAAAATTTGGTCGACGGGATGATTCCTTTGAATCGTCGCTCGAACTTGGGTTGGAGGTGCCGGTTGTGCTTCTTCCTCCATCACATGATCATCTTGTGCTCCCCCTTGATCACACGCCTCTTCTTGATGAACCTGTTCATCGTCGTGAGTTGGGGGATGCACCATTGTTGATGAAGAGGGTTGATCTTGCTCCTCGAGTTACTGTGGTCGCACATCGCCAATCGCCATGGTGCGTATTGCGGCCGTTGGAACGTCTCCTTCATCTACATCATCAAGATCAACAACTTGCTCTCTTGGAGAGCCATTAGTCTCATCAAATACAACATCGCTAGAGACTTCAACCAAACCCGATGATTTGTTAAAGACTCTATACGCCTTTGTATTTGAGTCATAACCTAACAAAAACACTTCTACAGCTTTGGGAGCAAACTTAGAATATCTACCTTTCTTCACTAGAATATAGCATTTGCTCCCAAATACACGAAAGTAAGACACATTGGGTTTGTTACTGGTTAGAAGCTCATACGAAGTCTTCTTGAGGAGGCGGTGAAGGTAGACCCGGTTGATGGCGTGGCAAGCCATGTTTACGGCTTCCGACCAAAACCGCTTGTGGGTCTTGAACTCTCCAAGCATAGTCCTCGCCATGTCTATGAGCGTCCTGTTCTTCCTCTCTACCACACCATTTTGCTGTGGTGTGTAGGGAGCGGAGAATTCGTGCTTGATCCGTTTCTCCTCAAGGTACTCCTCCACTCGAAGATTCTTGAACTTGGACCCGTTGTCGCTCCTTATCTTCTTCACCTTGAGCTCAAACTCATTTTGAGCTCTCCATAGGAAGCGCTTGAGGGTCCCTTGGGTTTTAGATTTATCCTGCAAAAAGAATACCCAAGTGAAGCGGGAAAAATCATCGACTATAACAAGACCATACTTACTTCCTCCTATGCTTAGATAGGCGACGGGTCCAAAGAGGTCCATATGAAGCATCTCCAAAGGTCTTGATGTGGTCATCACATTTTTGGTATGATGAGAGCTTCCCACCTGTTTACCTGCTTGACAAGCTGCACAAGGTCTATCTTTTTTGAAAGTTACATTAGTTAGACCTATCACGTGTTCTCCCTTTAGAAGCTTGTGAAGGTTCTTCATCCCCACATGAGCTAAACGACGATGCCACAGCCAGCCCATGCTAGTCTTAGCAATTAAGCATGCATCTAGACCAGCCTCCTCTTTTGCAAAATCAACTAAATAGAGTTTGCCGTCTAATACACCCTTAAAAGCTAATGAACCATCACTTCTTCTAAAGACAGACACATCTACATTTGTGAATAAACAATTATATCCCATATTGCATAATTGACTAACGGATAACAAATTATATCCAAGCGACTCAACTAAGAATACATTAGAAATGGAGTGCTCGGATGAAATAGCAATCTTTCCTAACCCTTTCACCTTGCCTTGGTTCCCATCACCGAATATGATTGAATCTTGGGAATCCTTGTTCTTGACGTAGGAGGTGAACATCTTCTTCTCCCCCGTCATGTGGTTTGTGCATCCGCTGTCGATAATCCAGCTTGTACCCCCGGATGCATAAACCTGCAAGGCAAATTTAGGCTTGGGTCTTAGGTACCCAACTCTTGTTGGGTCCTACAAGGTTAGTGACAATATCCTTAGGGACCCAAATGCAAGTTTTATCTCCCTTGCATTTTGCCCCTAATTTCCTAGCAATCACCTTTCTATCCTTTCTACAAATTGCAAAGGAAGCATTGCAGGCATGATAAATTGTAGAAGGTTCATTAATCTTCCTAGGAACATGAGCAACATTTCTCCTAGGCATATGATGAATGACATTTCTCCTAGGCATAATATGAATGACATTTCTCCTAGGCATATCTCTACCATGCATATAGGAAGAACTTGAAGCAAACATTGCATTTGAATCATAAGCATTACAACTCCTATCATGATGAATATTTCTAGAAAATTTCCTATAAATAAATGCATGATTCTTTTGAGCACTATTAGCCATAGGGGCCTTCCCTTTCTCCTTGGTGGAGATGGAAGCCTTATGGCTTGTTAAGTTCTTGACTTCCCTCTTGAAGCCAAGACCATCCTTAATTGAGGGGTGTCTACCAATCGTGTAGGCATCCCTTGCAAATTTTAGCTTATCAAATTCACTTTTGCTAGTCTTAAGTTGGGCATTAAGACTAGCCACTTCATCATTCAATTTAGAAATTGAAGCTAGGTGTTCGCTACAAGCATCAATATTGAAATCTTTACACCTATTGCAAATTGTAACATGTTCTACACAAGATGTTGATTTATTAGCTATTTCTAACTTAGCATACAAATCATCATTTATGCTCTTTAAGCTAGAAATAGAGTCATGGCATGTAGATAATTCATAAGAAAGCATTTCATTCCTTTTAATTTCTAAAGCAAGGGATTTTTGAGCCTCTACGAACTTATCATGTTCTTCATATAAAAGATCCTCTTGCTTTTCTAGTAATCTATTTTTATCATTCAAAGCCTCAATCAATTCATTAATCTTATCAACCTTAGTTCTATCTAAGCCCTTGAATAAACATGAATAGTCTATTTCATCATCACTAGATTCTTCATCACTTGAGGAAGCGTAAGTACTAGTGTTACGAGTGCTTACCTTCTTTTCCCTTGCCATGAGGCAAGTGTGATTGAAAGTTTCCTTTGGCCCGGGAACATGATCTGGATGTCGCCTAGAGGGGGGGGGGGTGAATAGGCGAATAAAAATTATCACTTTAAAACTTAAATCTTACTCTACTCGAAGACAGGATCGCAGCGGAGTGAAGAACCCTTCGAGTAGGTTGCAGTGGAATTTAAGTTCCTGTCTTAAGAATATCCTGCACTTCAAGGAAAGCTAGTACCACAAGTAAGCAGTGAAGTGCAGATATAAAAGCGAGTAAAACAGAGAGTCAGAATACAATACGGAATAGAGCACACAGACGCAAGGATTTATCCCGAGGTTCGGCCAAGTCTGAAATGCTTGCCTAGTCCTCGTTGGAGTTAGCCACACCTAGGCTTGGAGTCTGTTTCAACTCCTTCCTCCATTTGCTCAGATCTGTCAGTATGACATATAGAGCCTTTCACTATGTTGAGTTGGGTTACAACAAAACTGCGGCTGCTTACAAACTTTTTGACAGCACCCCGGCAGAGTAACGATACGCTCAAGACCTTGCTCTTGCTCTTAGCAGCACTTCTCTACTCTCTAAAGACTTATAGCTTTGCCTTCTACACAAACTAGAGAGATACACATAAGAGGGAGAGTGAGAATTGATTTGAGTGATGTCTACACTTGTTGGCTGCTCTTATGTTCTGATTGAGGCGCCTAGAGGTCCCTTTTATAGGCACAAGGGGCCTAGGAGCCGTTGGAATCCCATTTGGAAGGCAATACTTGCTTTCTGTCGGGTGGCGCACCAGACACTCCGGTGCCCCACCGGACACTGTCCGGTGCCCGATTTCGTTCCAAAAGTGGCGCAGACGACCATTGCAGTCTTGGAGCCGTTGGCGCACCGGACACTAAAAGGGAAATGTGCCCTTGGGCCATTTCTAAGTATTTTGGTGATTGAGTGCCAACACAAGTGCTTTTGTGTTAATCTATACAAAGTGGTGGACAAAGTGCAAATCATGTCAAAGGTATGTTTCTGGACTTAGTACATTGTTTTATGGACTAATGTATTATGTCTAAGTGCTGGAAACAGGAAAAATTGAATTAGAAATGAGATGGCTATGTTCAGCCAAAGTCAGCTCGGTCTGGGTGCACCGGACAGTGTCCGGAGGCTGACTCTGGTGAACTTGCTACTCTCGGGACTTCGACGGCGGTGTACGGCTATAATTCACCGGACACCGGACTGTCCGGTGAGCCGTTCACAGGCGAACTCGTCGCTCTCGGGAGTTGTTTAACAGCGTACGACTAAAATTCACCAGACTGTCCGGTGGTGCACTGGACTGTCCGGTGAGCCAACGGTCAGCCGAGGCAACGGTCGGCCGAGGATTCCGCGCGTGACGCGTGGCCGAGCCAACGGTCACATTGGGGCACCAGACTGTTCGGTGTGCACCGGACAGTGTCCGGTGCGCCAACGGCTCTCAGACTCCAACGGTCAGCTTCGCCAGATAAGGAAGGATATCTCCACCGGACAGTGTCCGGTGGTGCACCGGACTGTCCCGTGCGCCAGTCGACAGAAGGCAAGATCTGCCTTCCTGGAATGCTCTCAACGGCTCCTAGCTGCCTTGGGGCTATAAAAGGGACCCCTAGGCGCATGGAGGAGCACATCAAGCATACTCAAAGCATTCCTAAGCACCAAGACTTCGATTCCACGCATTTGTTTCTTCGTGATAGCATCTAGAGCTCTTGTTGAGTTGTGAACTCGTCGGGTTGTGTTGCGAGCTCTTGTTGTGACTTGTGTGCATGTTGACATTCTGATTTTGTGTCTTGTGTGCGTTGCTCATCCCTCCCTTACTCCGTGCTTCTTTGTGGAGATTCCTCGCAAACGGGAGATAGTAAAGCAAGCAAAAACACCGTGGTATTCAAGTGGGTCTTTGGACCGCTTGAGAGGGGTTGATTGCAACCCTCGTCCGTTGGGACGCCACAACGTGGAGTAGGCAAGCGTTGGTCTTGGCCGAACCACGGGATAACCACCGTGCCATCTCTGTGATTGATATCTTTGTGGTTATTGTGTTTTGTTGAGACTCCTCTCTAGCCACTTGGTGATTATTGTGCTAACACTTAACCAAGTTTTTGTGGCTTAAGTTTCAAGTTATTCAGGATCACCTATTCACCCCCCTCTAGGTGCTCTCAATTGGTATTAGAGCCGTTCTCTTCACAAAGGGACTAATCGCCCGAAGAGATGGATCCCAAGGGGAAGGGAATCGTGATCAACGATAAGGAGAAGGAGTCCTTCATCAACGAGCCGAAGGATGACAAGCCTACCGACTCGGGCTCCGGCCAAAGATGCAAAGATGGGAAGAAGAAGAAGACGAGACGCATCAAGGAGATCGTCTACTACGACGACAATGATGAGTCCACTTCTTCCCAAAAGGACGACTACGACTACGAGAAACGAAAGACAGTTAATTCGAACTTTTCTTTCGTTTACTCTCGTATTCCGCAGAATTCAAGTGCACATTTGCTTTCCATCCCTCTTGGCAAACCTCCACACTTTGATGGGGAGGACTACGGATTTTGGAGTCACAAAATGTGTAGTCACTTGTTCTCTCTCCATCCAAGCATATGGGAGATTGTTGAAAATGGAATGAAATTTGATAGCTCAGATAGTCCTATATTTATTAATGAACAGATTCATAAAAATGCACAAGCTACTACTGTGTTGTTAGCCTCTTTGTGCAGGGACGAGTACCATAAGGTGAGCGGCTTGGACAACGCCAAGCAGATCTAGGACATCCTCAAGATCTCTCATGAGGGGAACGATGTCACCTTGCTCACCAAGATGGAGTTGGTAGAGGGAGAACTTGGAAGATTCGCGATGATAAGGGGCGAGGAGCCAACCCAAACATACAACCGGCTCAAGACCCTTATCAACAAAATAAGGAGCTACGGAAGCACGCGATGGACGGACCACGACGTCGTCCGCCTAATGCTAAGGTCCTTTACTGTACTTGATCCACACTTGGTGAACAATATTCGTGAAAATCCTAGGTACACCAAGATGTCGCCCGAAGAAGTCCTTGGAAAGTTCGTAAGCGGGCGAATGATGATCAAGGAGGCGAGATACGTGGACGACGCGTTGAACGATCCAATCCATGAGCCTCAACCCATTGCTCTCAAGGCAACAAGGAGCAAGGAGGCGCTACCTATCAAGGTTGCGCAAGTTGAGGCGGCCGGGCTCAATGATGAAGAGATGGCCCTCATCATCAAGCGCTTCAAGACGGCGCTAAAGGGTCGCAAGGGACAGCCTAGCAAGACCAAGACAAAGGGGAAGCGCTCATGCTTCAAATGTGGTAAGATTGGTCATTTTATTGCTAACTGTCCCGATAATGAAAGTGACCAAGAACAAGGGAGCAAGAGGGAGAAGAAGAAGGCATACAAGAAGGCTAAGGGCGAGGCACACCTTGGCAAGGAATGGGACTCGGATTGTTCGTCATCCGACTCCGAAAATGAAGGACTCGCCGCCACCGCCTTCAACAAGTCATCCCTATTCCCCAATGAGCGTCACACATGCCTCATGGCGAAGGAGAAGAAGGTATGTACTCGAGACAGTACTACTTATGATTCTTCTAGTGATGATGAGTCTAGTGATGATGAAATAGACTATTCTAGTTTATTTAAAGGTTTAGATAGAATTAAAATTGGCAAAATTAATGAGTTAATTGATGCCTTGAATGAAAAGGATAGACTCTTAGAGAAACAAGAAGACCTTTTATATGAAGAGCATGATAAATTTGTTAGTGCACAAAATTCACTTGCTCTAGAAGTTAAAAGGAATGAAATGCTTTCATGTGAACTATCTACTTGTCATGAAACCATTTCTACTTTAAAAGGTGTAAATGATGATTTAAATGCTAAACTAGAAGTAGCAAGTAAATCTAACTCTTGTGTAGAACATGTTAGGATTTGCAATAGGTGTAAAGATTTTGACATTGATGCTTGTAGTGAACACCTAGATTCAATTTCAAAATTGAATGATGAATTGGCTAGTCTTAATGCCCAACTTAAGACTAGCAAAAGTGAATTTGACAAGCTAAAATTTGCAAGGGATGCCTACACGATTGGTAGACACCCCTCGATTAAGGATGGACTTGGCTTCAAGAGGGAAGCCAAGAACTTAACAAGCCATAAGGCTCCCATCTCCGCCAAGGAGAAAGGGAAGGCCCCTATGTCTAGTAGTGTGCAAAAGAACCATGCTTTCATGTATCATGGTAGGAGACATTCTAAGAATGCCTTTAGAAGTTATGATGCTTTTGATTTTCATACTATGACTGCTTCTAGTTCCCATGTTATGCATGATAGAAATGTTGCTAGGAGAAGTGTTGTTCATAATATGCCTAGGAGAAATGTTGTTAATGTTCCTAGGAAAGTTAATGAACCTTCTACAATATATCATGCTTGCAATGCTTCATTTGCCATTTGTAGAAAGAATAAGAAGGTGGTTGCTAGGAAGTTAGGGGCAAGATGCAAGGGAGATAAAACTTGCATTTGGGTCCCTAAGACAATTGTGATTAACCTTGTAGGACCCAACAAGAGTTGGGTACCTAAGACCCAAGCATAAATTTGCCTTGCAGGTTTATGCATCCGGGGGTACAAGCTGGATTATCAACAGCGGATGCACAAACCACATGACAGGGGGAAAAGAGGATGGTCTCTTCCTACGTCAAGAACAAGGATCCCCAAGATTCAATAATATTCGGTGATGGGAACTAAGGCAAGGTAAAAGGGTTAGGTAAAATTGCTATTTCATCCGAGCACTCTATTTCTAATGTGTTTTTAGTTGAGTCGCTTGGATATAATTTGTTATCTGTTAGTCAATTATGCAATATGGGATATAATTGTCTATTCACAAATGTAGATGTGTCTGTCTTTAGAAGGTGTGATGGTTCACTAGCTTTTAAGGGTGTACTAGACGACAAACTTTATTTGGTTGATTTTGCAAAAGAAGAGGCCGGTCTAGATGCATGCTTAATTGCCAAGACTTGCATGGGTTGGATGTGGCATCGCCGCTTAGCAAATGTGGGGATGAAGAACCTCCACAAGCTTCTAAAGGGAGAACACGTGATAGGTCTAACTAATGTTTATTTCGAAAAAGATAGACCTTGTGCAGCGTGTCAAGCAGGGAAACAGGTGGGAGGCTCTCATCACACCAAAAATGTGATGACCACATCAAGACCATTGGAGATGCTTCATATGGACCTCTTCAGACCCGTCGCCTATCTAAGTATAGGAGGAAGTAAGTATGGTCTTGTTATAGTTGATGATTTTTCCCGCTTCACTTGGGTATTCTTTTTTCATGATAAATCTGAAACCCAAGGGACCCTCAAGCGCTTCCTCAGGAGAGCTCAAAATGAGTTTGAGCTCAAAGTGAAGAAGATAAGGAGCGACAACGGGTCCGAGTTCAAGAACCTTCAAGTGGAGGAGTTCCTTGAGGAGGAGGGGATCAAGCACGAGTTCTCCGCTCCCTACACACCACAGCAAAATGGTGTGGTAGAGAGGAAGAACAGGACGCTCATCGATATGTCGAGGACTATGCTTGGAGAGTTCAAGACCCCCGAGCGGTTTTGGTCGGAAGCCGTGAACACGGCTTGCCACGCCATCAACCGGGTCTACCTTCACCGCCTCCTTAAGAAGACTTCATATGAGCTGCTAACTGGTAACAAACCCAATGTGTCTTACTTTCGTGTATTTGGGAGCAAGTGTTATATTCTTGTGAAGAAAGGTAGAACTTCTAAATTTGCTCCCAAAGCTGTAGAAGGGTTTTTACTAGGTTATGACTTAAATACAAAGGCGTATAGGGTCTTCAACAAATCATTGGGTTTGGTTGAAGTCTCTAGCGACGTTGTATTTGATGAGACTAATGGCTCTCCAAGAGAGCAAGTTGTTGATCTTGATGATGTAGATGAAGAAGACGTTCCAACGGCTGCAATGCGCACCATGGCGATTGGAGATGTGAGGCCACTGGAACAAAAGGAGCAAGATCAACCTTCTTCATCAACAATGGTGCATCCCCCAACTCAAGACGGTGAACAGGTTCATCAGGAGGAGGCGTGTGATCAAGGGGGAGCACAAGATGAACATGTGAGGGAGGAAGAAGCACAACCGGCACCTCCAACCCAAGTTCGAGCGATGATTCAAAGGAATCATCCCGTCGACCAAATTTTGGGTGATATTAGCAAGGGAGTAACCACTAGTTCTAGATTAGTTAATTTTTGTGAGCATTACTCCTTTGTCTCTTCTATTGAGCCTTTCAGGGTAGAAGAGGCCTTGCTAGATCCGGACTGGGTGTTGGCCATGCAGGAGGAGCTAAACAACTTCAAGCGCAACGAAGTTTGGACACTGGTGCCTCGTCCCAAGCAAAATGTTGTGGGAACCAAGTGGGTGTTCCGCAACAAACAGGACGAGCACGGGGTGGTGACGAGGAACAAGACTCGACTTGTGGCAAAAGGTTATGCCCAAGTCGCAGGTTTGGACTTTGAGGAGACTTTTGCTCCTGTGGCTAGTTTAGAATCTATTCGTATATTGCTAGCATATGCCGCTCACCATTCTTTCAGGTTGTTCCAAATGGATGTGAAGAGCGCTTTCCTCAATGGGCCGATCAAGGAGGAGGTGTACGTGGAGCAACCCCCTGGCTTCGAGGATGAACGGTACCCCGACCATGTGTGTAAGCTCTCTAAGGCGCTCTATGGACTTAAGCAAGCCCCAAGAGCATGGTATGAATGCCTTAGAGACTTTTTAATTGCTAATGCTTTCAAGGTTGGGAAAGCCAATCCAACTCTTTTCACTAAGACTTGCGATGGTGATCTCTTTGTGTGCCAAATTTATGTCGATGACATAATATTTGGTTCTACTAACCAAAAGTCTTGTGAAGAGTTTAGCAGGGTGATGACGCAGAAATTCGAGATGTCGATGATGGGCGAGTTGAACTACTTCCTTGGGTTCCAAGTGAAGCAACTCAAGGACGGCACTTTCATCTCCCAAACGAAGTACACGCAAGACTTGCTAAAGCGGTTTGGGATGAAGGACGCCAAGCCCGCAAAGACTCCGATGGGAACCGACGGACACACCGACCTCAACAAAGGAGGTAGGTCCGTTGATCAAAAGGCATACCGGTCAATGATAGGGTCTTTACTTTATTTATGTGCTAGCAGACCGGATATTATGCTTAGCGTATGCATGTGTGCTAGATTTCAATCTGATCCAAGGGAGTGTCACTTGGTGGCCGTGAAGCGAATTCTTAGATATTTAGTCGCTACGCCTTGCTTCGGGATGTGGTATCCAAAGGGGTCTAACTTTGACTTGATTGGATATTCAGATTCCGACTATGTTGGATGTAAGGATAGGAAGAGTACATCAGGGACGTGCCAATTCTTAGGAAGGTCCCTGGTGTCATGGAATTCTAAGAAACAAACTTCCGTTGCCCTATCCACCGCTGAGGCCGAGTATGTTGCCGCAGGACAGTGTTGCGCGCAACTACTTTGGATGAGGCAAACCCTCCGGGACTTTGGCTACAATCTGAGCAAAGTCCCACTCCTATGTGATAATGAGAGTGCTATCCGAATAGCGGAAAATCCTGTTGAGCACAGCCACACAAAGCACATTGACATCCGACATCACTTTTTGAGAGACCACCAGCAAAAGGGAGATATCGAAGTGTTTCATGTTAGCACCGAGAACCAGCTAGCCGATATCTTTACCAAGCCTTTAGATGAGAAGACCTTTTGCAGGCTGCGTAGTGAGCTAAATGTCCTAGATTCGCGGAACCTGGATTGATTCATAGCATACATGTGTTTATGCCTTTGATCATGTTCCTTATGCATTTTGTTGCTTACTTGTGGTGCTCAAGTTGTACAAACACTCCCTGGACCTCACAAGTCCTTTTTGCAAGTGATGCACATATTTAGGGGGGAGTTGTGCTACTACTTGACCCTTTGAGACTAACTGTGTGCTTGAGTTTGCTTGTTTTAGTCTCAAAGGAGGTTTGAAAGGGAAAAGGTGGACTTGGACCATGAAAGACTTCCACTGCACTCCTATGAGAGGGTAACTTATTCCAAGTTCATCTCATGTACTCTTATTGCCTTTGTATTCTTATTGAAGATTTTGGTGAGGCAATGGGGTTCTAGGGCCCAGATTGATCCCGTTTTGGTGCTTGATGCCAAATGGGGAGAAAATAAAGGCCAAAGCAATAGATGGATCAGCTACCACTTGAGAAAATTTTGAAAATAGTAGATTAGAGCTTTTGGTTTGTCAAAACTCTTTTATTGTCTCTTTTGTCAAAAGTTGGCCTCTTGTGGGGAGAAGTGTTGATTATGGGAAAAAGGGGGAGTTTTTGAAATCCTTGATCAATTTCTCTTGGAATGACTCTCTTTATGTCTTAACAAGTGTGTTTGACTTAGAGATAGAAATTTGAGTTTGATTTGCAAAAACAAACCAAGTGGTGGCAAAGAGTGATCCATATATGCCAAATATGATTCAAAACAACTTTGAGTTTTCATTTGCATTGATATTGCACTTGTTCTAGTTGCTTTATGTTGTGTTGGCATAAATCACCAAAAAGGGGGAGATTGAAAGGGAAATGTGCCCTTGGGCCATTTCTAAGTATTTTGGTGATTGAGTGCCAACACAAGTGCTTTTGTGTTAATCTATGCAAAGTGGTGGACAAAGTGCAAACCATGTCAAAGGTATGTTTCTGGACTTAGTACATTGTTTTATGGACTAATGTATTGTGTCTAAGTGCTGGAAACAGGAAAAATTGAATTGGAAATGAGATGGCTATGTTCAGCCAAAGTCAGCTCGGTCTGGGTGCACCGGACAGTGTCCGATGCGCCAGGCTGACTCTAGTGAACTTGCTGCTCTCAGGACTTCGACGGCGGTGTACGACTATAATTCACCAGACTGTCCGGTGGTGCACCGGACTGTCCGGTGAGCCGTTCATAGGCAAACTCGTCGCTCTCGGGAGTTGTTTAATGGTGTACGGCTAAAATTCACCGGACTATCCGGTGGTGCACCGGACTGTCCGGTGAGCCAACAGTCAGCCGGGGCAACGGTCGGCCGAGGATTCCGCGCGTGACGCGTGGCCGAGCCAACGATCACATTGGGGCACCGGACTGTCCAGTGGGCACCGGGCAGTGTCTGGTGCGCCAACGGCTCTCAGACTCCAACGGTCGGCTTCGCCAGATAAGGAAGGATATCTGCACCGGACAGTGTCCGGTGGTGCACCAGACTGTCCGGTGCGCCAGTCGACAGAAGGCAAGATCTGCCTTCCTGGAATGCTCTCAACGGCTCCTAGCTGCCTTGGGGCTATAAAAGGGACCCCTAGGCGCATGGAGGAGCACATCAAGCATACTCAAAGCATTCCTAAGCACCAAGACTTCGATTCCACGCATTTGTTTCTTCGTGATAGCATCTAGAGCTCTTGTTGAGTTGTGAACTCGTCGGGTTGTGTTGCGAGCTCTTGTTGCGACTTGTGTGCGTGTTGACATTCTGATTTTGTGTCTTGTGTGCGTTGCTCATCCATCCCTTACTCTGTGCTTCTTTGTGAACTTCAAGTGTAAGGGCGAGAGGCTCCAAGTTGTGGAGATTCCTCACAAATGGGAGATAGTAAAGCAAGCAAAACACCGTGGTATTCAAGTGGGTCTTTGGACCGCTTGAGAGGGGTTGATTGCAACCCTCGTCCATTGGGACGCCGCAACATGGAGTAGGCAAGCGTTGGTCTTGGCCGAACCACGGGATAACCATTGTGCCATCTCTGTGATTGATATCTTTGTGGTTATTGTGTTTTGTTGAGACTCCTCTCTAGCCACTTGGCGATTATTGTGCTAACACTTAACCAAGTTTTTGTGGCTTAAGCTTCAAGTTATTCAGGATCACATATTCACCCCCCTCTAGGTGCTCTCAGACACTGTCCGGTGCGCACCGGACAGTCCGGTGCCTCCATCTGGCCGTTGGCTCGGCCACGCGTCACGTGCGGATTGCGCGGCCGACCGTTGGCTCACCGGACACTGTCCAGTGCACCACCGGACAGTCCGGTGATTTATAGTCGTACGCCGCCGACTTCTCCCGAGAGCGGCCTGTTCACCAGAGTTCAGCCTGGCGCACCAGACACTGTCCGGTGCACCACCGGACAGTCCGGTGTGCCAGACTGAGCTGAGTCTTGGTTGTACACAGCCAAGCCTTTTTCATCTCTTTTCTTCTTTACTCTGTTTCTAACACTTAGACAAATACGTTAGTACAAAAACTCATGTACTAAGTCTAGAAACATACCTCCACTTGGATTTTTCACCTCTCTCATTTGACATGCTTAAGATTGATGTTGGACTCATAAACCATCAGCTTAACTTGATCTAGACTAACATTTCTGAGCTCCAACATCCTGCAAAGGTCACATAGAATATCTCCAAACTCGGAACAACCCAAACTAAAGGTCAGAGTGCACTTAGCTCTTTTGGGCTGCTTCCAGTTCTGTTTTTGACATTTGTTCTCGTCCCAGTGACCTCGATCTCCTTCTTAGAGCTTGGTCTTGAGCCTTATGACTTACACCACATAACTATAGACATTTCCTCATTGGTTGTAAGTCACGTCCTTGTGTAGTGATCCTTGATGTGCCGTAGCTGTTCTCAACTCGATCACCCTTGACTTTGCAAGTCTTCTTCTTCTTCACCCTAGGCTTTGGGTTCCTCAGCCTCTTTGACCTTCTCCCGTTCACTTGGTACCTCGAAGCTCTTCTTGCCTCCATCTTTGGCTTGATCAGTTGTCTCCGAGCTACGCACCTGAGTCTCACTTTATGCAATGTCCATCTTACTTGTGATGTCCATTATGAATCCATAATCCAGTTCTTGGACCATCACATTTGTTCACTTGTGTTGAACCCTGTTAGCTTTACATTACGCACATGTTCAACACTTAGTACACTTGTTAGTCCTTTAATTGAGTTGTCATCCAAACACCAAAACTTCACAAGAGAGCTTTCAATCTCCCCCTTTTTGGTGATTGATGGCAACTGAGAGCACCTAGAGGGGGGTGAATAGGTGATCCTGTGAAAACTTAAACTTATAGCCACAAAAACTTGTTAAGTGTTAGCACAATAATCGCCAAGTGGCTAGAGAGAAGTCTCAACAAAACACAATACCACAAGAGATCAAACACAGAGATGACACAGTGGTTTATCCCGTGGTTCGGCCAAGACCAACGCTTGCCTACTCCACGTTGTGGCGTCCCAACGGACGAGGGTTGCAATCAACCCCTCTCAAGCGGTCCAAAGACCCACTTGAATACCACGGTGTTTTGCTTTCTTTTCTTTATCCCGTTTGCAAGGAATCTCCACAAATTGGAGTCTCTTGCCCTTACAAGTATATGATCACAAAGAAGCACAGAGTAAGGGAGGGAAGCAACACACACAAATCCACAGCGAAATGCGCACACACACGGCCAAGAATCGAGCTCGAATGACTATCTCAAAGTTCTCACTAGAACGGAGCTCGAATCACTTAGAATCACAAACGAATGCGCAAAGAATGAGTGTGGATGATCAAGAATGCTCTAAGGTTGCTTGGATGCCTCCTCCATGCGCCTAGGGGTCCCTTTTATAGCCCCAAGGCAGCTAGGAGCCGTTGAGAGCAAATCTTGAAGGCTATCCTTGCCTTCTGCAGTCGGGTGCACCGGACAGTCCGGTGTACACCGGACACTGTCCGGTGCCCGATTTCTTTCCTTAAACAGCGCTGCCGACCGTTGCCGACCGTTGCAGATCTGGGAGCCGTTGGCACACCGGACATGTCCGGTGCACACCGGACAGTCCGGTGCCCCCTTCCGACCGTTGGCTCGGCCACGTGTCCCGCGCAGATTGCGCGGCCGACCGTTGGCCCGGCCGACCGTTGGCTCACCGGACAGTCCGGTGAATTTTAGCCGTACGCCGTCGGCGAATTCCCGAGAGCGGCTACTTCACGCCGAGTCAGCCTGGCGCACCGGACACTGTCCGGTGCACACCGGACAGTCCGGTGTGCCAGACCGAGCTGAGTCTTGGCTGTACACAGCCAAGTCTTTTGCACCTTTCTTCTTTTCTTCTTCTTTCTGTTTCTAACACTTAGACAAGTATATTAGTATACAAAACCAATGTACTAAGGCTTAGAAACATACCTTTACTTCATGATTTGCACTTTGTTCACCCATGGACATAAATTCACATTTAAGCACTTTGTGTTGGCACTTAATCACCAAAATACTTAGAAATGGCCCAAGGGCACATTTCCCTTTCAATCTCCCCCTTTTTGGTGATTTATGCCAACACAACATAAAGCAACTAGAACAAGTGCAAACTCACTTCAAATAAAACTCAAATTTATTTTGATTCAATTTTGGCATATATGGATCATCCTTTGCCACCACTTGGTTTGTTTTTGCAAATCAAACTCAAATCTCTATCTCTAAGTCAAACACACATGTTGAAGCATAAAGAGAGTCATTCCAAAAGAGATTGATCAAAGATTTCAAAAACTCCCCCTTTTTTCCCATAATCACTACTTCTCCCCGCAAGAAGCCAACTTTTGATAAGAGAGACAACAAAAGAGTTTTGACAAACCAAAAGCTCTATTCTACTATTTTCAAAATCTCTCAAGTGGTAGCTGATCCATTTATCGCTTTGGCCTTTATTTTCTCCCCCTTTGGCATCAAGCACCAAAACAGGATCAATCTTGGCCCTATAACCCCATTGCCCCACCAAAATCTTCAATTAAGAGCAAATGGCAATAAGAGTTCATTAGATGAACTTGGAATAGGTTACCCTCTCATCGGAGTGCAGTGGAAGTCTTTCATGGTCCAAGTCCACCTTTTCCCTTTCAATTCTCCTTCGAGACTAAATCAAGCAAACTCAAGCATATGGTTAGTCTCAAAGGGTCAAGTTGTAACACATCTCCCCCTAAACATGTGCATCACTTTGCAACGGACTTGTGAGGTCCAGGGAGTGTTTGTACAACTTGAGCACCATAATAAACAACAAAATGCAGAATGAACATGATCAAAGGCATAAACACATGTATGCTACATTTCAATCCAAGTTCCGCGAATCTAAGATATTGAGCTCACTACGCAACCTGCAAAAGGTCTTCTCATCTAGAGGCTTGGTAAAGATATCGGCTAGCTGGTTCTCGGTGCTAACATGAAACACTTTGATATCTCCCTTTTGCTGGTGGTCTCTCAAAAAGTGATGCCGGATGTCAATGTGCTTTGTGCGGCTGTGTTCAACAGGATTTTCCGCTATGCGGATAGCACTCTCATTATCACATAGGAGTGGGACTTTGCTCAGATTGTAGCCAAAGTCCCTGAGGGTTTGCCTCATCCAAAGTAGTTGCGCGCCACACTGTCCTGCGGCAACATACTCGGCCTCAGCGGTGGATAGGGCAACGGAGGTTTGTTTCTTAGAGTTCCATGACACCAGGGACCTTCCTAAGAATTGGCACGTCCCCGATGTACTCTTCCTATCGACCTTACATCCAGCATAGTCGGAATCTGAGTACCCAATCAAGTCAAAGTTAGACCCCTTTGGATACCAGATCCCGAAGCAAGGCGTAGCAACCAAATATCTAAGAATTCGCTTCACTGCCACTAAGTGACACTCCTTAGGATCGGATTGAAATCTGGCACACATGCATACGCTAAGCATAATATCCGGTCTACTAGCACATAAATAAAGTAAAGACCCTATCATGGACCGGTATGCTTTTTGATCAACGGACTTACCTCCTTTGTTGAGGTCGGTGTGTCCGTCGGTTCCCATCGGCGTCTTTGCGGGCTTTGCGTCCTTCATCCCAAACCTCTTTAGCAAATCTTGCGTGTACTTCGTTTGGGAGATGAAGGTGCCGTCCTTGAGTTGCTTCACTTGAAATCCAAGGAAGTAGGTCAACTCGCCCATCATCGACATCTCGAATTTCTGCGTCATCACCCTGCTAAACTCTTCACAAGACTTTTGGTTAGTAGAACCAAATATTATGTCGTCGACATAAATTTGGCACACAAAAAGATCACCATCGCAAGTCTTAGTAAAAAGAGTTGGATCGGCTTTCCCAACCTTGAAAGCATTAGCAATTAAGAAGTCTCTAAGGCATTCATACCATGCTCTTGGGGCTTGCTTAAGTCCATAGAGCGCCTTAGAGAGCTTACACACATGGTCGGGGTACCGTTCATCCTCGAAGCCAGGGGGTTGCTCCACGTACACCTCCTCCTTGATTGGCCCATTGAGGAAAGCGCTCTTCACATCCATTTGGTACAACCTGAAAGAATGGTGAGCGGCATATGCTAGCAAGATACGAATTGATTCTAGCCTAGCCACAGGAGCAAACGTCTCCTCAAAGTCCAAACCTGCGACTTGGGCATAACCTTTTGCCACAAGTCGAGCCTTGTTCCTCGTCACCACCCCGTGCTCGTCCTGTTTGTTGCGGAACACCCACTTGGTTCCCACAACATTTTGCTTGGGACGAGGCACCAGTGTCCAAACTTCATTGCGCTTGAAGTTGTTGAGTTCCTCCTGCATGGCCAATACCCAATCCGGATCTAGCAAGGCCTCCTCTACCCTGAAAGGCTCAATAGAAGAGACAAAGGAGTAATGCTCACAAAAATTAACTAATCGAGATCGAGTAGTTACTCCCTTGCTAATGTCACCAAAAATTTGGTCGACGGGATGATCCCTTTGAATCACCGCTCGAACTTGGGTTGGAGGTGCCGGTTGTGCTTCTTCCATCACGTGATCATCTTGTGCTCCCCCTTGATCACACGCCTCCTTTTGATGAACCTGTTCATCGTCTTGAGTTGGGGGATGCACCGTTGTTGAGGAAGAAGATTGATCTCGTTCATCTTGTTCCTGTGGCCGCACTTCTCCAATCGCCATGGTTCGTATAGCGGCCGTCGGAACATCTTCTTCATCTACATCATCACAATCAACAACTTGCTCTCTTGGAGAGCCATTAGTCTCATCAAATACAACGTCGCTAGAGACTTCAACCAAACCCGATGATTTGTTGAAGACCCTATACGCCTTTGTATTTGAATCATAACCTAACAAAAACCCTTCTACGGCTTTGGGAGCAAATTTAGAATTTCTACCCTTCTTCACTAGAATGTAGCACCTGCTCCCAAATACACGAAAGTAAGATACATTGGGTTTGTTACCGGTTAGTAGCTCATACGACGTCTTCTTGAGGAGGCGGTGAAGGTAGACCCTGTTGATGGCGTGGCAAGCCGTGTTCACGGCTTCCGACCAAAAGCACTCGGGGGTCTTGAATTCTCCAAGCATAGTCCTCGCCATATCTATGGGTGTCCTGTTCTTCCTCTCTACCACACCATTTTGCTGAGGTGTGTAGGGAGCGGAGAACTCGTGCTTGATCCCTTCCTCCTCAAGAAACTCCTCCACTTGAAGGTTCTTGAATTCGGACCCGTTGTCGCTCCTTATCTTTTTCACCTTGAGCTCAAACTCATTTTGAGCTCTCCTTAGGAAGTGCTTAAGGGTCCCTTGGGTTTCAGACTTATCCTGCAAAAAGAACACCCAAGTGAAGCGGGAAAAGTCATCAACAATAACTAGAGCATACTTACTTCCTCCTATGCTTAGATAGGCGACGGGTCCGAAGAGGTCCATATGCAGCAGCTCCAGAGGTCTTGACGTGGTCATCACATTCTTGCTGTGATGTGTTCCTCCCACTTGTTTACCTGCTTGACAAGCTGCACAAGGTCTATCTTTTTCGAAATAAACATTGGTTAGACCTATTACGTGTTCTCCCTTTAGAAGCTTGTGGAGGTTCTTCATCCCCACATGTGCCAAGCAGCGATGCCACAGCCAGCCCATGCAAGTCTTAGCCATTAAGCATGCATCTAGACCGGCCTCTTCTTTTGCAAAATCCACTAAGTAAAGCTTGCCGTCTAGTACACCCTTAAAAGCTAGTGAACCATCACATCTTCTAAAGACAAACACATCTATATTTGTAAATAAACAGTTATATCCCATCTTGCATAGTTGACTAACAGATAGCAAATTGTAACCAAGAGACTCAACTAAAAACACATTGGAGATTGAGTGTTCATTAGAAATTGCAATTTTACCTAACCCTTTTACCTTGCCTTGATTCCCATCACCGAATATTATTGAATCTTGGGAATCTTTGTTTTTGACGTAGGAGGTGAACATCTTCTTCTCCCCCGTCATATGGTTTGTGCATCCGCTGTCGATAATCCAACTTGAACCCCCGGATGCATAAACCTGCAAGGCAAATTTAGGCTTGGGTCTTAGGTACCCAACTCATGTTGGGTCCTACAAGGTTAGCACATATATCCTTAGGGACCCAAATGCAAGTTTTATCTCCCTTGCATCTTGCCCCTAACTTCCTAGCAATTACCTTCTTACCCTTTCTACAAATAGCAAAGGGAGCATTGCAAGCATAATAAATGGTAGAAGGTTTGTTCACAACTTTTCTAGGAACATGAGCAAAATTTCTCCTAGGCATATGCACAACATTTCTCCTACACATATCTCTATCATGCTTATAGGAAGAACTAGAGGCAAACATGTCATGAGAATCAAAATCATTATAAGCATTATAACTCCTATAAACATTTCTAGTTTGTCTCTTATCATGATACAAGAAAGCATGGTTCTTTTTAGCACTACTAGCCATAGGGGCCTTCCCTTTCTCCTTGACGAAGATGGGAGCCTTATGGCTTGTTAAGTTCTTGGCCTCTCTCTTGAAGCCAAGACCATCCTTAATTGAGGGATGTCTACCAACCGTGTAGGCATCCCTTGCAAATTTTATTTTATCAACTTCACTCTTGCTAGTCTTAAGTTGAGCATTAAGACTAGCCAATTCATCATTAAGTTTTGAAATTGAAACTAGGTGTTCACTACAAGCATTAACATCAAAATCCTTACACCTAGTGCAAATTGTAACATTTTCAACACAAGAGTTACTTGCTACTTCTAGTTTAGCAGTTAAAACATTAATTTCACCTTTTAAAGAAGAAATGGTTTCATTACAAGTAGAAAGTTCACAAGAAAGCATTCCATTTCTTTTAACTTCTAGAGCAAGTGAATTTTGTGCACTAACAAATTTATCATGCTCTTCATATAAAAGATCTTCTTGTTTCTCTAAGATTCTATCCTTTTCATTCAAGGCATCAATCAATTCATTAATCTTAGCTATCTTAGTTCTATCCAATCCCTTGAATAAACTAGAATAATCTATTTCATCCTCACTAGACTCATCATCACTAGAAGAATCATAAGTATTAGCATTACTAGTGATTACCTTCTTCTCCCTTGCCATGAGGCAAGTGTGATGCTCGTTTGGGAAGAGAGCCGATTTGTTGAAGGCAGTGGCGGCGAGTCCTTCGTCGTCGGAGTCGGACGAAGAGCAATCCGAATCCCACTCCTTTCCAAGGTGTGCTTCGCCTTTGGCCTTCTTGTAAACCTTCTTGTTCTCCCTCTTCCCATTCTTCCCTTGCTCCTGGTCACTATCATTTTGGGGACAGTTAGCAATAAAATGACCAACCTTACCACATTTGAAGCATGAGCGCTTCCCCTTTGTCTTGGTCTTCCTTGGTTGCCCCTTGCGACCATTTAGCGCCGTCTTGAATCTCTTGATGATGAGAGCCATCTCTTCATCATTGAGCCCGGCCGCCTCAACTTGCGCCACCTTGCTGGGTAGCGACTCCTTGCTCCTTGTTGCCTTGAGAGCAATGGGTTGAGGCTCGTGAATTGGACCGTTCAATGCTTCGTCGACGTATCTCGCCTCCTTGATCATCATCCGCCCGCTTACGAATTTTCCGAGTACCTCCTCGGGCGTCATCATCGTGTACCTGGGATTCTCACGAATATTGTTCACGAGATGAGGATCAAGAACGGTAAAGGACCTTAGCATTAGGCGGACGACGTCGTGGTCCTTCCATCGCGTGCTTCCGTAGCTCCTTATTTTGTTGATGAGGGTCTTGAGCCGGTTGTACGTTTGGGTTGGCTCCTCTCCCCTTATCATGGCGAATCGTCCAAGCTCGCCCTCCACCAACTCCATTTTGGTGAGCATGGTGATGTCATTCCCCTCGTGAGAGATCTTGAGGGTGTCCCATATTTGCTTGGCATTGTCCAAGCCGCTCACCTTGTTGTATTCTTCCCTGCACAAGGATGCTAAGAGAACAGTAGTAGCTTGTGCATTTCTATGGATTTGTTCATTTATGAGCATAGAGTTATCCGAGCTATCAAACTTCATTCCATTCTCTACAATCTCCCAAATGCTTGGATGGAGAGAGAATAAGTGACTACGCATTTTGTGACTCCAAAATCCGTAGTCCTCCCCATCGAAGTGTGGAGGTTTGCCAAGAGGAATAGAAAGCAAATGCGAATTCGAACTATGTTGAATACGAGAATAATCAAATGAAAAGTTCGAATTGACCGTCTTTTTGTAGTCGTTGTGGTCATCATCCTTTTGGGAAGAAGTAGATTCATCGCTGTCGTCGTAGTAGACGATTTCCTTGATGCGCCTTGTCTTCTTCTTCTTCCCTTCCTTCCGTCTGTGGCCCGAGCCAGAGTCGGTAGGCTTATCGTCCTTCGGCTCGTTGACGAAGGATTCCTTCTCTTTGTCGTTGATCACGATACCCTTCCCCTTAGGATCCATCTCTTCGGGCGGTTAGTCCCTTTGTGAAGAGAACGGCTCCGATACCAATTGAGAGCACCTAGAGGGGGGGGTGAATAGGTGATCCTGTGAAAACTTAAACTTATAGCCACAAAAACTTGTTAAGTGTTAGCACAATAATCGCCAAGTGGCTAGAGAGAAGTCTCAACAAAACACAATAGCACAAGAGATCAAACACAGAGATGACACAGTGGTTTATCCCGTGGTTCGGCCAAGACCAACGCTTGCCTACTCCACGTTGTGGCGTCCCAATGGACGAGGGTTGCAATCAACCCCTCTCAAGCGGTCCAAAGACCCACTTGAATACCACGGTGTTTTGCTTTCTTTTCTTTATCCCGTTTGCAAGGAATCTCCACAAATTGGAGTCTCTTGCCCTTACAAGTATATGATCACAAAGAAGCACAGAGTAAGGGAGGGAAGCAACACACACAAATCCACAGCGAAATGCGCACACACACGGCCAAGAATCGAGCTCGAATGACTATCTCAAAGTTCTCACTAGAACGGAGCTCGAATCACTTAGAATCACAAACGAATGCGCAAAGAATGAGTGTGGATGATCAAGAATGCTCTAAGGTTGCTTGGATGCCTCCTCCATGCGCCTAGGGGTCCCTTTTATAGCCCCAAGGCAGCTAGGAGCCGTTGAGAGCAAATCTGGAAGGCTACCCTTGCCTTCTGCAGTCGGGTGCACCGGACAGTCCGGTGTACACCGGACACTGTCCGGTGCCCGATTTCTTTCCTTAAACAGCGCTGCCGACCGTTGCCGACCGTTGCAGATCTGGGAGCCGTTGGCACACCGGACATGTCCGGTGCACACCGGACAGTCCGGTGCCCCCTTCCGACCGTTGGCTCGGCCACGTGTCCCACGCAGATTGCGCGGCCGACCGTTGGCCCGGCCGACCGTTGGCTCACCGGACAGTCCGGTGAATTTTAGCCGTACGCCGTCGGCGAATTCCCGAGAGCGGCTACTTCACGCCGAGTCAGCCTGGCGCACCGGACACTGTCCGGTGCACACCGGACAGTCCGGTGTGCCAGACCGAGCTGAGTCTTGGCTGTACACAGCCAAGTCTTTTGCACCTTTCTTCTTTTCTTCTTCTTTCTGTTTCTAACACTTAGACAAGTATATTAGTATACAAAACCAATGTACTAAGGCTTAGAAACATACCTTTACTTCATGATTTGCACTTTGTTCACCCATGGACATAAATTCACATTTAAGCACTTTGTGTTGGCACTTAATCACCAAAATACTTAGAAATGGCCCAAGGGCACATTTCCCTTTCAGCAACACAATTAAAGCTTACATAAGAATAAGATTTGAAGCACAAATTTTGAATTCTAAGTTTATAGAATGCTCCCCCTAAATATGTGCTTACTTCAAAAACATAATTTTGGCCTCATACGCTAATTTGCACATACTTAGGCAATTCGAAACATTTCTACACCTTAGCACTTTTTGGGATGCATTGTGTCAAGAATCAAACCATGATGCTATAACACACAAATGCACAGAATCAGAGTTAAACACCATTCAATTGAGTGGATATTTCATAGGAATATCAACCTACCACTATTCACCATTAAGATACCAATTTAAACTAAGATACTTGTGTCAAGAATCAAACCATGATGCTATAACACACAAATGCATAGAATCAGAGTTAAACACCATTCAATTGAGTGGATATATCACAGGAATATCAACCTACCACTATTCACCATTAAGATACCAATTTAAACTAAGATACTTGTTTAAAACAATCTTAAAGCACCATTAAACCATTAACCACATGACTATCTATTTCAGAATGAACTCAATAGATGCCAATTAATTCATAGCAGCGGAAGCACTAGTCCATATGATGCAACACATATAATACTGCAAGAAGCATATGAATAACACACTAGCAAAGCTCAAACTAACACAACACCCCTTAGGATAAGCTTTCCTCTCAGGTTGAGATAAGCTTTAATGCACAACTTCTCCCCCTTTGACATCAAACACCAAAAACCATACTCAAGCAAGAACATAGGATGATGTCAAGGGACAGCAGGGTGTTAAGGAGGAAAAACACACTATCAAATCTCCCCCTTACTTATTGAACATATGCACTACCAATATTTGAGTAAGATACATATACGCAAAAAGATCAATACTTCCTTTTGGACCTTTACCATGTTGTGATGTACTTCCCATCTTGAAAGTATTAATCTCCCGGGAGCTTCTCCATACTTGTGCCTGATCCTTTATCCTAACTTTTTTCTTGTTGCTAAGACACCAAGCTTAGAGCAAGTTATAGTATTGGCATAAGATGAAGCTACTATTCTAGTGATTATCAAAAGATGTCAATTGAAGCAAACTATCACAACTACCAATTGAAAGGTTATTTATTATCATAGCTCCATGATATTTAAGGATAAGCATCTAGTATCACCAAATATTATAGAGCCAGAGCAATCTAAAAATATGCAATTACTCACGACTTAAGATACCAATTTCTTGACTTACAGAGGTACCCAAGTCCTGATTGCTCCATTTCTTGCTCATCTTCTCATTTCCACCTTGAGACTATACAAGATCACTCAAGAAACAATTAGTCTCAAAAGACACAAGTTATATGTGCTCCCCCTAAACTTGTGCATCAAGTATTTGAATAACTTGCACTTTGCACATTCTAGCTTTCTCAGAACTAGAGGGGATCACAACATCTCTTGGTCAAGGCATACTCTATCAATTTTATCACAAAGATATACCAATTTACTACCAAATGAAAGGTTGACTTAATACAATAATGCATGCCTCAAGGAGTATGACATCTTACAAGCAACCTAGACATGATCCATACATGATAATCATTTCACCATATAAGCCAATTGAAAATGACAAGATCATGCAAATGAAGCACAATGTCTAATTACATCAAGATTAAGAAAAAATTTCTTAGGAACACCAAGAGAAACAACATTTTGAGGCACAAGTCACCTAAGCCAAGATACTACTAATGAAATGCTAAAACATAGCTATAATCATTTCAAGATATTTAATGAAATTGCATAGTTCCATTTTCCATACCTTTGCCTTTTACTTGTATGGCCATGAGAGCACCAGTTATTACCACAAGTTCCCTATTGATTATACACTTCATAGCTCGAGAGGGTGCATTAGAGGCATATCACATAGTGCCAAAATAGGGTAATCTTGTGAACATGGACTAAACAAGATGTCATGCTTGCACACATAGGTTACTCATTACACCCGTGTAGCAAGATTTTAAAACTATACAAGTTTATCCATGAACACATACGAGAGTTAATCATGGTGGATATATCTAATGAAAGACTACCCATTAAATGATTCAAGAGACATAACTTCTAAAGCACACACTCATGATTAAGCAAGCATGGTTACGATCTTGGAAATCATTAATCAAATATTAACAAGAATCCAACGCAAGCAATATTCAAAGCGTAACTACCCCAAGGATAGATAGCACGACAATCAACTTTTAAGAGCAATACTGATAATGCACTTAAGAAGCACAGGTACCATCCTTTGGAGAGCTAGATGCGCAATCAAGGTCCTTTGCTTGATTCACCAATAATGATTAAAGACCTTTACAACTTATTTCACTTGAGATGACCATGGGATTAGTGTCTCACAATAATTCAACTTTGGGTCAATAAATAAACACCAAAACAATTAACAACTTAAGCATAGAGTTTGAGTTAATCGTCTTAAGCTCTCCCATGGTCTCCAGTCCATCTCAAGGCACCTGCATGGTCTAGTTAGCACAGTTTGGTACCCACCTCGGGATGGGTCCATGACGTTCAACTAAAAGTGCCTTTGGTACCCAAATAGTCTTTGTGCTAGTTCTAGGTGATCTCGTTATAGATCTAGCGCAAGTGTATGATTTGGGTCTCCTAAGCGAATGAGATTGAGACAAATTCACTTGCTTAGGAACCTTACCTTTATTACATACCTTGGATAGATGACCCTGCTCACCAGACTTGTAGCAGAAACGTCGCTCAACCTGACATGACGCTTGTTGTTTGTCATTTTTCTTGGTGAGAGTCATCTTGGAGTATGCACATCTTTGATTTTTCATGACCGGACATGAAGTGATCATGTGGTCCTTGTTGTTGCATCCAAAACATCTCCTTATCCCTTCGTCCTTGTCTTTGTATGGACAAGATGCGATGAGATGGCCTAATGCCTTGCACTTGAAGCATCTCCGTTTTCCTCTTCTCTTGTTACTTTTAGATGACATAGAGAAATTATTAGTGCAAATAACATGATTAATTGAATCATTACCTTTTTCTTGTATCATGTTGATTGCTTCACTTATTGCTTTAGGAACATCTTTTTCAAGGAGTTTGACCCTTGCTGCGGTTTCTCCTTCCTCAAGCTTCTTCACCATGTTTTCGCAGATATCTTGAGGAAGTTGAGCATGGCGTCTTCTCCTTAATTGTCTTTGTTTCTTGTTCCCAAGCAATTTCCTTTTTGACCCTACAACTTGTTGCTCATTCAAACATTCGCTTCCTTTTGAGCGACAGGGGTTAGCACATGACGATATATTATCTAGATGTGTACTTGTGCAAGAATGAGGTTCACATGAATTTAAGTTTGTAATTACAACCTCATGAGCAACTTCAAGCATGATATGTCTATCCAAGAGATTATCATGATAACAAGACAATAAATCATATTTTCTAGTTAGAGCAAGTTTATCATGACTTAACAATTCTACTTGTCTCTCAAGCATGGCATTTTCCATTTTAAGTTGAGCAACACAAGATAAAGCATCATCATTATTTCTTTGCTAAAATAAAATTGAATCATACCGTTGGACCAAATCATCATGAGAGCACTTTAGCTCCTCATGTTCTTTGGTCATCTTCTCCAGGCTGTTGTTTGTTTTGATGAGTGTCTCCTCTAGCCTGAGAAGCGTCTCGCCTTGTTCCTTGTTCGATCTGAACAGCTTAACCAAGAGACCTTTGTCCTCTTTGTTGAGATGGATGTAGAAACGGCGAATCTCCTCTTCTTCCACATCGTCGGTCTCATTTTCCTTGTCATTAATGTCAGTGGAAGCAATACAGGAAAATGCACCTTGTGGTGATGAAGATTCATCCTCGCAATCATCCTCATATTCCTCCTCATCATGGCTTTCGTCTCCACCATCATTGTTAGCAATAAAACATTTATTACTAGTGGAGAACAAACCTGTCGCCGAGGTGGATTCATCGTTTGGTGCCCAACACTTTTCTTCTCCTTTTGAAGGGTTAGTATGACAAGTAATATAGGGAGTAGGAGCATCATAATTTGCCACAGAATATTTTCCTTTAATTCTACTCCATAAATCATGAGCATCAACAAATAAATCATTATCACTACTCATGATGGCAAAATAAGCACTTCTAGAAAGAGAGTCGACTAAGATGTTGCAAGCACGGTGATTGAGAGATAAACATCTTAGTTCAGCATTAGAAGGATTTTTACTAATATCAGAGGGAAAAATACTTCTACTAAAGATCTGTCTCAAGTCAGGATCAACATGCATGAAAGCATTATAAATAGAGACAGACCAAGATTTGTAATTAGAACCATCGCCTAAAATGTGGCGGAACTGCCCGAATTATTCCAACTTAAGTGCCTAAGTCCGACCTTAGAGGCTAGACCACACTTAAATGGGAACAACCCGTCAATCCCTCGGATCTAGTCCGACACGGCCACTGACAGGATCAAGTACCACAGTCTCACTCGATGGTGAGTCACAGAGCAAATACAATAAAGCATAAAACCAGGCATGAAAGAGTATTAAATTATTACATCACCATTGTCACCATCGGAGTTTTCGCAAAAGTAACCATCATTGTTTTTGAAGTGCAGCGGAATTAAACTAACGATAAATAAATGGAGAGATGGGGAAGCCTATCCCATCACTCCTCATGCTCCTCCTCAGCCGAGGCAGGGTCCCACTCGACAGTCCAACCCGGTGGCAGGGTGGACGGCCAAGTCACGCCAGCAACCATGTCCTCCAGAGAACCTGTAAAAAAAATTATGCCACAAGCAAGGCTGAGTATACTAATACTCAGCTAGACTTACCCGGTGTGAGGAGTCTATACTCCTCTACCTCTAGACATGCAGCTGTTTGGCTGTGGGGTTTGGTTGCCAAAAGCACTAGCTGAGTTTCTAAATCAAGATTTTAACTTAATCAAAATTAAGTGTGACTCTCTTAAGGCTAAAAGTGTACTATCTATTCATACATAGTAGCAAGCATTATTAGCAATCAACAGTTTGTATCATCTCAACCAGTTCCACTTGTTACTCAATGTAGCAGCATGGATCAAGCAGTCTCATTAGCTGCGAGAAGCAGACGATTCGAATCGAGTTTTTATCCTTGCAAGGTAAACCTAAACACACGACATGTAGGGGCACTCCGTCCCCACCCATATCAACCGTCCCCATCGATTCCCCGTCAGCAGATCAGGGCTCACCGCCTTGGCGTACAATGCCCCACTGACCCCGACTGGCCGTCGTGCAGTGACCGCACTTGTACCCACCATAACCGGAATGGGAGACTACGTCTCAGGTCGCGTGAGGGGGTATGTCCACTGCTAGGTTCACTCAGGTACTAGGTTTACCGATTTACCATATTTCTCGGTATGTGTTTAGTACATTCAAACGCTTGACTCACGGTACCACACCTTAATCCTTAATCAACCTTTTATCCCGTGAACAATCAATCCCCATGGATTGTTGCCCACAAACCAACATCAATATGATAGGAAAGTGGATACAACCAATTCCTGACCTCGCGCGAGTGCTAGAAAAATCACTCGACTTCTACCGAGATCCTAATTAATAGAGCAGCTACTCGACCTAGCGTACTAGTATTCATCTCAATAGGATTCCTGAGATCATGCAACTAGAGTTTCAAACAATTCCTACACCTAAGTGCACAATCAATCCTACAATCATTAAGTGAAGTAAAATAGCATAAATAACAGGTTATGCATAAAACCGGGGCTTGCCTTCCAAAGCAGTGGCAGGCAGGTCCTCTGGCGCAGGCTCTGGTGCTGGGTCGGGGGCAACCTCCTGGGCAGCTCCTTGCTCCGGCACGAGGACGTACTCTCCGTCAGCAAGATTACAGTCTATCGAAATGCAATGAACATGTATGTCATGATTATGCAAGATTTAAGAACATTAAGTCACTAAAATTAGGTCAAGAATTAACTTAGGGTTCCCCGGCTATGTGCATCTTCTAGTGGTATACATAGACTTATTACCTTTAGGTTTAGGTTTTCTTTTAAGATAACATATTGGATTTGTATTGCCTTTATAGATTTCAGTGGATAATTATAAAGGTCTTAGGAGGACATTAAATTCCATCATCCATTTTCCTTTCTAAATTTTCATCTAAGGTTTTTAGTAGGGGTTTGAACTATGACAGTAGTTTAAAAATTTCCAAAAATTTTGTAAAAATTACAGTGGGTTGTCACTGGCTATTCTAGCTTGTTTTGATAATTGGAGGCTTAAAGTATAAAAGCTAGGCTTTAAACAAAAATAACAATAGTTAGGCAAAATGGGCCACTTTACCCTACAAGTCCTTTATTAAAGTGGGTTCTGACCTAAAGGTTATTTTTGTTGGCCTCTAGTAGTGATAAAAAGCTCTTGTACCAAAAATGGCAGAGAGCAACATGGTGGTTAATTAATGATGGATTTGTAAAGTTTGGTGCACAAAGGGTGATTAGAACTAACTTGTTATTTGAAAAATATCAAACAACAGATTTCAGATTTTTCTTAAGTTCTTATTATCAAGACATTTGTTATCCTAAGGTTTGGGGAGGTTTCACCTTAGGGGTATTTTTGTAGGGTTCTTCTAAGTTATCCCTATTTTCTTCATTTAAAAGGTATCTTTCTTATCTTACACTACAACAGGGTATGATATATTTTTCCAGTGAACTACATTGACTAAATATCTTAACAAAAATAGGGGTGCTCTTTGGTTCATTATTTATATCACCTTTTCTATTTTCCTTAAACTTAAGCATATTATAGAATAAGGGGTCAAAACTAACTTAATGTAATGGACAGAGAGGTTTAACATTTTTAACTGGGTCAGTAGGTAGACAATAACTTCTCTAAATTTTTCTAACCTCAGTTAAATAGTACAACCATTTTTCTTGCCATTATTAAGCTTTTGGTCAAAACTGAAAATAAATCAGAACCTGATATTTTTCTCTAGTACTTATGGGTTTTATATTTTTCTTAGACAGGTTATGTTATTTAGAGTCTGGCAAAATTTGTTTGACCAAAATTGGACAAACCAAACAGAAGTTATGGGTTTTTAAAGTTTCTGTTTGACTTTAAAACAGATTTTAATTAGGTTTTTCTGAAAACGCAGTTTGCACCGAGACCCCTGGGGTTAAACTGATTCAATTCTCGCAGATCTACCCTCGGGCCACTATTCACCTGAGTCTGCGACCTTTCACTTAACCCCCTGGGTTTTTCTCCTTCACACCCGCGGTCCCTCCCCTAAACAAAACAGTAGCCGCAGGAAAGAAAGGACGGCGCGGCTTACCGGCGGCGAGGGAGGTCCGGCGAGGTGGTCAGCGATGTTCAGGAGGTTGCGACGGTCACGTCGATGTGCGGGTCGTCGCCGGAGGTGGTCGGAGCTGCTCGGTCCACGTGCGCAGGCGGCGGAGGTCGACGGCGATGTCTGCTCCGGCCAAACCAAGGCGGCAAAGTTCAATCAAAGGGCCCGATGAGCTTCACGGGATGACGCAGAGGCCATACACGCAATGAATCGGAAAATGGCGAAGGGGTTTACCCGGTCCACGTGCGCCGGCGGGTTCGTGAACTCCGGTGAGCGTGATTCGGCTACTCCGGTGACGTAGGCCTTCGGTTCAAGCTTGAGCAAGGCTTACGGCTTCACCAGGAAGCCAACCGGGGGCTTGGATCGAACGGAGGGGGGCTGGAGAGGGGTTGGCCACGGTGGTGGCTTTCGGCCGGCACTGGCGGGTCGCGGGGAGGTCGCCGGAGGCGATGGCTGGCTCGGGCAAGTCCGGCGAGGTACGGATGAGGTGTTGGGGAAGGCAACCGAGCGCTGGGGCGGGTTTTATAGGTGCGGACGCGGCCGAGGCGCCGGCTCGACCGTTTGGCGCGACGCGGGCACGCGGGGCGCGCGCGCGGGCGTGCTCTGGCGAGCTCAGAGCGCGTCGAACACGTGGCGCGTTGCTTCTGCCCGTGTTCTTCGCTCTGCTGAGCGGCCAGGCGTACGAATCTCGCCCTACCGCCTGTGGGAGATCTCTTCTCTGTACCTAGGGCTACCTAGTTCATGTAAGTTCCAAGGGGAGATGTGGTCTGGTTGAAGAGATACGGCAGCGCCAAGTCTTGTCTGTCTGCCCTGTGCAAACCGAGACAAAACCAATGCCAAGGCATGTCAAACGGTTTTGGTTTGGGTTCAAACTTTTCCAGGGCATTCTAGGGTTCATTTGGCGCCACTTTGTTAATTAGGTCGACAGGTTTTGAAAAGGGGATCAAGGTGAACATGAGGGATCTTTGCTCAAGGGTTGGTTTTTGACTTAGACAAAATCTGCATTTTTCCCTTGTGTTCAACCTTTGGTGATCTTTTTAGGACTTTTCTGCAAACTTTTTGGGGGTACTTCCTTACTATGAATTGTAGGTTATTAAGTCTATTACCACTTTTATATTTGGCCCAAACCATGATCATGATGTTTACATGATCTTTTGATCATGGCTTTACTTAGGGTTATAATTGCCTATGGGGGTTTTGTTCTAGGGTTTTACCAGGGGTCTTTTTTGCAATATTTCCTTCCCCTAAATGCTGGTTACAAAGTCACTTAAGGTTTGGGTAAAAGTTACTCATATTTTGCACACTTGCTCACTCTCTTTTCCCTCCTTAACTAGGGTTTTGGGAGATAGGGTCTAAGAGAGGTCTAGGTTTCTTCTCCCCTCTCATCCAAGCTAGTAAGTGTGCAAGGGTTAGAGTAATGCTTTTGGTTGCTCACAATCCTTAGTTAACCTTAATTCTCCCAGGCCCTTATGCTTCTATTCATCAAGCTCCTCCACAGGGGGGGTCATACCCTTCAAAAACAAGGTGGGCTCTAGCCATAGTAACACCTGGGGTGTTACAGCCCTCCCCCCTTAAAGGAATCTCGTCCCGAGATTTTAGGTAGGGTCCTTTGGAGGGATGCTTTGAAGGTGTGTTGGTGCTACTTTCCTTTAAGCTCAAGTTCCACTTTCCTAACTGCTCTTCGAATGTCATCCTTTTTGCAACTTCAGAAGGAAGCCCTTCTTAAGTTAAATCCATAACTTAGACTATCCTTGTTATCTAAGTTTTTCTTATAATTGACTTCAAAGGGCAGGTGGGGGTGGGATTTTGGGTTACATACCGATTCCTTTGGGTAGAAAGTCGGGGAAGCGAGAGCGTAGAAAATCCTCCGTCTCCCATGTAGCTTCTTCTACTGAATGGTGACTCCACTGAACCTTATACATTCTGATTGATCTTGCCCGAGTTGACCTTTCCTTCTGATCCAATACCTTGACGGGGTACTCTTGGTAGGACAAGTCTGGTTCGATCTCAATGTCTGGTTCTGGTAGCACTTCAGTGGGTAGACGAACACACTTCCGCAGCTGAGATACATGGAACACATTGTGGACTGCTGACAAATGGGATGGTAATTCCAATTGGTAGGCTACGGGTCCACAACTTTCCTTGATCTTATATGGTCCAATGTAGCGAGGGGCCAACTTGCCCTTGATCCCGAATCTCTGGACACCCTTGGTTGGCGATGTCTTGAGATAGACATGATCTCCCACCTCAAACTGTAGTGGCTTCCGTCTCTGGTCATGATAACTCTTTTGCCTGGCCTGAGCAGCTTCCAAGTTCTTCCTGATGACTCTGACCTTTTCCTCTGCTTCAATTACCAAATCTGGCCCAAATATCTCCCTCTCTCCTGCTTGAGACCAATTCAACGGGGTTCTGCATCTTCTCCCATACAAAGCCTCAAAAGGTGCCATTTTCAGACTAGACTGATAGCTGTTATTGTAAGAAAACTCTGCCAAGGACAGACACTTGTCCCAGTCCCTTCCATAGTGTAGTGCACATGCTCTCAACATGTCTTCCAAAATCTGATTTACCCTTTCTGTCTGACCATCTGTTTGAGGGTGATATGCTGAGCTTCGGATTACATGGGTCCCAAGTGATTCCTGTAATTGCTCCCAAAATCGTGCCACAAAAGGTGCTCCTCGGTCAGAGACTATGGTCCTGGGTATCCCATGCAGACGAACTATCTGGTCGATGTAGATTTCCGCATACTTCTCCGTCCGGTGGGTGGTGTGTACTGGCAAGAAATGGGCAGTCTTGGTCAATCTGTCCACAATAACCCATATGGAATCATGGTGCCTGGAGGTATTGGGTAATCCCACTATGAAGTCCATGCAAATGTCCTCCCATTTCCAAGAGGGTATGGGAAGGGGTTGCAAAGGGCCGGCTGCTTTCAAATGACTGGCTTTTACCCTCTGGCAAGTATCACACTCTGATACGTACTTGGCAATTTCCCTCTTCATCCTGGTCCACCAATAAAGAGGTCTGAGATCATGGTACATCTTGTTGCTACCAGGGTGCATGGTGAACTTGGATAGATGAGCTTCATCCAATATCTTCCTTCTGAGCTCAGGGTTCTTGGGAACAACCAATCGATCTTCAAACCATAAAGTCCCCTTGCTATCCTGACGGAAACACTTATATTTTTCGGCCTTCAGCTTGATCATTTCCTTAATAACCTGAACTCCCTTATCCCCAAACTGTGCCTGAGCTATTTGTTCTTGCAATGTGGGCTCCACTGCAATATATTTCACTTCACCGGAAGGAACAACTTCTAGGTTCAGCTTGCACAACTCATCACATAAGGTGGTGATTCTTGCATCCATGTTCATGCAATTACATTGGGCCTTTCGGCTCAAAGCATCTGCCACAACATTTGCCTTACCGGGATGGTAATGCACCTCCAAATCATAGTCCTTGATTAATTCCAACCACCTTCTCTGCCTCATGTTCAGATCTGCCTGAGTGAAAATGTACTTGAGGCTCTTGTGATCAGTGTAAATGTTACAGTGAGCTCCCATCAAGTAGTGTCTCCATATCTTGAGGGCATGAACCACTGCTGCCAACTCCAGATCATGGGTCGGGTAGTTCTGCTCATGAGGTCTGAGGGCTCGGGAAGCATACGCAATGACCCGGTTATCTTGCATCAAGACACAACCCAATCCTGTACCAGAAGCATCACAATAAACTTCAAATGGCTTGGTGTTGTCGGGTTGGGCTAGCACTGGAGCTGTTGTCAATTGTTGCCTCAAGGTATGAAAAGCATCCTCACATTTTTGGCTCCACACAAATTTGGCTCCCTTCTTCAACAGTTCAGTCATTGGCTTGGCAATCCTGGAGAAATCCGGAATAAATCGTCGGTAATACCCTGCCAATCCCAGAAAACTCCGAATCTGCCTCACTGTAGCTGGAGGTTTCCAGTCCATCACTTCTTGCACTTTCTCAGGGTCAACTGATATCCCATCCTGAGAGATTGTGTGACCCAAGAATTTTATCTCCTTCAACCAGAACTCACACTTAGACAACTTAGCATACAACTGATGGTCACGAAGTCTTTGAAGCACAATATGCAGATGCTCCGTGTGTTCATCTTCATTTTTGGAATAAACCAGAATGTCATCAATGAAAACAACCACGAACTTATCCAATTCTGGCATGAATACTGAGTTCATCAAGTACATGAAATAAGCCGGGGCATTGGTTAGCCCGAAAGACATTACCAAAAACTCATAGAGCCCATATCTGGTAGAGAAAGCCGTCTTGGGAATGTCACTGGCACGGATCTTGATCTGATGGTAGCCCGAGCGAAGGTCTATCTTGGAGAATACCTTGGCTCCTACCAACTGATCAAACAGAACATCAATGCGGGGTAACGGGTACTTGTTCTTGACAGTCACCGCATTGAGAGGGCGGTAATCAACACACATCCTCAAACTCTCATCCTTCTTCCTCACGAACAAGGCGGGACATCCCCAGGGTGAGGTACTTGGACGAATAAACCCCTTGTCCAATAATTCTTGCAGTTGCTTCTTCAATTCTGCCAACTCCGCGGGAGGCATCCTATAAGGTCTCTTGGAGATAGGAGCCGTTCCGGGTTGCAACTCAATGGCAAACTCAATATCTCTGTCAGGTGGCATTCCTGGCAACTCATCCGGAAAGACATCGGGGTAGTCACAGACTACTGGGATCTTCCTTACTGGAGATTCTGCCATAACAAAGGCACAAGACCGGGTACCACCCTGGTTGGGCAAATACAAAACAGTCTCGCCATACGCAGGGGAATGAATTTCAATGGCTCTGGATGCAACATCCAATATTGCCTGATGTTTGGTCAACCAATCAGTTCCCAAGATGATATCCACGCTGTCCAAACCCAAAATGAGGAGAGTGGTTTTAATTATTAGGCTACCAAACTTTATGGGCACATTCTTGCTGATTTGATTTGTGGCAATCCTGCCTCCTGGGGTTGAAATGGTAATAGCCCCGTTGGTGTGGTGAAAAGGCAACTGGCATTTGACACTAAATTTGGCACTGACAAAACTATGTGAAGCACCAGAATCAAAAAGAACAAGAGCAGGAAAATGTAAAACTGTAAAGATACCAGTCATGACGGGTGCTCCCTCTGGAATGTCAGCCATTGTGGTGAAGTTCAGCTTGCCCTGCCTCACTTGCACTTTCTGCCTCTTTCCTTGGTTCTGATTAACATTCTGCCCCTGCCTCTGCTGATTCTTGGGGCAATTCTTGGCATAATGCCCAGTGCTGCCACAAGTGAAACACCTGTTATCATTGGCCTGGCGGTACTGCTGCTGCTGATTGTTCCTTTGAGCTGGAAACTGGGCGCGGTTGGGTGCCTGCTGCTGCTGCTGCTGCGGTGGCCTGATCACCCACCTCCCTTGCTGCTGCTGAGGTCCCCTGCTCTATGAGTCAGACACAATCCTGAAGCGCTGTGGCTGAGACGAGGGTCCTGCCACAGGGGTCTTCCTCTTCTTCTCCGCCTGTCGAGCCAAGATGCAGTCCTCCTGGGAGATGGCCATGTTAACCAACTCATTGTAACTGTTGGCCCTGACGGTGTTGAGACGGTCACGGAGCTTGGTGCTGAGCCCCCTCCTGAACCTGTCTCGCTTCTTCTCATCCGTATCTGCATGGTATCCGGCATACTGACACAAATCATTGAAGGCCTGGGCATACTGCAGCACTGTCCTGCTGCCCTGAGTGAGTGCCAGAAACTCATTGAGCTTCCGGTCCATGATGCCAGCGGGAATATGATGCCCTCTGAAAGCGGCCTTGAACTCCCTCCACTCCACCTCTCTACCATCCGGCTGCATAGCAAGAAAATGGTCCCACCAAGTCCTTGCGGGTCCGCGAAGCTGCTGGGTGGCGAACCTGACCTTGGTGACCTCTGAGCAAGCCCCATGGAGCAGTGGGAACTTGGATTCTACCACCCTCAACCACACATCTGCATCAAGTGGGTCCTCCGTCCTGGTAAACAATGGGGGCTGGGTGCTGAGAAACTCCTGGTAAGTAGCAGCGACGGGGTGACGCTGATGGTCTCCACCATAATGCTGAGGTGGTGGCTGACGCTGAGCTAGCTGCCTCAGAATCTCATTCTGCTGGGCCATGAGCTCCTGCAGAGTGGGAGGCGGTGGTGGTGGAGGAACGTGCTCATTCTGACCACGACGCGCTCTCCCAGCCATCTGAAAAAGTCACATGGTTGCTCAATAACACATCTCCAAGCTTAAGGTTCGAACAGGGTAGGGGAGTCAAAGTAATTTGATAGATTCCAAATAAAACAAATGAAAACATGATCCTTCCGTCCAAATTTAAATTAAGCATCCCTAAACATCCAAAAGAGTTTTTAACACTGGTTACATCAAGGAGCAAAAGACTCAACTCTACCTAGCCTAGTACCCTAAGGGTGCAAAAGCTAAGCTAGCGGCAAGGAGTCCAACTATCATCAACTTCTAGTATTAGTCTGGCATCTAGTGAGCGAACGAGGCGACGCTGGACTCGGGGGAAGGTGGTCTCCCTGAGCCAGCGGTGTCTACACTGGAGGCAGACTCGTCTCCTCCCTCGATGTCAACATCCTCGTCAGCCTCCGCATCATGGATCTCTTGGTGATGCATGTCCAGATGCGCATTAGCCTCTGCTAGCTGCTGCTGGGTGTTGAGGAGCTAATCCTCGAGGACCTCAATGGTATTCTCCCTGGTGCCCACTAGCTCCTCCAACTCATGAATCTCGTCAGTCAGCTACTCCACCTGTAAATCTTTCTCCACCAGCTCTTGGGATAAATCCACCACGAGCTCCTCCCTGTTATCCAGGGTGATCTTGGTGGCCTCCAGTAATGCCATCAGGTGGGACATGGCCTCCCCACGCATCACTTGCAGACGATACAGAGCATTCATGCATCGTACCGACAAGTGAGCGGTGTGGCCCGGGTAGAGAGCCCAGATGTCCTTGGCATGTTCCACCCGGTCCTTCCACATCGGGTCGTCCTCCTTTTCCGCGGGGAACAACCCAATGGGGTGGGTAGCCAGCTCCAAGGGGTGGAATCCACAGAAGGTGGTCAGTCCATGCAGAGCGATAGCCTCAATAGTGTCCTCAGCCCGGTATCCATAGGACTCGGAGTCCAGTGAACGCCAGCCTGGCTGCAGGGGATGAGGCTCCAAAGTCATCCTCACCCGACAGCGAGGTACCCGGTGCTTCTCGAACTGCTGCACCGCGTACTGAGGGGGTGTCAAATATCCTGCCCCCTGAAGTACCTCCCACAAGATGCGGGGAAAACCCTCTCGTGCAAGTCCGTCAGTGTGGGTCAGTACATCTCCGTCCTCGGAGGATCCGTGGGAAGTCATCTGTGCACGGTTAAGCGTAAGTAAAAAAAAGAATTTCAAAAAGAACAAGGAAAATAAAACTCAGCCTGCCTCTAAAAAGAAAAAGGTACTAGGGACCTAGTTGGCTGCTATCTCATTTTTAAGTCCTTTTACTTAGTTATTCATTTACTTAATTAAGAATGCATGTATGCACGTCCTTTACGACCTCTCCAAAAGATAGAAAGGAATAGGGAAGGACTCCCATCCTTTAAAAAGGGGCCTATAGGGCCTAGTTACTTAGCCACCTAGCTACCCTTCTATTATCCTAAGGCTTCACGTCCTAGGTCTATCCTGCTCGTCCTATAATCTATCCAACAGTGTTTCTATCAAATTTTACTTTAGAAAAGGGATGGTATTCATGTTTTATTGATTCCTCTGTGGTGGTACAAGCTCCGATACCAGCTGTGGCGGAACTGCCCGAATTATTCCAACTTAAGTGCCTAAGTCCGACCTTAGAGGCTAGACCACACTTAAATGGGAACAACCCGTCAATCCCTCGGATCTAGTCCGACACGGCCACTGACAGGATCAAGTACCACAGTCTCACTCGATGGTGAGTCACAGAGCAAATACAATAAAGCATAAAACCAGGCATGAAAGAGTATTAAATTATTACATCACCATTGTCACCATCGGAGTTTTCGCAAAAGTAACCATCATTGTTTTTGAAGTGCAGCGGAATTAAACTAATGATAAATAAATGGAGAGATGGGGAAGCCTATCCCATCACTCCTCATGCTCCTCCTCAGCCGAGGCAGGGTCCCACTCGACAGTCCAACCCGGTGGCAGGGTGGACGGCCAAGTCACGCCAGCAACCATGTCCTCCAGAGAACCTGTAAAAAAAATTATGCCACAAGCAAGGCTGAGTATACTAATACTCAGCTAGACTTACCCGGTGTGAGGAGTCTATACTCCTCTACCTCTAGACATGCAGCTGTTTGGCTGTGGGGTTTGGTTGCCAAAAGCACTAGCTGAGTTTCTAAATCAAGATTTTAACTTAATCAAAATTAAGTGTGACTCTCTTAAGGCTAAAAGTGTACTATCTATTCATACATAGTAGCAAGCATTATTAGCAATCAACAGTTTGTATCATCTCAACCAGTTCCACTTGTTACTCAATGTAGCAGCATGGATCAAGCAGTCTCATTAGCTGCGAGAAGCAGACGATTCGAATCGAGTTTTTATCCTTGCAAGGTAAACCTAAACACACGACATGTAGGGGCACTCCGTCCCCACCCATATCAACCGTCCCCATCGATTCCCCGTCAGCAGATCAGGGCTCACCGCCTTGGCGTACAATGCCCCACTGACCCCGACTGGCCGTCGTGCAGTGACCGCACTTGTACCCACCATAACCAGAATGGGAGACTACGTCTCAGGTCGCGTGAGGGGGTATGTCCACTGCCAGGTTCACTCAGGTACTAGGTTTACCGATTTACCATATTTCTCGGTATGTGTTTAGTACATTCAAACGCTTGACTCACGGTACCACACCTTAATCCTTAATCAACCTTTTATCCCGTGAACAATCAATCCCCATGGATTGTTGCCCACAAACCAACATCAATATGATAGGAAAGTGGATACAACCAATTCCTGACCTCGCGCGAGTGCTAGAAAAATCACTCGACTTCTACCAAGATCCTAATTAATAGAGCAGCTACTCGACCTAGCGTACTAGTATTCATCTCAATAGGATTCCTGAGATCATGCAACTAGGGTTTCAAACAATTCCTACACCTAAGTGCACAATCAATCCTACAATCATTAAGTGAAGTAAAATAGCATAAATAACAGGTTATGCATAAAACCGGGGCTTGCCTTCCAAAGCAGTGGCAGGCAGGTCCTCTGGCGCAGGCTCTGGTGCTGGGTCGGGGGCAACCTCCTGGGCAGCTCCTTGCTCTGGCACGAGGGCGTACTCTCCGTCAGCAAGATTACAGTCTATCGAAATGCAATGAACATGTATGTCATGATTATGCAAGATTTAAGAACATTAAGTCACTAAAATTAGGTCAAGAATTAACTTAGGGTTCCCCGGCTATGTGCATCTTCTAGTGGTATACATAGACTTATTACCTTTAGGTTTAGGTTTTCTTTTAAGATAACATATTGGATTTGTATTGCCTTTATAGATTTCAGTGGATAATTATAAAGGTCTTAGGAGGACATTAAATTCCATCATCCATTTTCCTTTCTAAATTTTCATCTAAGGTTTTTAGTAGGGGTTTGAACTATGACAGTAGTTTAAAAATTTCCAAAAATTTTGTAAAAATTACAGTGGGTTGTCACTGGCTATTCTAGCTTGTTTTGATAATTGGAGGCTTAAAGTATAAAAGCTAGGCTTTAAACAAAAATAACAATAGTTAGGCAAAATGGGCCACTTTACCCTACAAGTCCTTTATTAAAGTGGGTTCTGACCTAAAGGTTATTTTTGTTGGCCTCTAGTAGTGATAAAAAGCTCTTGTACCAAAAATGGCAGAGAGCAACATGGTGGTTAATTAATGATGGATTTGTAAAGTTTGGTGCACAAAGGGTGATTAGAACTAACTTGTTATTTGAAAAATATCAAACAACAGATTTCAGATTTTTCTTAAGTTCTTATTATCAAGACATTTGTTATCCTAAGGTTTGGGGAGGTTTCACCTTAGGGGTATTTTTGTAGGGTTTTTCTAAGTTATCCCTATTTTCTTCATTTAAAAGGTATCTTTCTTATCTTACACTACAACAGGGTATGATATATTTTTCCAGTGAACTACATTGACTAAATATCTTAACAAAAATAGGGGTGCTCTCTGGTTCATTATTTATATCACCTTTTCTATTTTCCTTAAACTTAAGCATATTATAGAATAAGGGGTCAAAACTAACTTAATGTAATGGACAGAGAGGTTTAACATTTTTAACTGGGTCAGTAGGTAGACAATAACTTCTCTAAATTTTTCTAACCTCAGTTAAATAGTACAACCATTTTTCTTGCCATTATTAAGCTTTTGGTCAAAACTGAAAATAAATCAGAACCTGATATTTTTCTCTAGTACTTATGGGTTTTATATTTTTCTTAGACAGGTTATGTTATTTAGAGTCTGGCAAAATTTGTTTGACCAAAATTGGACAAACCAAACAGAAGTTATGGGTTTTTAAAGTTTCTGTTTGACTTTAAAACAGATTTTAATTAGGTTTTTCTGAAAACGCAGTTTGCACCGAGACCCCTGGGGTTAAACTGATTCAATTCTCGCAGATCTACCCTCGGGCCACTATTCACCTGAGTCTGCGACCTTTCACTTAACCCCCTGGGTTTTTCTCCTTCACACCCGCGGTCCCTCCCCTAAACAAAACAGTAGCCGCAGGAAAGAAAGGACGGCGCGGCTTACCGGCGGCGAGGGAGGTCCGGCGAGGTGGTCAGCGATGTTCAGGAGGTTGCGACGGTCATGTCGATGTGCGGGTCGTCGCCGGAGGTGGTCGGAGCTGCTCGGTCCACGTGCGCAGGCGGCGGAGGTCGACGGCGATGTCTGCTCCGGCCAAACCAAGGCGGCAAAGTTCAATCAAAGGGCCCGATGAGCTTCACGGGATGACGCAGAGGCCATACACGCAATGAATCGGAAAATGGCGAAGGGGTTTACCCGGTCCACGTGCGCCGGCGGGTTCGTGAACTCCGGTGAGCGTGATTCGGCTACTCCGGTGACGTAGGCCTTCGGTTCAAGCTTGAGCAAGGCTTACGGCTTCACCAGGAAGCCAACCGGGGGCTTGGATCGAACGGAGGGGGGCTGGAGAGGGGTTGGCCACAGTGGTGGCTTTCGGCCGGCACTGGCGGGTCGCGGGGAGGTCGCCGGAGGCGATGGCTGGCTCGGGCAAGTCCGGCGAGGTACGGATGAGGTGTTGGGGAAGGCAACCGAGCGCTGGGGCGGGTTTTATAGGTGCGGACGCGGCCGAGGCGCCGGCTCGACCGTTTGGCGCGACGCGGGCACGCGGGGCGCGCGCGCGGGCGTGCTCTGGCGAGCTCAGAGCGCGTCGAACACGTGGCGCGTTGCTTCTGCCCGTGTTCTTCGCTCTGCTGAGCGGCCAGGCGTACGAATCTCGCCCTACCGCCTGTGGGAGATCTCTTCTCTGTACCTAGGGCTACCTAGTTCATGTAAGTTCCAAGGGGAGATGTGGTCTGGTTGAAGAGATACGGCAGCGCCAAGTCTTGTCTGTCTGCCCTGTGCAAACCGAGACAAAACCAATGCCAAGGCGTGTCAAACGGTTTTGGTTTGGGTTCAAACTTTTCCAGGGCATTCTAGGGTTCATTTGGCGCCACTTTGTTAATTAGGTCGACAGGTTTTGAAAAGGGGATCAAGGTGAACATGAGGGATCTTTGCTCAAGGGTTGGTTTTTGACTTAGACAAAATCTGCATTTTTCCCTTGTGTTCAACCTTTGGTGATCTTTTTAGGACTTTTCTGCAAACTTTTTGGGGGTACTTCCTTACTATGAATTGTAGGTTATTAAGTCTATTACCACTTCTATATTTGGCCCAAACCATGATCATGATGTTTACATGATCTTTTGATCATGGCTTTACTTAGGGTTATAATTGCCTATGGGGGTTTTGTTCTAGGGTTTTACCAGGGGTCTTTTTTGCAATATTTCCTTCCCCTAAATGCTGGTTACAAAGTCACTTAAGGTTTGGGTAAAAGTTACTCATATTTTGCACACTTGCTCACTCTCTTTTCCCTCCTTAACTAGGGTTTTGGGAGATAGGGTCTAAGAGAGGTCTAGGTTTCTTCTCCCCTCTCATCCAAGGTAGTAAGTGTGCAAGGGTTAGAGTAATGCTTTTGGTTGCTGACAATCCTTAGTTAACCTTAATTCTCCCAGGCCCTTATGCTTCTATTCATCAAGCTCCTCCACAGGGGGGGTCATACCCTTCAAAAACAAGGTGGGCTCTAGCCATAGTAACACCTGGGGTGTTACATAAAAGAAGTTCTACAGTTACCTCTTGTGACGACACCGTCATCTCCGAACGGCTAAGCCCACACTGGAGAGGCCTAGCTCCGATACCAATTGAAAGTTCCCTTTGGCCTGGGAACAGGATCTGGATGTCGCCTAGAGGGGGGTGAATAGGCGAATAAAAATTATCACTTTAAAACTTAAATCTTACTCTACTCGAAGACAGGATCACAGTGGAGTGAAGAACCCTTCGAGTAGGTTGCAGTGGAATTTAAGTTCCTGTCTTAAGAATATCCTGCACTTCAAGGAAAGCTAGTACCACAAGTAAGCAGTGAAGTGCAGATATAAAAGCGAGTAAGACAGAGAGTCAGAATACAATACGGAACAGAGCACACAGACGCAAGGATTTATCCCGAGGTTCGGCCAAGCCTGAAATGCTTGCCTAGTCCTCGTTGGAGTTAGCCACATCTAGGCTTGGAGTCTGTTTCAACTCCTTCCTCCGTTTGCTCAGATCTGTCAGTATGACATATAGAGCCTTTCACTATGTTGAGTTGGGTTACAACAAAATCGCGGCTGCTTACAAACTTTTTGACAGCACCCCAGCAGAGTAACGATACGCTCAAGACCTTGCTCTTGCTCTTAGCAGCACTTCTCCACTCTCTAAAGGCTTATAGCTTTGCCTTCTACACAAACTAGAGAGATACACACAAGAGGGAGAGTGAGAATTGATTCGAGTGATGTCTACACTTATTGGTTGCTGTTATGTTCTGATTGAGGCGCCTAGAGGTCCCTTTTATAGGCACAAGAGGCCTAGGAGGCGTTGGAATCCCATTTGGAAGGCAATACTTGCTTTCTGTCGGGTGGCGCACCGGACAGTCCGGTGCACCACCGGACAGTCCGGTGCACCACCAGACACTGTCCGGTGCCCGATTTCCTTCCAAAAGTGGCACAGACGACCGTTGCAGTCTTGGAGCCGTTGGCGCACCGGACACTGTCCGGTGCCCCCATCTGGCCGTTGGCTCGGTCACGCGTCATGCGCGGATTGCGCGGCCGACCGTTGGCCCAGCCGACCGTTGGCTCACCGGACACTGTCCGGTGCACCACCGGACAGTACGGTGATTTATAGTCGTACGCCGCCGACTTCTCCCGAGAGCGGCCTGTTCACCAGAGTTCAGCCTGGCGCACCGGACACTGTCCGGTGCACCACCGGACAGTCCAGTGTGCCAGACTGAGCTGAGTCTTGGCTGTACACAGCCAAGCCTTTTTCATCTCTTTTCTTTTCTTCTTTACTCTGTTTCTAACACTTAGACAAATACGTTAGTACAAAAACTCATGTACTAAGTCTAGAAACATACCTCCACTTGGATTTTTCACCTCTCTCATTTGACATGCTTAAGATTGATGTTGGACTCATAAACCATCAGCAACTTGATCTAGACTAACATTTGTGAGCTCCAACATCCTGCAAAGGTCACATAGAATATCTCCAAACTCGGAATAACCCAAACTGAAGGTCAGAGTGCACTTAGCTCTTTTGGGCTGCTTCCAGTTCTGTTTTTGACATTTGTTCTCGTCCCAGTGACCTCAATCTCCTTCTTAGAGCTTGGTCTTGAGCCTTATGACTTACACCACATAACTATAGACATTTCCTCATTGGTTGTAAGTCACGTCCTTGTGTAGTGATCCTTGATGTGTCGTAGCTGTTCTCAACTCGATCACCCTTGACTTTGCAAGTCTTCTTCTTCACCCTAGGCTTTGGGTTCCTCAGCCTCTTTGACCTTCTCCCGTGCACTTGGTACCTCGAAGCTCTTCTTGCCTCCGTCCTTGGCTTGATCAGTTGTCTCCGAGCTACGCACCTGAGTCTCACTTTATGCAATGTCCATCTTACTTGTGATGTCCATTATGAATCCATAATCCAGTTCTTGGACCATCACATTTGTTCACTTGTGTTGAACCCTGTTAGCTTTACATTATGCACCTGTTCAACACTTAGTACACTTGTTAGTCCTTTAATTGAGTTGTCATCCAAACACCAAAACTTCACAAGAGAGCTTTTAGTGATGCTCGTTGGGGAAGAGGGACGACTTGTTGAAGGCAGTGGCGGCGAGTCCTTCGTTGTCAGAGTCGGATGATGAACAATCCGAGTCCCACTCCTTGCCAAGGTGTGCCTCGCCCTTAGCCTTCTTGTACGCCTTTTTCTTTTCCCTCTTGTTCCCTTGTTCCTGGTCACTATCATTATCGGGACAATTAGCGATAAAGTGACCAATCTTACCACATTTGAAGCATGAGCGCTTCCCCTTTGTCTTGTTCTTGTTAGGATGCCCCTTGCGACCCTTTAGTGTCGTCTTGAAGCGCTTGATGATGAGGGCCATCTCTTCATCATTGAGCCCGGTCGTCTCAACTTGCGCCACCTTGCTAGGTAGCGCCTCCTTGCTCCTCATCGCTTTGAGAGTAATGGTTTGAGGCTCTTGGATTGGGCCATTCAACGCATCGTCGACGTATCTTGCCTCTTGATCATCATCCGCCCGCTTACAAACTTTCCAAGTATCTCCTCGGGCGTCATCTTGGTGTACCTAGGATTCTCACGAATATTGTTCACAAGATGTGGATCAAGGACGGTAAAGGACCTTAGCATTAGGCGGACGACGTCGTGGTCCGTCCATCGTGTGCTTCCATAGCTCCTTATTTTGTTGACGAGGGTCTTGAGCCGGTTGTATGTTTGGGTTGGCTCCTCGCCCCTGATCATCGCGAATCTCCCAAGTTTGCCCTCCACCAACTCCATCTTGGTGAGCATGGTGACATCGTTCCCCTCATATGAGATCTTGAGGGTGTCCCAAATCTGCTTGGCGTTATCCAAGCCGCTCACCTTATGGTATTCGTCTCTGCACAATGAAGCTAGAAGAACAATAGTAGCTTGTGCATTTTTGTGAATTTGCTCTTTAATGAACATAGGACTATCAGTACTATCAAATTTCATTCCACTCTCTACAATCTCCCATATGCTTGGATGGAGAGAGAACAAGTGACTACGCATTTTGTGAATCCAAAATCCGTAGTCCTCCCCATCAAAGTGTGGAGGTTTGCCAAGAGGAATGGAAAGCAAATGTGTATTTGAACTATGCGGAATACGAGAATAATCGAAAGAGAAGTTTGAATTAACCGTCTTCCTTTTCTCGTAGTCGTTGTCGTCGTCCTTTTGGGAAGAAGAGGACTCGTCGCTGTCGTCGTAGTAGACGATCTCCTTGATGCGCCTTGTCTTCTTCTTCTTCCCATCTTTTCGTTTGTGGCCCGAGCCCGAGTCAGTAGGCTTGTCATCTTTCGGCTCGTTGATGAAAGACTCCTTCTCCTTATCATTGATCACAATCCCCTTGCCCTTAGGATCCATCTCTTCGGACGATTAGTCCCTTCGTGAAGAGAACGGCTCCGATACCAATTGACAGCACCTAGAGGGGGGTGAATAGGTGATCCTGTAAAAACTTAAACTTAACGCCACAAAAACTTGATTAAGCATTAGCACAATAAGGCCAAGTGGCTAGAGAGAAGTTCTTGCAAAACACAACAACCACAAGAGGATCAACACAGATAGACACAGTGGTTTATCCCGTGGTTCGGCCAAGTACAAAACTTGCCTACTTCACGTTGTGGCGTCCCAACGGATGAGGGTTGCAATCAACCCCTCTCAAGCGGTCCAAAGTGTGAGTGATCAACAATGCTCAAAGGATGCTTGGTGTTCTCCTCCATGCGCCTAGGGGTCCCTTTTATAGCCCCAAGGCAGCTAGGAGCCGTTGAGAGCAATCCAGGATGGTAATTCTTGCCTTCAGTCGCCTGGTGCACCGGACAGTCCGGTGCACCATCGGACACTGTCCGGTGCGGATCTCTTTCCTTATTTGGCGAAGCCGACCGTTGCAGATTCAGAGCCGTTGGCGCACCAGACACTGTCTGGTGCACACCGGACAGGCCGATGCCCCTTGTGACCGTTGGCTCTGCCACGCGTCACGTGCGGAATCCTCGGCCGACCGTTGGCCCGGCTGAACGTTGGCTCACCGGACAGTCAGGTGATTTATAGCCGTACGCCGTTAATTGCTTCCCGAGAGCGATGACTTCGCCTGTGAATGGCTCACCGGACAGTCCGGTGCACCACCGGACAGTCCGGTGCACCACCGGACAGTCCGGTGATTTATAGCCGTACGCCGTTAATCGCCTCCCGAGAGTAGCCAGTTGACAGTCGCCAGCCTGGCGCACCGGACACTGTCCGGTGCACCACCGGACAGTCCAGTGCACCCAGACTGCGCAGAGTCTTGGCTGTATAGCCAAGTCTTTTCCAAATTGATTTCTCCTGTTTCCAGCACTTAGACACAAAACATTAGTTCTTAAAACAATGTACCAAGTCTAGAAACATACCTTTACTCTTGATTTGCACTTTGTCCATCACTTGGCATAGATTGACACTTAAGCACTTGTGTTGGACACTAAATCACGTAGAGTCAGAGCAGGCGCTAGAAGGCGCACCGGACAGTGAACAGTACCTGTCCGATGCTGCACCGGACTGTCCGGTGGCCCAGGCGATCAGAGCTCCAATGGTCGAACCCTAACTGTTGGGTGACGTGGCTGGCGCACTGGATAGCCCAACCCCAACGGTTGGTTTGGTGGATGGGGCTATAAATACCCCCAACCACCACCACTTCAAGGCATCCAAGTTTTTCAGACATCTCACACAATACAAGAGCTAGTGCATTCAATACAAGACACAATTAGATTCAACCGGTTTTAAAACAGGTTCAACCGGTTTTTTCACTGTTCACTTTTTTCTACCAGTCTGCTGTGTTAGCCAAAAAGTTGTGCGCAGCTTTTTGAAAACCGGTTCAACCGGTTTTGGGACTGGTTCAACCAGTTTTTGGGCAGAAAAGTCAAAAACGGCTAGTTTTGGAGCCCCACCTATATATACTCACTCCTACCTCTCTCCCCCACAGAAGAGCACGACCCAAACCCCATTTCTAACTTGAAGAACACCTCCCACTCTCTCTCACACATCTCTTGCCTCTCCCATTTCAAATCTTTGGAGAGAAATCTTTGAGTGAGTTTGAGAGCTGCGGTTTTTGTGCTTCATCTCCAAATCTCTCTTGCTCTTCTTGATTCGAGCTTTGGTACTACATCGAGTTCTTTGTGGATTCATTACTCTTGGAGCTTCTAGCTCCTAGACAACTAGGTGTCTCTTGTGAGTCTCCAAATCTTGTGGAAGACCACAAGAAAGTTTGTATTACCCGCTCGTTTGAGCAAAGATTAGTGTGTGGGCTTGACCTTTGTGGTCGGCAAAGGGAGGATTAGGGTTGAAAGAGACCCGGCTCTTTGTGGGCGCATCAATGAGGAAGTAGGGCACCTTAGTGGTGTGACCGAACCTCGGGATAAATCTTGTGTCTCTTGTGTTCTTGCTCATTGTGTTGGTTTGTGTTCTTCGTTCTCTCACCATTCCATGGAAGATTTGTTTATATATTTTTGGTGTGTGGATTTTGAGAAGTGCCCTTCTCAGATCTACTACTTTGAACCCTGTGGATCAACTAGAATATCTCATTTCCAAAGTTAACTGGGTGGATTTCGAGATCAATTCAGTTTTATATCTCATTCTTTAGTTGAGCTCGTGCAAACCGGTTGAACCGGTTTTGACACCGGTTTAACCTGTTTTACCCAGTTCGTTTCTAGTTTTTTTTAAAGTTTCCGTTTGCCTATTCGCCCCCTCTAGGCAACTTTCAATTGGTATCAAAGCCTAATCCTCATTCTAACGCTTCACCGCATGAGGAAAGATCATGTCAGGGGGACTAAGAAACGAAAGTGCTTCTAAGCTTGACAAAGTTGAGGTTGTCTCGACTTCATCTTTTGTTGCAGATGTTGATCCTAGGGCAATAGATCTTGCCATGAGAATCGCCGAAAGGATGTTCCTCAAAATAAAGGAAGATGAGGCAAAGAACAAAATTGAAGAAGAAAATGATCGATGGAGACCAAACGACGAATCCACCTCTTCACAAGGTTCGTCTTTCAAATCCACTTCTCATATGTGCTTTATTGCTAATGGGAGTGACAGCGAAAGCGAGAGTGAGGATGAGGAGGAGCAAGAAAGTGATAGTGAAGATGAGGACGATCTTCAACAATTCTTCGCTCAGCTAAGCAAGGAACATCGGATGAGCTTGCTCAAACTCATGAAAAGAGCGGAAGAACAAAAAGAAATGCTTCATAAGCAATAAGACTTCCTCATTAGAAAAATCGAAGACTTAGTGAAGTTGACCAAAGAGCATGAGAAGCTAAAGTGCTCTCATGATGATTTGGTCCAAAGGTATGAAGACATTTCAATTGAGCAAATTAAAGTCGTTAATCATTCATCATATATTGCTCAATTAGAAAATAAAATGCTATGTTCAAGAACACGATAGAAAGGCTAAATATTGAAAATCTAGCTTTGCAAGAAAAACATGATATGCTTGTGTGCTCTCATAATAAATTTATGGATTCACATATCATGTTAGAAATGGCTCATGAGGTTGTGTTAACTAATTTGAAATCATACCAACCTCACATATGCACATGTACTCAAGTAGAAACTATATTATCATGTGCTAACAAATGTTGCTCTCAAGAAATCCAATCTTTCATTGAGCTAGAAATTTCAGGAATTAGTGATATTTCTATCACACAAGAAAATAAAGAGCTCAAGGAAGAAGTTGGAAGGCTAAGAATGAGCTCAACTCTTTTGAAGAGAAAGTGTCATGCTCAACCTTCTCAAGATAACCGTGATAATATGGTGAAAAAGCTTGAGAAGGGGACAACCGTAGCATGCACAAAACCCCTTCAAAAGAATACCAAGCTTTCCAAGAAGGGCATGAGCAAAATTCATGGTAAGAAAATTAATGCTTATACTATTTGCTCTAACAATGTACCTATGTGCTTCAACAAAGAAAGATCAAAGAGAAGCGATAGAAGGTGCTATGGATGCAAGGAGAAAGGGCATGAAATTGATTCATGCCCCCATATGAAGAACCAAAACCTTGCATGACCAAGAAAGATGACCATCAAAAAGGATGAAAGCAAAAGGCAAATGCATTACAAGGACAAGCACCGCATTTGTTACAATTGACGTGAAAAGGGTCATCTATTCAAGGTTTGTCCAAAGGGTAAAACTCCTAAGCCTAACTTGGCAAAACATTCAAATATGCTTAGGAGACCCAAATTTGACTCTTATGCTAGAAAGGTTATGAGTTCACCATATTCTAGGACCAAGGCTATTTGGGTGCCTAAGTCCTTATTGGCTAACCTTGATGGACCCATCATGAGATGGGTACCAAAATGTACTTAATAATTTTTGCAGGTACCTAGAGATGATATGAAGCTTTGGGGTGCTTGAGCAGTTTAACTCAATTCTTATCTCAAGCTATCAACCTTACATTGACTATTCTTTTAAGATTAGCCTAAAGATGAATTGAGTTGTTATATCACTAACTTCATATTCATCTCTAGCAAGATCTTGTGTTGTAGGGAATAAGGATTAATTTTTGTGGGAATAAAGCAAAAGGCCTACAACTATAGGATATCCAAAGGATGGTAATAATTAAATCTTAAGTGCACATTGCTTTTAATTAGTATATTTCTTTGTGTCTTTTGTAGCGATAAAGGAAAAATGAAGCACTTGAGAATGAACTTAAAATATTTTTACCTTGCTTTGGAAAAGATCTAATTATATGGTAGATTGCAAGTTCATTTTTTTATATTGTGACAATCTACATGCTTTAAAATTGGTTGTATGTATCTTATGGCATATTTCAAGTTAATCATCATATTATTGCCATGACCTAGACATAAAGAGTATTATCCCATGTTCTTAAATGAATAGAGTGCTAAGTAAGAAATTCAAATTCTTAAAGCACTTATCAAAAGGGGAATTCTCTATATGACTAGAGTTGTGAGACTAATGTTTCTATCTAAGTGTTTATGTAGTCTCACAACATGAGAATGTGTTTCCCAAATGGAGTGTGCCATTCAACATTCAAAGAAGATCGAACCAATACTATGTGATGTATTCATTCTTGTTTAAATTGGTTTTGAGTCTTCTACATTAATCACTCACCATGCTATGAATTAAACTTGTCATGTAAACTTAATTAAATAATCATGCTACTTTCATCTTTTTTACAATTGATGTTATGCATGATGCTTGTAAGGGTAATTTAGTTCATATCATGAGGTTTCCTTGTTTTAGTAACCTTCTTGTCATTCATATACTAGAGGTTGCTAAATAGGAAACTATTGCTTGTGTTACTAATACAATATCTTTTAAGATATTTCATGGAAATTCATAAGTAGAGATTGTGCTCTTTCAATTGGTAAAATCACAAGCTTTAAAGGTTAATCTTCACCTAAAAGAAAGATTAGGAATGCTCAAGGCAAAGGTATGGAACAAATTACTTCAATTGGTAGTTGATCAATAGTAGTTCATTCCAAGTGGCATTCTTTAATTGGTAATAATATATTCTATGGAAAGGAATGTCAATATGAAGGTTAAATTCCTTTTGGCTTAAATTTGTAAATTAGTGCATATTGTGAATTCACTGCTCCATGTGCATTAACTTAAAAGGAATTTAATTTATGCCTTTACGCCTAATAAATGATGATTTGTTTGCCATTCATATATAGATATCATCATTCATTAAATACTTCCTTATACTACTAATACCTCTTTTCAAAGTGTTTTATCGACTAGTTTTAAAAGGAAAAGAGATAACAAAGAAGGAAGTCTCCACAAATGATGAAAAGAAGAATACTAAGGTGACACCACCACAGATAGTAAGATCTGTCAAATTGGTATAACAAATGGTACATTCTATATGGTGGTAAGTATTCTTAGGCATAAGTTAATTCATTGCAAATTTGTCATGCCTTGACCATGATATGTAATATACTCCTCATGAGACTCTTAACTGAATTGAAAGTGCATGTGGCAAGTCATTCAAATACTTGATACGCATATCTAGTGGGAGAACATTGTATATCTTGTGTCATAGAGAATAAGTTTCCCTTGAGTAAGCTATACTAAGACAATCCATAATGGTTAATTTGTATCTCATTCATACAGATTGTAATCTTTGTTTTCTAAATAGCTACTCTTGATGCAGTTTAAAATTCCTTTATCGTTAAATCTAAAAGTGCATAAGAATTTTTTTGTTGATATTCATGACATACATTTGCACTAACATGGATATGATTTTTAAACTGTAAAATGTACAATTAGTGATCCATGCTCTCTAAATTTTGGAAACCCATATTTTGATATCTTAGAAATCTACTTCAATCGATATCCATATGCTTCACATTGAATTGGATCACTAAGTTGTAAATTCCATGCATAACTTGTCTTTATGATATGAATGCTTGTGCGACTACCTTGATAAGCTAGGTGCACCCAAAGTCAAGGTAGGTTCATCATCAAGAAGGCAACACAATGATGTATTAATAAAAGGAGAAAAGGCTCCTATTCTTAACTCTAGTTTTTATCTATGTGATTAAATAATGACTTGAAACCATGTAAGATGGTTGTCAAGTATATGTGGGTGCCTACACAAAGAGAAAGGCCACAATAAGGATTGTGTGGGTACTCAAGGCTCTTACTACTAATCTCAAAGGACCCAATTCAAATTGGGTACCAAGATATGAAGCTTAAACTTGTTTTGCAGGATCACTCCTTCAATGGATCAAGTTGGGTGCTCGATAATGAATCCACTAAGGAAAAAGAAGCACTTGAGGATATACATCAGTTGTTGATTATGAAATAAAGGTCTAATTGGAAGTTGAATGAATATTATCATATGGTGAACAATCCAAAATTATGTGACGTATTCTCTATCTAGTTAATTTGGATTTGATTCTTCTATATTAGACACTCGCCATAATATGGATTAAGTCAGCCCTTTAGACTTCATTGAATAACCATGCATATTATCCATGTCATTCAAAATATATTGTGCATGAGGGTTCAAGGAAATTTAGTCCATATTATGATGTTTCTATATTTTAGCAACACACTTGTCTTCCATATATAAAGGGTTGCTAAATAAGAAACTAGCACTTGTGCTACTAATGCCATCTCTTGTGTTGAATTTATCCATAGAAAATCTATGTTAAGAGATGGTGCTTGTTTTAAATTGGATAAATCACAAGCTTAAAGGATACTATTCAACTAAAGTAAGATGAAGTTGATAAGAGACGAAGGTATGAAAACTTACTCTCATCCAGTTGCTTTAGTATTATATCCTTAGTGGGATGTACCATAGTATAGGTTAATTTCCTTGCAATATAAAATGTTCAATAATGCATATAACTTTGACATCAACTATATGTGTGCACTAATTTAAAGGAATTTAGTCTATCCTTTTGGGTTTCAATATTGATGATTCATTTGTCATCCACATATAAGGATAATCATTTGTGAAACCCTCCCTTGTGTTTTTAATGCTCTCTTTTCTAAGTGTTTCAACAAGGTCCTTCCAAGTGCTTTCAAGATGGATTCAAAATCTACGGATATAAGAGTCTTGGTTCTTTCAATCATTGAGTCTCAATGGGTCTCATATCAAGTATAATCGAACCAAGAAAAGATGAATAAAGTTCAAGATCACTTGGTTGGATGAAATCATAAAAGAAAAGAAAGCACAATCATTCAAGAAGGGAGCTACACTTTTTGTCAACCAAATAATGAAGATGTAGTGACATATTTATATGATATCCTTCATTATGAGGTTTGAGGTTCATATTAGCATGCTTTACCCTTTAGGATTTCAATTGATATACTTTCAGTTCTTAAATTTTCAATTGGTTTGTTTTTCATCATCTATGTAAAGCATGTTATGTTAAACCAAGATATAGTGCAAACTTCACCTTTAACCTCGTATTGTTGATGTGCATAAGTGTACTTTGTGTACTCTTGCATGCACAAATTGAGGAAGAGTTTAGCATATATCTTGTGAGGCTAATGATTTCTTCAAGTTCATGTTTTGTAGTCTCACACCTTGGAGAACATTAAATGAGGATGAGTGGTTCCAAGGAAATTATCAAATATTTACCACATGTCACCCCATGGATTAGTTCTATTGGGGAACGATATGTGTTCTCTAGCATAAATTCAATTATTTTAAATATATTATGCCTTGACCAAGATATATGATGAACTCCTCTAAGAATCTTAATTGAATCAAGTGCATGTTACAAGTAATTCGAGTACTTGATGCATACATTTAGGGGAAGCTCATTCTATATCTTGTGTCCTTAAAGACTAACATTTTCTTTTAGTGAATTTGTGTAGTTCTTTGAAGAGAATGAGTTTCTCTTGATCGTTTAAAGAGGATAAGTTTCTCTTTGAAATGTGAAGTCTATCAAAAACTAAGATAGAAATTCATGATTATAATGAAGACCATATGGCATGGAACAAAGGTGTGTCACTCCATGAACTATTGTATTACATTTGTGTATCTAGGCTCTTACAAGTTAGTGTATACATGTATATGCAATATCTTAAGTCACATCATAAGGTTGCACTTGAATCTTGGATTAAAATATTGCATATCATGTCTATTAGTATACCTTTTGATTATGAGTAATTCCTTAAATTGGTGCAAATTCATATTTTCATACTTTATTTGTACCAAGGTTCAAATTGTAGAACTTAATCCTCTGGCCTCATAAGTCCAAGTGCATAAGCTAAACAAGTATTCATCACTTGTATGCATACATTTAGGGGGAGAATGGTCTATAATTTGAATCTTTGAGACTAACTTCATTTTCAAGTCTATTATGTGTGTAGTATCAAATTAGAAAGGAATCTTCAAGCAAAGACAATCGCTTCCACTGCAAAATTTGATGGGTATCAAAGATTCTTTGCTCCAATAAATGTATCTTCTATACATTTCATAAGAGAATGAGTTTCTCTTGTATATGCTACTCCAACGTCATCTAAAATTGGTAAATATGTATCACATCCTTTTGGATTGCAAATGTCTGAAGTATTATAGCTTATAAATTCTCTTGTCTAGAACTTAATTGATTAAATAGTGCACATGTTCCTTATGTTGCATGATTATGTTCAATTGATACTCCTTGTATGCCAATGGTACTTTAAGTTGCAAATAAGTACTCTCAACAGGTATCAATTGAATTCATATATATGTGCACTAAAACTTGAGGAGAACTTAGTGTAATATGCAATTAGTGATCTGATTATCTATCAAATTGTATCAATTGGTGGTTTTCAATTGATATTTTTCGAACATGATCACTAGTTGTATAATCCATACTTGTGCAATTTTCATGTCGCCTCTTGTTATGATAAGAAAATTGTAATACTCAAAATTCTAAATAAAGAATATAGAGAGATCTTCTCATTCTATGTGCCTTATTTGCATCATAAAAAGGACACACATATAATTAAGAGGGATTAATCAGAACAAATGATACTAAATAAAACAAAGTGCATCTCGTTAGAGTTTTATATGTTGGTACATTAAATAAAATAACAAGGATAAAAATAATAATATAATAATTACTAGAAAGTTTGAGTCCTAAATTGAAAATTAGGGTTTGAATTAAGAGAAGGGAAGAGCTGAGAAAAATACTACATAAAATAAAATAAAAGTCAGAATAAATACCTTTCACACTTAAATTATTAAACTATATATTTTAAATTGAGGACAAGTTATTCACAAAGTTTGAATTTAAACTTGAATTCAAATTGGATTTCAAAATGGAGAAAAAGAAATGGAGAAGAAAAGAATAAAACAAAACTAACCTAACTGGGCCACGACTTCGTTTTCGGCCCATTTCCCCTTTCCTTCTATTCCCCCATGGCCCAGCTCCTTCCACCAACCAGCCCACCCGCGCGCCTGTGATTCTCACTTAGTCACTTACACGTGGGGCCGCCGGGGCAGGAGTGCGCCCACGCGCTTGTCACTTATTCCGTGCGCACGCCCTCGACTCTGCGGTCACTGCCGTGTGGGACGACTTTGTCAGACTTATCTCCCTCCTCACAACAACCTCCGCTCAGCGCGCCGTGAACGCCGAGCTCCGCACGCGCGCGATTTCCGCAGCCCGAGCGCAACCAACCTCGGACCCGCCTCCTATAAGACCTATGTCTTTCCTCGGTACCCAAGCCATAGCCGTGCGCGCCATCGCCTAGCTTCGCCGCACACCGAGAGAAAGGGAAGTGCGACGCCGCCCAGGAATCTCGCTCGCGCCGCCGCCGTGGGGTGGTCTGCTCGGCTACCGGCTCTAGGACGTCGGCAACCATCGTGGGTATTCCCGGGGTCGCACCGAAGAAGTCCGTGTGGTCGCCAGGCCAGCTCGGTGGGCGAAACCTCGCTAATTTCTCGCCGTGAGTTACAAGCCACCGTGAATCCGCCCCTTGTCGTGGCTAGCTTTGTTCCGACCGCCAATCTCGGTGAGCTTACTCCCCATCGCCTCGTACTGTTGTCCCCTTCGCGAAGCATTGCTCGGATCGAAGAATAGCCTTAGGGATCGTTGAGCGCGCGGGGTCCGGTGATGGCGCCGCCACGGATGGATAGCGCCGCCGCGCTCTCTCGTCGGGATGGGGGGAGAACTTTGCCGCCGTCGGTTTGGCGATGAATGGCTAGGATTAGATGTTAACAGACCCCTTCGCCCGATCTGATCTGGGCCGTAGATCGGCGGATGGGCGGTGTTGAGCTGTGTGCGTGACTTGAAAATCTGAATCGTTGGATGAAGATCCAACGGGTACGATTGCGTACCGGTTCAGTGTTATGAAAATCTAATCCGGACCGTATCCTTTAAATCCAACGGCTCTGGTTGTTTCTTAACCCTTCGGCCTGGCCTTCTTTCAAAAGAGCCCTCGGGGTTTTGTGGAATCAACCCGCCGTCCATCTGTAGGTTAATCCTGAGTCTAGGAAAACTTGCGATCTAGCCCCTGCATTCTTATAAAATTGTGCGCCCAGTCCAGGAATTAAAGAAAATAGGAAAAAGAGATTTAGAAATTAATTTTGAGTATAAAAATAATTGTAAAATTTGTATAATCCATAGAAAATTCATATGTAGTCCAAATTAATCCATTCAAATTCTAATAATTTTGTAATATTATTGTTAATCCTTTTGTACCACTGTTTTGACATGAATATCACAATAAAATTTATATCCTATTTAATCTTGTACAAAACACATAAAATCTTTAGAAATCCATAACTTGAAATCTATAACTCCAAAGTTAATGATTCCTGTTCCTGTGATCTTATTTCAATATGTAGATCATTATTATGTATTTTGCATATATGTTTGGTGTAATGTTAATTTTGCCTATACATGTTTGTATGTATTGCTACGTTTAGCAGTGAGGACACGAGTCACCAAAGAGCAAGTTGGTACCTGAAATCTCAAGTCCCAGGCAAGTTGTGCCCTTGATCACTTCTTTTTACCCACTCATGTTCTAATTAAACATAATGATCTGCATAGGTTAATTTTGATGGGACCCAATAGGTTACCCTAGTTTGTCTATCTTTATACCTTGTTTACCACTGAACCTTTTGGGTAGTACTTGCTAGTGCTTTATGTGGTTTTGGGTATGAAGGTACATTATTCATGATCCCACTTTTATTATATGTTTATTATTACTGTTCATGATAAGATCATTATGTTAATTGGAACATGGAGCGACCACCCGGGAAAACAGTGCTACCACAAGGGAGGAATGGGACCCCTTGGCTGATTAATTAGGAAAGCTAGTGGAAGACTACCTTACCCGAAAGGGGCAAGGGCAGTAGGGGAGTGGTCAGTGTAGGGAGGCCCTCGGGAGGATTTTGCTGCGATGGCAGTCCTGCAAGGGATTCCTGCTAGGGAAGCCCTCGGGAGGATTTTGCCGCGGTGGCGGTCCTGCAAGGGATTCCTGCATTGGAACTTCCTATAAACTGTAGCGGGTTTTCTAAAGCTAGTGGAACTTTGTAAAGGCCTCGTAGTGTTACCCTGCCTCGCCTCCTCGGTAGAGGTGTATGGGAAGTCGCGATCCCTTGGCAGATGGGTAACATGACTTGTGGGTAAAGATGCGCAACCTCTGCAGAGTGTAAAACTGGTATACTAGCCGTGCTCACGGTCAAGAGCAGCTCGGACCCTCACATGATTAATTTATGGAACTAAATTCAATTTGTCATATGCATTGCATCGCAGGTGATGTTGTTACTTTTATTCTACTACTTAATTGGGTTTGGTATTTACTTATACTTAGTAATTGCTAATAAAATTTTGACCAACATTAAAAGCAATGCTCAGCTTCAACCATCCTCTTTGGTAAGCCTTACACTTCACGTGAGCTCCCACCTTTGGCGAGTTCATGCACATTATTCCCCACAACTTGTTGAGCGATGAACGTATGTGAGCTCACTCTTGCTGTCTCACACCCCCCCACAGGTCAAGAACAGGTACCGCAGGATGAGGCGCTTGGAGGATGCTGCGATGTGTTCGCGAGAGGTCTAGGCCGTCGTCTCCCAGTCAACTTTGGGTTGCTGGACCGTTGTCTCCTTATAATGTAATTATTTATTTTTATAACTCCTGTTATATATAAAGATGTGACATTCGATCCTGTGCCACTATACATCATATGTGTGAGACTTGGTCCCAGCATACCTGGTGTTTATGTTCGCGCCCGGGTCTTGGTGCCCCTAAAACCCGGGTGTGACAGAAGTGGTATCAGAGGAATGTTGACCGTAGGACGAAACCTAGATAGAACTGGACAACCATTCTTTACTTACCTTACTCTGATTCTCTTCTAAACTTATCTTAATCTTTTTCTCATCTATTTCCGCTTACTCTGATTATTCTTATCTTTTCTTTCTAAAAGACAAATGTGGATTTTACACTTTGAAATCCTGTGACTGAAGTGACCTTTAGGAATAGGAGACCTAATCCTAGGAACAAAAACAAAACTATTTTTATAAGTGTCTATGTATTTGAATGTTTGCTCTTATGATATATGTCTGATTTGGATCTTTGTTTGAGTGTGATGGGTTGTGGATCAATGTCCACAATTACATCTGCATATACATCTAGGCATAAAGGATAGCATTTGTAAGATAACTAGACAATCTAGATTATCCCCTTAGAATATATATATATATAGTATTCCGTATCTATCTCATCTTGACATATTCTATCTTACCTTTGGACATTCACCTCGTACAACTAATTACCCTAGTCTTGACATAGAATATCTGGCCCAGCCCTGCCAAAGAAGTTTCAGTACATAACCAACTATTAGCTTATTCATTCTGTCTACTAAATGATTCCCTTGCAAAGCTATCTTACCATATGCTTCTAACTTAGATGGTCAATACCAGGCGGGGTGGTGGAATTGATTTACCTCCTAATCGACACACTCGGTGGATATATCGACAACCCCAACCACAGCCAGCAGAGATGAATCCTCCTAATCCCCCACCAGGCGGAGTCGATCCACTAATTGCAGCTCAAATGAGGATGATGCAGCAAATGGCTGACACTCTGGCAGATATGCGCACCCAAATGCAGCAAGAACGCCAGGAAATGCGCCAGGAAAGAGAGGATGCACGTCGGGAAATGCACCAAGAGCGGGAAGAGATACGCCAGGAGAGAAGGGTGCAACAACAGCAGCTGCAACAACAACTTCAACAACAACAGCAACAGCAACAGGTGCCATTGCCTCCACCTCCACCACCAGTTCCACCCCGAGATAAGCATCGGGAATTCATGAGCCACAAACCACCAACCTTCTCCAACTCCACGGATCCACTGCAAGCTGACGACTGGCTAAAGTCTATAGAGAAGATGCTCAACATAGCTCAGTGCTCGGACCGAGAGAAAGTACTCTACGCATCAGGTCGTCTTGCTGGTCCTGCTGCGGATTGGTGGGATGCGTACTGCGCTGCTCATGTTGCTGTCGATACAATTACCTGGGCAGAATTCTCCACACAATTCAGAAATTACCATATTCCTGCTGGACTCATGAAGATTAAGAGGAAGGAGTTTCTATCCCTCAAGCAAGGAAGTATGTCCGTGAGTGAATATAGGGACAAATTCATCCAGTTATCTCGATATGCTCCCAGAGATGTTGAGGATGATGAGCAAAAGCAGGAGCTTTTTCTGGACGGGTTAATTGGACCCTTGCAATATCAGCTGGTATCACACACATTCCCATCCTTCCAAAGGCTACTGGACAAAGCTATTGCTGTAGAAAACAAGAGGAGTATATTTGGAGAGAAAAGAAAGGCTGCTAACCAAGGGCAGGCTGGAGGTAGTTCCCGTCCTCGCTATACTACCACTCCCAATACACCAGCTAGTGGCAGTTCCGGACAACAAACTCAACAGGCACCAACTGCTCCTCCAAAAGCAAGCACTCCAGTAGGACCCGTTGCTCCTAACACAACCGCCAACAGGGCATGCTTCAAGTGTGGACAACCGGGACACTACGCCAACTACTGTCCCAACAGAGCTGCCTACACTACACCGGCTCCGATGAAGCAAGGACAAGTCTCGGCAGGAAAGAGTCAGCCTCTATCTATCAACCGGGGACATGCCCATCATGCAGAAGTAGAAACTGAACCAGGCGAACTTGAAATTCAAGAAGAAGAGCCAGTTGAAGATGAAGTAGTTGGGGAAGAAGTCAACGAACAACAAGAATAGAGATAAACATAAATATAGATACATATATATATTTCGCTATTTGTAAGACCTAAATATTAGTTTAGCTACTAGTTAGTATTTTACTATTTTAGTGATAATAATAAGGTCTATTAACCCTATATTTTGTTAAAGAATTATGCATCATGCCGAGATCTCTTTGTTTGTGCATATGTTCCGAGAACAATATAAGCATACATCCCTTTTATTACTAATCTCGAGGACGAGATTATTTTTAAGGGGGGTAGGATTTGTAATACTCAAAATTCTAAATAAAGAATATAGAGAGATCTTCTCATTCTATGTGCCTTATTTGCATCATAAAAAGGACACACATATAATTAAGAGGGATTAATCAGAACAAATGATACTAAATAAAACAAAGTGCATCTCGTTAGAGTTTTATATGTTGGTACATTAAATAAAATAACAAGGATAAAAATAATAATATAATAATTACTAGAAAGTTTGAGTCCTAAATTGAAAATTAGGGTTTGAATTAAGAGAAGGGAAGAGCTGAGAAAAATACTACATAAAATAAAATAAAAGTCAGAATAAATACCTTTCACACTTAAATTATTAAACTATATATTTTAAATTGAGGACAAGTTATTCACAAAGTTTGAATTTAAACTTGAATTCAAATTGGATTTCAAAATGGAGAAAAAGAAATGGAGAAGAAAAGAATAAAACAAAACTAACCTAACTGGGCCACGACTTCGTTTTCGGCCCATTTCCCCTTTCCTTCTATTCCCCCATGGCCCAGCTCCTTCCACCAACCAGCCCACCCGCGCGCCTGTGATTCTCACTTAGTCACTTACACGTGGGGCCGCCGGGGCAGGAGTGCGCCCACGCGCTTGTCACTTATTCCGTGCGCACGCCCTCGACTCTGCGGTCACTGCCGTGTGGGACGACTTTGTCAGACTTATCTCCCTCCTCACAACAACCTCCGCTCAGCGCGCCGTGAATGCCGAGCTCCGCACGCGCGCGATTTCCGCAGCCCGAGCGCAACCAACCTCGGACCCGCCTCCTATAAGACCTATGTCTTTCCTCGGTACCCAAGCCATAGCCGTGCGCGCCATCGCCTAGCTTCGCCGCACACCGAGAGAAAGGGAAGTGCGACGCCGCCCAGGAATCTCGCTCGCGCCGCCGCCGTGGGGTGGTCTGCTCGGCTACCGGCTCTAGGACGTCGGCAACCATCGTGGGTATTCCCGAGGTCGCATCGAAGAAGTCCGTGTGGTCGCCAGGCCAGCTCGATGGGCGAAACCTCGCCAATTTCTCGCCGTGAGTTACAAGCCACCATGAATCCGCCCCTCATCGTGGCTAGCTTTGTTCCGACCGCCAATCTCGGTGAGCTTACTCCCCATCGCCTCGTACTGTTGTCCCCTTCGCGAAGCATTGCTCGGATCGAAGAATAGCCTTAGGGATCGTTGAGCGCGCGGGGTCCAGTGATGGCGCCGCCACGGATGGATAGCGCCGTCGCGCTCTCTCGTCGGGATGGGGGGGAGAACTTTGCCGCCGTCGGTTTGGCGATGAATGGCTAGGATTAGATGTTAACAGACCCCTTCGCCCGATCTGATCTGGGCCGTAGATCGGCGGATGGGCGGTGTTGAGCTGTGTGCGTGACTTGAAAATCTGAATCGTTGGATGAAGATCCAACGGGTACGATTGCGTACCGGTTCAGTGTTATGAAAATCTAATCCGGACCGTATCCTTTAAATCCAACGGCTCTGGTTGTTTCTTAACCCTTCGGCCTGGCCTTCTTTCAAAAGAGCCCTCGGGGTTTTGTGGAATCAACCCGCCGTCCATCTGTAGGTTAATCCTGAGTCTAGGAAAACTTGCGATCTAGCCCCTGCATTCTTATAAAATTGTGCGCCCAGTCCAGGAATTAAAGAAAATAGGAAAAAGAGATTTAGAAATTGATTTTGAGTATAAAAATAATTGTAAAACTTGTATAATCCATAGAAAATTCATATGTAGTCCAAATTAATCCATTCAAATTCCAATAATTTTGTAATATTATTGTTAATCCTTTTGTACCACTGTTTTGACATGAATATCACAATAAAATTTATATCCTATTTAATCTTGTACAAAACACATAAAATCTTTAGAAATCCATAACTTGAAATCTATAACTCCAAAGTTAATGATTCCTGTTCCTGTGATCTTATTTCAATATGTAGATCATTATTATGTATTTTGCATATATGTTTGGTGTAATGTTAATTTTGCCTATACATGTTTGTATGTATTGCTACGTTTAGCAGTGAGGACACGAGTCACCAAAGAGCAAGTTGGTACCTGAAATCTCAAGTCCCAGGCAAGTTGTGCCCTTGATCACTTCTTTTTACCCACTCATGTTCTAATTAAACATAATGATCTGCATAGGTTAATTTTGATGGGACCCAATAGGTTACCCTAGTTTGTCTATCTTTATACCTTGTTTACCACTGAACCTTTTGGGTAGTACTTGCTAGTGCTTTATGTGGTTTTGGGTATGAAGGTACATTATTCATGATCACACTTTTATTATATGTTTATTATTACTGTTCATGATAAGATCATTATGTTAATTGGAACATGGAGCGACCACCCGGGAAAACAGTGCTACCACAAGGGAGGAATGGGACCCCTTGGCTGATTAATTAGGAAAGCTAGTGGAAGACTACCTTACCCGAAAGGGGCAAGGGCAGTAGGGGAGTGGTCAGTGTAGGGAGGCCCTCGGGAGGATTTTGCTGCGATGGCAGTCCTGCAAGGGATTCCTGCTAGGGAAGCCCTCGGGAGGATTTTGCCGCGGTGGCGGTCCTGCAAGGGATTCCTGCATTGGAACTTCCTATAAACTGTAGCGGGTTTTCTAAAGCTAGTGGAACTTTGTAAAGGCCTCGTAGTGTTACCCTGCCTCGCCTCCTCGGTAGAGGTGTATGGGAAGTCGCGATCCCTTGGCAGATGGGTAACATGACTTGTGGGTAAAGATGCGCAACCTCTGCAGAGTGTAAAACTGGTATACTAGCCGTGCTCACGGTCAAGAGCAGCTCGGACCCTCACATGATTAATTTATGGAACTAAATTCAATTTGTCATATGCATTGCATCGCAGGTGATGTTGTTACTTTTATTCTACTACTTAATTGGGTTTGGTATTTACTTATACTTAGTAATTGCTAATAAAATTTTGACCAACATTAAAAGCAATGCTCAGCTTCAACCATCCTCTTTGGTAAGCCTTACACTTCACGTGAGCTCCCACCTTTGGCGAGTTCATGCACATTATTCCCCACAACTTGTTGAGCGATGAACGTATGTGAGCTCACTCTTGCTGTCTCACACCCCCCCACAGGTCAAGAACAGGTACCGCAGGATGAGGCGCTTGGAGGATGCTGCGATGTGTTCGCGAGAGGTCTAGGCCGTCGTCTCCCAGTCAACTTTGGGTTGCTGGACCGTTGTCTCCTTATAATGTAATTATTTATTTTTATAACTCCTGTTATATATAAAGATGTGACATTCGATCCTGTGCCACTATACATCATATGTGTGAGACTTGGTCCCAGCATACCTGGTGTTTATGTTCGCGCCCGGGTCTTGGTGCCCCTAAAACCCGGGTGTGACAAAAATGCTAGGTGACATCTAGACTCCAGGTATCAAGATTTATCTTTCAATTAGTATGACAATATTCAGTTGATATCTTGGACCTATGTCACAATTATGCCAACAAGAGATTGCAAAATGAACTCTAAATACAACACAAGTGTGGAAAACCCCTTTGAAAAGGTAAAACACAAAGGTACATCACTTATGACACTTCTCCATTACCTTTGTGCCATCTAAGGATCATTTTCATGATAGTGTGTTCACATCTCGCTTAATCATAATTTATACCATTTATATTCTTTGTATCCTTTTTGGAGATTTATGACGAAGGGGGAGAAATTTTGCATTAAAGCTTACCTTTACTCTTATGTAACTAAGTGTTAGAATACTTTGAAGAAGGAGAGAAATAATTAACAAAAAGGGGAATCATAAGGAAAACATAAGATGTAGAAAGTTGATGAGTGCATACTATGTCATGAGCATCACGTTTATTTTATGACACACTGCACTACATCAATAGTATGATATAAGTTATCTCCATACTTTGACCCAAATATGTGCTTTTGGTATTTGAGTACAAAACTGGTATTTTCTGAAATGCACATATTTAGGGGGAGGAAACTATATCATAGGATTCAAAATCTTATTTATCAAATCTTATGTAAGCTTTAAATGTGTTGTCATCAATCACCAAAAAGGGGGAGATTGAAAGTGCATTCATCCCTTTTGTGAGTTTTGGTGATGTTGGGGGCCTTCGTCCTCCGAAGGTCCTCAAAAACATAATTTGACAATATTTTCCAAGTGAATTATATGAACAGGTATCTTCGGACTCAGATCATGAACATGGAGTACGGTCAGAACGAAGCCCAAGCCAGACGAAGGGGGATTAAGATGAAGGACGGGCTGATTACCAAGCTGTACGAAGGATGGTGCACAGCCGAAGCTATGCGCAGAAAGCTTCGTCGCGATAGCAGAAAGGGGAACCGACTTAAAGATGAAAAGACTACTTAGGCCTTAATAGATTCCCATAAGTCATTAGCAAATGTAATGGACATGAATGTAATTTTGCATGGGCTACGTCCCACGCCTATAAATAGATGAACAGTACTCTCGTACTGTTCACGTTGACTTGACATTTGCTTTCCGTCATCCTTGTACTCTTGCCTTCTTACAATTCGAAGGTACACTTGTAACCTGGAATCATTTCTATTTTTATATGATAATAAAATAGAAATGACGTTGTGATAATATTTAAATGTTTATATTACTCTTTATGTTGCATGTAAGTTCTTCGTCATAGTTTATTGTGCTTACGAAGATATGTTGTTTGTGACCTTCGTCCGGAACACATTATATCCCGAAGGGAAATAATGTTTCAAAGGACGAAGGACTTTATCATCTAACACTTTTTATGTTGCCTTGTTCTTAATCCGAAGCATTTGAGAACAAGTCCCCAACATTGGCGCCCACCTCCGGTGAACTCACTTCCACTCTTTGAGTTTTTTGAGCGCCCTCGGTGATCATCAACCTTCGCTATGGCGCCGAAGAAAGCTTCAGCAACTGGCACTGCAGCTCTCCAACCGCTGGACCACAATCAGGAGACTGTCTCTCTTCGGGAGGCCCGAAGCCAGAAGAGGAAAGCTGTCAGCCCGACGCCTCAAGAGGATGAGCTAGACCAAGAGATCAGAGATATGGAGATGCTTCATCAACAGGTGCAGAGGAAGAAGGAAAAGATGGCCAGGCTAGCCGAACTGCAAAGGCAGATAGACGAAGCTTCTGAAGAAGTTCGCCATCTTACCCACGATGAGCAGAACCGAAGGCCTCAACAAAAAGACCTTCATCAGGAGGGTTTCTTCAACGAAGATGACTGGTATGACAATTTCCATCATGGAAATTTTGTTTTCGATGATGCTTCTCCCCTGTCCGCTGAGCTGCAGGCTACACCTTGGCCTCCGTCCTATAAGCCGCCCCAGCTTCCCATATTCGATGGCCATTCAGACCCGAAGCAGTTTTTGATGAGCTACGAAGCAACAGTATCTTCGTATGGTGGCAATGCTGCAGTCATGGCAAAGTCTTTTGTTATGGCTGTCAGGAGTGTTGCTCAAACCTGGTATTCCTCCCTTCGACCAGGAACAATCACTTCATGGCAAAAACTGAAGGACATGTTGTTAACCAGCTTCCAAGGGTTTCAGACGAAGCCGGTTACTGCTCAGGCCCTGTTCCAATGCACTCAGGATCATGAAGAATACCTTCAGGCGTATGTCAGAAGGTTCTTGCGTTTGAGGGCGCAGGCACCAACGGTGCCCAACGAAATTGTCATTGAGGCCATGATCAAGGGACTTCGGCCTGGACCTTCAGCTCAATACTTTGCTAGGAAGCCTCCTCAAACTTTGGAGAAACTGCTCCAGAAGATGGACGAGTATATTCGTGCCGACAACGATTTTCGCCAAAGAAGGGAGGAGGCTTTCAGGTTTTCTGAAATGACCAGGGGCTTCGGAGGAAGATTCTATCCGAGGCATGTCAGGTCCATCCACAGCTCTACTCAAAATGATGATAAGGGGAGTCAGCAGAACAGGCCGCAGTGCTCCTCACAGGCTTCGGGGCAACAGCAAAGTTTCTTCCGGCCACCAGCTCCAAGAGGCAGAGGCGCCAGGGGCTTCGGCGGAAGATTCGGAGATCAACCAAGGAGAATGTTTTGCTTATTCTGTGGTGAAAACAAGGGCCATACCACCAGGATGTGCCATGTTACCATCCAGAAGCAAAAGGAGATAGCCGAAGCTGCAGCACAACAAGCTCAGCCGAAGCAGGTCATGCATACTACTTCATACCATTCGCCTTACATCCCAGAATACATAGGCAACCACCCTGCAGTTTCTGTTGCTTCGGCGAGTCAACCTCAAGCTTCCTGGCAACAGCCTCCGCCTCCACCACCGCTGCAATAAGGCCAACAGCCAGAAGGGAGCCAATATGCTCCACACCAAAGGGATCTCAGAGAACAATCTGAAGCTCGCACAGTCAATAGCACTGTGCCAGAGTCGAAGCACATCTATTGACAAATATCCTACCAGTTTTTTCCATTCAGCTCTACTTTCTGTGTAATAAAGGACATTTTTTAGTTTTCATGTAAAATTTTCTTTGCTTGCTACAAGTAAAATGTATTTTCTCAGGCTTAAGTTGCTGAAGCTTAAAAATTTGCGATAACAAGGAGGACCTTCGAATTATCAAAAAGTCGTTCTAAGGAACGCAGAGTAAGTTTGCTGAAATCACAAAAAGTCGTTCCAAAGGGAACGCAGTGTAAGTTTTCTGCTCCAAAGTCGTTCCTAAGGGAATGCAGAGCATACAGCGAAAAGTCAACGCTGATACCGCCTAAGTAAAGGGCGAAGAAGCTCCAAAGTCGTTCCTAAGGGAATGCAGAGCATACAGCGAAAAGTCAACGCTGATACCGCCTAAGTAAAGGGCGAAGAAGCTCCAAAGTCGTTCCTAAGGGAATGCAAAGCTTACAGCGAAAAGTCAACGCTGATACCGCCTAAGTAAAAGGCGAAGAAGCTCCAAAGTCGTTCCTAAGGGAATGTAGAGCTTACAGCGAAAAGTCAGCGCTGATACAAAAATATTTTGTGTTTTACGGGGATATGTGTGTATCTTCGGAACAAATGTCATCTACATAACATAACATCATCACATCATTTTGCATAGCATAAGCATCATACATCATGTTGCATATGGCAAAAGAAGGGGACACGGTATCAACCTTCGGAAGGATACTTTGAGAAAGTGAAAATCGTGCAAAGTCACAAAGGGATACAATATTGATCTTCGGAATATAGCTTCGGAGAATATTTTCATGAAGCTTAGATATCCTTCATCAGAGCACTATGAACATTGTCGTGATGCATAAAAGTTTTTCTATCTTTACGAAGCATGAAAAGAAGGGAAGGTGTTTTTTCGCCGAAGGCTCAAAACGGTACGTATGTAAAGTTTCATGCATCGTAAAGAATCGAGTCATTAAAAGCAAATATATCATAGGGTTACAAAATGTCACACATATTACATTTCAGAAGTCTTTACAAAAGTGCTTAATCTTCTCTCAAAACAACTTCGGCAGCTTCGTTCAGGAGTCGGTTAACAACTTCATCCATGATAGCTTCAGCCATCTTTTTAATTTCTTCGTCTCCTTTCGGGTGAGGGCCCGGAGACGCTTTAGTAGGATCTGAAGGAGGACATGATACGGCCACATTGCTATTACAAATTGCGAACGAAGTTTAAAATCAAAAATTACAACACAATAAAAACCATTAGCTAATAACTATTTGCCCTTCGGGCTCTGAGATTTTGTCAGCGGCCTTAGCTACTTCTCTAGCGTCGTGAATGCCCTTCTCACTTTTCTGAATAATTTCTCGGGCCATTTCTCGGCCACCATTGTCCCAGACGTCGGTGAAAAATTTTCCACCAGCCTGGCTAGCTTCGGCCGAGGGGTCTTTAATATCTTCAGGGGATAAGCTGGCTTCGGATTGTGCAAGAACCTTAACATGATCGCAGCCTTTTTTCTCCAGTATAGTAGCAATCCCCCTGGCACCCGAGAAGGCGCAAATGTCTCCACGACTGTTTAGAATTTCTTCGAAGGCTTCAGCTTCGTGGCAGATCCATTCGATCGGTCCTTCTGGGTTACCTCTCACAAAATCTTCTTCACTCGAAAATGCGCCAACGCTGGTGAAGCTGGTTTTTATTTTCTTTACACATTCCATGGATTTTTCGTAGCACCTTTTCTTAGAAGACCGAAGCTCTTCAACGGTTCCTTCCAAATGATTAGCCCATTGGTCGCTACATTCCCGCCTCGTTTCTTCAAGTATGCGTTCTTCTTTCGCTCGGGCCAATTGCTTCCGAAGATCGTCAATCTCGTGCTTTTGAGCTGCAATTTGTGCTTTGGACGCAGCTTCGTTCTCCTTTACTTTATCCACTAATGTAACTAGAATTTTGTCCTTTTCTAGGGCTTCGTTCCTTAATTTGATAACCTCTGTTCGAAGGTTGTTGAAGGCAATTTCATAGCTTTCATCTTCGGCATTCTTTTGCGCTCTCAGCGCGTTGCTTAGTATTAAACCCTATATGTAAAAAGTTAGTATAAGAATAAAACAATAGATTTCGAATCATAAAATTTCCAAAATGCGCAATTCTCGCACCTTCAGACTATTATATTGTCGGCGTTCCGAGACCGGGGGGTCCTCGAGCCGACGAGTGAGAGTGCCGCGTGCCCCAGCCCAGATGGGTCGAGCGCGTGGAGCGAGCGCGAAGGGGGGAACAGAGAGAGGGAGAGAGTCGGTGGCCGGAGCCGGGTCGTGAGGGAGTCGGAGGAATTCCCACGGCCTTCGTGTTCGTCCCGCGCCCAGGTCGGGTGCGCTTGCAGTAGGGGGTTACAAGCGTCCGCACGAGGTGAAGGGAGAGAGCGGCCCCGAGAGAGCGCCTGCCCCTGCCTTTCGTCCCCGTGAGGCCAACCTTCTCTAAGAAGGCCCTGGCCCTTCCTTTTATAGTCGTAAGGAGAGGGTCCAGGTGTACAAGATGGGGGTGTAGCAAGGTGCTACGTGTCTAGCGAGGGAGAGCTAGCGCCCTATGTACATGCCTAGGTGGCAGCCGGAGAGATCGTGGCACCCTGTTGGTGTGGCGTCGTGGCTGTTGGAGGAGTAACGGAGCCGGACGGGAGGACAGCTGTCGAGGTGGCTGGGTCCTTGCTGACGTTCTCCTGCTTTCGTAAGGGAGCTGGGAGCCGCCGTCGTCATGATCTAGCGGGGCGCCATCATGGCCTATCTGGCATAGCTGGCCAGATGGGACGCCGGTCTTGTTCTCTGCGACCCAAGTCGGCTCAGGGCAGGGTGATGATGACGCTTCCTGTTGACGTGGCGGTCTCGTATCCTAGGTCGGGCGTCGTGGAGGCTCCTCCGAGGCCGAGGCCGAGTCCATCCTGCAAGACAGAGACAGAGTCCGAGCCCTGGGTCGGGCGAGGCGGAGATTATTCGGCAGAGGCCGAGGCGGAGTCCGAGCCCTGGGTCGGGCGAGGCGGAGGTCGCCGTCTTCCGGGGCCTTAGCCCGAGTCCGAGCCCTGGGTCGGGCGGAGCGGAGTTCGCCGTCTTCCGAGGCCTTAGCCTGAGTCCGAGCCCTGGGTCGGGCGGAGCGGAGTTCGCCGTCTTCCGGGGCTTTAGCCCGAGTCCGAGCCCTGGGTCGGGCGGAGCGGAGTTCGCCGTCTTCCGGGGCCTTAGCCCGAGTCCGAGCCCTGGGTCGGGCGGAGCGGAGTTCGCCGTCTTCCGGGGCCTTAGCCCGAGTCCGAGCCCTGGGTCGGGCGGAGCGGAGTTCGCCGTCTTCCGGGGCCTTAGCCCGAGTCCGAGCCCTGGGTCGGGCGGAGTCTCCTATGGCACCACTGGCGAAGTCTGGTCGCCCGTCGGTCTTACCTTTTGCGTTAAACGCCCTGGTGACTCGGTCGGTTGGTGCGGTGATTTAGTCAGGGTTTCTCCTTATCGGAGGCGGGGCCTAGGGCGAGCCGGAGATGCGTCTGCCGTGAAAGAGGAGACCTCAGGCGAGACGGAGTCATCTTAGGGTCGGCTGCCCTCGCCCGAGGCTAGGCTCGGGCGTGGCGTGGTCAAGTCACTCGTATGGACTGATCCCTGACTTAATCAAACCCATCAGGCCTTTGCAGCTTTATGCTGATGGGGGTTACCAGCTGAGAATTAGGCGTCTTGAGGGTACCCCTAATTATGGTCCCCGACAGTAGCCCCCGAGCCTCGAAGAGAGTGTTAACACTCGCTTGGAGGCTTGCATCGCACTTTTTTGCAAGGGGACCAGCCTTTCTCGAAGGTACTTTGTTCCGGTGGGTGCGCGCGAGCGCACCCGCCAGGTGTAGCCCCCGAGGCCTCGGAGGAGTGGTTTCACTCCTTCGAGGTCTTAATGCCTTGCGCAATGCTTCGGCTGGTCTGGCGGTTCCCTCATGCGAGCAGGGCGTAACCCAGGTGCACTGTTGGGGCCCAAGTTCTCGGGCTGGTATGTTGACGCTGTCAACGGTTCGGCCGGAGCCGGGTTTGCGAGAGCAGCCCCCGAGCCCTCGCACGGAGCGAGAGGACGATCAGGGACAGACTCGACTTTTTATATACGCCCCTACGTCGCCTTTCCGCAAGGAGGAGGGGGGGGGGAGTGCGCCATGTTACCCTCGATGGGCACCGAACATGGTGTCTCCGGTGAGCTGCAATCGGGTAATCCGAGTGGACGTCCGTGCCCCGTTCGTTGGGGGTCGGCTAGGGGCCCGGAGGCACGCCCAAAAGTACCTGCGGGTGATCTGCCGGACCCGGTCCCCTGGCGACGGGGTCCGAGGGCTCGTTGCCTCCCTCCGATGGGATTCCGTTACAGAGTCGTTCCCGCTGGTCTCGGAAATGTCCTAGGGTACCTCGGGAGCGCAGCCCGAGCCTTGGTTATGTATCGAACGTACCCCTGGTCATCCCTCGCTCGGCGTCTGAGGCGGCTGTGAACCCTTCGACAGGCCAGCCTTCGAACCCCTGATCAGTAGGGGGCACGGAGCCCGAGTAGCCTGAGGCGGTCGTGGAACCTTTCGGGGGCCGACCTTCGAACCCCTGACCAGTAGTGGGTGTCGGGCCCACGCGATCTGAGGCGGCTGTTGAACCCTTCGGGGGGCCAGCCTTTGAACCCCTGATCAGTAGGGAGGCTCGGAGCCTAGTTCCTTCACGGGGAAGGATCCCTTTGGGGTTATCCCCCTTCTCGGTCCCTGTTGCAAGAGATAGAGAAAGAAGGAAAAGGGAAATGGGTTCGAAATTGAACGTCGTGGCGTACCTTTTTCGGCGTGGTCGTTTTGGCGAAGGCGAAACGTCACCAGCCGCTCCCGCTCGTAGCGCTGTCCGTCGAGCCGCGGAGTTAACGCGCCGGGGTGAGTAGTTGGCGAGGTTGCCGTTGCGCGTGCGCAAGCCGTTCGAGGTACGGGTCACGGACGCGTCGTCTTCACGCCGTGAGAGGGGGTTCTCTTGCTGCCTCCGGATGGGACGTGAGCCCGGCCGATGGCGTGACTGCTGCCCTCGCGCGCCTGCCACCGTCATCACTGCCGGCCCATTTTTGACCGCGTTTGACCGCTGCGCCAGGCTGGCGCCGCTGGATCGCAGGCTGGGCGGCCTCGAGTCGCGGTATCGGTTCCGCAATCGAGGAGGTGCGGTGGTGGAGCGAGAGGCGCGGCGGTTCGCATGCAGCGCCCGGCGCGCCAGTTGAACGACGCGTGGGCTTGAGCCGTCGCGCTGGCCTGTCAGGAGTCGGAGAGGCGCGTCCACTTGGCGCGGTTGCATGCCGCCTGCATGGCCGCTCGCCCCTTTTGCCCGTTGGTCTGGGCAAAAGTGGAGGGTTGCTTGTAACCGCTGGGCGGTTGCGTGCGTCGTGTGCGGCGGTTCGGCTTTCTCTGCTTGGAGTCGGTCTGCATGACAGGCGGGCCCCAGCCCCCGTGTCGCAGGGGAGGACTTTGGAGGCGTGTTGGAGAAGACTCCGCCCGTGACGGTTGAGGGCGCAAGCAGGGGGAGTTGCCTTTAAAAGGAGGGCGACCCTCTTCGTGAGGCGACCATGTCTCCTACCTCCCTTATGCATTGTGTCTTTCCATCTTCCGAGCCCCCGGATGGGGGGAAACCGCCGTCTTTTCGCTCCATCGCCGGAGGGACGCAACTCCGTGGGAGTTGGTACCTTTCAGCCATCGTTCGGCTTCAAGGATTTTCATCATGCAGCCCGGCTGCACCCCTCCACCGGCGATCGCCCAAGAGGGCGACCTCTGGCTTGATGGTGGGGGAAAGCGAGCCGGGCTGCGGTCTCTGCCCCTCCCTCGGCCTCAAGGATTTTCATCGCCAGGCCAAGAGGGAGGACGAGGCGAGCCAGGGAGCTGTCTCCGTGTGGGTCGGTTGCCCTCTTCTTCCCCGTGTTCCTGGGGTGAGAACGGCATCCTCCAGCATCACGGAGACTTCCTCTAGCCATGCCGGAAGTGGGGGGTCCCGAGGCGTCGGCGGACGGAACTGGCTTCTCTACTGATGAGATTGCCAACTCCGTCAGTAGCCCTGGGTCTCCGTCTCCCGGCCTGAATGGCTGGCTCTCGTCCTCGGGGGGTGAGAGTCTTTCCGCTGCCCCGCAGGTCCGCCCCTATCGAGTGGGGTTGTTCGTACCCGCGGGGGGGGGGGGGGGGAACCGGAGTTCCGTTTGTAGTGGCACTTCGGGTGCCGGGTTTTTTTTGTTCATTTCGGCTTTCGGGGCCTGAACATGTATGTAGCTCCGGCACAGAGCCGTGCTTTTTCCTCATTTCTGAGCAATAAGGCTTGCCTGTCGATTGTCTGAATCGCTTCACCAAGCATGAGTCGCCCCGTGTCCAGGTGACGAGTGAGGTATCCGTATCCCGGAGGCGTAGGAATCCCTCGGCTCGGTCGGACCTGTTGTCCGAGGCTCCTCTAGCTTAGTTAAAGAGACCCCTCGGCCGCTCTTCGACGAGCCGAGGCCAGGGGTAGCGATATCAGCACAAGCAGAGGCGTTGTTAGCTCGGAAATGAAACCTGGTTGGCCGGAGCTCAGCTGGGTCGTCTGCTGGCAGGATCGACGCTGGAGCTGATTGGCCGAGGCCTCGGACCGAGCTGGCGCCCTCGGAAGGTGGTCGGCCGAGGCCCCGGAGGTGGCCGGCCGAGCCGTCCGCTCGGGCCGGATTCTCGGGGAAGTCTCTGGCAGAGATTGCTCGAGCGCAGTGATGACGTCGTCCTTCGGAGCGGAGGCCCTCGGACCGCGTCGCCGCCCGAGGCTAGGTCGGGCCTTGCCGAAGGTGCTGTTGATGCCGAGGGTGTCGTCGCCCTCTCCCATCGTCAAGATCCGCGTCTGCAGGGTCAAGTCGTCTTGTAGCGTGGGCCTTGTGTGGCCGTTGAGGCCAGAACACACACCCTTGTTGCGTTGTAAAGCTGTGTCTCTTTTCCTCTTGTTTCGAGTATCTGGACTTTCTGTCGGTAGCAGGGATGTTAGTGCGAGCAAGAGTTGCTTCTCGCGGGAGGTGATGAGTGAGGTATCCGTATCCCGGAGGCGTGGGAGTCCCTCGGCTCAGTCGGCCTCGCCGCTTACGCGTACCTTTACCCATCCATGAGGCCCTGTTACCGACTCGGTCGAGAAGGCTCGAAGAACCGCTTCAACAGAAGAGCTTCCGTACGTAAAGACTCGTTCGATCCGCGGAGTCACTTTATCCGAGCGCGAGTTACTTATCGCAGAAGGTGATGAGTGAGGTATCCGTATCCCGGAGGCGTAGGAGTCCCTCGGCTCGGTCAGCCTTGACTGCTTACGTGTACCCCGTCGTTTCCAGGACCCACTTTCCGAAGTAGTCAAAAAGCACGAAAGATGTTCTGGTGAAAGAGGTTTTTTGTTCGAGGAAAAATTTGACGCAGAGGGGGTTAACCCCCTTTTAGCCCCCGAGGGAGGGTCGGGCTTTGCCGAGGCGAGGCCGACCCTTCCTTGTTGACTAAACTTTGCGTGGGTGCGAGGTATATGAACAACTTGGAAACATCTTAAGGGTAGAAGCGACGTAGCTGTTGGATGTTCCAAGCGTTGCCGTAGACCTCGCCTTGACTGTTGGCCAGCTTGTACGTTCCGGGCTTCAGAACTTTGGCGATGATGAACGGCCCCTCCCAGGGGGGCGTGAGCTTGTGCCTCCCTCGGGCGTCTTGCCGCAGCCGAAGCACCAGATCGCCCACCTGGAGTTCTCGGGGTCGGACTCCTCGGGCGTGGTAGCGTCTCAGGGACTGCTGATACCGCGCCGAGTGTAGTAAGGCCCTGTCCCGAGCCTCGTCCAGCTGGTCCAGCGAGTCTTCTCGGTTGGCTTGGTTGCTTTCTTCGTTGTAAGCCCTCGTCCTCGGGGATCCGTATTCCAGGTCCGTGGGCAGGATTGCCTCGGCCCCGTAGACCAGGAAGAACGGCGTGAAACCTGTGGCTCAGCTTGGCGTCGTCCTCAGGCTCCAGACCACCGAGGGGAGTTCCTTCATCCATCGCTTGCCGAACTTGTTGAGGTTGTTGTAAATCCGAGGCTTGAGCCCTTGTAGAATCATGCCATTGGCACGTTCCACTTGCCCATTCGACATGGGGTGAGCTACGGCGGCCCAGTCCACCCGGATGTTGTGATCCTCGCAAAAATCCAAGAATTTTTTGCCGGTGAACTGGGTGCCATTGTCGGTGATGATGGAGTTCGGGACCCCGAAGCGATGGATGATGTTGGTGAAGAACGCCACCGCCTGCTCGGACCTGATGCTGTTTAGGGGTCGGACCTCGATCCACTTGGAGAATTTGTCGATGGCGACCAGCAGGTGCGTGTAGCCCCCGGGCGCCTTCTGCAAAGGGCCGACGAGGTCCAGACCCCACACAGCGAAGGGCCAAGTGATGGGTATCGTCTGCAGAGCCTGAGCGGGCAGGTGGGTCTGCTTCGCATAGAATTGGCACCCTTCGCAGGCGCGAACAATTCTAGTGGCATCAGCCACCGCCGTTGGCCAGTAGAAGCCTTGGCGGAAAGCGTTCCCAACGAGGGTTCGAGGCGCTGCATGATGACCGCAAGCCCCCGAGTGTATTTCCTGCAGGAGGTCCTGACCCTCGGCGATGGAGATGCATCGCTGGAGGATGCCCGAGGGGCTGCGGTGGTAGAGCTCCTTCTCATCGCCCAGCAGGACGAACGATTTTGCTCGTCGCGCTACCCGCCGAGCCTCGGCTCGGTCGAGGGGCAGTTCTCCTCGGCGGAGATATTGCAGGTACGGGGTCTTCCAATCTTGATCTGGCACGACCCCGTTCTGCTCCTCCTCGACGTGCAGCGCCTCGCCCTCGGGCTCCGAGGGTTCCTCGGGTTGAGCCGAGGATGGCTCGGGCTGGGCCGAGGTTACCTCGGACGAGGCCGAGGGTGCCTCGGGCTCGGGCGCGTCGCCTATCTTGACGGAGGGTTGGTGCAGATCCCGGGCGAAGACGTCCGGGGGAACCGTTGTTCGCCCCGAGGCTATCTTCGCCAGCTCGTCCGCAGTTTCGTTGTAGCGCCGGGCGATGTGGTTAAGTTCGAGCCCGTAGAACTTGTCTTCCAGGCGTCGAACCTCTTCACAGTAAGCCTCCATCTTCGGGTCGCGGCAGTGGGAGTTCTTCATGACTTGGTCGATGACGAGCTGCGAGTCGCCGCGCGCATCGAGGCGTCGAACCCCTAGTTCGATGGCGATTTGCAACCCGTTGATCAGGGCCTCGTACTCAGCCACATTGTTGGACGCCGGGAAATGGAGGCGGAGCACATAGCGCTGGTGTTTTCCGAGGGGCGAGACGAAAAGCAGGCCCACGCCAGCTCCCGTCTTCATCAGCGACCCGTCGAAAAACATGGTCCAGAGCTCTGGCTGGATCGGAGCCGTTGGCAACTGGGTATCGACCCATTCGGCTACGAAATCCGCCAGTACCTGGGACTTGATGGCCTTCCGAGGGGCGAACGAGATCGCCTCGCCCATGATTTCCACCGCCCACTTCGCGATCCGTCCCGAGGCTTCTCGGCACTGGATGATCTCCCCCAGGGGGAAGGATGACACCACAGTCACCGGATGGGACTCGAAGTAATGTCGCAGCTTTCGCCTCGTCAGGATCACTGCATATAGCAGCTTCTGGACTTGTGGGTAGCGGATCTTGGTCTCGGACAGCACTTCGCTGACGAGGTAGACTGGCCTCTGAATGGGCAAAGCATGCCCCTCTTCCTGCCTTTCGACTACGATCGCGGCGCTGACCACCTGAGTGGTTGCGGCGACGTAGACCAGGAGGGTTTCTCCATCCGCTGGGGGTACCAAGATGGGCGCCTGTGTGAGGAGTGCCTTCAGGCTCCCGAGGGCTTCCTCGGCCTCGGGAGTCCAAGTGAAGCACTCGGCCTTTCTTAAGAGGCGGTACAGGGGCAGGCCTCTTTCGCCGAGGCGCGAGATGAAACGGCTCAAGGCCGCGAGGCATCCCATGACCCTCTGTACGCCTTTTAAGTCTCTGATGGGCCCCATGTTTGTGATCGCTGCGATCTTCTCCGGGTTGGCTTCGATGCCCCGCTCGGAGACGATGAACCCCAAGAGCATGCCTCGGGGCACCCCGAAGACGCACTTCTCGGGATTGAGCTTGACGCCCTTCGCCTTGAGACACCGAAATGTCAGTTCGAGGTCGGAGAGAAGGTCGGAGGCTTTCCTCGTCTTGACTACGATGTCATCGACGTAGGCCTCGACCGTGCGACCAATGTGTTCACCGAACACATGGTTCATGCACCGCTGGTACGTTGCACCCGCGTTCCTCAAACCGAACGGCATTGTGATGTAACAATACATGCCGAAGGGCGTGATGAAAGAAGTCGCGAGCTGGTCGGACTCTTTCATCTTGATTTGATGATACCCTGAGTAAGCATCGAGGAAAGACAGGGTTTCGCACCCTGCAGTGGAGTCCACGATTTGATCGATGCGAGGCAGAGGGTAAGGGACCTTCGGACATGCTTTGTTGAGACCAGTGTAGTCTACACACATCCGCCATTTCCCCCCTTTTTTCCTCACAAGCACAGGGTTGGCAAGCCATTCGGGATGGAATACCTCTTTGATAAACCCTGCTGCCATCAGCTTGTGGACCTCCTCGCCTATCACCCTGCGCCTTTCTTCGTCGAATCGGCGCAGAGGTTGTCTGACCGGTCGGGCCCCGGCCCGAATATCCAGCGAGTGCTCGGCGACTTCCCTCGGTATGCCGGGCATGTCCGAGGGACTCCACGCGAAAACGTCGGCGTTTGCGCGGAGAAAGTCGACGAGCACTGCTTCCTATTTGGGGTCGAGCCCGGAACCGATCCGGATCTGCTTGGAGGTGTCACCACTGGGGTCGAGAGGGACGGCCTTAACCGTCTCCGCTGGCTCGAAGTTGCCGGCATGCCGCTTCACGTCCGGCACCTCTCGGGAGAGGCTTTCCAGGTCGGCAATGAGGGCCTCGGACTCGGCGAGGGCCTCGACGTACTCCACGCACTCCACATCGCATTCGAAGGCGTGTTTGTACGTGGGGCCGACGGTGATGACCCCGTTGGGGCCCGGCATCTTGAGCTTTAGGTAGGTGTAGTTGGGGATGGCCATGAACTTCGCGTAGCATGGCCTTCCCAACACTGCGTGGTAGGTTCCTCGGAAACCGACCACCTCGAACGTCAAAGTCTCCCTTCGGAAGTTGGAGGGTGTTCCGAAGCAGACAGGGAGGTCGAGCTGTCCGAGGGGCTGGACGCGCTTCCCGGGAATGATCCCGTGGAAGGGCGCAGCACTTGCTCGGACAGAGGACAGGTCGACGCGCAGGAGCCTGAGGGTCTCGGCGTAGATGATGTTGAGGCAGCTGCCTCCATCCATCAGGACCTTGGTGAGCCTGACGTCGCCGATGACAGGATCGACGACGAGCGGGTACTTCCCCGGGCTCGGCACGTGGTCGGGGTGGTCGTCTCGGTCGAAGGTGATGGGCTTGTCGGACCAGTCTAGATAGACTGGCGCCGCCACCTTCACCGAGCAGACCTCCCGACGCTCTTGCTTACGATGCCGAGCCGAGGCGTTTGCCGCATGCCCTCCGTAGATCATGAAGCAATCGCGGACCTCTGGGAACTCTCCTGCTTGGCGATCCTCCCTTTTGTCGTCGTCGTGAGCCCTGCCACCCTCTGCGGGTGGCCCGGCCCGATGGAAGTGACGCCGAAGCATGACGCGCTCTTCGAGAGTATGCTTGACGGGCCCCTGATGGTAGGGGCACGTCTCCTTGAGTGCCTTGTCGAAGAGATTAGCACCTCCGGGGGGCTTCCGAGGGTTCTTGCGCTCGGCGGCGGCGACAAGGTCTGCATCGGGAACGTCGCGTTTCGCTTGCGACTTCCTCCTGCCTCTCTTCTTGGCGCCGCGCGGAGTAGACGCCTCGGGAGCATCTTCCGACGGGCGGCCCTGGGGCTGCTTGTCCTTTCGGAAGATGGCCTCTACCGCCTCCTGGTCGGAGGCGAACTTGGTGGCGATGTCCATCAGCTCGCTTGCCCTGGTGGGGGTCTTGCGACCCAGCTTGCTCACCAGGTCGCGGCAGGTGGTGCCGGCGAGGAACGCGCCGATGACATCGGAGTCGGCGATGTTGGGCAGCTCGGTGCGCTGCTTCGAGAACCGCCGGATGTAGTCTCGAAGGGACTCTCCCGGCAGTTGCCGACAGCTTCGGAGGTCCCAGGAATTCCCGGGGCGCACGTACGTGCCCTGGAAGTTCCCGGCGAAAGCCTGGACCAAATCCTCCCAGTTGGAAATCTGCCCCGGGGGCAGGTGCTCCAACCAGGCACGAGCGGTGTCGGAGAGAAACAGGGGGAGGTTTCGGATGATGAGGTTGTCATCGTCCGTCCCACCCAGCTGACAGGCCAGGCGGTAGTCCGCAAGCCACAATTCCGGTCTCGTTTCCCCCGAGTACTTCGTGATAGTAGTCGGGGGTCGGAATCGGGGCGGAAACGGCGCCCGCCGAATGGCTCGGCTAAAGACCTGCGGGCCGGGTGGTTCGGGCGAGGGACTCCGATCCTCCCCGCTGTCGTAACGTCCCCCACGCCTGGGGTGGTAACCTCGGCGCACCCTTTCGTCTAGGCGTGCCCGACGGTCGCGATGAGGGTGCTCGACGCCGAGGTGGCCCGGGGCCGCAGGCGCGGTGTTGCGCGTGCGCCCGGTGAAGGCCGAGGCTTCCCGCGTGAGCCGGGAAGTCGCGGCACGAGGTTCCGAGGGGTATCCCTGCCTGCGGGAGGCAGAGCTCTCGGCCCGCCGGGCTGCAGCGCCTTCCAGGAGATGCTTGAGTTCTCCCTGGATTCGCCGACCCTCGGTGGTTGATGACTCCGGCATCGCGCGGAGGAGCATTGCTGCAGCGACCAGGTCCTGGCCAGTCCCGCCGGATGCGGGTGGCGGTTTGTCCCTGGCATCGTTGGCGATGCGGTGCTGGAGACCTTGGGGGAGGTGACGTATTCCTCCGGCCGGGGGTTGGCTCGCCCATACCTGCCCGATGTTCTGGCGGATTGCCTCGAGCGCTCCTGCTCCTTCATCGAACCCGGCCTGCGCCCCGCGGACTTGCTCAAGCTGTGGGTCGTGACCCCCCGCCGGAACGGGGACCACAGCTAGCTCCCGCGGGATGTCGGCGCGAGGCGCTGGCCTAGGGGGATCACCATCCTCCGGCATGCCGAGACAGCCGCCTCCGGAGGGATCCCCTAGCTCGATGTGGAAACATTCGCGACTCGGGCCGCAGTCCTTGTCGCCAAGGCTGCGGCTGCCGTCGGAACAGTCGGAGAGGCAGTAGTCACATGCGGTCATAAAGTCCCGCATGGCACTAGGGTTGCCAGATCCGGAGAAATCCCAGCAGATGCTGGGGTCGTCATCTTCCTCGGACCCAGAGGGTCCGTAGGTCGAGACACCCGTCAATCGGTCCCAAGGCGACCGCACAGGAAACCCCAGAGAGGTTGCACTCGCCTCAATGTGAGTGCCCGCCAAAGCGAAGTCGCCAGGCGGGCTGAGGCCGAGTCGAAATAACGAAAGATGGGGAGCAGTCGGTACCTTTTCGTCGACGAGGAGCGATGAAGTCGTGTCGGGGGCTGACCGCGTCGTCGTCTTGGGTACGAGGGCGACGTCCTGCAGGCCCTCCGTGAGCGTGCTGGCGTCGTCCACCTGCTCGGGGTCGACGTGTTGCGGGGGGATGGCGCTCGTGTTTGCCTCGAACGCGAGGGCGACGCTTGGCGTGTCCTCCGCTGGGGCGCCGGGGATGTCGATTTGCTCGACAGCCGTCGGAGCGCGGCCTCCCGCTCGGCAACGGTTGCCCCGCCTCCTCCTCCTCCGACGGCGAGGGAGAGGATGGGGCGAGCTCGAACGTTGTCCTTCCCCAACGCGGGAAAGACGTCGTCGATTCCGCCGCCGGCGGGCGGGCTGTCCGCCACCAATGTCGTCGTTGCGCGGCGGTGGAAGGAGTATCATGTCGTAGTCGCCATCAAGAGACATGAACTCGAGGTTCCCGAAACGGAGCACCGTCCCGGGTTGAAGAGGTTGTTGGGGACTGCCCATCTGGAGCTTGACGGGAAATCGAACGTCAACACGCAGCCAGCCCCTACCTGGCGCGCCAACTGTCGGCGTTCCGAGACCGGGGGGTCCTCGAGCCGACGAGTGAGAGTGCCGCGTGCCCCAGCCCAGATGGGTCGAGCGCGTGGAGCGAGTGCGAAGGGGGGAACAGAGAGAGGGAGAGAGTCGGTGGCCGGAGCCGGGTCGTGAGGGAGTCGGAGGAATTCCCACGGCCTTCGTGTTCGTCCCGCGCCCAGGTCGGGTGCGCTTGCAGTAGGGGGTTACAAGCGTCCGCACGAGGTGAAGGGAGAGAGCGGCCCCGAGAGAGCGCCTGCCCCTGCCTTTCGTCCCCGTGAGGCCAACCTTCTCTAAGAAGGCCCTGGCCCTTCCTTTTATAGTCGTAAGGAGAGGGTCCAGGTGTACAAGATGGGGGTGTAGCAAGGTGCTACGTGTCTAGCGAGGGAGAGCTAGCGCCCTATGTACATGCCTAGGTGGCAGCCGGAGAGATCGTGGCACCCTGTTGGTGTGGCGTCGTGGCTGTTGGAGGAGTAACGGAGCCGGACGGGAGGACAGCTGTCGAGGTGGCTGGGTCCTTGCTGACGTTCTCCTGCTTTCGTAAGGGAGCTGGGAGCCGCCGTCGTCATGATCTAGCGGGGCGCCATCATGGCCTATCTGGCATAGCTGGCCAGATGGGACGCCGGTCTTGTTCTCTGCGACCCAAGTCGGCTCAGGGCAGGGTGATGATGACGCTTCCTGTTGACGTGGCGGTCTCGTATCCTAGGTCGGGCGTCGTGGAGGCTCCTCCGAGGCCGAGGCCGAGTCCATCCTGCAAGACAGAGACAGAGTCCGAGCCCTGGGTCGGGCGAGGCGGAGATTATTCGGCAGAGGCCGAGGCGGAGTCCGAGCCCTGGGTCGGGCGAGGCGGAGGTCGCCGTCTTCCGGGGCCTTAGCCCGAGTCCGAGCCCTGGGTCGGGCGGAGCGGAGTTCGCCGTCTTCCGAGGCCTTAGCCTGAGTCCGAGCCCTGGGTCGGGCGGAGCGGAGTTCGCCGTCTTCCGGGGCTTTAGCCCGAGTCCGAGCCCTGGGTCGGGCGGAGCGGAGTTCGCCGTCTTCCGGGGCCTTAGCCCGAGTCCGAGCCCTGGGTCGGGCGGAGCGGAGTTCGCCGTCTTCCGGGGCCTTAGCCCGAGTCCGAGCCCTGGGTCGGGCGGAGCGGAGTTCGCCGTCTTCCGGGGCCTTAGCCTGAGTCCGAGCCCTGGGTCGGGCGGAGTCTCCTATGGCACCACTGGCGAAGTCTGGTCGCCCGTCGGTCTTACCTTTTGCGTTAAACGCCCTGGTGACTCGGTCGGTTGGTGCGGTGATTTAGTCAGGGTTTCTCCTTATCGGAGGCGGGGCCTAGGGCGAGCCGGAGATGCGTCTGCCGTGAAAGAGGAGACCTCAGGCGAGACGGAGTCATCTTAGGGTCGGCTGCCCTCGCCCGAGGCTAGGCTCGGGCGTGGCGTGGTCAAGTCACTCGTATGGACTGATCCCTGACTTAATCAAACCCATCAGGCCTTTGCAGCTTTATGCTGATGGGGGTTACCAGCTGAGAATTAGGCGTCTTGAGGGTACCCCTAATTATGGTCCCCGACATATATGCAAGGCTATCTGCAAGATCCTCCTTCGTCATAGCACATAGTCCAGCTTCAAGCTTCGGAAACCCCATATTCCTAGCCATCTCCCGGCAGACAGATAATTCTTTGTTGTCAGGGAGGCAGTATAGGAAGTCATCTTCGTTTGTCCCATTGAACACTAGTGCCCCCTTCAGATATTTTAATTCTCTGGCATAGTGATTGGCTTCATAAATCTCTTATTCAGATAATTTCTTCCCCGAAGCATGTCGCACAATGTAATCGCGTATGATGGAAGGTGCTTCGGGGGCCGCAGTGTCAATTTCTTCAACCAAAATTGGCTCTGGCACTTTTATCTTTTCTTCGGCTTCCAAAGGTTGTTCCTTGGTGGGCTCTGAAGGCCCAGCTTTAGCTTCAAGTTGTTGCTTCGAGGCTTCAGCAACGAAAGCTTCAGTAGACACTTCAGAAGGTTCAACAGTCTTCTTTGAAGTTATGTTTGAAGACTTAATTGTCTCCAAAACATCTAGCACGTTCACCATTCTTTTTCTTTTCGGGGTCACCGATGGGCCCTTTTGATTTTTTATTGTCTCAACACTTGCTGAAGGACTTAAGATCTCCAATATTTTTGGTCCTTCAATTCTCGGTTTTTCTGCCTTCTCTGCTGAAGGTGCTTCAGTTTTTTCTTCGATCTTCGGCACTGGAGCTGGCTCTGTAGTTTCAGTGGCCAAAGAGACTTCACCGATAAATTCAGGCACTGTGGCCGGCTCAATAAAACGTGCCCGGTGGGTGAGCACCTTCATCTTTTTTCTTTGCGGCGCTGGCTCACCAGAAGCACCTGAGGCAACTTCTTTTGCAGGAGAAGTGTTTTTTCTTTTGCGGCCTGGCACCGGATAATGGTAGTCAGGGTAGACAAACCCGATTGCATCAAATACCCGGTTGAGCCTCTTCTTCTTTCGGCCTCCGAAGGCTGCTGATAATGCAGTATTCTCGGCCTTCGAGTATACCCCAAGCAGTTCGTCACTTAAGGTTTCAATGCTTTTTAACCAGTCGTCGTCCGGTTCAACAAACTTATCTCCGTATTTGAATGTGTATTTTAGTCTGACCAGTCCACCTTCGTCAGACTCTTTGATGGTCTCCTTCGGCATTTCCCACTTTCCTGCAAGTGGCCAAACTCTGAAGGCAATATGCTCTTGGACCAGATCCCTTGTCCCAATAAAAGAGCAGATTACGCCGAAGGCTCTTTGGCATTCTTCGGCCGCTTCATCCATTTCAACCTTCAGCTTTCGGAGTCCGAAGCGTTGCCAGATAGGGCGCATAATGATACTCTTAACATCTTCCTGCGCTGTCAAGTCATTCTTTACATAGAACCATTCTGTCATCCAGGCGCCGGGCCACCTCTTCCGAAAGGTTGGCACGGGGCAGCTCGACCCGGAGCGGGCACCGAAGCTGTAACAACCAAAGTTGTTGTGATATTGTTCTTTCCCCCAGGGCTTCGTCTCGTATACCAACTCATGAATTTTACAAAAGCTTTTAGCATTTGGTTCTAAACCTTGGCTTCTCACAGCCCAGACAAAGATTCCCATTCTTATGATAGCTTCGGGAGTAATTTGATGAAGGTAGATTTGAAATGTCTTCAGGATTTCGACAACAAAGCTGCTTAGGGGGAACCGAAGCCCAGCCTTGAGAAAGCTTCGGAAGATCACGACCTCATCTTCTTCGGGGGTAGGAGAAGTTTTTTCTCCAGCATCAGCCCTCACAATAGATATATCTCGAAAATATCTCCCCCTCATATTGTCAATATGACTCTGCTTAATAGTGGTTTTCCCGAAAACCGAGTGACTTGGCCGCCATGGTCGATCTTCGGACTCTCCCCCGCCGCTTTCTACATCATAACTGTCGCTGTCACCAGTATCTTCAGATAAACCTTCTAAAATCTCTTTGGTGATCTTTTCTGTATTGGTCTTCGACATTGCTTCAAGAAACCCCAGGTTCTTCTCTTCGGAGAGACTTAGCTTCATTTCGACAGCAGCCTTCTTCTCCTCAGACATCCCTTCAGAAATCTTACTTCTCGCTTCCGAAGCTCAAAACTAGGAAAGAAAACAAATAATTTTTGGGCAGAAAGCTTTATAAGCAGGCAAAACAGATGGCAAAGAGAGCGTGCCAAATCAAATGTGGCGGGCTCCTATTTATACACTCGATATGACGGAAACTGTGTGGTCCCAGGTGTCAGTGACTTTTGCTATTCTAGCAAAGGGAAGGTGTTTTTTCGGACCTTCGGCTTAAGGCCTTCGTCCATATCGCAATCTGAATTTATCACTAACAAATTAATATTGCGAGGGGCTACTGTTGGGGGCCTTCGTCCTCCGAAGGTCCTCAAAAACATAATTTGACAATATTTTCCAAGTGAATTATATGAACAGGTATCTTCGGACTCAGATCATGAACATGGAGTACGGTCAGAACGAAGCCCAAGCCAGACGAAGGGGGATTAAGATGAAGGACGGGCTGATTACCAAGCTGTACGAAGGATGGTGCACAGCCGAAGCTATGCGCAGAAAGCTTCGTCGCGATAGCAGAAAGGGGAACCGACTTAAAGATGAAAAGACTACTTAGGCCTTAATAGATTCCCATAAGTCATTAGCAAATGTAATGGACATGAATGTAATTTTGCATGGGCTACGTCCCACGCCTATAAATAGATGAACAGTACTCCCGTACTGTTCACGTTGACTTGACATTTGCTTTCCGTCATCCTTGTACTCTTGCCTTCTTACAATTCGAAGGTACACTTGTAACCTGAAATCATTTCTATTTTTATATGATAATAAAATAGAAATGATGTTGTGATAATATTTAAATGTTTATATTACTCTTTATGTTGCATGTAAGTTCTTCGTCATAGTTTATTGTGCTTATGAAGATATGTTGTTTGTGACCTTCGTCCGGAACACATTATATCCCGAAGGGAAATAATGTTTCAAAGGACGAAGGACTTTATCATCTAACACTTTTTATGTTGCCTTGTTCTTAATCCGAAGCATTTGAGAACAAGTCCCCAACAGGTGATTTGGATAACAACACATTTAAAGGTCTAACAAGTTTGCTAAGTGTTGAACAGGAAATTCAGTATGATGAACATACTTGAATAGTGTATAATGATCAGTGAACAAGGTTCAACACAAATAACCAGTGAGACAATGCAAATGGATATAATATGGTCTCTATATTGGTTTGAATATATGGACAAGACCTGAGAAATCACTATGCATAAATATGATCATAATAGAGGTTGAGGTGATTAAGAGGATTGGTCAAGCCAAAGTAAATAAGATATGAGGAACCGTGAATTGGCTTGACCATATTACTATTAGTCCATATATGAATATATGAGAATCAAACTAGAGCTTGATTGATCTTAGCAGTTTTATCTAGATGACATTCAAGCAAGGTTCACAATATTGAAAAAAATGATTCTCTCAATGGATGCTCAATAGGATGTGACTCAAGAATGGCTTGATAGGGTGAAGATAGCAAGGAAAGGGCTTCGAGGAACTAAGCGAAGGTGAAGGCCAAGCGACGGCTTGTAGACCGAGGTACCATGGCTACGGTGAAGAAGAGAGTACTTGCACTAAGTCGATGAACTAATCAGCTATGAAGAGTTACAACATGTTGATGCATCAGTAAGGTGACTTGAAGCCATGATTTGAACTCATATATGGTGAAATGGCACAAGTCACAGGCTCGATTTGTGTTTGCTTCAAAAGGTGAGACAAAGATGTTTGTGATCCTTATGAAGCAACACCATGGAGAAATCACACTTGAGACACCAATGACTCAAGGAGTTTACTTAATTATATTTTATTTAACTTGAGTATAGGAATCGTCGTACTATCAAGGGGGATCCATAAAGAAGGTTGGTGTTGGTACTAAAGCTCAAAATCCTTGATCTAAATCTTCCATTTTACCCTTGTTAATCCTTAGTGAAAGTATGTAGCACAACCTTTTTAAGTCTATCTTGGCCAAAATTGCTCTCTGGAAAATACTGGTTCAGCCGGACACTCAACCGGTTTTTGTCTGGTGGAAACAGGTTCAACCGGTTTTAAAACAGGTTCAACCGGTTTTTTCACTGTTCACTTTTTTCTACCAGTCTGCTGTGTTAGCCAAAAAGTTGTGCGTAGCTTTTTGAAAACCGGTTCAACCGGTTTTGGGACCGGTTCAACCAGTTTTTGGGCAGAAAAGTCAAAAACGGCTAGTTTTGGAGCCCCACCTATATATACTCACTCCTACCTCTCTCCCCCACAGAAGAGCACGACCCAAACCCCATTTCTAACTTGAAGAACACCTCCCACTCTCTCTCTCACACATCTCTTGCCTCTCCCATTTCAAATCTTTGGAGAGAAATCTTTGAGTGAGTTTGAGAGCTGCGGTTTTTGTGCTTCATCTCCAAATCTCTCTTGCTCTTCTTGATTCGAGCTTTGGTACTACATCGAGTTCTTTGTGGATTCATTACTCTTGGAGCTTCTAGCTCCTAGACGACTAGGTGTCTCTTGTGAGTCTCCAAATCTTGTGGAAGACCACAAGAAAGTTTGTATTACTCGCTCGTTTGAGCAAAGATTAGTGTGTGGGCTTGACCTTTGTGGTCGGCAAAGGGATGATTAGGGTTGAAAGAGACCGACTCTTTGTGGGCGCCTCAACGAGGAAGTAGGGCACCTTAGTGGTGTGACCGAACATCAGGATAAATCTTGTGTCTCTTGTGTTCTTGCTCATTGTGTTGGTTTGTGTTCTTCGTTCTCTCACCATTCCATGGAAGATTTGTTTATATCTTTTTGGTGTGTGGATTTTGAGAAGTGCCCTTCTCAGATCTACTACTTTGAACCCTGTGGATCAACTAGAACATCTCATTTCCAAAGTTAACTGGGTGGATTTCGAGATCAATTCAGTTTTATATCTCATTCTTTAGTTGAGCTCGTGCAAACCGGTTGAACCGGTTTCGACACCGGTTTAACCTGTTTTACCTAGTTCGTTTCTAGTTTTTTTTTTAAGTTTCCGTTTGCCTATTCACCCCCCTCTAGGCAACTTTCATAGATACAAGCTAATGTCTCTCGAGGAGGTTATAGGAAAGTTTGTGAGCTTTGAATTGATGATCAAAGGCTCCAAACAAATCATCGAGCGAGGCGCCACCTCAACGCCCGAGGTGCAACCCGTTGCCTTCAAAGCAACGGAGGAGAAGAAAGAAGAGTCTACATCAAGTAGGCTTCCCATCGACGCCTCCAAACTCGACAACGAGGAGATGGCGCTCATCATCAAGAGCTTCCGTCAAATCCTTAAGCAACAGAAGGGGAAAGACTACAAACCCCGTTCCAAGAAAGTTTGCTACAAGTGTGGTAAGCCCGGTCATTTTATTGCTAAATGTCCATTATCTAGTGATAGTGACAAGGGCGACGACAAGAAGTGAAGGAGAAAGGAAAAGAAGAAGTACTACAAGAAGAAGGGTGGTGATGCCCACGTATGTCGGGAATGGGACTCCGATGAGAGCTCCACCGACTCCTCCTCCGACGAGGACGCCGTCGATATCGCCGTCAACAAGGGACTTCTCTTCCCCAACGTCGGCCACAAGTGCCTCATGGCAAAGGACGGAAAAAAGAAGAAGGTAAAATCTAGAGGCTTCGCTAAATATGCAACATCTAGTGATGAGAGTAGCTCTAATGATGATGAAGATAACTTGCTTGCTCTTTTTGCCAACTTAAACATGCAACAAAAGGAAAAAATAAATAAATTGATAGGTGCTATTCATGAGAAGGATGAACTCTTGGATAGCTAGAAGGAATTCCTAATTAAGGAAAACAAAAAGCATATTAAAGTGAAAAAATGCCTATGCTCAGGAAGTAGAAAAATGTGAAAATTTGTCTAATGAGCTTAGGAGTTGCCATGATTTGATCTCCAACCTTAAAACTGAGAATGACAATTTATTTGCTAAGGTTGAGAAATTAAATGTTTGTGATGATTCTCTTGTCAACTTTAAAATGATAATGCTAGTTTAATTGCTAAAATTGACAAGTTGAATGAATCAATTGCTAGTCTTAAGATTGAGAATGAAAAATTAATTGCTAAGGCTAAAGATTTAAATGTTTGCAATGATGCTATTTCCAATCTTAGAAATGAAAATGCCATGTTACATGCTAAGATTGATGAATTAAATGTTTGCAAACCCTTTACATCTATTATTGATCATGTTTCTATTTGTACTAGATGTAGAGACATTAATGTTGATGCTATCTATGATCACCTAGCTTTAATTAAACAACAAAATGATCACATAGCTCAACTTAGTGCTAAAATTAATGAGCATGACTTAGAAAATGAAAAACTTAAATTTGCTAGAAGCATGCTCTATAATGGGAGACGCCATAGCATTAAGGATGATATTGGCTTCCAATAGTGAGGCAATGTCAAGCTTAATGCCCCTAAGAAATTATCTAACTTTGTTAAAAGCAAAGCTCCCATGATTCAGGATAACAAGGGTTACATTTTATATCCTGCTGGTTATCTCGAACACAAAATTAAGAGAATTCATTCTAGGAAGTCTCACTCTGGCCTCTCATCGTGCTTTTATGTATAAGAGTGAGACATCTAGTTCTAGGCAATCAACTCATGTTAAATTGCCTAAAAAGAAAACTCCTACTGCATCAAATGAGCCTATTGTTTCATTTAAGACTTTTGATGCTTCTTATGTTTTAACTAACAAATCAGGTAAAATAGTTGCCAAATATGTTGGGGCCAAGCACAAGGGCTCAAAGACTTGTGTTTGGGTACCCAAGGTGCTTGTTTCTAATGTCAAAAGACCCAAGACCGTTTGGGTACCTAAGAACAAGACCTAAACTTGTTTTGTAGGTTTATGTATCTGGGGGCTCAAGTTGGATCATTGATAGCGGGTACACAAACCACATGACTAGGGAGAAAAGGATGTTCTCCTCCTATGAGAAAAACCAAGATCCCCAAAGAGCTATCACATCTGGGGATGGAAATCAAGGTTTGGTCAAGGGACTTGGTAAACTTACTATATCACCTGACTATTCTATTTCCAATGTTTTTCTTGTAGATTCATTAGATTACAATTTGCTTTCAGTTTCTCAATTATGCAAAATGGGTTACAACTATCTATTTACTGATGTAGGTGTTACTATCTTTAGAAGAAGTGATGGTTCAATAGCCTTTAAGGGAGTGTTAGAGGGTCAGCTATACTTAGTTGGTTTCAAAAGAGCTGAACTCGACACTTGCTTAATTGCTAAGACTAATATGGGTTGGCTCTGGCATCACCGACTAGCCCATGTTGGGATGAAGAATCTTCACAAGCTTCTAAAGGGAGAACACATTTTAGGACTGACGAATGTTTATTTTGAGAAAGACAGGGTTTGTAGCGCATGCCAGGCAGGAAAGCAAGTTGGTGCCCATCATCCACACAAGAACATCATGACGACCAACAGGCCGCTTGAGCTACTTTACATGGATTTATTCGGCCTGATAGCTTACATAAGCATCGGCGGGAGTAAGTACTGTCTTATAATTGTGGATGATTATTCTTGCTTCACTGGGCATTCTTTTTGTAGGAAAAATCTCAAACCCAAGAGACCTTAAAGGGATTCTTGAGCCAGGCTCAAAATGAGTTGGGTTAAGGATCAAAAAGATAAGAAGCGACAATGGGACGGAGTTCAAGAACTTATAAATAAAAGGCTTCCTTGAGGAGGAGGGCATCAAGCATGAGTTCTCTTCTCCCTACACACCTTAGCAAAATGGTGTAGTGGAGAAAAAGAATAGAACTCTACTGGACATGGCAAGGACCATGCTTGATGAGTACAAGACACCGGACCAGTTTTGGGCCGAGGCGATTAACACCGCCCTCTACTCCATCAACCGGTTATATCTACACTGAATCCTCAAGAAGACATCATATGAACTCCTCACTGGTAAAAAAGCCCAATGTTTCATATTTTAGAGTCTTTGGTACCAAATGTTTTATTCTTGTTAAAAGAGATAGAAAATCTAAGTTTGCTCCTAAGGCTGTAGAAGGCTTTTTACTTGGTTATGATTCAAACACAAGGGCATATAGAGTCTTCAACAAATCCACTGGATTAGTTGAGGTTTCTTGTGACATTGTGTTTGATGAGACTAATGGCTCCCAAGTGGAGCAAGTTGATCTTGATGAGCTAGATGATGAAGAGGCTCCATGTGCCGCGCTAAGGAACATGTCCATTGGAGATGTGTGTCCTAAGGAATCCGAGGAGCCAACACAAGCACAAGATCAACCTTCATCTTCCAATCAAGCATCTCCAACAACTCAAGATGGGGAACAGGCTCAAGGTGATGAAAATGAAGATCGAGAGGATGAGCCACCTCAAGAGGAGGACAATGATCAAGGGGGAGATGAAGTTGATCAAGACAAGGAAGATGATCAAGAAATACAGGGTCAAAGACCGCCACACCCAAGAGTCCACCAGACGATTCAAAGAGATCACCCCATGAACACCATCCTCATTGATATTCATAAGGGGGTAACCACTCGATCTCGACTCGCTCATTTTTGTGAACATTACTCTTTTGTTTCCTCTATTGAGCTACACAGGGTAGAGGATGCACTTAAAGATTCAGATTGGGTGCTGGTGATGCAAGAGGAGCTCAACAACTTCACGAGGAATGAGGTATGGCATTTGGTTTCACGTTCTAACCAAAATGTTACAGGAACCAAGTGGGTATTCCGCAACAAGCAAGATGAGCATGGTGTGGTGACAAGGAACAAAGCACGACTTGTGGCCAAGGGTTATTCACAAGTCGAAGGTTTAGATTTTGGTGAAACCTATGCACCCGTAGCTAGGCTTGAGTCAATTCGTATATTACTTGCCTATGCTACTTACCATGGCTTTAAGCTATATCAAATGGACGTGAAGAGTGCCTTCCTCAATGGACCAATCAAGGAAGAGGTCTATGTTGATCAACCTCCCGGCTTTGAGGATAGTGAGTATCCTAACCATGTGTATAAACTATCAAAGGCGCTTTATGGGCTCAAGCAAGCCCCAAGAGCATGGTATGATGCCTAAGAGATTTTCTTATCACTAATGGCTTCAAAGTTGGAAAAGCCGATCTAACTCTCTTTACTAAAACTATTGCAAAAGATTTGTTTGTATGCCAAATTTATGTTGATGATATCATATTTAGGTCTACTAACAAATCTACATGTAAAGAGTTTAGTAGGATCATGGTTCAAAAATTCGAGATGTCTATGATGGGGGAGTTGAAGTATTTTCTAGGATTTCAAGTTAAGCAACTCTAAGAGGGCACTTTCATCAGCCAAACGAAGTACATTCAAGACATACTTACCAAGTTTGGAATGAAGGATGCTAAACCCATCAAGACACCGATGGGAACCAATGGGCATCTCGACCTCGACACAAAAGGTAAATCCGTAGATCAAAAGGAATACCAGTCGATGATAGGATCTTTACTCTACTTATGTGCATCTCGACCGGATATTATGCTTTCCGTATGCATGTGTGCAAGGTTCCAAGCCGATCCTAATGAAGTTCACCTTAGGGCCGTGATAAGAATCTTGAGATATTTAGTTTATACTCCTAAGTTTGGTCTTTGGTACCCCAAGGGATCCTCTTTTGACTTATTAGGATATTCAGATACTGATTGGGCAAGGTGCAAAATTGATAGGAAGAGCACATCAGAGACTTGCCAGTTTCTGGGAAGATCCCTGGTGTCTTGGGCTTCAAAGAAACAAAACTCAGTAGCTCTTTCTACCGCCGAAGCCGAGTATATTGCCGTAGGCCATTGTTGCACGTAATTGCTTTGGATAAGGCAAACCCTCAGGGACTATGGCTACAAATTTAGCAAAGTCCCTCTCCTATGTGATAATGAGAGTGCAATCCGCATGGCGGATAATCCCATTGAACACAGCCGCACTAAGCACATAGTCATTCGGTATCAATTTTTGAGAGATCACCAACAAGGGGGGATATCGAGATAGCCTATATTAACATCAAAGAACAATTAGCCGGTATCTTTACCAAGCCTTTAAATAAGAAAACCTTTACCAAACTTAGGAATGAGCTAAACATTCTTGATTCTCGGAATTTTGATTGATACTTTGCACACATAGCTCATTTATATACCTTTGATCATATCGCTTTTGTGTCTATGACTAATGTGTTTTCAAGTGTCTTCTTATGCTTATTCATAGAATTGAAAGGAAAATAGAGTATTCGACGAAGACAAGGCTTCCACTCCACTCTATCGGTATTATTTACCCCGCGTCGTCACTCCGCATCGCTCTCCACATTGGTATAATCTTTCACTCATATTTTATGTGCCAAAGGGGAGAGAATTTTATAAGGGCTCATATTTCACTCTAAGTATCCATTTTTGGTGATTAATGCCAAAGGGGGAGAAAGTATTAGCCCAAAGCAAAAGGACCGCACCACCATGCCAATTTCAAAAATTTTTGAAACAAGTTTAAGTTTTTAAATGTTTTTTTTCAATTGGTATCTTTGAAATTAGCATTCCTCTAAGAAATTATATCTCAATTGGTAAAACCCTCTTGAACACTAAGAGGAGAATTTCATTAAGGGGGAGTTTCGTTTAGTCAAAGGAAAAGCATTTGAAACAGGGGGAGAAAAATTCAAAATCTTGAAAATGCTTCTCGAAATCTTACTTATATACCTTTGACTATTTGCAAAAAAAACTTTGAAAAGAATTTCTAAAAGAATTTGCAAAAACAAAACAAGTGGTGCAAATGTGGTCCAAAATGTTAAAAGAAAGAAAGCAATCCATGCATATCTTATGAAAGTTTAAATTGGTTTAATTCCAAGCAACCTCTGCACTTACCTTATGCAAACTAGTTCAATTATGCACTTATATATATATGCTTTGGCTTGTGTTGGCATCAATCACCAAAAAGGGGAGATTGAAAGGGAAATAGGGTCAAACCTTTTTCCTAAATAATTTGGTGGTTGAATTGCCCAACCCAAACAATTGGACTAACTAGTTTGCTCTAGATTATAAGTTCTATAGGTGCCAAAGGTTCAACACAAACCAATAAAAAGGTCCCAGTTAGGGTTCAAAAAGAAAGGAGCAACAGAAACCGAAGGCTGCCCTGGTCTGGCGCACCGGACTGTCCGGTGTGCCACCGGACAGTGTCCGGTGCACCAGGGTGGATCAACTCAAACTCGCTACCTTCGGGTTTCTAGGGAAGCCACTCTGCTATAATTCACCGGACTGTCCGGTGTGCAGCGGAGCAACGGCTACAGCGCAACGGTCGACTCCAACGAAAACCTGAAAAGCGCTACAGTGCGGACAGTTCGCGCAGAGTCAGAGCAGGCGCCAGAAGGCGCACCAGACAATGAATAGTACCTGTCTGGTGCTGCACCGGACTGTCTGGTGGCCCAGGCAGTCAGAGCTCCAACGGCCAAACCCTAACGGTTGGGTGACGTGACTGGCGCACCGGACAGTGTCCGGTGCGCCCATCGACAGCAGCCCAACCCCAACGTTGGTTTGGTGGATGGGGCTATAAATACCCCCAACCACCACCACTTCAAGGCATCCAAGTTTTTCAGACATTTCACTCAATACAAGAGCTAGTGCATTCAACACAAGACACAATTAGATTGAATCAAAACTTCTCCAAGTCCTGATTCCACTCAAAGCAATTAGTGACTAGAAGAGAGAGTTTTGCTCATGTTCTTTGAGCTCTTGCGCCTGGATCGCTTTTCTTCTTCCTCTTTCTTGTTCTCAAGCAACTTGTAATCAAAGCAAGAGACACCAAGTTGTGGTGGTCCTTGTAGGGGTCTAAGTGACCCATTTGATTAAGGAGTGAAAGGGAATTAGGCTTATACCTATTTCCTAAATGATTTTGGTGGTTGAATTGCCCAACACAAATAAACTGGACTAACCAGTTTGCTCTAGTGTATAAGATCTTCAGGTACAAAAGGTTCACACTTAGCCAATAAAAAGGCCTAGCAAAGGGTCCGACAAAAAGAGCAAAGGGGCAACCGAAGGCACCTCTGATCTGGCGCACCGGACATGTCCGGTGCACCAGAGGACTCCAACTCAAACTCGTCACCTTCAGGAATTTTCGGAGCCGGCGCGCTATAATTCACCAGACAGATCCGGTGTACACCGGACAGTGTCCGGTGCTCCAAGAGGACGCGGCTCTGGAACTTGGCAGCCTCGGGAATTCACGACAGCTGCTCCGCTATAATTCACCGGACATGTCCGGTGTACACCGGACTGTCCGGTGTAACTGCGGGGCAACGACTACTTCGGCGCCAACGGCTACCTGCGGACGCATTAAATGCACGCCAGCGCGCGCAGAAGTCAGGCACGCCCATACTGGCGCACCGGACACCCTACAGTGCATGTCCGGTGCGCCACCGGACATCCAGGGGGCCCAGAAGACAGTGCTCCAACGGTCGGAACTCAATGGCTTTGGTGACGTGGCTGGCGCACCGGACATGTCCGGTGTGCACCGGACTGTCCGGTGCACCAGGCAACAGACAGCCCCACCAAACGGCTAGTTTGGTGGTTGGGGCTATAAATACCCCCAACCACCCACCATTCATAGCATCCAAGTTTTCCACTTCTCAACCACTTACAAGAGCTAGGCATTCAATTCTAGACACACCAAAGAGATCAAATCCTCTCCAATTCCACTCAAGGCTTTAGTGATTAGCGAGAGAGATTTGTTGTGTTCTTTTGAGCTCTTGCGCTTGGATCGCTTGCTTCTTTTCTTTCTCACTTGTTCTTGTGATCAAAACTCCATTGTAACCAAGGCAAGAGGCACCAATTGTGTGGTGGCCCTTGCGGGGAAGTTTTGTTCCCGGTTTTGATTTGAGAAGAAGAAGCTCACTCGATCTGTGGATCGTTTGAGAGAGGGAAGGGTTGAAAGAGACCCGGCCTTTGTGGCCTCCTCAACGGGGAGTAGGTTTGCGAGAACCGAACCTCGGTAAAACAAATCCTCGTGTCACACTCCTTATTTTCTTGCGATTTGTTTTGCACTCTCTCTCTCGCGGACTCGTTTATATACTTCTAACGCTAACCCGGCTTGTAGTTGTGATTATCTTTGTAAATTTCAGTTTCGCCCTATTCACCCCCCCCCCTCTAGGCGACTATCAAGGAGAAAAGCTCACTCGGTCTAGGTGACCGTTTGAGAGAGGGAAAGGGTTGAAGAGATCTGGTCCTTGTGACCACCTCAACAGAGAGTAGGTTTGCAAGAATCGAACCTCGGTAAAATAAATCACCGTGTCTCCCGCTTCATTTGCCTTTGATTTGTTTTTCACCCTCTCTTTCAGACTCGATTTTAATTCTAACGCTAACCCTGGCTTGTAGTGTGTGCTTAAGTTTATAATTTTCAGATTCCGCCTATTCACCCCCCTCTAGGCGACTTTCACTCAACTTCTCATGACCACCACAAATGCTGAAGCGAGATCTCGTAAGGATTCCATGCCGAGGGCGCTAGATCGGCTATAGTGGGGCCAGATAGTGGCCATCGATGACATGGAAGACGACCTCAGAATCGACATCAATAAGTATCATGCTTGACCTCGATTCACTCGTGTAGCATCCCAAAAATTCAAACCTTGAAAATTTCTCAAACTTGCTCTAAATTCAAAATGAATTTTAAATTTCGTTTCAAAATGTTTGTTTGCGAGTTGATATCAACAAATAAAATATAGTGATCTATATTCTCTCCAAAATCCTCCTCAAAATATCATACAAATATTTCTCCAGTGATCCCCCTCAAATTCTTTCCAGAAATACTGCCCAAATATTCCACTGATAATTCTCCAAATATTTTCCTCCCGTTAAATACCTTCAGAATCATTTTTAAAGTCCCTACAAATATTTTCTTCATAATTTTCCTGATGCTGATACATATACGTACGCCTCCGGTGTCATACGGTGAGCTCTACAAGCTAATTACACTTATACAAGACAAATACATGCTTATCTCCCACTAATCTTCGCATCCTCCCACTAATCCTCTCGTCCCCCTAATCCCCCCACTGAGCCTATAAATAGAGGGGCAATGGCCTCCTCTCAAGCCACCCTAAGCCATTTCATGGCAACTCTCTCCCTTCCCCCCGACACGCCCACTCCACCTCCCACACAAGCACACATTAGCACAAGGATCATTCGGTCGTTCTTCGATCGTTCGTCCACCTATTCTTAGTTTGTTCGTTCGTTCGTCCGATCGTTCATGGTTCGTTCGCTTGTCCGATCGTTTGTCCATTCGTTCAGCCAAATAATCTTGTTCAGCCGTTATGCTGCCGAAATTTCGATCATTCGTTCGTCCGATCATTCGATCGTTCATCCATTCGTTTATAGTTCCTATTCATCGTTATTCGTTCGTTCATAGTCCCTATTCATCATTCGTCCGTTCGTTCATCCAAATAATTTTTGCTCAACCGTTATGCTGCCGAAATTCCGATCGTTCGTTCGTCCGATCATTCGATCGTTCGTCCGTTCGTTCATAGTTCCTATTCATCGTTCTTCGTTCGTTCATAGTTCCTATTCATCGTTCTTTGTTCGTTCATAGTCCTTATTCATCGTTCGTCCGTTCGTTCATCCAAATAATCTTTGCTCAGCTGTTATGCTGCCGAAATTTTGATCGTTCGTTCGTCCGGTCATTCGATCGTTCGTCCGTTCGTTCATAGTTCCTATTCACCGTTCTTCGTTCGTTCATAGTCACTATTCATCGTTCGTCGTTCGTTCATACGAACTATTCACCATTACTATCCACCGACACTATTCATCATCATTACTATTCATCGATGATATCTATCGTTGCTTTTTCGTTGTCACTATTCATCGTTACTATCCATCGATCATCCGACCACCCCAAATTTCAACTACTCATCCATCATGCTGTCCAGCTCACCTAAGACTAGCCAGACCAATATTTCAGTCATACGAACTCCAGTGACTGTGATTTTCCTTCCAGTAAGAACTTCCCATCTGATCATCCATCTCAGATTTTCTCCAAGTTGAGCACGCTTAACTTTGGGATTCTTTTGAACCAGGCTTCCAAACTCATATTCCAATAATTCCTGTTTCTGGATTCTTATCAAGTTATTCCCTATCCAACCATGTCATCCCTTAAGCATGGTTCATATTCCAGAAAACTCCCAAAATACTCCTCTCCTATATTCTGCCTATAATTTCCCTGTTCAGACTAAGTCAGATGATTCACTCGTCGCTATTCTCACCAACAGTGAACTCTATTGTACTACACCACGTATACCCAGCTATAAATACACCCACCTACCCTCTCCCTCTCCGCACACTCAACACCCTCAGCCAAGGCAAACACCCCGCCAACTCAGTTACTCCGCTCTGCTGGCTACACGCACGGTGTCGCTTCGCCTCCAATCCACTCTCCTGGTAAGCACCTTCACTCCACCACCAGTAATATCACAACACCACATGACACAGATTCTGCTCAAGACTCTACCATCCATATATCACTATTCTGACTAATATACTAAATATTTGTTGATATACTTGCTGGTTTGTATGTTTGCTTGTTCATGTTGCATAGTTATCGAAGCGTTCATGCCGTTTCGTGGAGGCCAGATCTGCAAGTCTACGCCAGACAGTGGAGCCATAAGCCAGTTTCGCGAGCTCTCACCCCTTTCGCCGGATAAGCAACAGCAAGCTCACTGGATCCCTTTGATGCATAAATTACCTATGCTTTTTCAACCACAACCCTCAGCCTGTTATTTTATGCATGATATGATTTTGAGACAAGTTATTATGGCCACCCAGCCGCTTGCTGCAATCAATCTTTATACTCCTTAACATATTTGTTACAAATGATTTGAGAAAAGGTGTGAGTTTTCAAAAGAAAATGTTTTTCAAAATGAGTATGATGAAGGGTTGTCACCCTTATCACCTTTGAGCAGGATGATCAGGGACTCCCTGGTTTAGGGGAGGGCCTAAGCTGATGGCTCAGCCGGGTTAGGTGTGAGCATGAAGGATTGTCCCTCTCGCCTAAGGACCGGGTTGTCATCACTCCTTACCTATACTCTTATCAAGTACAACCACTCGATAATATATGGGCGGTCGCTCAATCTGAACTTGTACAATCCGAACCCTAGGGTTATGATGACTGGGGAGCACCGGGAGGATAAGGAGGGGGAATGTTTTGTCCGGTTTGGGCATGGTGGTGGCCTAACTCCTTCCGGTATAATCGCTAAGGTAAGGACGTGCAAGGAAAGAGAGAGATTCGGCATTCGAATCTCACGACGGTGAGATTGTAGAACCCGGACTAGTGGGTGAAGTGTACACCTTTGCGCAGAGTTTGAAAATCTATTCGAATAGTCTGCGTCCACGGATATGGATGAGTCATGGCATGGATTTGGCAATTAGTGTTTTGTTTTCCAAAAATGCTTTTGAAAAGTGGTTTTAAAAGGTCCGGCGGTCGAGCCGTGAGCTATGGTGGATGGGAAGTCTAATAGTTGTTTTTGAAAATGAAAACCAATGGGAGACTACTGAGATACCTAGATGGTTTAGTCCAAGGGATTTTGTTCTATATTTAAAATCTTCCTGCTCCTTTAGGAGATGATGCGCTTTGAAAAAATACAAAATGTTTTACAAAATAACCCTGCATCAAATATTGCTCTTTCTGCAAAATATTCTGAGCTCCACATATTCCATGCATTGTATCTGATTTCTCCATTTCGTGGGTGAAGGTGGGCTGCTGAGTACGTAAGTACTCACCCTTGCTTATTTGTTGTTTTTTAGAGAAGGAGATTGCTGATCGGGTAAGAATTACGCTTGTTCCCAACCTTGCCTGTGGCTGTTGGACCGCTGATTTGCTTCGCTGCGTATATCGGGCTGCTTCAGCCCTACTCTGATGATATGTCCCGAGTTATGGCTCAACTCTTAAAGTTGATCGCCACCTTTATAGGTTTGTCTTGTTTAAGCAGGTCTGGAACTATCTGATGTATAAATGTGTTTACTAACCTCCTGGGACTAGTAATTATATCACATTTAAGTCCCAAAGGATTGGGGCGCTTCAACTCGCCTGTCGTTTGATGGATCCAGTTGGGATGCATGCCTCTGGCCTTACTCCTTGCCTCACTACTCATACCCGCCACAGAAACTAAAGCGGGATCCCGTAAGGATTCCATGTCGAGGGCACTATATCAGCTCCGGTGGGGCTAGGCATTGGCCATCGACGACATGGAAGACGACCTCAGAGCCGACATCAATAATTCTCGCACTTGACCTCACTTCACTCGCCCGTCGACGATGGGTCCAGATGGGATGCATGCCTCTGGCTTCGCCCCTTGCCTCGGCTGCTCTTACCAGTACAAAAGCTAAAGTGAGATCTCGTAAAGATTCCATGTCGGGGCACTAGATCGGCTTCGGTGGCCGCCAACGACATAGAAGACGACCTTAGAGCTGTCAACGATTATCTCGCTTGACCTCACTTCACTCGTCTGTCATTGATGGATCCAATTGGGATGGACGCCTCTGGCTTCGCTACTTGCTTCGACTACTCATATTCTCCACGAAACTGAAGCGAGACCTTGAAAGAGTTACATGTTAGGGGCGCTAGATCGGCTCCGGTGGGGCTAGACGGTGGGCGTCGATGACATATGGAAGACGACCTTAGAACTGGCATCAACGATTATCGCGCTTGACCTCATTTCAATCGCCCATCGTCGATGGATCCAATGGGGATGGATGCCTCTGGCTTCGCTCCTTGCCTTGGCTACTCACATTCGCCACAGAAGATGAAGCGAGATATCGTAAGGTTCCTGTGTGAGGGCGCTAGAATCGGCTTCGGTGGGGCCAGATGGTGGCCGACGGTGCAGGAAAAAGCGGTGGGCGAGCGTGACACACTTCACTGCGATCGTGCGAACGAGAAGTAGCGTGCCCCTAGAAGTGAAGGGAGAGCGAAGATCCCCTATGATAGAGGAAGTATGGATGGCACCGTTGCACCATTTAAGGGGCTCCTGATGCCTTTGTACAAGGGGAGGGATACGATACATAGGAGGCGTTGCGGGCAGTCTTAGCTAGTTTTCAGTAACCCGACCTGCAAGTTAAATAGCTAAATCGAGCGGTTCTAGATCGAACAATACTGTTATTTCTTGCTTCTATTTTTACGTGCCAATAAGTCTAGGGAGAACTTGTTAAAGCTATCTTCGTCAACCATCTCATCCCCATGCAGATAACAGAAGCATACAAAATTAATGCGAGCCCACATATAAACACACAAATAGAGACGAGGGAGAGAGAAAATGCGTCGATCTGAGGGCATGAGGAGGCCAACAAACATTTTTTTTTTTACGGCTTCAGTCCCTTGTTAGCGTGGAGTTTACCCACATTTATCCTTTGGAGATATGCTGGAGGTAGCCGCCGTAAACTTTTCCCAAACGAGTAGTTATAAGGAATTATTTATGTTTCAATTTGCTCCAAACACTGTAGTTCAATTAACAGCATCTGCCCCTTTTCTTTCGTACTGGAGTCGAACTGCTGTTCGATGTATATGGTCTGACGACTGACGAGGAGAAAAACTAATTGAGAAACAAGAAGCCATCTCCTGCGATTTGTCCGCATCGTAATCTACTGCTACTGCTCGCCGCCAGCTTGGTCACCCCGTGACTCATCAGCCATCTCATCCATGATGGAAAATGGCGCCATCTGATCCGAGTGTCTCTGGCAAGGCGCCAATCGATTGGGCTGTCATCACCTTTGGCTTTTACCCCGGCGCCACCCATCGTCCCATCCCTTTCTCTTTTCATTTCACGGCTCCTAGGTTGCAACCAGTTCATGGCAAGCGAGCTCGATCTTGTTGCCTCTCCACTCATCCGTTCGACTGGAAAAAAAAATCCCGTATTTTAAAGGGGATCTAAACATTTTTTTTGAGAGAAAGTCCTTAAATAAACACTAAAGTTTAGTTGAATATTTAAATAATAATTATGAATAAGAGACTTATTCTAATTATAAAAATAATTATGTATAGAAGTAAAAGACGATACAAATTTATCAAACTAATTAAAATTATATTTAATATATATAATTAATATTTAAATATTTAATGTGACATGAACTAACTAGCTAACCACACCAATCAATCACCCCAGGGTGGTGGCGTGCTTCCTCTGTCGTCCGATCTGCCGTTATCAGAGAGGAGCATGGGGACTCGGGGAGAGAGATAAGACCCTGGACAAAATTGGGCACGTCTTCTTCTCCGCGAACCTCGCGTCCTCCTCGCCTGCCTGCCTACAAGTTCTCCACCTCCCCGTGCCTCCATCGGGCCTCGCTTCTCGCGCTCTTCCTCTCCTGCCCCCGCCTGCCCCCAACAACCCGCGAGGGCGCCGTCCGCCCCCGCCTCCGGGAGCGATTATGATCGCGCGACGCCTGCTCCGATCCAATAATGCCCCCGCCCAGGTGATCATCCATGAACCTTCCTCCTGTCCTACGGAGCCGCCTTTCTCATCGCCCTGGATGGGAAGGAAAAAAAAACCGCGTTTTTTAAGGGATTCTCGGCGTTCGCCGCTTCAGGGGATGTGGGGACTTCGTGTGGCTGGTATTGGATGGATAATATGCATGCTTCGATCTTTGGTTGCAAAATAGTACGATAAATAGATTATACGGTTTCTGTTTCCGCTTGGAGCCAGCCAGGTACTTACTTTAGCAGTCGAGGTATCAGATTACACTGTAGGAATCCCTGACCTTAAAAATCGCGCTTACGAGTACGTGCGATTACACTGTTTTGTATATTCAATTCCTACTTTAGCACAGACAGTAGTAGTAGTACTTTTGAGATGCAAAGGTAGGGTTCCTTTATTCGGGATATATATATGTGTTCACGTCAAAGCACCTCAAGGCAGTACTAATGCGCAGCACTGAACCAAAAGCATCGCATATTCTTTTTGACCTAATTGTGTCGTCCAGGCAACACCACGTCCACTTGCCAACGTTTCGCGGTTTGCCTTCGTGACAGCTCATGTGTGATCCTTTTTTTCTCCCCTCCTGACCACAGGCAACCAGCTTATTGAAGCATGTAATAACTGGCACCGCAAGTTTGCAAGGCTATGCGGATAGCTTGTTGGATGCGACAGTCAGACATTTTGGTTCAGCACCGTCTGCCCAGCCTGAAGAAAATGGGTACACAGTCCTTTCCTCTTGTCTGGAACCGGAATAATTGGGCTCACGGGCCATGTCACCACTGTCTATTTCTGATCTACAAGGTGATTCTTTCAGGTTCAAGGGCCACGGCATGCTGGCGCCTTTTACAGCTGGCTGGCAGAGCAATGATTTGCACCCTCTGATCATTGAGAGATCTGAGGTTGTCACTCTGAATCTGAACTTTACCATAGTTTCTGTTACATCTCTTGAAATGCAGTGTTCAGTTGTGGAGAAGTAGATTTTAATCTTTACATTTAATGGGAACAAGTATCTGGACTCTCTTGCAGGGTTCCTATGTCTAGCTTATCACCATTTTGATTATGCAGGGTTCCTATGTCTATGACATTAATGGGAACAAGTATCTGGACTCTCTTGCAGGATTATGGTGCACAGCTTTAGGTATGTGCACGTGACTTTTGTGTAAACTGGTAACACACCGCCATGTGTTTCTCTGTGGCTTTAGCAATGTCTTTGCATCCGTTACTTCTGCATCATCTGTGTTCGTTATGTATTTAGGTGGTAGCGAGCCTCGATTAGTCAAAGCAGCTACTGAGCAATTAAACAAACTACCCTTCTACCATTCCTTCTGGAACCGTACAACAAAACCTTCGTTGGTAAGTTTTCTCGAGCCACGCGTCGATTGTTGGCTTCTTCAAATTTGAAACCCCTGTCTCTACCCTGGTTTCTTTTCTCAAAATGTTCACTTGCCAAATTTCCAAAACTGACCATTGGAATTTTGCTGCTGCTTTCAGGATCTTGCACAGGAGATCCTTAGCATGTTCACTGCAAGGGAGATGGGGAAAGTTTTCTTCACAAACAGTGGTTCAGAAGCAAATGACTCTCAGGTGTCACTATTTTACAGTTCGCACCCTCAGTACCGTCAATGGTGTTTTTTTTGTCAAACACGTAGGGGAGCTGAGTAACATTATATTAAGAAGAAATACAATCAATGGTGGTGCTGTTGCTGTTCTTTGCGTTTACTGCAGATAACTGAAAGTGCGCTTAAATACTGATTTTTGCATCAGCCGCTCATCTTTAAAGAACTTAAACACAAAAACTAAAAATGAAGTTTACATGGTGTTTACACCTCGCTACAGAAATATGTCTGTGATCTCTCATTACTGGTAAAATGGTTGTTGGTTCATCGACCATGGTATTCATGTATCCATCGTAGCCCAATTTCTCTTTGAAAGATACTCAGTTAGTTGGCAGACCTTGAAGCTTTCTATTCTAGCATTTTAAAACGTTGTTTTATTTCTCTTTGATATAGACATGGTTTTGTTTCTCATAGATCCATTGCTGATGCTTATATTTTACAGGTCAAACTAGTATGGTATTATAACAATGCATTGGGGAGGCCAAACAAGAAGAAATTTATTGCGCGATCAAAAGCGTAAGTTTTGTTCCGTAACCAAATATTGTCCTTGAAACAAGAAAGGTCTTGTTATGTGTTAGAATTACCCCGGCTGCGGAGGTTGTATGAGTGGCTAATGGTTGGAGGGTTGGAGGAAGAGGTGTGAGAGATTGCCGTGGTGACGCCTGACCTAGGGTTCAGGCGCAGCAATGGAGTTGAGAACAGCAGGGAGGCAAGACTCAATCTCTTTCTTTGATTAATCTTTCCTGATTACAAACTAAAGGCATAGAGGGCTTATATATTGCCCTGGCCTAACAAGACTTCCTCCTTTTAAGGGGATCTAAACAAACTACCTTTATTTAAGGAAAATCTAAACAACTCTAGCTATCTTATCTGAGTACTTATCTGCTCAGTCTAGCTTATCTTCCCCTGGCTGCTTAGGCCGGCGTCCATATACTTTTCCAGTCATAACATCTCTCCCTCCCTCGACGAACAGCTCGTCCTCGAGCTGAAATTGTGGGTAGGAAGTTTTGAATTGCTGCAGGGGCTCCCATGTGGCCTGCTCTAGCTGCTCTGCATTCCACTGAACCAGGATGAACCATTTACCACGCTGAAGTCTAGCTTTGAGAACTTTTTGTGGTGTGGGCAGAAGCCTGCCGTTTTCCAGTACTGGCAGAGCTGGTGGTAGAACAGGAGGTGATCCTCTGAAAGGTTTGAGTAGTCCTACGTGGAAAACATCATGGATGCGGGCTCCTTTAGGCAATTCTAGACGGTATGCCACTGAGCCGATGCGTTTCAGAACTTGGAAGGGCCCTGCATACCTTGGTCCCAGTTTCCCTTTTGGTCAGCTGACTAGTGATTGTGCCTGTCGGTGTAACAGGCGTAGCCAAACCCAGTCGCCCACCTTGAACTCCAGATCTCGGTGATGGCCATCATAAAACCGCCTAGCATGTTCCTGGGCCTGTAGGAGTCTGTCTCTGACTTCCGCGAGAAAGCAGTCCCGTTCGCGAAACATTTCTTCTATAGTTGGTGTAGCTGCTGCTTGCTGGTATGGGATGAGTGGAGGGGGGTCTCTGCCATAGACCACTTTAAACGGGGTTGTCTTCAGGGCTGAGTGATAAGAGGTATTGTAGCAATATTCAGCCCAAGCAATTCAGTCAACCCAGGCCCTCGGACGATCCCCTGTGATGCAGCGCAGGTACATGGCGATAGTTTTATTGACCACTTCGGATTGCCCATCAGTCTGTGGATGAAAGGCTGTGCTCATCCTTAGTTTGACACCGGCTAGCTTGAAAAGGTCCCTCCAAATGTGTCCTGTGAACACTGGGTCTCGGTCACTGACTATAGAGCTTGGGAACCCATGCAGTCGGACAATCTCATCAAAGAATGCCCTTGCTACTGTGGCTGCTGTGTATGGATGACTCAATGGAATGAAGTGGGCATATTTGGAGAATCGATCGACGACTGTAAGAATGACTGATTTGCCATATACCTTTGGTAGGGCTTCGATGAAATCCATTGAGATGTCTGACCAAATCTGAGTTGGTACCTCCAAGGGTTGTAATAGTCCTGCTGGATGGAGTGTTTCTGTTTTGTTTTGCTGGCAAACTACACAAGAACGAACCCAATCTCTAACCAGTGCCCTGTCCCTGTGAACAAAGAAATCTGTCCTCAACCTTTGCAGGGTTTTCTGGATGCCGCCGTGGCCTGCGGAGTGGGCTGTGTGCAGGATAGCAGGAAGTATGCTGGAGGATTGTGGTACAAAAATCTGATTGCCATGCATTATGAGTCCCTCTCCGATCTGCCATGGCGCACCATGCTGCCCTGTGCTGATCTGATTGTGCAGGAGCTGAAACTCTTGGTTGCTTGCACAGTCTTGCTGAAGGTCTTTGTAGAGTTGAAAGGTTGGTGTTGAGATCGTATAGACCGATCCACTGGTGGTTTCCCTGCGCGAAAGAGCGTCTGCTACTGTATTTAGTCGGCCAGCCCTATATTCCACCTTGAAGTCGAAACCAAATAGCTTACTAATCCACTGATGCTGAGGTACAGTTGAGAGCCGTTGATCGAGCATATACTTGAGGCTGAAATGGTCTGTACGTACCACAAATTTCCTGCCCCACAAGTATGGACGCCAATGGCGTACTGCTTGTACCAGTCCAATGAGTTCTCTCTCATATGCAGCGAGCTTGACATGTCGGGCTGCAAAGGGGCGGCTGAAGAAGGCAATTGGTCCCTCATCTTGATGCAGTACAGCGCCAAAACCTGAGCCGGACGCATCACAGTCGACAATGAATGAGTTGGCAAAATTTGGGAGTTGCAAGACAGGGGCTGTAGAGAGAGCTCTTTTCAGTGCCTCAAATGCTTTGTCTGCCTCCGGACTCCAATGGAAACCTTCTTTTTTTAGGAGTTTTGTTAGTGGTGCAGCTATTACTCCAAAACCCTTGATAAACTTGCGATAGTAGCCTGCCAACCCTAAAAATCCTCGCAGTCCTCGTGGTGCCTGTGGCTGTGGCCAGGAAGTGACAGCCTCCACCTTGGCACTATCCATGGCGACTCCCTCTGCAGAAATCACATGTCCCAGATAGGTGACGGTTGTGGTTCCAAAGGAACACTTAGACTGCTTGGCGAACAGCTTGTTGGCTTTCAGGGACTCCAAAACCGCCTTGACATGTATTAGGTGGTCAGACCATGATGCACTGTAAATGAGAATGTCATCAAAAAATACGAGCACAAATCGTCGAAGGAACTGTCCCAACACTTCATTCATGAGGGCCTGGAATGTTGCCGGGGCATTGGAGAGACCAAATGGCATGACCAAGAATTCAAAATGACCATGATGTGTCCAGAAGGCTGTTTTGTGCACATCATCGGGGTGAACACGGACCTGGTGATAACCTGAACGCAGATCCAATTTGGTGAAGAATCTTGCACCCTGAAGTTCGTCCAACAATTCATCCACTACAGGTATAGGATATTTATCCTTTACTGTCTTCTCATTCAAGGCTCTGTAGTCAATGCAAAAGCGCCAAGAATTGTCACTTTTCTTTACTAACAATACTGGGGCTGAGAAAGCCGATGTGCTGTGACGGATGATGCCTTGTTGGAGCATGGCCTTACACTGGGCTTCAAGTTCATCTTTCTGGAGCTGTGGATATCTGTAAGGTCGTACTGCTACTGGTGCTGTTCCTGGGAGGAGATGAATCCGGTGATCGCAGCACCTAGCTGGGGGAAGGCCACTAGGTGTCTCAAACACTTCCTGAAGCTGCTGTAACAGACATTCCATCATAGGTTTGGGCTCTGCCTTGAGTGACCGGACTGCAGGTCTCATGGAAATGTCCCAGCGTTGCGAACCCAGTCCCTTCCAGAGAATACGCTGTCCTCTCCTCCAGAATGCCATACACAGATCTTCAAGATCCCAAAGGATGGGTCCCAAAGTGCGCAGAAATGTGATACCCAATATAATGTCAAAGGAATCTAGAGGAATGGCATATGCGTCCATCAAGAACTCTTCACCGGCAATGGACATACCAATACTGTTAGCAATCTGTCGTCAGTGAATCTTGTCGCCATTTGCTACTATGGCCTGGAAACCTTGGTTGGAACTGTAGGCTAGCTGCAGCCCATCTGCAGTTTTGAGGCTGACAAAATTGTGGGTAAAGCCCGTGTCAAGAAGAGCTGTGAGGGTGTATCCCTGAATGTCGACTTGCAGTTGCATGGTGCCCTCTGAGCGGATGCCTGTTAAGGCGTGGAGTGAAATAATGGGTGTTGGATCCTCTGGATTGGATTCATCCTCGATTCCTGTATCCTCTTCAAAATCTGTGACCTCCAGATAGAATAGACGCGGGCACCGATGACCACGAACGTATTGTTCGTCACAGTTGTAACACAGTCCCTGTTTGCGGCGCTCAGCCATCTCGCCGGGGGTGAGCTTCTTAAATGGACGTTGTGCCCCCGTGCTGGTTGGTGCTGCTACTGTTATAGTGGACTGTTGTGCTGGAATAGGAAATGACGGCCGCTGAGGAGGCCTCGACGGCTTGCTGGTAGTTGATGTCTGGTGGACGTCGAGTGCCTGAGCCCTTCGTTCATATGCTCTTGCCAAACTTAATGCATGATTGAGATCCCGAGGAGCCATAAGTTCGACATCGATCTTGATACGCTCTGGAAGACCTGCCGTGAAGAGCTATACCTTCTGTTCCGGAGTGAGTGGTGTGGTGTGGGCCAGTAAATCCCAGAACCTCTCCTGATAATCCTCCACTGTTGTCCGGAATGGAAGCCTTGCCAATTCCCCGAGTGGGTTGCTGCGAAGCGGTGGTCCAAATCGGAGTTGGCATAGCTGCTTGAAACGCCCCCATGACAGGGGTGGTTCATCACGCAGGAGCTGGTTGTACCAAGTCCGTGCAGCACCGAGCATGTGATATGAAGCCAACCAGACTTTCTCCTCTTCCAACGTGCGCTGTCCCTCGAAGAATTGTTCACATCGAGTCAACCAGTGCATTGGATCTTCCTTGCCATCAAAGGTTGCAAACTCCAAGCGGTGGAAGCGAGGAACAGCAGCAGATGGTGGTGGAGAGAAAGCACTGGGTATGGTGTGCGGTAGTGGGGGAAAGGATGGAATGGGAGACGGTGAATGTGGTAACGGCAGCAGGTGCGGTGGAAGTGAGGTGGTGGTGTGTGCTGGTGCGGATATGGTGGTGGGTGGTGGTGGAAGGTGGCCATCGGCCGCTGTCATAGCCGGTGGCAGTCCACCATATCCAGGCATGCCGTAGGGGCAGTCTGGTGGCGGCGCCATGGCCGATGTTCCTGGGGTGGATTCCACCGCGGCAATGCGGGAGGACATGGAGGCCATCTGCGTGGCGAAGAGCCCTAGTTGGCGCTGGACTTCAGCAAGGGCGGTGGTGATTGCTGCCAACTCCGACGGCTGGGCTGAAGCTGCAGTTTCAGCTTCAGCAGATCCTGGCATATCTGATACCAGGTTGTTAGAATTACCCCGGCTGCGGAGGTTGTATGAGTGGCTAATGGTTGGAGGGTTGGAGGAAGAGGTGTGAGAGATTGCTGTGGTGACGCCTGACCTAGGGTTCAGGCGCAACAATGGAGTTGAGAACAGCAGGGAGGCAAGACTCAATCTCTTTCTTTGATTAATCTTTCCTGATTACAAACTAAAGGCATAGAGGGCTTATATATTGCCCTGGCCTAACAAGACTTCCTCCTTTTAAGGGGATCTAAACAAACTACCTTTATTTAAGGAAAATCTAAACAACTCTAGCTATCTTATCTGAGTACTTATCTGCTCAGTCTAGCTTATCTTCCTCTGGCTGCTTAGGCCGGCGCCCATATACTTTTCCAGTCATAACATTATGCTTCTTCAGTTAACATTTTTTAGAAACCTCAAATCTGGAAACTTTCGAAATTCCATTCTTACTGCTTGTTACACATGTTGCAGATATCATGGATCTACATTGATTTCAGCAAGCCTAACTGGGTGAGTACTGCCATACTAGAAAAGCTGGTATGCCAGCATAACATATACTCCAACGACACTTATAAATAGATCTTCAGTACTTTCCTGATTGCAACTCTATCGTAGTCTTCCTGCCCTACACCAGAAGTTTGATCTACCAGCACCTTTTGTTCTGCACACTGACTGCCCTCACTACTGGCGATATCATCTTCCTGGTAATATGATTTTAAACTTTGCTAGATGAATTCCAAAAAGAAAAAAAACTTCTGTATAGTTGACCCGCAAATTTTGCTAATAGAATCTATTTGGTGCGAAACAGGCGAGACAGAAGAAGATTTTGCGACTAGACTTGCCACCAATTTAGAGAACCTCATTCTCAAAGAAGGACCAGAAACAGTAGAGTTCTTATCGCCAAAGCTTGTATGCTGTCAATAGTATCAAAGCTTGATGCCTCCCTTACGTGCTATCTTTGATCTATCAGATTGCTGCTTTCATTGCTGAACCTGTGATGGGTGCTGGTGGTGTCATCCCTCCTCCAAAGACCTATTTTGACAAGGTTATATACTACGGGTTCCAATAACCGATCTCTTCTATGAACAGACTGAACCTGTCTGGAAGTATAGTTGCTTCATTCACCTATCCCTATGTCTTTACCTTCCTTCGTCTCGTTGTGACGGTTCAACAACAAAAAACCATTGTTGTTCATGAACTGCTAAACAAAAAACCATTGGTGTATTATGCAAATGCCTACATCAAGGACTTGAATTCTTGTTCTGAATGCTTGTTGGGCCTCATTTTGTTTCCTATCAACAGGTCCAAGCAGTCGTCAAGAAGTATGACATTCTTTTAATAGCAGATGAGGTATTTGTCGCTTTCTATTAAATCAAAAAAAAATTGCGGAAGATCGTATAAAGGAAAAAATATATATAGTTTTTGTGCAGATATTGTTGACTGATGATTCATTCTAGGTTATCACTGCATTTGGAAGGCTGGGAACTATGTTTGGATGCGATTACTATAACATCAAGCCAGATCTAGTTTCACTGGCCAAGGTGAGATTTTGAGTCCCACTGGACACGTGAACAGTGCCTGTATGACATCCTGATATATACAGAGATTCATGCCAGTTTTACCGTGGCAGGCTCTTTCAAACGCCTACGTACCCATCGGGGCAACTCTTGTTAGCCCAGAGATATCAGATGTGATCCATTCCCAGAGCAATAAGCTTGGTAGGTTTCTACGGTTTCTGTGAGATCAGCTGCAGTGTTTTCCTGGAACATTGCGTCTGCTGACGATGTCACGTGTTACAGGTTCATTTGCTCATGGATTCACGTACTCCGGCCATCCAGTTGCCTGTGCTGTGGCCATTGAAGCTCTGAAACTTTATCGGTATGTATGCCGCGCCGCGCTTTCCAGAACACGTATTCGAGTGTTATTTATCTGTTTGTTCCTGACGAATGGTTTGCAAAAAAAAAAAAAATTAAAATAAATAAATGGCGTCAGCGAAAGGGACATTCCCGGCCATGTCAAGCAAATCGCCCCAAAGTTCCAGGACGGGATTAGGGCGCTGGCAGACAGTCCGATTATCGGGGAGGTACGCGTCTGAATCTCTGAATCAACCCAAGGGGCTGTTTGTTCGAATACATAACTGCAATGCTCCTGTACTCCAGATACGTGGCTTGGGGATGATTATGGGGACCGAATTCACAAACAACAAGTCACCGACTGATCTGTTCCCTGCCGAATGGGGTGAGTCAATGTAGCAGCTACAGCCAGTACACAAAATGGCATGGCCATGAGGCCATGGCGTGTTCCCCTGCCCTGCCGAATGGTCTGTGTGTATGATGTGGGATGATGCTTCTTGTCAGGGGTTGGTGCCATCTTCGGCGAAGAGTGCCAGAAGCGCGGCATGCTGGTGAGGGTCGCTGGCGACGCCATCATGATGTCGCCGACGCTGATCATGACGCCCGGCGAAGTCGACGAGGTTTGCCATCAGCGGTTCACAGTGCCCGCCAACTCGCCACTGTCGTCAAGCCTCGCCTCGCCTCGGTAGCAACCCGGTAACAAAACATCAATGGCCTTGTCTTTTTTTCAGTTGGTGCGCATCTACGGGGAAGCCCTCAAGGCCACGGAGGAGAGGGTGGCAGCCCTGCAGTCCAAGAAGAACTAGCCAAAAGGGCGGCGACGACGACGATAACGATAAACGCCGGGCGACGACGGACCATATTTGATGTACAGGTGAATAAACAGCCAAGTTCGTGGCTGCGAGATGGCAATAGCGCGCCGGTCTCTGTTCTTGCTCTGTCGCCAAGCAAATGGTGGCTCTAACTTTTTAAACATGGCAGAGATGTTTTTTTTCTTCCCTTCCTTTCCCTTAAGGAATGGCAATATATCTCAAATGTTTGCTGCCCTGTAGTTCCTGAAGATAATGGGTTTCGTGTATATCGTGAGTGGTAGTGTTCGGATACATAGCTTTGTAAAGGCAAAGCAATAATAAAGTGAAGGAACTGCAGTTTCGAGTCTGCAAGGCAAGCATATATATACTGGTAAGTGAACGCACGGGCTCATGAAGAAGTCCGTAGCAGCACGCGGACGTATCCGCGAGCCTGTGACGTCAGCGATCGTGAAGAGCACTCACCTATGACGTCAGCGATCACTAGGCCCGGCGCGGGCGCGGCGCGCACTGTTCTGCACTTCCGCTGGCGATACGGGCCCAGGCATCACTCCCGTTTGGTCGCAAAGCCCGTGCCCAGCTGGGCCAGGCAAGTACACATGGCGGGGCCCTGCCACAGCTGGAAAGCCCGGTGGGCGGTGGGCATGGGCCCGCGAAAGGCAGTGGCGTCCACGTCAGCGTTGGAAAGGGAATCCCGACTCGTCCTCCCCTGGTCGGGTGATCCCTATTCGTTTGACGGCTACAGAAGACGTGGCTACCCCTTTCGCGCTTTCGGTGCCTGCCTGCGGTGACCGCCCGCCGCCGCCGTGCCGGAAAGCTGAAAGGAACAGGCAACCGGCGACTGTTCAGCAGAAAGTCAGCGAGGACGGGGTCAAATGCTCGAGGAATTTCATGACGAAACTGTTGGGGGTTTCCTGCTCGGGAACTCGGCAGAGCAAGCATCAAAGTTTCAGGTAAGCAAAAAAAAAAAAAAAAGAGGAGGTTGTAGACTAGAGAATAGAGATGTTGACAGGGCGAAGAAGAAAAGGGCAGGGGCGGCTGGAGAGCTTTCGGTGGAAAACCTAGACCAGTAGTAGCTGAAGAAAGAACATGTATTTGCACACCGTGACGTCCTGGCGGGACCGGCGGCGACGGACCTATTCAGCGAGCGGCCGGCCAGCCGGCCCCTTCCACGTTGATTTGAGTGGAAATCGTGAACGGACATGGAGAGAGAGAGAGAGAGAGAGAAGCGAAGAAAAGGTTCAGAGTTTCAGAGCAGACCGGCAACAGTCAGCCTGAACGCTGCAGCTTTCAGAGCTACTGTCCCACGGTCTAACAATAACAATACTCCTGGTTCTTTTTTTCTTTGCGTTAAAAACAAAAGCACGCAGGCTTAAGGCAGTGAGAAAGTGAGTAATCAGCGCCGGATCGGAATGGACTGGTGTGTCGACCGACCGAGTCACCTGCAGCAGCAGCTTTACGCACATGCCTGCCCCCTTCAGGACGAGGAACTTGCCAAATCCGCCCGTTATTCAAACCATTTCCGTTCTGCTGATTGGGCTGAACGATTCGGGGCTGCAACAGTGCCGGCGTCCTCCCGGACGGTGTCATGCCGCCGCTGGACGATGCTAGTGCTAGGCAAGCAAATGGGAGCGGAGCACGTGGTGCTCATGCTCCATGATTTCTTCTTCTTCTTCTTCTTCTTCTTCTTCTTCTTCTTCTTCTTCTTCTTCTTCTTCTTCAGATGTGGTGATTCAGATCGCAGATCGCAAGCATGGATGGAGCTACGGTAAACACTGGCGCCCTTTGTCGGCAGCGAACAGGCTATTGTTTCGCAGACGACACTTTTGTATCCTTGCGGAGCGTCGTTGTTCAAGGCGCACCTGCAGCTACATGGCCAGAGCAAAAGCCATAGGAAATGCCTGCTGGGTCTTTACCTGGGTAATCCCTCGGAAATGCCTCCGCCCATGAGATTTTTTTTTAAAAAAAACATGGTAATGCTATAAAGACAAAAATACTGTATCATTTATTTTTTTCAGTACTAAGGGGGTTTAGGGTTACCAATTATATATTCATTAAGCAACATATGAATGTGGTTTCAATGTATGTCTATGCTTATTATCACTTGAATGATTGTGGACAGAACAAATAAAACTAGAAAGAATTATATTTTGGGACGGAGAGAACACTGAACTCTAGGGATTGAGTTATAAGGAGTTATTTGAATGTATGTCTATCAAGATGTATTTTTATAGCTAGAAAGAATTATATTGTGAACTAACCCTGTGCTCATGCTCATATCAAGATGGTTAGTTCATAGTGGTGTGTTGAGCAGTTATTCAAAACAAAGTAGTAAATAATTTAAAGATGTATTTTTTTAATATATAAACTAATATTTTTCTTTGTATCGTGCTTGGGCCGGCATGACCCAACCGTCGCCCCGCCGTGTTTTTGGTTTGTGTCGTGTCGTGCCTAAGTTTTGGTATTTAGGCACGACTCAGCCCAGCCCAAAATTATTCAATATGTCATGTCGGTTCGAAAAAAATTGGTCCGGAATATGATGGACTCGATCCATCCCAACTTTCAGCTATAAGAGCGACTCCAATAATTCCTTAAACTATTGTCCCAATTAGTTTTTTGGGAAAAAAAGGAAAACCATGTGTCCAACAGACTCTCAACTGTTACCCCTAAAGCCTCGCACGCGAATACAACCTCATCCTGTGCGCAAATCTCCGCCGATCAGCAGCCTTCCAATCTAGCTGGTGGTTTCCGTTCCCGCGCCCTTTTGCCGCCTACGCACTTCATCCAATCTCCCTCGGTCTGCAGTTCGCGCGCACTGAACAAGCAGGTTCAGGCGGCGGCGGTCTTCAACCAAGTGGAGGTTGATGCAAACTGCTCTTCCGATGGATCCTGTTGGTGGGGAATCCATGACGCAAGATGATTCTGCGATGGCTACTCAAAATCCATCTGCAACCGGTCTTGAATTTGAGGTAAGACATTTAATTCGTGAGCTTTTTTATTTCAATTCACAAATGGTTGCACATCGTGTTCTTGCGCCGCCGCCTGCTGAGAAAGGGTAGTCCACGATGATTTACATTTTGGGATGTATTAATTTTGTAGATCGTACTGATTTTGCTAGTTTGTGCCGCCACTTTGGTGTATGTGCTGCTGAGAAAGGAAGTATAGACCAAGTTTTCAATTAATCTGAATTTCTATGAAACAATTTCTGTAGCTATTGGTTGGTGACACATCCTTTCCGTATCAAAATGTCATGTATGTTGGAAATACCTCTGATTTATAGTTTTTTTATATAGGAGGTACTTACAATGCAAGGAGGATATTTTAGTAACCTGATGAGCGAGGGTAACAATAACATGTCTTTGGATGACTACGATATTGTTTCTGAGCAACATCCATCTGTAGTTGTGACTTCTTCTAGACCAAATCAGAAAAGGTCTGCTAATTTCAGCCAGCAGGAGGATGCTTTGGTTGTCTCAGCGTGGCTGAACATTAGTTTGGATCCTGTGAATGGCACAAACCAGACTCGTGGTACATTTTGGAAGAGAGTTTATAATTACTATCACAACCATAAAACTTTTCCATCAGATCGTTCTCAAAGTTCCATATCTCATCGATGGGGATTTATTTTGGAGAGCGTTAACAAGTTTTGTGCCTGCATATTTGATATTGAAGGGAGAAGGCAAAGTGGTGTCACGTTGCAAGACAAGGTAGTTTTTAATATTTTGTTTTGCAACCTATAATGTATATTTCAAAGTTGTAGTAACCAAGTTGTGTTTGTATCACACGTGCAGATTGTTCAAGCAATGGCTCTCTACAAGTCTAGAGACAAGGACAATAAATCTTTCCAATGCATGCATTGCTGGAACATACTGCGTAACCAACCAAAGTGGCATGAGAAGCGCAAGCTGATGGATGATCTGAAAAAAGTTGCTAATAAAAAGCAAAAGACAAATATAGTTTCTAGTCCTGGAACTATCACTCTCATCATCAATGAGTCAAGCAACTGCAATCCTATCAATGATAATAGCAGGCCCGAAGAGGAAACTCCTAAAAGACCAATAGGTATCAAAAAATCTAAAGAAGTAATGCGGAGAGGTGGTGCTGAGTCTTACATGGAGGCTTCTAAGCATTTTTGGGATAAAAAGAAAGAGTGATGCAGAGAAAGAGAAGAAAAAAGAGGAGAGATTCAATCTGGCATATGAAATAGAGAAAGAGAGGCTTCAACTTGATCAAGTAAGAGCTAGCACTGAACAAATGAGGGCTGCTACAGAACAGGTTAGGGCTGCAAATGAGGCCAAAAATCTTGAAGTAAAGAATAGTGAGCTACAAATGAAAAAAATGTTAGAGGAAGAGAGGATTATGACTATGGAATTAGACACAATGCCTAAGCACCTACAACAGTTCTATAGAAATTTGCAAAATGAAACTATTGCTCGTCGTGTTTATAAATGAGGTGATTTTTTTGTTATTTATGAATCCTTGTTCACTTCTGGTTGTTGGATTTCCTACGGTTCATGTGCTACAACTATACTTAACCATTCTAATTTCTTTGCAGTTTGGAGTTCACAAGACTAGTAGATAAATTCAGAATCAGGGTTGCAAGTCTGTGCAGTTGTTTCTTGGCATGGCATGCAAGTCACTTATTTTAGATAACCATTAGTTAGTTTCAGAGAACCATTATTTGTTTCTTTCATGCAAATTGTTTACTATTTCGTTCAGACAAATAATGTGATTAGTTTCGTTGATAGAACCAGTGTGTTTAGTTTCATCAGAATTGCCTTTGATTTTATTTGTTTCTTTCATGCTGTCACAATACAGTCCGAATATGATGCCTGTCATATTGTCGAGCACTGCCCACAATCACGAGTGGTCTTCTATAATAAAAATGTATAGACTTATGAGGAGCCGAGAATATGTTAATTTCATAAAAAAATTGCAGACAAAATTGAATAGTTTATACTGGTTGGTTGTAAATACTTATTTGAACGCAAATAGACCAATGTCGAGTACACCCTAGTTCTAGTGGAAAAAAAATAATATTCATCAGCATGATGTCGCCATATATGCTCCACCAGATCTTCTTGCAGCTGATGGTGAGTTTCTTTGTCCCTAATTTTTCTATGGACCTCAATGAATTCATCCAAATCTTGATGATGATCATGTGAAGGTTGCACATTTTGTCCACCATCCTGAAAACGTTCATCAAGGTCGATTTCTTCCTCGTCTTCAACAATCATGTTGTGCATAATAACACATGCTTTCATGATGTCACCTAACGTCTCTTCATCCCAAAAACGTGCTGGACCACGAACAATAGCAAAACGAGATTGTAGAACTCCAAATGCACGCTCAACATCCTTTCTTACAGCTTATTGTGCTTTGGCAAAATATCTTCGCTTATTCCCTTGTGGCTCTGGTATAGTCTTCACAAGTGTTGCCCATGATGGATATATGCCATCAGCAAGATAGTACCCCATCGTGTAATTATGACCATTTATGGAGTAATGCACTTGTGGAGCTTGGCCTTCAGCTAGCATTGAAAATAGTGGCGATCGATGGAGAACATTGATATCATTGTGCGACCCAGGCAAACCAAAAAATGCATGCCAAATCCATAAGTTTTTTGAAGCAATTGCCTCTAGTATAATTGTAGGCTCATGGAAATGACCGGAATACATACCATGCCATGCAGAAGGACAGTTCTTCCACCTCCAATGCATGCAATCTATTGAACCTAACATTCCAGGAAATCCTCTTTGTTCTCCTAATTCAAGTAACCGAGCTGTATCATTTTCATTGGGAGATCTCAAATATTCATCACCAAACACTTGAATTACTGCCTTGACAAACCTTCTCAGACTCTCTATAACAGTACTTTCTCCAATACGTACATACTCATCCGTGGCATCTGCTGCTACTCCATAAGTTAGCATACGGAATACTGCGGTCACCTTTTGGAAGCAACTTAATCCAGCTATATTTGCTGCATTGAACTTTGATTGGAAGTAATCATCATGATCTTGTACTGCAGCCATTATGCGTTTAAATAAATCATGACTCATTCTATACCTGTGGAACCAAGAATAATAAAATATCAATATGGCATCTGTGATTGAAAGAAAGGTACCAAATGGAATTAAACAAACCTTCGCCTAAAATCAGATAAGCTGAATGTAGAATTATCTGCTAAGTAATCTTGAAACATTCTTGTGTGACCTCCTTGTCTGTCTCGATATTTAACTATATGTCCAGGCATAGAACCAACCCATTTTCGATGAATATGCGATGGATGATGGAAAATATTGTACTCGCCAAAACTAATATCATCATCATCATCATCATCGGATGAAGACTCATCCAAAATTCTTTGCAATAGCGATGGTCGATGACTCATGATGGAAGGTACTGTGTAAAGGCTGCAAATAAATACAATACAACAACCATATTTTCTCATTAGCATCATGGCACACCATTTTGTCTAATGGTCAGATGGTAAAAAAAGATAATTTGCTAATACATACAAGCAAGGGAGCAACTCCGACACATGTTTTCCGGTACCTGTGCAGGAACTCAAATTTCGTGTGCAGCTTTTGTGCGATGGTGAAGGTCCAGGGATGGCAGCACCTGCCTGGTCAGCTCCAACGATGGTGGCACCTGCCTCGTCAGCTCCACCAATCAGTCGACGGCGAATCAAACGGAAAAGATTGCGTACGGTAAGCATTGATTTGATCAACATCGGCCGACTGCTGGCCTGGTGCGTACGACGTACCTGTTGCTCCTTTGGAAGATTGATGGCAGAAGAAAGTTTCTGCACGGTGACTTTGAATGGCGGCGTAGAAGCCTCAACAGATTTTTGCGAGAGGTCCAGCTAAAGAGATGTTGTGGGTCCACCATAACTAACTTATATTTTTGGGATTTGTTGGAGTTGAACAATTTTTTTTTGGAATTACATGATTTAGGGAGATCCCAAATTCCTTGTATAGGAGTAATTTTCTTAGGAGTTGTTGGAGTTGCTCTAAGGGCAACGGAACTGGTGCAAGGTTCGATAGTGTCGACCAATTACATATTCATTATATATTGGGACGGAGAGAGTACTAAACTTTAGGGAATAAGTTATAAGGAGTTATTTGAATGTATGTCTATCAAGATGTATTTTTATAGCTAGAAAGAATTATAATGTGAACTAACCCTGTGCTCATGCTCATATCAACACGGTTATTTCACAGTGGTGTGTTGATTAGTTATTCAAAACAAAGTAATGAAAAATTTGAAGATGTATTTTTTAATATATAAACTAATATTTTTCTTTGTATCGTGCTTGGGCCGGTATGGCCCAACCGTCGCCCCGCTGTGCTTTTGGTTTGTGCCGTGCCGTGCCTAAGTTTTGGTATTTAGGCACGGCTCGACTCGGCCCAAAATTATTTAATATATCATGTCGGTTCGGAAAAAAATGGTTGGAAACACGATGGGCTCGGCCCATCCCAACTTTTAGCTATAAGGGCAGTAGAACTAGTGCAAGGTTCGTATTGTAGGCCGTGCAAACGGACGTGCGAAATCACAGTTTTATAATGTAGGCGACACAAGTTATGGAGTGGAGTTTGAAGCAGTGGGTGAGATAGATAGATAGTCTGCCGATGATAGGCTAAAAGAAAAAAGGAGATTGTGGGATCTGGAACTGGAATTATGTCGTCCACTGACCGAGAGAGAGAGAGATAGAAACAAAAAAAAAAGGTTTTAGAAACTGGGCAACCAACGAATACGTCTTGTATAAAGAATCTAAAATACACAAGCCTTTTGGGCACATGAACCAAGCTTGGGTGAGCTACAGACAAGTATACATGCGGCCGGGCACAGTACAGCGACAGCGTGAGCGTCAGCCAGGTAGTCCGCCGCCGCGGTCGGTGTGGCCGGGGCCGGCGGATTATCGCCCGCCGTCCGCTGGGACGTGGGCCCCACGAGACCAACCCGCAGAGACACAGAGGCCACAGGCCAGTGGCATGGGGCCGCTCCTCTGATCCTCTATTTTTCTCCATTTCTATATACAATATATTGTTTTTTTTCATGGAGTTTGTGGCTGAGCTGCAATGGCCTGCGCCATTTATGCCCAGTATATAGTGGTAGTACCTGACCTGACCACACAGGCCAGCATTTTTATGTTCTTCCATGCCATGCCATTGCCAGGTTGCAATGCAAGCCTCTCTTTTATTTGCGGTGGCCAGCCGTGCCTGCCGCCGATCTGCCATGTGCCATCCATCATCCTAGCAATATATGCGAATACTCGGAAGGTCACCGCAAATTACATGCAAGCTGCGTGACCACACCCCGCACGCCTGAATGTGGCTGGAGTTTCTTGTTTGCTGATGAACTGAGCGATAGGCCGGCTTGCAAGGTAATCCAGACCCTAAAGACGTGCGCAGGATGGAAACGCCTTTTGGAGCGATGCATTATCGATCGACGCATTATTTTCCCGCACAGGCAATCCAAAAGGGAAAGGCTTTCATTAAGTGTGGGATCTGTGAAAATGACCTGGTCCGTGGGAACTCAGATTATTCTTGCCATTTTTTTTTGTGGGCCGCGTAAGTTGATACGTATTTCAAATATTAAACCAATCTAATCTGTTGGACCCACAGCCATGACTAGATAGAGAGCATATCATATGCAAAATGGAAGAGAGAGAGAAAAGGATGAGGAAGAAAGAGTTTCGCTGAATCGTTCGTCGCTCTATCGGTCTATCCTATGTTCTAGTGTAGTAGTAATGTGTAGGTATAGATGTCCAAACAGGCCATCCGGCACGGACCTGATCCGAACCCGTTTCGGCCCGGTACGAATAATGCCGGTCCAGTCACGATCCGTTGATGCTCTGGCCCGTGTCGTGCTGGCCCACGTGTCTAGGGACATTCCCAAACCCGACACACAAATGGATAAATCGTGTCGTGCTGGGCTGACCCGTCCGCTCGGTAGACCTGAACGTACCGGGCCGACCACTGGCCCGAACCAACAGTAGAACAGTATACACATACATATATTTAATAGAACTAATCAGATATAATAACATATTATTTACAGATGTTAAGACAACATAATTCATTTGTCAATTCACAAGATAATACCAGATTAATACAAATATGAAATGATCACATAAAATAACAGTTCGTTCACAGGATATTACACAAACACAAATCTGAAATGATTATTAGGAGCTGTTAGTAAAATGACCGCCTCATTAAAAACCTTCTTAGGTAAAAACTCGCATCTCGTGAGAAAACCCTAATAAGAAAAAAAGGGTGCAGCCCAGCTCCCAAGTTTATAAGCTCATTACAGTCCATTACAGTGTACAGATCATTAGTTCAATACAACTCATAAGACATAAGACTAGTAGGTTGCAAGACTAAATATTTTCATCATCCCTAGCTGATTGTGTTGCTAGATCATCAAGCACAAGTTGTCGTGCTCAGCTTCAAGTTCTTGTGTGTCTTCCTCCACACTGTCTTGCAGGTGAGCATCAGCAAGTTCCTAATCTTTGATGCAGGATAATATCCATATCAGGAGCTAGACGACGTCGACGCTCTTCAATCACCCTGCCAACAAGACTAAAGATAGACTCTGAGGAAATAGTAGATGCTGGCACTGTCGAGACATCTTTAGTTAGCAGTGAAATAATATGATAAGTTAACTTATGTTGATGCCACCAAGAAAGGACATTGAAGTCCTCATCAAACTAAGTGATAGTATCACTGTCTAAGTAGGAAGCTAACTCAAAGATAGATGCAACAGTAGAGATAGCTTGAGGGGTTGAAGAAGAAGAACCTGATCTCCTTCCAAAAGGAGTAGAGAACTCACCATCAAGGTCATCATCACCATAAATGTCATCCCATGCCATTTTTCTTACCAGATAGGCGAGATGATGTTTGGTGGGCGCCACACGTGCGTGTGTCACCAAATTTGGTCTCATACAATTGGAAAACCTTGGTTAGTTTAGTACGAACATCAAATGGAAGCATAGAGTAACAAGTACCAGTTAAACTAGATAACCTGATAAGTACTTTGTTAAAACCTCTCATCTTAGCTCTAGGATCCAAAATAAAGGCAACTGCATATAAGATTGGAATGTCCCTCCAGTATTTCAAGAATTTATGTTTCATAGGAACAACAACACATCTAAGTAATGGATCATTCTCAAATGCATTTAGATATCTAGCAATCCTCAGAATATGATGCAACATTAAAGTAGCAGTAGGGTAGTAACACACCAGATAATGCAACAGTTGACTCATAATAATTCTAAGAAAGATAAGACTTTTTTTGCAATAGCACAATGATTATCAGTGGGTAAAGGAGTCACATCCTCATTCAAAGGATACTGAGTTTTGATAAAAAACTGAGAAGGCGGACTTGTGAGGTAACAAATGCTTAAGCATTAAGTAGGTGGAGTTCCATCTAACATCTATGTCAACACCAAATTTACGAGGACGAATAGCCATACTCATACAATAGCTTTTATATGCAGATATACGTTGATTGGAAGCATTTAGAAATGTTATAGTAGTTCTAAAATCGTCAAGATAAGTTCTAATAGGATCCAGACCAGCTTTAACCACTAGATTAATCACATGACATGAACAACGTTGATGCAAAAACATGGTAGACAAGTCATCATTAGGTGCATCAAGATTACTATCATGCAAAGCAGGAACATGTACACCAAGGTAACCAGTTAAGAAAGGTCTAAGATATTTTATTGCAACATTATTTGAGGAAGCATTGTCTAAAGTAATGGCAAAGACTTTATCAGTTAAAGCATAATCATCGATTATAGCAGCAATAGGATTAGCAATGTTTACACCACTATGCTTACCATCAATTAGCCTAAGTGCAAGCAACCGTTTTTCTAATTCCCACTTAGAATTAACGAAATGGGCAACTACACTCAAGTAATCTTCTTTTGCCTTGCCAGACCAAATATCAGAAGTAAGACAAACAAAACCAACATCATTTTTAAAAGATCCAATTAGGTTCACCATATGTTCATTATAAAATTTAACCATGTCCCTTGCAGTTGTCTGTCTAGAAACATGCACTAGTCTAGGGTTATGAGCACGATTGATATAAAATTGAAAAGCAAGAGTAGAACCATGCCATAAAGGAAGGTCATCCCTAGCAATCAAATGACACAGTTCAGTCCTAGCAATAGAAGCAGAGTACTCCCAACGTTGCAAAGTACTGTCAGCATTGTACTTAAGCACATATTGGACTTGCCCAGAGAGTTCATGTGCTTTCTTAGCAGGGCAATTATGATGAAGCAAATGGCCAGTACCAGAAGTAGATCGAGCAGTAAGTGTTTGCTTACAGTGCTTGCAACGAGCAGCACACCTGACTTTCTTACCATTCACAATCTTAGTCAATTCATCAAAGTCATTCCAGCACTTGGACCTTTTCTTCGAGTTCGAGTTGCTACCACCAGCATCAGGATCAGGGACTAACTCTGGCGGGCTTGTGGAGCCTGTGCTAGTCCCTATCCCAGAATTGGCAACAATATTGAAAGTCGCATAGAGGGGGTGAATAGGATGAATCTGAAATTTATAAACTCAATCACAACTACAAGCCGGGTTAGCGTTAGAAATGTAAACGAGTCCAAGAGAGAGGGCGCAAAACAAATCGTGAGCGAATACAGAGTGAGACACGATGATTTGTTTTACCGAGGTTCGGTTCTTGCAAACCTACTCCCCGTTGAGGTGGTCACGAAGACCGGGTCTCTTTCAACCCTTTCCCTCTCTCAAACGGTCACTTAGACCGAGTGAGCTTCTCTTCTCAATCAAACGGAACACAAAGTTCCCGCAAAGACCACCACACAATTGGTGTCTCTTGCCTTGGTTACAATTGAGTTTGATCACAAGAAGAATGAGAAAGAAAAGAAGCAATCCAAGCGCAAGAGCTCAAATGAACACAACAAATCTCTCTCTCTAATCACTAAAGCTTTGTGTGGAGTTGGGAGAGGATTTGATCTCTTTGGTGTGTCTTGTATTGAATGATATAGCTCTTGTAAGGTGTAGAAGTGTAGAAACTTGGATGCCATTGAATGTGGGGTGGTTGGGGTATTTATAGCCCTAACCACCAAACTAGTCGTTTGGTGGAGGCTGCTGTCGACGGACGCACCGAACAGTCCGGTGCGCCAGCCACGTCACCCGGCCGTTAGGGTTCGACCGTTGGAGCTCTGACTTGTGGGGCCTCTAGGCTGTTCGGTGGTGCACCGGACAGGTCCTGTAGACTGTTCGGTGCGCCAACTGCGCGTGCTCTGACCTCTGCGCGCGCAGGCGCGCATTAAATGCGTTGCAGTCGACCGTTGCGCTTGAAGTAGTCGTTGCTCCGCTGGCACACCGGACAGTCCGGTGTGCCACCGGACACTGTCTGGTGCCTCACCGGACGGTCCGGTGAATTATAGCGGAGCGCCCTCTGATTTTCCCGAAGGTAGCGAGTTCAGCATCGAGTTCCCTGGTGCACCAGACACTGTCCGGTGGCACACCGGACAGTCCGGTGCGTCAGACCAGGGTGCCTTTGGGATTTCTTTTAGCTCACTTTATTTGAACCCATCTTTGGTCTTTTTATTGGCTTGTTGTGAACCTTTGGCACCTGTAGAACTTATAGACTAGAGCAAACTAGTTAGTCCAATTATTTGTGTTGGGCAATTCAACCACCAAAATTTATTTAGGAAAAGGTGTAAACCTATTTCCCTTTCAATCTCCCCCTTTTTAGTGATTGATGCCAACACAAACCAAAGCAAATAGAACTGCGGAATTTGAACTAGTTTGCATAATGTAAGTGCAAAGGTTGCTTGGAATGAAACCAATAATACTTACTAGATGCGCATGGATGTCTTTTCTTTTTATTAACATTTTGGACCACACTTGCACCACATGTTTTGTTTTTGCAAAATGTTTTAGAAATTCTTTTCAAAGTTCTTTTGCAAATAGTCAAAGGTAAATGAATAAGATTTTTGATAAGCATTTTCAAGTTTTGAAATTTTCTCCCCCTGTTTCAAATGTTTTTCCTTTGACTAAACAAAACTCCCCCTCAGTGAAATCCTTCTCTTAGTGTTCAAGAGGGTTTTAGATATTAATTTTGAAGAGGGTGTACGAATTTGAAATTGTATCAAAATAAGATACCAATTAAAAAAATCACCAATTAATAGACTCCATACCAAATAAATTTTTGAAATTGGTGGTGGTGGTGCGGTCCTTTTGCTTTGGGCTAATACTCTCTCCCCCTTTGGCATGAATCGCCAAAAACGGATATTTGAGTGAAATATAAGCCCCTTCTTAAACTACTCTCTCCCCTTTGGACGAAAAATAAGGAGTGAAGATTATACCAAAGTTGGAGAGTTTGTGCGGAGCGACGGCGAAGAATGATTTGATGAAGCGGAGTGGAAGCCTTGTCTTTGCCGAAGACTCCTTTTCCCTTTCAATCTATGACTTAGCATGAAATGGACTTGAAAGAACACATTAGTCATAGCACATGAAAGAGATGATCAAAGGTATATATATGAGCTATGTATGCAAGACATCAATAAAAATTCCTAGAATCAAGAATATTTAGCTCATGTCTAAGTTTGGTAAAAGTTTGTTCATCCAATGGCTTGGTAAAGATATCGGCTAATTGTTCTTTGGTGCTAACATATGCAATCTCGATATCTCCCTTTCGTTGGTGATTGAAAGGGAAATGTGCCCTTGGGCCATTTCTAAGTATTTTGGTGATTGAGTGCCAACACAAGTGCTTTTGTGTTGATTTATGTAAAGAGGTGGACAAAGTACAAATCATGTCAAAAGGTATGTTTCTAGACTTAGTACATTGTTTTATGGACTAATGTATTATGTCTAAGTGCTGGAAACAGAAAAAATTGAATTGGAAATGAGATGGCTTTGTTCAGCCAAAGTCTGCTCAGTCTGGGTGCACCGGACAGTGTCCGGTGCGCCAGGCTGGCCCTGGCGAACAGGCTGCTCTCGGGACTTCGACGGCGGTGTACGGCTATAATTCACTGGTCTGTCCGGTGGTGCACCGGACTGTCCGGTGAGCCATTCACAGGCGAACTCGTCGCTCTCGGGAGATGATTAACGGCGTACGGCTAAAATTCACCGGTCTGTCCGGTGATGCACCAGACTGTCCAGTGAGTCAACAGTCAGCCGGGGCAACGGTCGGCCGAGGATTCCGCGCGTGATGCGTGGCCGAGCCAACGGTCACATTGGTGCACCGGACTATCCAGTGTGCACCGGACAGTGTCCGGTGCGCCAACGGCTCTCAGACTCCAACGGTCGGCTTCACCAAATAAGGAAGGATATCTGCACCGGACAGTGTCCGGTGGTGCACCGGACTGTCCGGTGCGCCAGTCGACAGAAGGCAAGATCTGCCTTCCAGGATTGCTCTCAACGGCTCCTAGCTGCCTTGGGGCTATAAAAGGGACCCCTAGGCACATGGAGGAGTACACCAAGCATTCCTTGAGCACTCTTGATCACTCACACTCCATTCTTGCGCACTTGTTCGACATTCTAGTGATTTGAGCTCCGTTCTAGTGTGCTAGTCTTTTGAGCTTAAGTCTGGGTCTTGTGTGTGTGTATTTGCTGTGATCTTAGTGTCTTGTGTGAGTTGCTAATCCCTCCCTTACTCCGTGCTTCTTTGTGAACTTCAAGTGTAAGGGCGAGAGGCTCCAAATTGTGGAGATTCCTCGCAAACGGGATTAAGAAAAGCAGGCAAAACACCGTGGTATTCAAGTGGGTCTTTGGACCGCTTGAGAGGGGTTGATTGCAACCCTCGTCCGTTGGGACGCCACAACGTGGAGTAGGCAAGCGTTGGTCTTGGCCGAACCACGGGATAACCATCGTGCCATCTCTGTGATTGATCTCTTGTGGTTATTGTGTTTTGCTGGGACTCCTCTCTAGCCACTTGTAGCACCCCAAAAATCCTAACCCAGGTTTGAAACTCTAATCTACCCTTTTCCCCCTTTCATCCTCTAATTCCAAGACCTCCACTAGTTTTTCTTTCTTCATATGCATACATTTTGTTTAATCACAAAGCACCTCACTTAGATTCTATTTTCTAAACACTTAGAGTATCCACAAAATAATTTGTTCAAAAGAAAAGGGGCAAAATGAGAAATAGGAAATAGAAAGAAAAAAAGAAAAAGAGAAAAGCTTTCTCCTTTTCCTGTTGGACCGAATCCCGGCCCAAGCCCGCGACCCCCCCTTCCCACGCGCCCGCGCTCCTCCTCTCTCGGCCCATCTTCGGCCTGCCTCCGCGCGCGCGCGCCAGCCCGCTCCGCACCCCGCCTCCCTCTCGCTGGCAAGGCGTCCCCACCCGTCAGCCGCCCTCTCTCTCGCGCGCTCGCTCCCTTCTGGCAGAGTGGCCCCCACTGGTCAGTTGCTTCGTCGTCCTTCCGTCGTCCCCTCACCGAAGTCACCTCCGGCCGTCGCCTCCGTCCTCCCCTTCGTCATCTCGCCGCACAGGGAAGTTTGGCACCGCCTCGTCCCCCCCCCTTGACCAACGTACTCGCCGGTACCGCCCCCGCCGTGGAGTCTCGTCGGCGACGTTGTGCGGCATTAATGCCGGCACTGTGAGGCTCACCGGCGTCCACCAAGCTCCACCGCCCCCTTCCCTCGCGCGCCTATAAAAGGCTCACCCCGAGCCCCTCCTTCCTCGCACCAGCCTCGGCCATCCCTCTCCTCCCCTTCCCCGGGCACAATTCGTGAAGCGCCGGCGTCGTTCTCCTCTTCGGTGAGCCCCTTCCTCCTCCTCCCTCTCCTTCTCCTTTGGTCCGGCAAGAAATTAAGTGGGCTGAGCAGCTCCCTCGCGTAGCCACGAACCCGAAACACCACCTTCCAACCCCCGTCCCCCACCCAGAGCCCACCGGCGGCGATCCCCGCCGCGGAACTCCGCCCCCTCCCCGTGGGCAGCCCCCTCCCAACCCTCTCCGGCCAAATTGAGCCTACCGTTGGAACCGCCAGCCTCCGCCCGTGCCAAACCACCCTCCCTTGGTTGAAGAACCGGGCCACCGGCGGCAAGCCGCCGTCAAGCTTCCCCGCGCGGCCGGCCTTTTCTCCCTCGCTCGGCCAGTTCGCCCCGCCGTCTGGCCGCGACACCGTTTCCCCCCCCCCCCTCTCGCTGGCAAGTGGGCCCACAGCAACGCCGTCTCCCCCTCGCTCTTGGGCCGTCACTGGGCCGCAAGCTCTTCAGCGCGCGCGCTCGCGCCCGGGGTGGGCCAAAAGCCGTGTCCCCAGCCCAGGAGAGAGGAATTCTCTTTTCTTTTTCTTTTTCCACCCTTTTTCCCATTTAAATAGTTTTCTCAATATTTTATGCACCAAAAATTATCAAAAAGGATTTCCAAGGTTACATAAAATAATGTTGTTAGAAAATGGCACACTATGATTGATAAACCACAATTGATGTATTGTTTTACTGCCTGTTTCCTAGAAGAAGCGGGGACCGCAGATCCGGATCCCGTAGCTCCGGAAGAAGGGTCGGAGCCCGAACTTCCGGAAGTAGATCTTCTGTACCAAGAGAGCTTCAACGAAGGCAAGTCCATCCTTCCCTTGATGCATAAATTACCTATTCTCTCTACCACTGCCTAGGCCGGGAACTATGGGGGAATATTGCATTGTGAGTGAGAGATGGCCCGCATTAACATATACTTTCTGGATACGAAATGTGGGTTGGAAAGAAGGGCAATGTGTACCTCCAAATTAAGTCTCTTTTTGAAAAGTTATGCGATGAAGGGTACTCACCCTCATCACCCTGGGAGTGGGATGATCAGGGACTCCCTGGTTTAGGGGAGGGCCTAAGGTGTTGGCTCAGCTGGTTTAGGCGTGAGCAGAAGGATTGTCCCCTCATATAAGGACCGGCTTGTCATTTTTACTACCTGTACTCCTTTATCGTACAACCACTCGAGACTGTGTGGGCAGTCACTCAATCTGAACTCGTGCGGTCCAACCCCAGGGTTAAGAAGGCTGGGGAGCACCGGGAGGATAAGGAGGGGGAAAGTTTTGTCCGGTTTGGACATGGTGGTGGTCTGACTCCTTCCGGATAACCGTTAAGGTTAGGACATACGAGTAAGGAAAGAGATCCGGCATTCGGGTCTCGCGACGGTGAGATCGCAGAAACCGGGCTAGTGGGTAAAGTGTACACCTCTGCGCAGAGTTGAAACCTATTCGAATAGTTCGTGTCCACTGGTATGGACGAGTCCGGTATGGTATGGCAATTAGAACTTTCTTTATGGGTTTCATGAAAAGAGGAATGTGTGAATAAATAGGTGTTAAGAAAGAAACTGAGGCCACGGGAGCGGGAATCTCAGTGGCGGTTGAGTTTTTGGTTATTATAAGACTATGGGAAAAACCTTCAAGTATCTGCCTTTCTCTAAGAAAATGATGAGTGACCACAACTCCACCAAATTGAGCATGTATATCATAGGCCTTTTTCTCTCTACGGGACCGGGATGGGCTTGCGGAATACCTAGTGTATTCACCCAGATTTATTTATGTTTTTCAGCAGCCGAGGACTTCTTTTCTGCTATGCTTGATTAAGAGGGCTGTGTCTGCACCCAGTTCTGCCTGTGGCTTGGGCTAGTATATCTTCCTTCTGCGTTTCCTATTTTTGCTCTCTTGAGCTTGTACCCCGGTATTGTAATAACCTTTATCTAAACTCTGTACTATTTGAAGTAATGAATGTGTTTACTAGCCTCCTGGGACTAGTAATTGTATCACATTTGAGTCCCAAAGGATCGGGACGCTTCAGATGGTATCAGAACCATAGGACTGGCCGTAGGACGCAACCCTGACCTTAAAAACTTGCCCTAAAAAAGAAAATACCTCTTACCCCAAGAAAAGTTTTCTCTTCTCTTCCCCAATTTTAACAAGACCCTTCTTTTCCTATTCCAGATGGAAGACTCTCTGGCCATTAGGACATCCTACTGCTCAGAGGTGGAAGGGTTCCCGTATCTCTTGCGAAGTTGCGCGCTTCGCACGGGAATCCGCAAAAAGCCGGAATACGTCTGGACGGAGCATATCGAAGGCGGAATAGAGAAATGCTCTTTGGCAGTCTACCTTGGAGAAAGCCGAAACTACCCAAACCATCCTTCCTTCCAAGTCACTTTTACCGGATATCGCTTTCCAGATACCTGCCAGAATGTTGCCCGATCAGCCCTCCGTCAACTATGCCAGAACTATAGCAGGGTGATCTTTGAAACCCCCCTTCGCTACTTCCCACCCAGCAACAAGAATACCCCCACCTGGAGGAGAAGACTTCAGGCCCTCTCAGGAGGAGATCCTATTGAGAATGATCCTACCATCGTCTACATGGCTGGATACCTTCACACCCTTGATAACCAATATGATGACCTCACCCTCCACTGCACCTACCTAACCTCCTGGGTGGAAAGTCTGGAGCAAAAAGTCAGGGAACTTTCAGAGGAGAAGGCGTCCCTTCAAGAGAGCCTCGCAATAGCTGAAGGCGAGGAAACCAATACCCGAGAGGCCTACCGCACTCTGAAGATGGACTGCGACAAGAAACTGAAGAAGCTCGCCCCCGCAAGAAGAGTCCGCAAGAAGACCAAAAGCCAAGGATGCCAGACTGAGCAGAAGGAAGAAAACCCTCCAAGGAACCCATCCGACACCGAAGAAATGTCCCTGGCCAGCCTTGATGACCTTCTCAAGGAATTTGGGGACACTTTAGAGAAGGAGTTCGGGAGTACCCTAGATAGCACTCGTGTGTGACGAGCTTATGGTAGCAGGGTGTTGTGTCATGTAATGGCTTGATGTAATGAATAAAATAACCAGTTAAAAAAATGGCATATTAGTGACTCTCTTCCCATGGCAGATGGCTTCGGATAAAACCACGCCTACCGCCTCTGGGATTGGAGCAGGTTTTCCCTTAGGAGCAGCAGGAGAAGCCGGTGGAGAAGGGGATGGGACCCACCTCCCCGCACCTCCGGAACTACCACTAGATCTGGCCCAAGTTCTAGCCAATCAGACCCGACTCATTGAAGTCCTCACTCGAAGTCTGGAAAACCAGCGCCCAGGTGGTGGAAGGCCGCAGGACAGGATGGGAGAATTTTTGAGACTCAAGCCTCCCACGTTCGCGGGGTCCAGCAATCCCCTCGATGCTGATGACTGGCTTCGCACGATCAAGAGGAAGCTGGAAGCCATCGGATGCCCCGAAAATCAGCGTATCCAACTGGCAGCTCATCAACTTTCAGGAATGACTTTAGCATGGTGGGATACTTTCAGTGAAGCCGTCAGAGATGCTACCTGGGTAGAATTCGAAACAGCTTTCCGTGAGCACCATGTACCCCAGGGGATAGTTCAACTCAAGGAGGATGAATTCCGGGAGCTAACCCAAGGCGGGAGAACAGTCAGTGAGTATGTGCACAAGTTCACAGAGCTGGCTCGTTACGCGCCTGAGGATGTCAGTACCGAATCCAGAAAGATGGCCCATTTTCTGAAAGGACTAAGACCCGAGCTTAAGACCATCCTCGCCAGCCAAGACTTCCTCAGCTTCTCTCACCTCTCCAACAAAGCTATCCAAGTGGAAAGGGCAAAAGAGGAAGAAAAAGGGCACCTCAAGAGAAAATTCCAAGTTCTTCGAGCTCAACAACAAGAACGTCACTAGAGAGCTCGACCCTTTGGGCTTCCACCCAGGGGACCAAGCTTCAATAAACAATCTGGACCCACTCCATCACGCTACAGTCAGCAGAGTCAGAGCTCCCTTCAGGCACCCTCTGTTGCAGGCAACCAGCCGCCAGCAAACGCCTGTTGGCACTGCGGAGACCCCAGTCACTTCAAGAACAACTGCCCTCAGTTGAAGGCACCCGGACCAACTTACTCCAACTCGGTGAATGGCCCCAAGATTCCATCAGCACCTACCTCCAAGGCACTTCCTTCAAACAGCCAGCAGAGCAGGACTCAGTATCAGGGCAGAGCCCGGGTCAACCACGTCGACGCTCAAGAAGCTCAGCAAGCCCCGGGAGTAGTGCTAGGTGAGTTCCTTGTTGAATTTACTCCCGCTTCTGTGCTTTTTGATTCGGGAGCATCCCATTCTTTTATAGCCGCTAAGTTTGTGGAAGAGCATGGTATCCCCTCTACATCCCTAGCTATCCCTTTGGTCACCCGAACCCCGGGATCAGACCTCCTGTGCAAACTCAGGTGCTCCCAAGTCAGAATTCTTTTAAGTGGGGTAGTGTTCCTGGCAGACTTAACCATCTTGCCATCCCAAGGAATTGATGTAATCCTAGGGATGGACTGGCTAGCTAAGCATAAGGGTATCATCAGCTGTGCAAGCAAGACTGTTCTTCTCACCGATCACCAAGGAAAGGCAGTTTCCTGTCAAGCCCAACCGCCCACAAACGATCTAATGATGTTTGACCTAACAGCAGAGAGCATGCCTGTAATCAAGGAGTTTGAGGATGTATTTCCGGAAGAGTTGCCCGGGATGCCACCAGAAAGAGGAGTAGAGTTCTATATTGATCTCATTCCCGGCACTGCACCCATCGCAAAGAGACCATACCGCATGGCCCCCACTGAATTGGCAGAATTGAAACTTCAGATTTCAGAACTACAGCAAAAAGGGTACATCCGTCCCAGTTCGTCTCCCTGGGGAGCACCCGTTCTTTTCGTTACCAAAAAGGATGGAAGTATGAGGATGTGTATCGATTATCGATCCTTGAACGAAGTTACAATCAAGAATAAGTACCCACTCCCTCGGATCGACGACCTTTTCGACCAGCTGCAAGGAGCCAAATACTTCTCCAAGATAGACCTCAGGTCAGGGTATCACCAACTAAGGATTAAGGAGGCAGACATTCAGAAAACTGCATTCGTCACCAGATATGGGCAATATGAATTCATAGTAATATCGTTTGGGCTAACAAACGCACCCGCATTTTTCATGAACCTCATGAATAAGGTATTTATGGAAGAGTTGGATAGGTTTGTCGTGGTCTTTATCGACGACATCCTCATATATTCCAAGAGTCGCAAGGACCATGAGCATCACCTTCGAATCGTCCTCGGAAGACTCAGGGCACATCAACTTTATGCTAAACTCAACAAGTGTGAGTTCTGGTTAGAGAAGATAGCTTTCCTGGGGCATATCTTGACTGCAGAAGGGATAGAAGTGGACCCATCTAAGGTAGAAGCTGTTTCAAATTGGAAGCAACCATCCAACATCAGTGAAGTACGAAGCTTCCTGGGAATGGCAGGGTATTACCGCCGTTTTATCAAGGGATTCTCCAGCATAGCAAAACCCATGACCGAACTTCTCAAAAAGGACAATAAGTTCGTGTGGACTCCCAAATGTGAAGAAAGTTTCCAAATCATCAAGGAGAAGCTTACAACCGCACCAGTTTTGACTCTACCAGACATACACCAGGATTTTGTCATCTTCTGTAATGCTTCCAAGCAAGGCTTAGGGTGTGTCCTAATGCAAAATGAGAAAGTCATTGCTTATGCATCTCGCTTAGTCAAGCCGCACGAACAGAACTACCCTACCCACGACCTGGAATTGGCAGCCATCGTCCACGCTCTAAAAATATGGAGGCATTATATGATCGGGAACAAATGCCACATCTTCACTGATCACAAGAGTCTAAAGTACATCTTCACGCAACCGGACCTCAACCTCCGTCAAAGAAGGTGGCTCGAATTGATCAAGGATTACGACCTCGAAATCCACTACCACCCCGGAAAGGCCAACGTGGTAGCAGACGCCCTCAGCCGAAAACCCTTCGGGGTTAAAGGAACAAACTTTCTGGAAGATTGGAAGAAAGAATCAGCTCAGCTAAATGCATGTCTGGGAGACAGCGGTGGCCTGGAAGTCAAGCCAAATCTAGAAGATCTCATATGCAAGGCCCAACGCCTGGACGCAGAGACAACCAGGCTTATGGAAAGAACACGCAAGGAGCAACTTCCGGACCTTAGGACAGACGAGCAAGGAATCCTCTGGTTCAAGAACCGCCTGTGCGTACCAATGGGAAAGGCACGGGAAACCCTGCTCGATGAAGCCCACAACTCAGCTTACTCTATCCACCCAGGGACCACCAAGATGTACCTAGACCTCAAAGCCAGATATTGGTGGAAAGGGATGAAGAAGGAAATAGCACAGTATGTGGCCCGATGTGACACCTGTCAGCGAACAAAGGCCGAACATCAGAAGCCTGCCGGCCTACTTCAACCCCTCCCAATACCCGAATGGAAGTGGGAAGAAATAGGCATGGATTTCGTAACCGGACTGCCCAGATCACAGAAAGGAAATGATTCCATATGGGTGATAATCGATCGTCTCACCAAGGTGGCCCACTTCGTTCCAGTAAAGACCACTTTCGGAGGAGCAGCCCTTGCCCGAATATACCTTAAAGAGATAGTTAGGCTACATGGCATTCCACGGAAGATAGTATCAGATAGAGGAATGCAGTTCACTTCCAAATTTTGGAAGGGCCTTCAACAAGCAATGGGCACCAAACTAGATTTCAGCACTGCTTATCATCCCCAGTCGGATGGTCAAACCGAAAGAGTCAACAAAGTCCTTGAAGATTTACTCAGAGCTTGCGTGTTAGCCTTCGACAGAGGTTGGGAGTCCAGTTTGCCGTACGCTGAATTCTCGTACAACAACAACCATCAGGCCAGCATCAAAATGTCACCATTCGAAGCATTGTATGGAAGAAAATGCCAGACTCCCCTAATGTGCTCCAATGTGGGGGAAAGGACACTAGAAGGACCCGACTTTGTTAAAGAAGCCGAATAAAAAGTCGCTTTAATCCGCAGGAGGTTACTTGAAGCTCAGAGTCGACAGAAGAGTTACGCAGACAATAGGCGAAGGGAACTCAGATTTGAAGAAGGAGATTTTGTTTATCTCAAGGTTTCCCCGATGCATGGTGTCAAAAGGTTCCAGATGAAAGGAAAACTGGCACCCCGTTTCGTCGGTCCCTACCCTGTCATTTCCCGAATAGGACCCGTGGCATACCGTCTTGAGCTACCAGAATCCATGTCAGATATTCACAATGTGTTCCATGTGTCTCAACTCCGCAAATGCCTAAAAGTACCAGAAACCCGCATCGAGGCAGAGGCAATTCAGATTCAAAAGGATCTCCAGTACCAGGAGAAGCCAGTGAAGATTCTCGACTCAGCAGTCAGAAGGACTCACAATTCAGAAGTGAAACTCTGTAAGGTTCAGTGGAGCAGAGATGGAGAAGAGGAAGCCACCTGGGAAAGTGAGGACTCTCTGAGGAAGGAATACCCTTACCTTTTCTCGAGCCCCGTCTGAATCTCGAGGGCGAGATTCCTTTAAGTGGGGTAGGTTTGTAGCACCCCAAAAATCCTAACCCAGGTTTGAAACCCTAATCTACCCTTTTCCCCCTTTCATCCTCTAATTCCAAGACCTCCACTAGTTTTTCTTTCTTCATATGCATACATTTTGTTTAATCACAAAGCACCTCACTTAGATTCTATTTTCTAAACACTTAGAGTATCCACAAAATAATTTGTTCAAAAGAAAAGGGGCAAAATGAGAAATAGGAAATAGAAAGAAAAAAAGAAAAAGAGAAAAGCTTTCTCCTTTTCTTGCTGGACCGAATCCCGGCCCAAGCCCGCGACCCCCCCTTCCCACGCGCCCGCGCTCCTCCTCTCTCGACCCATCTTCGGCCTGCCTCCGCGCGCACGCCAGCCCGCTCCGCACCCCGCCTCCCTCTCGCTGGCAAGGCGTCCCCACCCGTCAGCCGCCCTCTCTCTCGCGCGCTCGCTCCCTCTGGCAGAGTGGCCCCCACTGGTTAGTTGCTTCGTCGTCCTTCCGCCGTCCCCTCACCGAAGTCACCTCCGGTCGTCGCCTCCGTCCTCCCCTTCGTCATCTCGCCGCACAGGGAAGTTTGGCACCGCCTCGTCCCCCCCTTGACCAACGTACTCGCCGGTACCGCCCCCGCCGTGGAGTCTCGTCGGCGACGCTGTGCGGCATTAATGCCGGCACTGTGAGGCTCACCGGCGTCCGCCAAGCTCCACCGCCCCCCTTCCCTCGCGCGCCTATAAAAGGCTCGCCCCGAGCCCCTCCTTCCTCGCACCAGCCTCGGCCATCCCTCTCCTCCCCTTCCCCGGGCACAATTCGCGAAGCGCCGGCGTCGTTCTCCTCTCCGGTGAGCCCCTTCCTCCTCCTCCCTCTCCTTCTCCGTTGGTCCGGCAAGAAATTAAGTGGGCCGAGCAGCTCCCTCGCGTAGCCACGAACCCGAAGCACCACCTTCCAACCCCCGTCCCCCACCCAGAGCCCACCGGCGGCGATCCCCGCCGCGGAACTCCGCCCCTCCCCGTGGGCAGCCCCCTCCCAACCCTCTCCGGCCAAATTGAGCCTACCGTTGGAACCGCCAGCCTCCGCCCGTGCCAAACCACCCTCCCTTGGTCGAAGAACCGGGCCACCGGCGGCAAGCCGCCGTCAAGCTTCCCCGGCGGCCGGCCTTTTCTCCCTCGCTCGGCCGGTTCGCCCCGCCGTCTGGCCGCGACGCCATCCCCCCCCTCTCGCTGGCAAGTGGGCCCACAGCAACGCCGTCACCCTCGCAGCCGCGCCGTCTCCCCTCGCTCTTGGGCCGTCACTGGGCCGCAAGCGCTTCAGCGCGCGCGCTCGCGCCCGGGGTGGGCCAAAAGCCGTGTCCCCGGCCCAGGAGAGAGGAATTCTCTTTTCTTTTTCTTTTTCTTTTTCCACTCTTTTTCCCATTTAAATAGTTTTCTCAATATTTTATGCACCAAAAATTATCAAAAAGGATTTCCAAGGTTACATAAAATAATGTTGTTAGAAAATGGCACACTATGATTGATAAACCACAATTGATGTATTGTTTTACTGCCTGTTTCCTAGAAGAAGCGGGGACCGCAGATCCGGATCCCGTAGCTCCGGAAGAAGGGTCGGAGCCCGAACTTCCGGAAGTAGATCTTCTGTACCAAGAGAGCTTCAACGAAGGCAAGTCCATCCTTCCCTTGATGCATAAATTACCTATTCTCTCTACCACTGCCTAGGCCGGGAACTATGGGGGAATATTGCATTGTGAGTGAGAGATGGCCCGCATTTACATATACTTTCTGGATACGAAATGTGGGTTGGAAAGAAGGGCAATGTGTACCTCCAAATTAAGTCTCTTTTTGAAAAGTTTTGCGATGAAGGGTACTCACCCTCATCACCCTGGGAGTGGGATGATCAGGGACTCCCTGGTTTAGGGGAGGGCCTAAGGTGTTGGCTCAGCTGGTTTAGGCGTGAGCAGAAGGATTGTCCCCTCATATAAGGACCGGCTTTTCATTTTCACTACCTGTACTCCTTTATCGTACAACCACTCGAGACTGTGTGGGCAGTCACTCAACCTGAACTCGTGCGGTCCAACCCTAGGGTTAAGAAGGCTGGGGAGCACCGGGAGGATAAGGAGGGGGAAAGTTTTGTCCGGTTTGGACATGGTGGTGGCCTGACTCCTTCCGGATAACCGTTAAGGTTAGGACGTATGAGTAAGGAAAGAGATCCGGCATTCGGGTCTCGCGACGGTGAGATCGCAGAAACCGGGCTAGTGGGTAAAGTGTACACCTCTGCGCAGAGTTGAAACCTATTCGAATAGTCCGTGTCCACTGGTATGGACGAGTCCGGTATGGTATGGCAATTAGAACTTTCTTTATGGGTTTCATGAAAAGAGGAATGTGTGAATAAATAGGTGTTAAGAAAGAAACTGAGGCCACGGGAGCGGGAAGCTCAGTGGCGGTTGAGTTTTTGGTTATTATAAGACTATGGGAAAAACCTTCAAGTATCTGCCTTTCTCTAAGAAAATGATGAGTGACCACAACTCCACCAAATTGAGCATGTATATCATAGGCCTTTTTCTCTCTACGGGACCGGGATGGGCTTGCGGAATACCTAGTGTATTCACCCAGATTTATTTATGTTTTTCAGCAGCCGAGGACTTCTTTTCTGCTATGCTTGATTAAGAGGGCTGTGTCTGCACCCAGTTCTGCCTGTGGCTTGGGCTAGTATATCTTCCTTCTGCGTTTCCTATTTTTGCTCTCTTGAGCTTGTACCCCGGTATTGTAATAACCTTTATCTAAACTCTGTACTATTTGAAGTAATGAATGTGTTTACTAGCCTCCTGGGACTAGTAATTGTATCACATTTGAGTCCCAAAGGATCGGGACGCTTCACCACTTAGCGATTATTGTGCTAACACTTAACCAAGTTTTTGTGGCTTAAGTTTCAAGTTTTACAGGATCACCTATTCACCCCCCCCTCTAGGTGCTCTCAGTGATCCCTTAGAAAATGATACCGAATGGCTATATGTTTAGTGCGGCTATGCTCAACGGGATTATCCGCCATGCGGATTGCACTCTCATTATCACATAGAAGAGGAACTTTGGTTAATTTGTAATCATAGTCCCTAAGGGTTTGCCTCATCCAAAGCAATTGCGCGCAACAATGGCCTGCGGCAATATACTCGGCTTCGGCGGTTGAAAGAGCCACAGAATTTTGCTTCTTTGAAGCCCAAGACACCAGAGATCTTCCCAAGAACTGACAAGTCCCTGATGTGCTCTTTCTATTGATTTTACACCCCGCCCAATCGGTATCGGAATAACCAATTAAATCAAATGTGGATCCCCTGGGGTACCAAAGGCTAAACTTAGGAGTATAAACTAAATATCTCAAGATTCGTTTTACGGCCCTAAGGTGAGCTTCCTTAGGATCGGCTTGGAATCTTGCACACATGCATACAGAAAGCATAATATCCGGTCGTGAAGCACATAAATAGAGTAAAGAACCTATCATCGACTGGTATACCTTTTGATCTACGGATTTACCTCCCGTGTCGAGGTCGAGATGCCCATTAGTTCTCATGGGTGTCTTGATGGGCTTGGCGTCCTTCATCCCAAACTTGTTTAGAATGTCTTGAATGTACTTGGTTTGGCTAATGAAGGTGCCCTCTTGGAGTTGCTTGACTTGGAATCCTAGAAAATACTTCAACTCCCCCATCATAGACATCTCGAATTTTTGTGTCATGATCCTACTAAATTCCTCACATGTAGATTCGTTAGTAGACCCAAATATAATATCAACATAAATTTGGCATACAAACAAATCATTTGCAAGAGTTTTAGTAAATAAAGTAGGATCGACCTTTCCGACTTTGAAGCCATTAGCAATAAGGAAATCTATTAGGCATTCATACATGCTCTTGGGGCTTGCTTGAGCCCATAAAGCGCCTTAGAGAGCCTATAGACATGGTTAGGATACTCACTATCTTCAAAGCCGGGAGGTTGCTCAACATAGACCTCTTCCTTGATTGGTCCGTTGAGGAAGGCACTCTTCACGTCCATTTGATAAAGCTTGAAGCCATGGTAAGTAGCATAGGCAAGTAAAATGCGAATTGACTCAAGCCTAGCTACGGGTGCATAGGTTTCACCGAAATCCAAACCTTCGACTTGTGAATATCCCTTGGCCACAAGTCGGGCTTTATTCCTAGTCACCACACCATGCTTGTCTTGTTTGTTGCGGAAGACCCACTTGGTTCCTACAACATTTTGGTTAGGACATGGAACTAAATGCCATACCTCATTTCTCGTGAAGTTGTTGAGCTCCTCTTGCATCGCCATCACCCAATCCGAATCTTGGAGTGCTTCCTCTACCCTATGTGGCTCAATAGAAGAAACAAAAGAGTAATGCTCACAAAAATGTGCAACACGAGATCTAGTGGTTACCCCGTTATGAATGTCGCCGAGGATGGTGTTCACGGGGTGATCTCGTTGGATTGCTTGATGGACTCTTGGGTGTAGCAGCCTTGCAACTTGCTCATCCTTCTTGTCTTGATCATTTGCATCTCCCCCTTGATCATTGTCGTCGTCTTGAGGTGGCTCATCTTCTTCATCTTCCTCTTCATCATCTTGAGCCTCATCCTCATCTTGGGTTGGTGGAGATGCTTGCATGGAGGAGGATGGTTGATCCTGTGCTTGAATGGGCTCTTCGGATTCCTTAGGACACACATCCCCAATGGACATGTTCCTTAGCACGACGTACGGAGCCTCTTCATCATCTAATTCATCAAGATCAACTTGCTCTACTTGAGAGCCGTTAGTCTCATCAAACACAATGTCACAAGAAACTTCAACTAGTCTAGTGGACTTGTTAAAGACTCTATATGCCCTTGTGTTTGAATCATATCCTAGTAAAAAGTCTTCTACAGCCTTAGGAGCAAATTTTGATTTTCTACCTCTTTTAACAAGAATAAAACATTTGCTACCAAAGACTCTAAAATATGAAACATTTGGCTTTTTACCGGTTAGGAGTTCATAAGATGTCTTCTTGAGGATTCGGTGTAGATACAACCGGTTGATGGCGTAGCAAGCGGTGTTGACTGCCTCAGCCCAAAACCGATCCGATGTCTTGTACTCATCAAGCATGGTCCTCGCCATGTCCAATAGAGTTCTATTCTTCCTCTCCACTACACCATTTTGTTGTAGCGTGTAGGGAGAAGAGAACTCATGCTTGATGCCCTCCTCCTCAAGGAAGCCTTCGATTTGTGAGTTCTTGAACTCCATCCCATTATCGCTTCTAATTTTCTTGATCCTTAAGCCGAACTCATTTTGAGCCCGTCTCAAGAATCTCTTTAAGGTCTCTTGGGTTTGAGATTTTTCCTACAAAAAGAACACCCAAGTGAAGCGAGAATAGTCATCCACAATAACAAGACAGTACTTACTCCCGCCGATGCTTATGTAAGCGATCGGGCCGAATAGGTCCATGTGGAGGAGCTCGAGTGGCCTGTCAGTCGTCAAGATGTTCTTGTGTGGATGATGAACACCAACTTGCTTCCCGGCTTGGCATGCGCTACAAATCCTGTCTTTCTCAAAATGAACATTGGTTAGTCCTAAAATGTGTTCTCCCTTTAGAAGCTTGTGAAGATTCTTCATTCCAACATGTGCTAGTCGGCGATGCCAGAGCCAGCCCATGTTAGTCTTAGCAATTAAGCAAATGTCGAGTTCAGCTCTATTGAAATCAACTAAGTATAGCTGAGCCTCTAACACTCCCTTAAATGCTACTGAAACATGACTTCTTTTAAAGACAGTGACGCCTACATCAGTAAATAGACAGTTGTAGTCCATTTTACATAATTGAGAAACTGAAAGCAAGTTGTAATCTAATGAATCAATAAGAAAAACATTGGAAATGGAATGGTCAGGAGATATAGCTATTTTACCCAAACCTTTGACCAAACCTTGGTTTCCATCCCTGAATGTGATAGCTCGTTGGGGATCTTGGTTTTTCTCATATGAGGAGAACATTTTCTTCTCCCCTGTCATGTGGTTTGTGCACCCGCTATCGATGATCCAACTTGAGCCCCCGGATGCATAAACCTACAAAACAAGTTTAGTTCTTGATTTTAGGTACCCAAACGGTTTTGGGTCCTTTGACATTAGATACAAGAACTTTGGGTACCCAAACACAAGTCTTTGCTCCCTTGTGTTTGCCCCCAGCATACTTGGCAACTACTTTGCCAGATTTGTTAGTCAAAACATAAGATGCATCAAAAGTTTTAAATGAAACATTGTGATCATTTGATGCAATAGGAGCTTTCCTCTTAGGCAATTTAGCACGGGTTGATTGCCTAGAGCTAGATGACTCATCCTTATACATAAAAGCATGATTAGGGCCAGAGTGAGACTTCTTAGAGTGAATTCTCCTAATTTTGTGCTCGGGATAATCGATAGGGTACAAAATGTAACCCTCGTTATCCTGAGGCATGGGAGCCTTGCCCTTTACAAAGTTAGACAATCTTTTAGGAGGGGCATTAAGTTTGACATTGTCTCCCTTTTGGAAGCCAATGCCATCCTTGATGCCAGGGTGTCTCCCACTATAAAGCATACTACGAGCAAATTTAAATTTTTCATTTTCAAGTTCATGCTCGGCAATTTTAGCATTAAGTTGAGCTATGTGGTCATTTTGTTTCTTAATTAAAGCTAGGTGATCATGAATAGCATCAACATCAATGTCTCTACATCTAGTACAAATGGAGACATGCTCAATGGTAGATGTAGAGGGTTTGCAAGAATTAAGTTCAACAATCTTAGCACGTAAAATATCATTCTTGTCTCTAAGATCAGAAATGGAAGCATTGCAAACATCTAAATCCTTAGCCTTAGCAATCAAATTTTCATTTTCATTTCTAAGGCTAGCAAGAGAAACATTTAATTCTTCAATCTTAGCAAGTAATTCAACATTATCATCTCTAAGATTGGGAATTGAAGCATCACAAACATTTGAATCAACCTTAGCAATTAAACTAACATTCTCATTTCTAAGGTTGGTGATAATATCATGGCATGTGCTTAGCTCACTAGATAATTTTTCACACTTTTCTACCTCTAGAGCATAAGCATTTTTAACCTTAACATGCTTCTTTTTTTCTTTAATTAGGAAGTCCTCTTGAGAGTCCAAGAGATCATCCTTCTCATGAATGACACTAATTAGTTCATTTAGTTTTTCCTTTTGTTGCATGTTTAGGTTGGCAAAAAGGATGCGCAAATTGTTCTCCTCATCACTAGCATTATCTTCATCACTAGAGGTTTCATATTTAGTGGAGGATTTTGATTTTACCTTCTTCCTTTTGCCGTCCTTTGCCATGAGGCACTTGTGGCCGACGTTGGGGAAGAGGAGTCCCTTGGTGACGACGATGTTGGCGGCGTCCTCGTCGGAGGAGGAGTCGGAGGAGCTCTCGTCGGAGTCCCATTCGCGGTACACATGGGCATGTGGGCATCGCCGCCCTTCTTCTTGTAGTACCTCTTCTTTTCTCTCCTCTTGCCCTTCTTGTCGTTATCCCTGTCACTGTCACTAGATAGTGGACATTTTGCAATAAAGTGACCGGGCTTACCACACTTGTAGCAAACTTTCTTGGAGCAGGGCTTGTAATCCTTCCCCCTCCTTTGCTTGAGGATTTGGCGGAAACTCTTGATGATGAGCGCCATTTCCTCGTTGTCGAGCTTGGAGGCGTCGATGGGTTGTCTACTTGATGTAGACTCCTCCTTTTTCTCCTCCGTTGCCTTGAATGCGACCGGTTGTGCTTCGGGCACGGAGGGGCCATCTAGCTCGATGATTTTCTTTGAGCCTTTGATCATCAACTCAAAGCTCACAAAATTTCCTATCACTTCCTCAGGAGTCATTAGTGTATATCTAGGATTTCCTCGAATTAATTGAACTTGCGTAGGATTAAGAAATACGAGGGATCTTAGAATAACCTTGACCATCTCATGGTCATCCCATTTTGTGCTCCCGAGGTTGCGCACTTGGTTCACCAAGGTCTTCAAGCGGTTGTACATGGCTTGAGGGTCCTCGCCTTGGTTGAGTCGGAACCGACCGAGCTTCCCCTCGATCGTTTCCCGCTTGGTGATCTTGGTCACCTCATCTCCTTCGTGCGCGGTCTTGAGCACGTCCCAAATTTCCTTTGCGCTCTTCAACCCTTGCACCTTATTATACTCCTCTCGACTTAGAGAGGCGAGGAGTATAGTAGTGGCTTGGGAGTTGAAGTGGTGGATTTGGGCCACTTCGTCCGAATCATAGTCCTCATCCCCTACGGATGGTACCTATACACCAAACTCAACAACATTCCAAATGCTTGTGTGGAGTGAGGTTAGATGATGCCTCATTTTGTCACTCAACATATTATAATCTTCACCGTAAAAAACCGGTGGTTTGCCTAATGGAACGGAGAGTAAAGGAGTACGTTTGGAAATACGAGGGTAGCGTAGGGGGATCTTACTATACTTCTTGCGCTCATGGCGCTTAGAAGTTATGGACGGCGCGTTGGAGCTGGAGGTTGATGGTGATGAAGAATCGGTCTCGTAGTAGACCACCTTCCTCATCTTCTTTTTCTTATCGCCACTCCGATGCGACTTGTGTGAAGGGGATTTCTTCTCCTTCCCCTTCCCCTTGTTGCGGGACTCTTCCGATGAAGCCTCCTCGTGGCTTGTAATGGGCTTCTCACCGGTCCCCATCTCCTTCTTGGTGTGATCTCCCGACATCACTTCGAGCGGTTAGGCTCTAACGAAGCACCGGGCTCTGATACCAATTGAAAGTCGCCAATCACAACTACAAGCCGGGTTAGCGTTATAAATGTAAACGAGTCCAAGAGAGAGGGCGCAAAACAAATCGTGAGCGAATAAAGAGTGAGACACGATGATTTGTTTTACCGAGGTTCGGTTCTTGCAAACCTACTCCCCGTTGAGGTGGTCACAAAGACTGGGTCTCTTTCAACCCTTTCCCTCTCTCAAACGGTCACTTAGACCGAGTGAGCTTCTCTTCTCAATCAAACGGAACACAAAGTTCCCGCAAGGACCACCACACAATTGGTGTCTCTTGCCTTAGTTACAATTGAGTTTGATCACAAGAAGAATGAGAAAGAAAAGAAGCAAACCAAGCGCAAGAGCTCAAATGAACACAACAAATCTCTCTCTCTAATCACTAAAGCTTTGTGTGGAGTTGGGAGAGGATTTGATCTCTTTGGTGTGTCTTGTATTGAATGCTATAGCTCTTGTAAGGTGTAGAGTGTAGAAACTTGGATGCCATTGAATGTGGGGTGGTTGGGGTATTTATAGCCCCAACCACCAAACTAGCCGTTTGGTGGAGGCTGCTGTCGACGGGCGCACCGGACAGTCCGGTGCGCCACCGGACACTGTCCGGTGCGCCAGCCACGTCACTCGGCTGTTAGGGTTCGACCGTTGGAGCTCTGACTTGTGGGGCCTCTGGGCTGTCCGGTGGTGCACCGGACAGGTCCTGTAGACTGTCCGGTGCGCCAACTGCGCGTGCTCTGACCTCTGCGCGCGCAGGCGCGCATTAAATGCGTTGCAGTCGACCGTTGCGCTTGAAGTAGTCGTTGCTCCGCTGGCACACCGGACAGTCCGGTGCCTCACCGGACGGTCCGGTGAATTATAGCGGAGCACCCTCTGATTTTCCCGAAGGTAGCGAGTTCAGCGTCGAGTTCCCTGGTGCACCGGACACTGTCCGGTGGCACACCGGACAGTCTGGTGCGTCAGACCAAGGTGCCTTTGGGATTTCTTTTAGCTCACTTTATTTGAACCCATCTTTGGTCTTTTTATTGGCTTGTTGTGAACCTTTGGCACCTGTAGTACTTATAGACTAGAGCAAACTAGTTAGTCCAATTATTTATATTGGGCAATTCAACCACCAAAATTTATTTAGGAAAAGGTATAAGCCTATTTCCCTTTCAAATATCGATCTCAATAGGATCTCCATGGGTCTCACTCTCACCGAAACCAATGAAGAACCTAGCATTCCCAACCTCATTATGGTCCTCGAGCCTGCGCTCATCCTCCTCTGCAGCCGCGTCAAGGTCCATGAGCCCGACGACTACAACGGACACGAGCCCGACGGCTAGGAGGTTCAACAGCTACAACGGACAATCGGCTCCAGCTACATCAACGGCTACAAGGTTCAAGGCAACAAAATGGAATTAAATGTACATCTAACTATCAAGACGATTACAAGATTAAAGAGCTAAAATTAAACAAACCTTTTCAAGCCGGAGCACCAGGGACGACGGAACGGAGCCAAGGTCCGAGGAGCAGCCGAGCAAAGTGACCAGCAAGCAAGGAGCAGCCGAGCACCAAAGATAGTCGGACAACCGGATAGGTTAGAAGGAGGGTGAGAATGGGAGGAGAATGAAAACAGAACAAAATTATAGATGTCCAAGCAGCCAGAAGTGGCACTAATGAGGCAGTGACCAGACAAGGTGTGGACCGGAGACCGTGAAGAAGGGAAACACGCACCTGCACGGAGCACCAGCCGACCAGCTGTCAAGATACAACTCGATTCGAGGAGGCGAGGAGCACCAGCCGACCAGCGAGGAGCACCAATGATGAACGAGCATCACCAATCACCAGATTCGAATGGGATTAGGGTTAGGGTATCACTAATCACCAGATCCAAATGGGATTAGGGTTAGGGTTAGGCACAGGGCGACAAAGGGAGGGACGAGAGGGAGCACCAGAGACGTCGGAGGTGGTGAACCATCGACCGTTGACGGTGGGAGGAGGCAGGCACCGAGGCGACACGGAGGCAGAGCCGAGGAGGAAGTAAATCTTCAAGCGCGGAAGAGCCGCAGCCACACGAAGTCGGGTAGTCGGGGATAGGGGCGGTCGACAGGGGGGCGGGGATTAGGCATTAGGGTTTCCAATTTGTGAATTGTGAGATGGGGCGTGCGGGCTGATAACGGGCCAACCCATTATCCATGCCAAAGCACGAGGGCCGCATATGGTGCCCAAAACGTGCCGAGCCGCGGGTCAAACGGGCGGCACGCACTGTTTGGACATCTATATGTGTAGGTGGGCGTATGACTTTCAGTTGACTTTTACCATGGAAATCTTAGAGGGTCCTTGTAATCCCGAGCTACAAAATGGGCTCATCTTATGATCTTTATGGTAGGTAGTGGACCAGATATAGGTTATTTATATGTTATTGCCACAAATTAATCTATGACTAGCTCGGGTTAACTAATGTTTGTTAATCCACATCCAAATACCCTCTAAGTTCACTCTATGGCAACCACTTAAGTTGCAAAATTCTACTCTATCTAAGCATTTTTTGGGTGTAGCTCTATTAACTCTAGATTTATATAAATAAAAACAGCTTCATTCCATTCCATGAAATGCTAGCCAAACACTCCACGTCCACCAAATCCAGATTCACTAAACTAGTGAATCTCAAAATTTGTGAAGTTGATAAAAATTAACCACATTTATCACTAGTTACACAACATACCCCTTTATTCTTTTTTCTCTTTCCTTCCTTCGCACCTTTCTCCCTCGTCCGTGGAAAAAAATCATGCTTCGGTGACAGATGCTCCACACTGATCGAATCCTCACCCTAAACACCACTCACAATCCGCTCCTCGCCAGCACCCGTGTAGCTTGGAAGGGTGCGAGTAGTCATGCCCTAGGTGCACTAGATCACTATGATGGCTGATCACGCTTAACCTCGATTGAGGCTCTCTCCCTCACTCACTCCCTCTCACTCCAGTCAATTGTACCTCTTTCCCTCCATCTCCCTCCCTCTACCCCCACTCTATCCTACCTCTCTCTTCCTCTTCCTCACTGCGGGCAGCCATGCTCGTGCCTGCCCCAACCCCAGTTGACCACACCTCTCTCCCTTTATCTTTTCACTCTCCTTACTGTGGTAAGCAGCGCCAACACCACCCTTGTTGTGCCTCTCTCTCCCATCCCTCAATCCAGCCCTTGCCCTTTAACTCTCCCCATGTCCCTCACTCTATCCACCCCACCCCATCCCACGCCCACCCTAACCAGTCATGCATATCCCCCACACCCTGCTTTGTCGTGCTTGTGTTCGCCTCTAGGCATCGGTCAGTTGTGCCTATTTCTCTCCCTCTAATCGCTTGTGGCTACTCTCGCCTCCGCCTTCACCCAATGGGGTTGTGCTCTCCCTCGACCTAGGCGCACCAAACTATATTGTGCCTACTACCGACTGTCATGATTGTGGCTGACCAAGTCATAAAAATTCATGTTTTTAAGAGTAGGAATAAAGAAACACTAACATTGATAAGTGAGGCCTACAAGGCTATCTACCATAGCCTTATCTACCCCATACTTGAGATTCCATTATGTGATATGGTGCAATCTATAATACAAAATTATGTTTTCATGGCTATATACACGATGGGTCGACAACCTAAAAACAAAATATTATGTTTAAACTAAAATATCATTACATGGATTTAATAGTACTAGAACTGCTTCATTATTTTTAGGTGCACATTTACCTTTTAAGGAGTAGACCCGTTCAAAAATACCATAAGAGCCCCTTTGGAATGTAGTTTTTTTAGAGGAATCATACAAGAATTTTACATAAATCAATTTATTTTTATAAGAAAAACACTGGAAATGAGAAATATTCCCACATTGCAAGGAGCCCCAAGCCTGTTCTTCCTACGGTCTACGGAGCGAACCCACTTACCCACCCCAGTCCCTACCCACACATTTATTTTTCCTGCATGCTCGCTACTCGCGAGAAATGTTTCGTGCACTTCCAAATCTGTGTCGAATCCACGTCAGCTCAGTACTGGAATGCTGAGGAGGTGAGCTCACAGGCCGGTGAGCCTAGCAACCCCTCAGGCACTGCATGCGGGTCCCACCCGCCGGACGCGGCAGCTCAGCCAACAGCACGCATACGCATACGGCATACCGCAGCACCGCCAGCAGGTTACATATAAACCCTCCCACGACGGAAGAAACCCCCGACGAAATAAAAAGATTCTCTCTCCTTTTCTTTTTCTTCTCTCCACCCGCTTCTCTCTGTTGATTTCTGGCCGGGGTTGCCTGGCTTGGTTCTCCTTCTGGCTGCTCGCTGGCCTGCAACCGCCAAGGGAGAGTAAGCAAGAAGGATTGGACCGCCGTCCGCCGGGACACCTCTTCCTGATCCAAATCCAAGGTGACTTATGTTTCTTCTGACTGGACTGGATGGAGAGGTTCTTTTGTATTGAAACGGCCAGTTTTTTCTTCCTTTTTCTTCCATTTTGATTCTTGATGAGTCCGATTGCGTTCGGGGTTAGCGATTATCCACCGGCGATTCGCCGTCTGTTTTGGTTCGGAGGTCCTCGCTTCGCTCGCTGCTGCTGCCGTTGGCCGTTCTGATTTGGTTCTGCCACTGGACACTGAAGCCCTCTGTCTGGAGTCGCCGTGCCACCTCGTTGGCGTTTGGTTCTCGTCTTCTCCGATGCGTGCTGGTGCAGCCGGAAGCTGCCAGGAGGACTGGAGGAGTGCTGCGCCTCTCTTCGTTTGCCTCGTGCTTCTCTGCTTGCTTCCGTTTCCTTTTCCGGTGTTTCGATCGATCGGCCACCTTCAGTTTCCTTTTCCGGTGTCTCGCCCCGATCGGATCGCTCTCGCTCCTCTTTGACTTCGCGGGCGCTGCAGATGCCATGTCCCCGCTCAGGGTAGGCAGTGGAGGGGACGAGACGGTCGTGGGGAGGTTGGTGAGTCCGGGCTGTCGTCTTTGTCTCTTGGCTTTGCTTTTTTTTTTTGTCCTTGTTTGGTTGCTATGCGTTGCTGTCGATCCTTGTGTTTGGTGCCTGCAATCTTGTGCTTCAAGGGTCAGTGAGCTAGCTAAGATCAAATAATTTAATGTTTTCTTTTAAAAAATCTTATCTGGTCGTGCGCACAGCGTGTTCATCGATTTGTGCGGTCTTTTCAGTCTGTTCTGTGAGCTGAGCGCCTTTGCACGGTTCAGATTCACTCGATTCTCCGATCCAATTTCGAGTTGTTGGTAAGTCTTGGCATGAGAAGGAATCACCTAATCCTTTCCGAGCACCAGAATGATTTTACTTTACACTGTGGACACATTGGATTCTAGCTGTGAACTTTATCTCTGTATCCTTCATCGTCCAGGCTGTAAAAGAAAGCCCGTTTTTTAATGCCGTTGGACTGGACTGAGTTTCTGCTTTGGATTCTACTGTTACTTGTTTTATGTATGATTCGATTCAGGAATTGATGCTGGTGATTCTTGCTACCATTTGCAGCAGGGACGGACAGCTAAAGTAGCTGTGGAATATGGAAGTCGAGCAGGCCGCCGAAGTAAGCGCTCCAGAGACGGCTGATCTTAACATGCCTGCTAAGACGCCGGTAAGAAAACATGCTATCCCTTACTAATAACCACTCAAAAAAAAACATGAGTGTTGTTATGGGGTTTCCTACTTACTATGTTTGACTGATGCCCCTTGCTATAGCTTTGCTAAGGCCCTGAGAGACACACATTTCCAATAACTGAAAACATTTAGCTTCCAATACCTGTCATGCACACGAGTCCACGAGGCGCCAAAAAACGATCTAGCCGAATCATATGCATATGGGATGTTTGCCATGCTAAGCCTGTTTGGATTGACTAAAATAACTTGCTAGCTGCTAAAAAAAATGCTCCAAGTACCTTGTGCTGATCTTCATCTCTCTGGTATCTTGGTTACATCTTATATATGCATAATATGAAAAAAATATGTGATGCGCCATGATCACTGCAATGCAGTTTTCAGGATTGGTTTGTTGGGTTAAAATAAAAGGTCGAATGCATTTTTCAGTTTCAGGTCATAAATATTTGCATCCATCGCATTAACAAGGTTATAGAAAAGGATAGAGATTACAAAAAAATATCAACAGAGCTAAAGCTTTTGGGCAAAGATTAGTATAATTCCCACACTGTTATTATCAAAGTTTGGTATTATTTTTTTTCTTTTGAAAATTGATGTTCCAAAGAGATCACTGAATTTTTACAATGCCATTTCTGCAGGCACATGGTGATGATAAAGAAAATGTACCCAATGGTAATACAAATTTGCAAGTCAAGGAAACACACAATGATGAAGACGATGGAACTGGATCTGATGGGTTTGAACTGATAGATGTGAAGGAAAACTTTGACTCAGCAAAAGTGGGGGAAGAAATCGCCGCTTCAAGAAGTACTACGGTTGATACATCTCCTGTTACAGAACAAAGTGAAACACAAGAAGAAAAAATAACAGCACATGAAGAACAATCAGTTGCAGCAAACACAAGACATGTAGAGTCCTCAATGTTGAACCAACAAACAGAACAGTTGGAAAAGCTGACAAGGCGTATTGAGGAGCTTGAATCTGAAAAAGATAAACTAGTAAAGGACTTGACAGAAGCAGAAAACAAACAGAGCATGCACTACAGTTCTCTACAAGAAGCTCAAAGCTCTCTTTCTATGAAAGATAAGGAGCTGGCTGAAGCAACAGAGTCGCTGAAGGAGCTGGGTTCTGAGCTTGAAACCTCAAAAAAGAGGATTCAAGAAATTGAAGCTGAATTGGATTCATCAGCAGATAAGCTTCGTAAACTTGAAGAGCTGAAGGATGAAAGAAGCTTGCATGCTGCACAGGAGGCTAAGAGGGCTTCAGAACTTGATAAGATGCTGGAACTGGCACAGTCAAACATGAAAGAAATGGAAAAACATATTAGCAGTCTTCAAGAGGAGGTAAAGGGTCATCAAGATAAGGCCACTGACCATCAGCAAATAGAAGAATCGCTGAGAAACACAATCTCAGAACTCAAGGTGGTACAAGAGGCACTGGAGCTGTCAAAGTCACAAGTGGCAGATTTGGAACAGAAGCTTGCCTCCCAGGATGCTGATATCAGTAAACTAACTGAAGAGTTGAATCTCCATTGTTCGTCTGAAGAATCCCTTAAAGAGAATAATCTTAAACTACAGACTGAACTTACTACTGCGCTTGAGGAACTACAATCAAAGCTTTTCAGTTTGCAGGAAATGGAGACAAAACTTGATGAACAGTCAAAAGACAGACAAACAAGTGAGGCTGCACTAGAGAAGCAAAATGAACAGCTACTTATCTTACAGGCTGGGCTTGACAACTTGAAGGATGAAAATGAAACTCTCCAAGGGTCACTTGCTGATCTTAATTCAAAACTTTCTGAGAAAGATTCCTTGTTGCATCAGGCAGAAGATGAGCTTGCTAAAGCACAATTGGTACTCTCAGAAGCACTGTCACAAAAAGAAGAGTTGGAGCTGAATCTGAACTCTCTCAATGAGCAGCATGGTGAATCCAAAGCTTTTGGAGAAAATGCAAGTCAGAAGATTATTGAGCTTGAAGCACAAATACAGGCAATGCGTGCAGCTGAAGAGGCACTCAACCTAGAGCTAAAAGAAGCTGAGGCAAGTGTCAAAGCTGCTGAGAAGAAAGGCTCAGACCTCGAGCAACAACTCAGTGAGATTGAGAATAAATTAGTTGCATCAAGTGAAGAAATAGAGTTGCTGAAAGAGCGTATTCAACAAGAAGCTGCTGTATCAGCAGAAAGAGGAATGCAGCTTGAAGAAACAATGACCAGTGCAGAGGGATACAAAGAAAAAATTAACGAGCTACAATGCTCCCTAGATTCCTCGATGTCTAAAAACCAGCTACTTGAACAAGAAGTCAAGGAGCTGACTGATAAATGTTCAGAGCATCAAGAACAAGCGCATTCAGTTCAGCAAAGAAGTCTGGAGCTGGAAGATCTGCTTCACACATCAAAGACTCATGCTGAAGGTGCATACTCTCGGACACAGGAGCTGGAGCAGGAGCTGAACAGCACATATGACAAGCTCAAGGGGGTTGAAGAAGAACTTGAGCAGTACAGAAGCAAGGCTTCGCAGCTCTCTGATGATCTAGAAGCTTATCAGACAAAAGCAGCTAGTCTTGAAGCTGTGGTGGAAGCAGCAAGCGAGAAAGAGAAGGAGCTTATGGAGTCATTGAGCCAAATAACTGAAGAAAAGAAGAAAATTGAAGAACTGACTGCAGAATACGAAGCTAAACTTGAAGAGAGCTTGAAGGAAAAGCAATCCCTTGAAGAGAACTTGAAGGAAAAGCAATCTCTTGAAGAGAGTCTGCAACAAGAGCTGGTGAAATTAAGAGAAGAAAACGAACACCATCAAAACAACATTGCTGATCTGAACCTTCAGCTCTCCACTAATAATGACATGCACAGTCAACTGGAGACCCAGCTAAAGGAGATCAATGATGATCATAGCAAAACAAGAGCACTTCTCCTTGAAACACAATCACACAAAGAAGAACTTGAGCTAAATCTGAGATCCCTTAATGATCTGCACACTGCATCCAAAACAGCTGCTGAGTCCTCAATGCAGAAAATTTCAGAGTTTGAAACTCAAATTCAGGAATTAACTGCTTCAGAACAGAGTCTGAAGCTGCAGCTTAGCGAGTTAGAGTCTAAATTAACATCTGCTGAGAAAACGAGCATAGATCTTGAGCAAGAGCTCAAAGCTGCTACAGGAGAGTGTAGTAGTTGTCATGTGAAGATTGATGAACTTTCTGAGGAGCTTGAAGCATACAAGCATAAATCAACTAGTCTCGAGACTTCATTAGCAGAAGCAAAGGAATTGGAGGCTGAGTTGTCAGAAAAGTTGGCTCAAGTTAATGAAGAAAAGGAGAAGTTTGAAGAACTGTCAAAGAAAACAACCATAAGTCATTTGGAAGCAGAGAAACAGGTCCAAATTTTGCAGGATGAATTGGAATCTGTCCGTGGCAAAATGCAAGAAGTGGAAAATGATTTGCAGTCTCTGGGTATTAGAGAAAGCTCAGTGCTTGATAAGCTTAAATATGCAGAAGAGCAGTTGGAGCACAAAGGCAGAGCGCTGGAACATGCCACTTCCAAGAAATTAGACTTGGAAGCTCTGTATCAGTCTTTACTTGAAGATACAGAGACGAAGCTTCAACAGTCCGCAGACAGCTTGACGCAGAAGGAGACAGAGTGCCAGCAACTGTCTGAAAAGCTGAAGTTGGCCGAGGAAGAAGCAGCATCTTATCAATCAAGAGCAACTGCAGCAACAGAAGAGGTGGAGGCCATGAAAGTGGAACTCGAAGCCTTTGAATCAGAGATTTCTACTCATGAGGCCACCATTGAAGAACTCAAGGTCAAAGTCTCTGATTCTGAGTCAAAGGCGGAGCAGGCATTGGCTGAGCTTGCAATCCTCACTGGAACAAATGAGACTCTGAAAGAGGAACTTGACGCTAAGCTAGCAATGCTTCATGAAGTTCAGGAACAGCTTAATTCTACTCATGTGGAGAAGGAAGAAGTTGCTGCCAAACTAGCTGAGCATGAAAGGACAGTAGAGCATTTGACTGAGGTGCACAGTAGAGGTATAGAACTCCAATCTGCAGCTGAATCAAGGAATGCAGAAATTGAAGCTCAATTGCGGGAAGCACTTGAGGCAGCAGGACAGAAAGAGGCTGAGTTGAGAAACTTGAATGAAAAGCTGGTTGCACTCGAGTCCGAGATTGAAAGTTTGACAGATGTAAATCAAGCCTTGAAACAGGAAATCGATGCTAAGCTGGTAATGGTTGATGAGTTGCAGGAGAAGTGCAGTTCTATAAATTCTGAGAAAGAAGAAGTTGCTGAGAAGCTGTCTATTCATGAGAGAAAGTTAGAGCATTTGACAGAAGAACACTCAAGAGGTTTGGAGCTCCGATCTGTAGTTGAATCTAGGAATGAAGAAATTGAGAGTCAACTGTGTGAAGTTCTTGAAAAGGTAGCCCAAAAAGAAGCTGAAGTTACAGGTTTGACAGAGAAGCTGGCTTTGCTCGAAGCTGAGAATGAAAAGTTGACTGGTGTGAACGAGACATTAAAAGACGAAGTGGATGCTAAGCTGGCCATGTTTGATGAGCTTCAGGAACGGTTTAGCTCTACTCATGCTGAGAAGGAAGAAGTTGCAGAGAAGCTAGCTGTTCATGAGAGGACAATCTCACACCTGACAGAGGAACACACAAGAACCTTGGAGCTCCATTCTGTAGCTGAATCAAAGAACGGAGAAATTGAAGCTCAGCTACGTGAGGCTCTTGAGACAATAGCACAGAAAGAAGGTGAAGCTAAAGAATTGTGTAAGAAGCTGGATGCCCTTGAAATTGAGTTGGGATATTATGAGGAGCAGGCAACTGAAGCTGCTGCTGCTGAAGAGAATCATAAGGTTAAATTTGATGAAGCTTCACAGAAGATAAAAATCTTGGAGGAACAACTTGCAGAGACACAGAGCAAGTTGGATCATTTCCTTATAGAGAAGGAAAGCTTGACTCAAACAAATAGTACTTTGAATGAGGAGTTGGAAGTACATCAGAACAAGTTGAACGATTTACAACTTGCACTTGCTGCTGCAGTAGCAGAAAAGGAGGAGGCATCTGAAGAGATTCATTCGCTGCATAAAACACTCGATGGAATGATCGAGCACAAAGCAGAATTAGAAATACAGGTATTTACATGCTTGTCAAATTTTCTGCTTAATTGTAGCTTCAATATATGTTCTCATATACATAGCAGTAGAAAGAAAGCCTGTTGTTTGTTTAACTAAGTAGAACAATTTTCAGGTATCTTCTACTATACAAGAGCACGAAGAACTGAAGAGCAAGTACCAAAATACAATGGAAGAGAAACATGCGTTGAGTGATAAATATGAAACCGCAAAGAAAGAGCTCGAGGATGCAATAGCCAAGTTGGAGGAGGAAATGAATGTAGACAAGTCAGAAAAAGAGTCTCACATCTCAAAACTGGAGCGACAGATTACATTATCTGAGATAAAGTACATGGAGGAGGTAAGTGTCCCCTGTTCATCTCTCTCCAAACTATTTGGGATTTGACCTGGGAATGATATGTCATCTGTATAACATATGTACTATTTTCAGATAAAGACCATGCAAGTGGAGACAACTGAAAAGAATGAAGCACTAACAGCCAAGATGCAGGAACACACAGACCTACAGCATGAGAAAGATGAGCTGGAACAACAGTTGCTGGAAGTGAGGAAGGAACTGGATGGTGCCTACCACACCATAGCAAATCAGGTAACTGGTATCATTAAATATATTTCCGATATTGTATTGCTCTATTTTCAAGCCTTATTGTTATTTGTGAGCAAATAAGGGATCGTCAAATATAGTTTCCTTCCTTTTAGATTAGGGGTAAATATAACCTCCTATTGTTTAGAGACGAAGTTTATGTGTCTTGGTTTTCCTTATATAACCTTCTATTTCAATTATTGAGCAGCAATATATGTTAACCTGTCCCAATTTGTTATAATAATCAAAATGAAGGGGCGCCTTCTGTATTGTCTTGTGCTCAATAGTCCTAACATTGTCTGACTCAGGAACCAAGGGAATCAGATCGTTCTAATATTTGTCTCATCAAAATTTGTTGGAGCCAGTCTTGACATTATTTTTATTTTTTTTCAGGAAGAACAGGCTTCTGTGAGGGAGATAAAGTGGGACGCTTTTAGGAAGTACACGGAGGATCGTCTGGAAGCTGAGCAGCAGCGTGCTGAGGAGCTGGAACTACAAGTAGCAGCTCTTAAACAACAGCTCCAAGAAGCTGAGATCCATTATAAGCAAAAGGTGTTTCTCTCTCTGAGTTTTTCATTTTGGGCTCTGTGCTAATTCACCTGTTTCCTGTTGGACCTAATAGAGATTGTGGTTGTGTACTCAAGATCATTTAGATATGCCTATAGGTTCTGAGGAAAACGGACATTTTCTTGCGGCAACTAGATGGCATACTAAACTCTATTACACATGATGTTTTACTTGGACACTTTAGTATTTCTTGTATCACTGGAATTTTTAAAGTGGATGTTTCTTGTTTTGACAGGAAGAACAAGTTTCTCTAAGGGAGGTTCAATGGGAAGCGGATCAAAACCATTCGCTGGATGAGCTTAACGCTCAGCGTCAGTATGCCACAGACTTGGAGAAACAAATCGAAGATCTGACACAGAAGTTAACATCAGCTGATGCACACTACAAGCAGAAGGTAAACATTACCCTTGCAGCAATATTTAGAAGTGAAAAACACACACACCATCATATAGATGATCAGCAAATATTAAAAATAACATGGTGGAGTTTTGCAATTCTTCAGTCGTCATAGTATGTTCTTGCTAATACAGGTCGTCCTTGTGTTATTGGAATTTCCAACTTGATTAAAACCGCATGATGCATTTGCTAGTTTTCCCAGCTGTTTTTTCTCGTGTTGAATTTCTCCGAGTTCTCCAGGTGACAGAAGAGAGGGACAAACATGTTGAGGTCACCAAAGAGTTGAGCAAGTTGACACAAAAAGTAAGCGAGAGTGTTGAATTGGAGAGGAAGGTGCAGGACCTTGAGCAGAAGCTGCAGCTAGCTTATTCCAAGTCTGACGAACAGGCAAGCATAGACACGGCACGTGGCTACGGAATATCTTCGGTTACCTCTGGCCTTTTGTTAACAGCAACTAATCACATGATCTATTTGCAGGCAGTGGATACTGTGGAGTCGAGATCCCGTGAATTCAGCCTGGATTCATCAACGAGTTCAGGCAAGCAGCAAGACAAAACTCAGGCTGTCTCACCAAACCCAACCCTGCAAGGAGTGCAAGAACCTTCCGGCATCATGGCCTTCAAGTTCATCCTGGGAGTTGCCCTGCTGTCTGTCCTAATCGGCGTGTTTCTTGGGAAGCGGTACTAGCGCTCAGGTCGTGCTGAAAGGGCTCAGCCAGCGGCAAGTTTGAAAGGATTGGTGGCCTTGATGGTAATGGTTCGACGAGTTTCTGGGAGAAGGGCTCATCGGCGTGTTTCTTTTTGCCGTAATTTTCACTTTTCGGGTAAGGGGGGGGCCAAGGAATTTGATTTTTGATCATTCCTACCCTTTCATGCAAATGGCCAACTGCATGCGACTGGTTTTGCCTACAGCAAGTTTCCGTATACATTTCTTGTCCGTAAAGATCACAAGTCCAGCGACGAAACATGAAGCATTTGCTACTATATGTCTGTCTGTCTATATGCTCGTATGGAGAGAGTGCAAGTTTTGCTACCTTGTACAGATTCCACCAATCCAGTGCTTTTGATGATTCAGATTCTTTACTTTTTCAGCAGGCATTTGTTGTTTGCCAACTGCAACGCCTACCCAGGTCGGCATCCACGGTCGGTGCTGCACTGTATCTGTATGCATAGGCAGTTGACCCCATCATCAACCTACAAAGACGAGCTAGTTTCAGAAGTAACCTAAACATCAATCTAACATGCTAAGTCAAACTTCTTTTAAATTTTTTTAATCGCATTCAATCCCTGTGTAATGGAAATAACCGAAAAAGGTCTTAGTATAAAAATAATTAGGACGCTACCATGCTAATAGGACGCCGTCCTTAGATAAGATCTGATGGAGATGTTAGCATGCTAGAGGACAATTAATCTACAGGCAGGCCTGAAATCAAACGAGGTTCTTGGTGGATTCGCTACAGCGTCCATCTAAAGAAGTGGTAGTACTTGCAATTTCCATAATGGCATTCGGATGAAATCTACTATGCGCATAAAAAAAACAGGGTCTAATTGATTTCTCCCAGATTGGTGCTGCATCCCCTGCCCTGCTTCTGTGCGCGATGCGCTCGCCGTGTCGCGACACTGCAGTGCCGATGGAACGCCTCGATCGGGCTGGCCGCCGGTCAGGTCAAGTCCGTGAACCAGCAGCAGAACGCCACAGAGCCTGCTGCAACCGCGTGGAAGAAGGCCAGCCGCTAGCGCCTCCACCTCACACGCCGCCGAGGCCCAGCCGGAAGCCTTCGGCGAGCGCTGTATCGCCCGCCGCCGCCGGGCTGCTGACGGCGGCGCCGACAATGACAGACCCGCTTGCCGCGCTCCAACTTGCGCCGACAATGCGAGAAGCCTGGGCCTACTTCTTCGTAATTTTCTGTTGCCCCTCTGGCCCGTCTGGGCCGTAAGCGACAGGGCCTGCTCAAGCATCCACGCCCGGTTCGCGGAGCCCACCAGTGAAGGACGCTCCCAGTCCCAGAGACCTATACAGTCGTTTTCAATGCTTTGACGCGCACTTGTGAGATTCTGGTAAGCAAGAAACGTCACCATATTCCCTAAAAAAACGTCCACAAATATTTGATCTATATACTATGCCTGTTCTTTTAAGAAAAAGTCTCGTTTTCAGAGAACTTTATATCAAACTATACAATTCAATGGCATCTACAACTTTATAGCTGATAAAAATTTTATTTTAGACCATTTAGATTATCAAAAGTTCTCTTTAAATCCTTAGATTTTAAAATTCAAAAAATCAAATTGTCGAGTGATTTTGAGTGTTTACATGGAATATACAAAAAGTGACCGTTCACAGTATGATCTATAACTTTGTTGGTGATAAAAGGGGCATTTTTTGTTAATTTAAATCTCTCTCTCTCTCTCTCTCTCTCTCTCTCTCTCTCTCTCTCTCTCTCTCTCTCTCTCTCTCTCTCTCTGTTAATTTATTAGCTTCCAATATCTTTAGATTGTGACCTCCCTATCAATATTTTAGGTTTAAAAAAATGCCATTATCCAAAAGCTTCTTAAAGATGTCCCACAAAATGTCAAACTTTGTCGGCTGCCTATGCAACATCTGCAGTCGACTCGGTCAACGGCATGCAACATCTGTTGTTCCACTCGTCCAGCCGCATGCGCCAATCACCGCGATAGGAGCGACCGAGCGCGAGGGACGATTTACGCCGTTGGGACTTGGGAGCATCCAAAAAAATGGGGAATACTTGTCGGACATGGTTTTTTAATGATATTCTTCTAAAGTAAAGTTTAGTAGTATTAATTGGAAGCTGTTGTTGGAGATGCTCTACTGTCTAAAAATGAAAAAAAAAGTGTCTCGTAGCAAATACAGCATTGAGCAGCGTCTAACAACAAATATCAGTACCGAAGAGTGTCCTGCAACGAATTTAGGACCCTTCAGAAAATGTTGCAAGAATTTTACAGTAGGAGAACTATTTTCACAGGGGAAAAAAATCCTAGAACGCATAAAAAGAAAATCCTTAAGTCTAGTCTAAAGACGCCTTACCCAATCCATAGACCCATGATCCGAGTCCCAGTGCTTTTAGGAAGAACTTTCCACTAGACGATGAGTGAGCACAGCACGTAAACAAATACTTCAACTCCACTAGATCCCCCCGATAGGCGAAAAAGGGTAGCAGTAAAAGTGAAAGGTGGCCTGGTGGAGAGAAAAGCGGTTTTGTTTTTTTTTTAAAAAAAATGAGAGAAAAAGGGAAAGCCGGCATGGGAGGGATCGCATTCTTCAGCGCCTAGCCTCCCTAGTAGCTGCTACCTGATCTGCGACTGACGGCGGTCCGTCCCGATTACCGATGCGTTCGTTGCGATACATACTGTGCGTTGTCAAAAAAAAGCAAAAGGACTAGTTTGGAAACCTAATTTTCGTAATAAAATTTTCTCTTGAGAAAATTGAAATCCCTTAAAAAACGGTGTTTCCAAACTGTTAGATTTCACTCCACTCCTTTACAAACTCAGGGTTACAGAATGCGAGCCTACAATTCTAGAGAACGGTGAGACTAGGAATTTTTATAGAAATCTAATAGGGATTTCGTAAGAACAGGAACAAAAAATTCTAACAGTGAGCCTACAATTCTAATTTGGTTGACATTCTTCTTCGTAAAATAATTGATCTAGTAAAAATTAGAGCCTCAATAGCAAAATGAAGAACGCATGTAGAAAGACATTGTGTGTTACCTACCGGGGACGTTCTCCGGCGGCGGAGAAGGGCCCTCGAAGCGCGTCGGGGAAAAGGGCCCGCGGGGGTACTTAGTGCTGGGAATTGGGCTGGGTCTGGCCAGCCCAGCCCAAGCCCATCGTGTTTCGTGCCAAACGGGTTCGGGCCAGCAAAGCTCAAATGATTTTTGGTCCGTGCCGTGCCAGCCCGAAGTATAAAAACAGTGACCCAGCCCGGCCCTAAACCATGTCGTGCCTTCTTTGGGCTGTGCCGGCCCAAGCCCGACCCGTGTATTTGACCACATAAAATCAAAATATTACAACCATATAAAGTTCATAACTTACTAAATTAAAGATATTAAACAATTCTAGCATCATTTGACCACATAAACTCTAAATATAAAAACAATATAAAGTCGATATCTTACTAAATTAAAGAAATTAAACTGATTGGGCTTAATTGGGCCGTGCCGGCCCAAGCCCGGCCCATCTATGCGGGCCGTGCTGGGGGCCCGACGGGCCGGAAATTGAGGCTCGGCCCAAACTATTTCGTGTCGGGCCGTGCTTTGCGCTCCTATTTTCGGGCCGTGCTCGTGCTGGCCCGAAAAGCCCGGTCTATACTGTGTGGGTGGTGGGGGGGGGGGGATATGTACTGCGGGTCCCGATGTCCTGAGCAATACTCAACGCTTTGTTGCCTCCCAGTGTCGTCAGAGCAGAGGCCGGTCAGCTGGTGGCCACGTGGCACACTTTTGAGGATGCTCTCCGACATGGAGCCAATCACCACCGCGGGCGCCGGGCGGGGGCGGGGCGTGCGGCGTGCCCTTGCCTTGCTAGTGCCAGAGCCAGACTGCCAGTGCGGCAGTGCCAACGCGATGATGGCCGGCTCGTCAGTGCGGTCAATGGGCGCTGGCGGTGGCGGTGGCCGAGGACGGGACGACCCGACGTCTCGCTCTCGTCGCGCCCCATTCCCAGTCCGCACTGCAGAGTCCAGCCATGCCGGGGCCGCGCCTGAAACCCTATCGGGCTAGCAAAAGCACACGCGGCCACCAAAGCCCATCCGGCCCTGCCTCTGTCGTCTGCATGGACATGGTCCCGGTTCGGCTTTTCTTCTTTGCACGATTGCGTCTGTCGTATCATTCGTATGCTCCCGTCCTCCCCTCCTGTAAATAGTATGACCTCTCAAGAAGAGAAATGGCAATAGCTTTCCTTCGCTTGAACCGTTTAACAGTGTAGGGTCCCATATCATGTGTACAAAGAATTTCATAGAAAGCTTTGGATTGGACAATAAATAAATCGGCAATCCAAAGAGTAGCTGAATCAGGTGTCGCACACCACACAGCCGTCTGAGTGAGATCTGAGGAAACAGCTGCCGGTCGCGTGGAGCAACCGCGACCACAACAACCATAAGGCCAGACTGGGGCACTGTTGGCTGCCTGCAACCGGTGCCCGCCTATGACCGCCCCCACAACCACGAACAAATCGGTTCCAGCAGATACCAGCCTCCAATAATTTCCCCATATCCTCGTTGACTGGAACACTGAGCAGATGCAGCCTCCAAAGGGTCACACCCATGGTAATGCAATGCATTGCAGGCGTCGCAGTGAACGCCTTTGCGTTGCAGCATTGGCGGGCTTCCGTCGGCCAAATCCTCGTTGCGTCTTTAAATACGAATTATTAGTCTGTAGTGCTAGGAATTGGGCCTGGCGGCCGGGCTATCGTGCTTCGTGCCAAACAGCTTTGGGCCAGTAAAGCCTTAAAAAACTTTTGGGCCGTGTCGTGCTAGCCCGAAGTGTAAAAACAGTGATCCAGTCTGGTACTAAACCACGTCGTGCCTTCGTTGGGTCGTGCCGGCTCAAGCCCGGTCCTTATATTTAACCACATGAAATCAAAATATTACAACCATATAAAGTCCATAACTTACTAAATTAAAGATATTAAACAATTCTAGTAGCATTTAACCACATAAACTCCCAATATAATAACAATATAAAGTCGATATCTTACTAAATTAAAGAAATTAAACATAACGGGCTTAATTGGGCCGTGTCGGCCCAAGCCCGGCCCATCTATGTGGGCCGTGCCGGAGGCTCAACGGGCCGGAATTTGAGGCCCGGCCTCGGCCCGCATTCGGACCGTGCTAGCCCGGCCCATATTATTTCGTGTCGAACCGTGCTTTGGGCTCTTATTTTCGACTCGTGCTTGTGCTGGGCAAAAAAACGAGACCCATATTGCCAGCACTACTTGTGCGCTTTCCTGACTCCTACAATGTTGTGCTACCATTTCGGGTGAGCAAGAGAACTATGCAACAGAATGAGACAGGTACATGTTAAAGGTCAGGCTGAATTTGATGGTATTAAGTCGATTTAAATTAAAAATTAAATCCAATCCACGTGTAATATCAATGACGGAACAAGCTAGATATTGATAGATCCTAGTATTGCTACTGCATGCTGCACTCCACCAGCCTCGAGCACACAAGAAGGTACCGTACCGTTGCCGCCGGCGACGTCCGTCTGGCTCGCCATGCACAGGTGAGAAGACGAATCAACGACCAGATATTTTCCCTGACCGCGAGCGTAAACAAACTTATCCAAAACCACCAGCAGCAGCACCACCAGCCTCTTTCTCCCGTCTTATCCGATCGAGTTGCCACCCGGACCCGGCGTCTTCTTTCTCCAATCTCCAGCGATGTCGACTGGAAAACCTGGCGTACGCTTCCTTCCACGGACCAAAGTGAGCCAACAAGCAGCGACGGCTCCAGGTCGCCTGCCTCCTCCAAGTCCTTCGTGTAATCGTGTTTTCCTCTGATTCTGATTCTGATCTTCCGCAAGATAGGTACTCGTACTCGTAGTACTGATGAGCTCAAGGAAGAACGTACGGAGACTAGTACAAGGTAGCCCACTGCCCACCTCGCTTGCCCATCATGCCAGCGACGTACACGTACTGCATGCATGCAGCAGGCCGGCCGGCTGTTCATCCGCTGCCTGACTGCCTCCTCGATGCCTGCAGTGCAGCACTGCACTGCAGCTAGCTAGCGAGCCGAAAGCACAAGGACCGGAACGATGTGGACGGAGGCGCACCGTTTGCCAACGACAGTGTCGGTGCCGAAGGTGTGGTTTTTTCACGACGATCAGTACCAATTAGGACGAGCGCAACATTGGGACAAGTCTCGTCGTTACCGATTATTGCTTGAGCGTTGTCAGTAATAACAGTCAGTAGCCGACATGTCACATTCTGATTGACCAGCGTTATTATATCCGTTTGAATTTGAAAAAAAAAACTCTAAAATATGGAAAAACTTGATCCACCTTATAAATGGAGGAGGCTGATTGCGCTCGTTTACACAGTTTCATCACCATATCTCAAGACCACTTTCATGTACACACTTTCATCTCTGATTTGATATAAGCTGGAGTCTCAATTGTGAAACGTTCACGCATTTGCTCAATGAGCGATCTTCACAATGCTCCGAGAACCCTGCCAATGTTGGGCAAGTCTTTTTCGATTATCTTTCTCCTGTCCACCATCAAGGCAAGAGAAAGTTCGAGCTCGTCCCCGTGGACTAACTCCTCAAATCTATTTTCTTATTCGTATGCTCCTCTTCATATTGATAATGACCAAGTGTCGATACTCCTCCTTATGCCACTGAGCCTCCAACAAATGACACTCCTCCTTCTAACACTAACGAAACACCCTCCACCGTCCGCCTGATGCTCGTTCTCTACAACCTTTCGCTTATAAGTATTCTCCTCCATATCTACATTAATATCCACACGTTGTGGGTTTGTATGGTGCTCCTCATTCATATGCACCTCTTTATAGTGCTCCTCCTGTGTTTCCTCCCCTTATGATGCTCCTCTTATATATGGTGGTCTTGCTCCTTCTCAACTTCCTCATGCACAAGCAGTCACATCGATGTGGTCTCCAACCAGTCCATGTACTCCGATGCATCATAGTTCTAACGACGATGGGACTAGACTAAGACAGAAGATGAAAGGTTTGTGAGTACACATATATCTTTACGAATTACATACTTTTTTGTAAGTAGAGAACATTTTTGTGAGTTTGTACATTTATAGGTACACACGTGGTTAATACACTCCATTGAACGAAAATGATTGGCATTTAGGGTTATATAGCAGTCACGTACAACTCCATCACCGAGCCTCAATGCCAGCGTACCACCAAACTACCTTATTGGTCATGGTAGGGCAAGGACCAAACTATCTTATTGGTCATGGTAGGGCAAGGACTAGCAACGAGCAACAACGAGATCCTTGGCTCCTTAGTGTAGCGGCTTTGCAAGGCCAGTGAGACGATCAATTATACCAAATTATATAAGCACTTCACTAAGTTGCTACATCAAAACACTGACCACGTGAATGAGGATATGAAACAGATTCACATGTTGGCCATAACAATGTCTGAATAATTAAGAATAGAAGACAAAAAAAGGAAGAAGAAAGGATTATGACGATGAGTAGTTTTTTTATAAACCTTGTATTTTTCACATTTTATTTACTTTGTTTAATTTCTGTAGGTTTTAGGAGCTTTGCAATTTTTCTAAGTAAATCACCTTGTTTTATTTTAAATATGAGTCTATAAATAAATTGATGTTGTGATGAGTTAACCGTAGACTAATGTTAAAGTTTGCAAACTATATCATGATAATAGATACAGACTTACGATACACTACAGAAAAACACTTAATTCCCGTCGGCCAGGAACCGACAGGAATAAGCATTAAACCGACGGGAATAAGTAATTCCTGTCGGTTTAGGGCATATTCCCGTCGGTGCGTCAGGTGTCGGAGATAAGGTTATTCCCGTCGGCCGCTGACGGGAATAATTAATCCCCGACGGTCAATAACTAGCCGACGGGAATTACGGCTAATTCTCGTCGGCCAGGTTAGCCGACAGGAATTAACTGGGCCGACGAGAGTTAATAGTTAATTCCCGTCGGCTATGGTCAAACCGACGAGAATTAACTGGGCCGACGGGAGTTAACCTATAATTCTGCAACAGCAACACCAAATTAGATATTTCTCCACAATTGCACACATAACATACACAGAACATACACATCACAAACATATGACAAAACATATCACATGAACATACAAATCACAAACGCATTGATATGATTCACACATCACAAACGCTTTGATATAATTCACACATCACAAACATTTCATATACGAGTTACGATCAAGTGTTTACACAAACATAACGTCCACGAGTTAAAAAAACATAACGAGCACGAGTTCAAGTGTTTAGAGATAACCACCACTTGGGTGGTTAGAGCTTTGACCGCTGCCGCCACCACCACCAGGAGAAGGGAACGCGAAGAGCGAGTCAACAAATCCAGCCCCTGCTGCGGGATCAGACCCACTACCACCCGCTTCGGGCGTAACCTATGCAAGTTAGCAAATATCAACACGTTAAATGCAAATATCAAAAAGTATACAAGTGTATAAATTAATCGGCAGTTATCAAACGTACCCTATCTCCAGGTGCAGGTATATGTGTCAGAGGGGGTGTTGAACTGTGGTGGCGGAGCTAGTGTGTTTGCAAACTGGCTCCATTGTTGTGGCGGTAGAAAATTTGTTGCCATGCCCTGTTGCTGCATTAACTGTTAAACATATGTGTTAATATTGAAGATGTTGTATTGAAATATAATAATTTAGAGTTCGGATTATGTGTACTCACTTGATACATCGCTTGGTTATGTGTATTGCAAGCCTCCATAAATTCGCGTTGTTGTCTCATCTCTTCACGCATCCTCATAATCTCCAACTCCTGGTCGTTCGGTCGACGAGAGCATGAGCTACGGGAAGACGAACCCGTCCTCTGAGATCTCACCGACGACGAGTCAATGAATCCATCGAATAGTGCGTATCTATAAGTGATTCAAAAAATGTGATTATTGCATAATCAATTTAGTGTCAACCATATAATTTCATAAGTTAGAGCTTACCGTCCATGCGCTTTGCCACCACCACTTGCGTACACCACCGAGGGATCCACCGGTTCATGGCGCCAGTCGAAGTCAGGGCCATGGCGACGAACCATCTCCTCCCCATATGCCGCCTATACATCATTCACAACCTTACAAATACAGAAATTTCTATACTTTGAACGTTTGTACTTTTTGGCCAAAACTCACCAGCCGATCTATGGTTGTCTGGCTGCAGAGCTGGTCAGGGTTGTTCGGGTCTGGTCCTTTGTGGCCCTCCTGGTAGACCTCAATGTCACTAGGCTTTTGGCCACTCGTAGCTTCCTGTATAAACAAAAAAACATTCATAAGCAATCGTATTATTTGCTAATCAACATAGATAGATCAAACTTACCATTCTTTTAGCTTTTCGTATCATGTCGTCACCGCCAAACTTGTGGTTAGGATTGGTTCCTCGACATTGTCTGTGATGCGCTGACGCTTTCTGGAAGCCTTCGGAAGCCCAATATCGACACCAAGCATAATACGCATCAGGCACGGGCACCATCCATGGAACCATCACCTGCACACACAATGTTACATATTATATCAATCACAACAATCAATATAAAGGGTAAAACAAATTGAATACTAACCTCACGATATTGATCCTCAGTCAAATATATCTTTGAGGACCCTTCCTTTTTATTCAAGGGGCCTGCTTCTTCCGGATGCTTTTGAAAATACAGGTTTGTAGCCTGAATTCTCGCATAGTATATGGCATCCTTCACCAGCTTCTTTGCATTGTTTTGGAAGACACGTTCAGCGTGCCCCATGTAATCCTCTCCGTCAGGCAACCGATATCGAAGCTACAACATAAAGAATACAAATACAATGGTATAAGTCATAGATTTACAATATTAAGAAACATAACAAAAAGAATAAAGAATTCATACCCAAAAGTCATTACGCACAAGTCCCTGTCTGTCAATGTGGTTTCGTTCCTTTTTAAACTTATACTCATCCCAGGTACTGACGAGCACCTCATCCTCGGTATCACCGTTTGACACCTTCACTATACCAGGGTAGTGAAGGTGGGAAAGAGAACCCAACGTAAGGTTAACCTGAGTGTGGTGTCCCTTGCCGTCAAAGGACAGGTCCTCCTAATTTCTGCATTACACAAAAACATTAACAATACACATAATAGTTATATGAGATAAGTTAATATATTACACTCACCGATCTCCATGTGGCATGATTAAAGTCCTATAAGCCTCTCGCTCTATCGAGTGACGAGGCTTTACTGAGTGGCTTTTTCTTGAGCGATGTGTGTGTGTCGCTGAAGAGCCTCCCGAGCCATCATCCACCGGGTTGTCAGCCGGCCGGTTCGCCCTATTGGCCCCACTGGTCCCACATCTGTTGCTGCTCTCTCTGGTGGTCCCACTGGTCCCATGGCTGGTGATGTTGTGCTGCCTAGTCCCATGTCACGTGCTCCACCTCCTCATTGTGCTCCACCTCATCATTGTGCTGCTCAACCTCATTGTGTTGCTCCTCCTCATTGTGCTGCTCATCCTGATACATACAACTTAAGAATTATTTGTAAATATGTAAATAAATTTATTTGTACAAGATATGTTACCTCATCTCCATGTACCGCGCTCAACAGCTCTCGACGTCTGCTGCTGCTCGAAGAGCTGCCCTGAAAAAGGCCCAGGCCCTTGAACAGCCCCTTCACTAACTTCTTTGATTTTGGCAACATCTTGCATCAAAAATAAAAAATTATTCATTAGTGCATCAAAAATGACATAATCCTTAAAAAAATAGAAACAAATGAAATAACAAAACAACTTTACTTGTTAAATATCATCAAAATCGGGATCTATTTGTTCTCTTCTATGCAGAGGTCGCCATGTAACTTTTCTCCTAACAGGTTGTCTTCTCCGTCTCTCGGGAAAAGTTAAGTCGTTAACGTCTGCAACTTCTACTTCTGCTTCTGCTGCTCGTTCAAGGCGTGACTCCCCATGGAGATACCAGACCTTATAGCCTGGCACAAAACCATGCGAGCACAGGTGTAGTGTGACCTGCCTCTTGGTGTGGCTCATCATATTTCTACATTTATTGCATGGACACCTAATATTATCTATTTGTGACAAAGCAGCTGCATAGTCCAGAAACATCTGTGTCTTGGCAAACCATTCACTTGTGTAACACCCACCCTTCTTGAAACCTTCATACATCCAATCACGTCTATCACCCATTATTGCGGATGTGTGTACGAGTAAGAAGTGCGTGTGTGAGACATTCATGTTTCTAAACGTCACACATACATATATAGATAAGTAGTTAAACTATATATATACATAACATAACTTCATCACATTAACATGATTAATACTTGCATAACATCAAATTCATTAAATAACAATATTTGAAATAACTACTATTTTGTATAACACATCACATTCATCATCCAATTCATTAACTAATAACATTAAACAACACATTTTATATTTGCAACATAAAATTAAAAATAGCAACTACAATGTATAAAGTTATATGAAGACTACTAACACTGTTAATTAACAAATTTAAACAAACTATAATCACATAACAGTTAACTCCCGTCGGCCACAAAAAACCGACGAAAATAAAACATTACAATATATAATATACCTCGCTTTGCGCGAACGGCGGTGGTGGACGACGTTGGTGGACGACAGTGATGGACGACGTCGATGTGGGGAGGCCGCGGCTACCGTGGACGGCGGCGGGCGACGGCGTAGGGCGGGCGCGCGGCCGTGAGCAGACGGCGGCTACCGTGGACGGCGACGGTCGTGGTCGGCGGCGGGCCTCGGCGGGCGCGCGGGCGGGGGTGGCGGCCGTGGGCAGGCAGCGGCCATGCGCACGGCGCGGGCGCGCGGTGCACGGGCGGGCGCGGGTAGGACGCGGGGCGACGTGGGCGGCGGCTACCGGCGGCGTGGCGCGGCGTGGGGCGGGCGTGGGGAGCGGGCAGCACGGCGGCATGGGCGACGCGACTTCGGTAGAGGAAGGTAGAATAAACAGGAAGATAGAAGAAAGGGCCCCCGGCGTCGGTTATTTCGAATAACTCCCGTCGGCCTGGTGGCACGGTCGACAGGAGTTACTTAATCGCCGTTGGCCTGTGCGCGGGCTGACGGGAATTAATTAATCCCCGTCGGCTACGTTGACTGGCCGACGGGAATTAATTAATCCCGGTCGGCTAAATTGACTGTCCGACGGGAATTAAGTTAGCCGACGGGGATGCTTTGGATTATTGTAGTGATAGTAACTGAAAGGGAATTAGGCTTACACCTAGTTCCTAAATAATTTTGGTGGTTGAATTGCCCAACACAAATATTGGACTAACTAGTTTGCTCTAGTGTATAAGTTATACAGGTGCAAAAGGTTCACACTTAGCCAATAAAAAGACCAAGTATTGGGTTCAAATAAAGAAGCAAGGGTCAACCGAAGGCACCTCTGGTCTGGCGCACCGGACTGTCCGGTGTGCCACCGGACATGTCCCGTGCACCAGAGGACTCCAACTCCGAACTGCTCACCTTCGGGAATTTCCAGAGGCGACTCCGCTATAATTCACCGGACTGTCCGGTGTACACCGGACATGTCCGGTGCTCCAAGGAAGAGCGGCCTCCGGAACTCGCCAGCCTCGAGAATTCGTTGAAGCTGCTCCGCTATAATTCACTAGACTGTCCGGTGTACACCGGACTGTCCGGTGTAACAGCGGGGCAACGGCTATTTCGGCGCCAACGGCTACCTGCGACGCATTAAATGCGCGCGCTGCGCGCGTAGAGGTCAGGCACGCCCATACTGGCGCACCGGACAATCCACAGTGCATGTCCGATGCGCCACCGGACATCCAGGCGGGCCCAGAAGACAGAGCTCCAACGGTCGACCCCAACGGCTTTTGGTGACGTGGCTGTCGCACCGGACATGTCCGGTGTGCACCGGACTGTCCGGTGCGTCATCGAACAGACAGCCTCACCAAACGGCTAGTTTGGTGGTTGGGGCTATAAATACCCCCAACCACCCACCATTCATTGCATCCAAGTTTTCCAGCTTCCAACCACTATACAAGAGCTAGCATTCATTACAAAGCACACCAAAAGAGATCAAATCCTCTCCCAACTCCACACAAAGCCTTAGTGACTAGAGAGAGTGATTTGTAGTGTTCATTTGAGCTCTTGCGCTTGGATCGCTTCTTTTTCTTTGGCATTCTTTCTTGTGATCAAACACTCACTTGTAATTGAGGCAAGAGACACCAATCGTGTGGTGGTCCTTGCGGGAAGTTTGATTCCCAAGTGATTTGAGAAAGAGAAGTTCACTCGGTCCGAGGGACCGTTTGAGAGAGGGAAGGGTTGAAAGAGACCCGGCCTTTGTGGCCTCCTCAACGGGGAGTAGGTTTGCGAGAACCGAACCTCGGTAAAACAAATCCGCGTGTCACACTTCTTATTCGCCTGCGATTTGTTTTCCGCCCTCTCTCGTGGACTCGATTATATTTCTAACGCTAACCCGGCTTGTAGTTGTGATTATTTTTGAGAATTTCAGTTTCGCCCTATTCACCCCCCCCCCCTCTAGGCGACTTTCAATTGGTATCAGAGCCCGGTGCTTCATTAGAGCCTAACCGCTCGAAGTGATGTCGGGAGATCACACCAAGAGGGAGATGGAGACCGACGACAAGCCCACTACGAGCCAAGGGATCACTTCATCTGTCACACCCGGGTTTCAGGGGTCCAAAGCCCGGGCGCGAACATAATCACCAGGTGTGCTAGGACCAAGTCTCACACATATGATGAATCATGGCACAGGATCGAATGTCACATCTTTATATATAACAGGAGTTCTATACAAAATAAATAATTACATTATAAGGAGACAACGGTCCAGCAACCCAAAGTTGACTGGGAGACGACGACCTAGACCTCTCACGAACACCTCACAACATCCTCCATGCGCCTCATCCTGTGGTACCTGTTCTTGACCTGTGGGGGGTGTGAGACAGCAAGAGTGAGCTCACATACGTTCATCGCTCAACAAGTTGTGGGGAATAATGTGCATGAACTCGCCAAAGGTGGGAGCTCACGTGAAGTGTAAGGCTTACCAAAGAAGATGGTTAGAGCTGAGCATTGCTTTTAAAGTTGGTCAAAATTTTATTAGCAGTTACTAAGTATAAGTAAATACCAACCCAGTTAAATAGTAGAACAGAAGTAACAACATCACCTGCGATGCAATGCATATGACAAATTGAATTTAGTTCCATAAATTAATCATGTGAGGGTCCGAGCTGCTCATGACCGTGAGCACGGCTAGTATACCAGTTTTACACTCTGCAGAGGTTGCGCATCTTTACCCACAAGTCATGTTACCCATCTGCCAAGGGATCGCGACTTCCCATACACCTCTACCGAGGAGGCGAGGCAGGGTAACACTACGAGGCCTTTACAAAGTTCCACTAGCTTCAGAAAACCCGCTACAGTTTATAGGAAGCTCCAATGCAGGAATCCCTTGCAGGACCGCCATCGCAGCAAAATCCTCCCGAGGGCCTCCCTACACTGACCACTCCCCTACTGCCCTTGCCCCTTTCGGGTAAGGTAGTCTTCCACTAGCTTTCCTAATTAATCAGCCAAGGGGTCCCATTCCTCCCTTGTGGTAGCACTGTTTTCCCGGGTGGTCGCTCCATGTTCCAATTAACATAATGATCTTATCATGAACAGTAATAATAAACAGATAATAATAGTGTAATCATAATAATGTATCTTCATACCCAAAACCACATAAAGCACTAGCAAGTACTACCCAAAAAGTTCAGTGGTAAACAAGGTATAAAGATAGACAAACTAGGGTAACCTATTGGGTCCCATCAAAATTAACCTATGCAGATCATTATGATTAATTAGAACATGAGTGGGTAAAAAGAAGTGATCAAGGGCACAACTTGCCTGGGACTTGAGGTTCCAGGTACCAGGATGATCTTCAGATGACTCGTGACCTCACGCTAGTCGTAGCAATACAGACAAACATATGTAGGCAAAATTAACATCACACCAAACACAAGAATAAATTGCGTAATAATAATCTACGCGCTTGTACGAGACTAACGCAACTTGAACGGATCAAATCGGAGTTAAAACGAAGGAGTTATGATTTTTCTAAGGTTTTATGTATTTGATATAGGATTAATTAGAATATAAATTTTAATGTGACTTTCAGGTGAAAACAGTGGTACTATATGATAAACCATAATATTACAAAATTATAGGAACTGGAATGGACTAAAAAGGAGTTAGTATGAATTTTCTAGGAATTAAACAAGATCTAGAATTATTTTTATACTAGAAAAGTATTTTTTGTATTAATTTATTCAATTTCGTATGTCACTGGACTGCGCGCATTATTATTATAAAGTGCAGGGGCCTCAGCACAAGAAACCCGAGACTCAGAGTACAGTAGCGAGGGACGGCGGGTTCTATTTCAACTAAACGCAGGGGCTCTTTTGGAAGACGGCCAGACCGAAGGGGTATCTTCGATTGTGGATCACACGATCAAGAACGGACGGACCGGATTAAAACAATCTCCGTTGAATCGGTATGGCGCGAAGGCCGCAGGATCAAGATCCTCCGGTCAGGATTTACAATACCGTGATTGAACTCCACCCGCTGGACCAACGATCAACGGCTGAGATGAGCTGATCCGAACCGGTACACAACATCTAATCCTAACCGTCAACGCCAAGATCTACGGTCCAACCCTTCTCTTCCCCAGATCTAATCTCATCCACTCAATCTAAATCGGACGGTGATCGCGTCATCTTCTCTCCCGACGCCAGAGCGTGACGGCGCCGCCCCCACGCGCGGCGGATCCATCACCGGCGAGTCACGCAATCCGTCGCCCGAACGCCACAAACCCAAAATTGACCGGTGCTAAACCTAGAGGGAAGGATGGCGAACTCGATTAAAGCACGTACCGCAGATGGAGGGCAATGGAGGGAGCTGGCCACGAGCGGACCCGCGGCGGTGCTCGAACGACGGTGAGAAATTGAAGGGCTCCCAGTGATCTTCTCAGCACACCGGGGCCACGAGTGAATTCCTAGGGACACGAAGAAGCGCCTAGACTGGTCACCGAGGACCCGACGACGCCGGTGGAGAATTTCCTCGGTAGCGGCGCGAGTTCTCCCTCCCCTGCTCGATGGTGCTCTGCTCCTTCCGATGGCTTTGATGTCATTATATAGATCTCAGGGCAAGGGGCGAGTCCGAGCTGAGAGGGTCGGTTGCGCCATGCACGGCGGCCGAGCGGAGGTCTGGTGAGGACGGCGCGAAGATCGGCCAGGAAATCACGGCGGCAAGGCTGGGCGGACTGGCTTCCGTTGGCGAGATCCGCGGGGATGAAGCGTTGTCCAGTGGGGCCCACATGTAAGCGCCCGGAATAAAGAAAAAAGGGAAGGGAAGGAGATGGGCTGCGCGGGGGGGATTTGAGCACTGGGCCGAAATGTGAACCTGAGGCCCGGTTAAGCTTTCCCTTTTTTTTATTTCATTTTCTTTTCTTATTTCGCATTTTAGATGTCCAAACCAAATTCAAATTCTCACTTTGAACTTCAAAATTTATAAGAGCCGACCTTAATACAAATGTGAATATAATCCTTTACTGTTTACAATATTATTATTTATTTTCTTTGTCACTCATTTATTTATGAGATGAATAAATGGTTTCCTAAACATTTCCTCTCATTTTATATTGTTTGGTTTTTTTTATTCAAAATTGGAGGTCAAGTTTATGTGTTCCATAGAATGTATCACCATAGAATCATCATCAAGGGATCAAGCTTTCTTTATCAATTTATTAGTTACTTTAAGTAATTTAATATTATTGTTTGAATATTAGAAGGAAGAATCCTAATAGGTTTCCACAGGTCTTCAAAATTTCTCACCACACTATTATATATATTTTTGATTCTTTATTTCATTATTTTATGATATACATATATATATTTCTCCTTACTAATTTTTAGGTCTTACAAATCCTACCCCCCTTAACAGAAATCTCGTCCTCGAGATTTACAAGAAAATGGATGTATACTCATATTGTTTAAGAACATATGCACGAACAAAGAATTCTCGGCATGATGCATAACTCATTAACAAAACATAGGGTCAATTAGACCTTATTATTACCACTAAAATAGCAAAATACTAACTAATAGCTAAACTAATATTTAGGTCTTACAAATAGTGAAATATATATATGTATCTATATTTATGTTTATCTCAATTCTTGTTGTTCGTTGACTTCTTCCCCGACTACTTCATCTTCAACTGGCTCTTCTTCTTGAATTTCAAGTTCACCTGGTTCAACCTCTACTTCTGCATGATGGGCATGTCCCCGGTTGATAGATAGGGGCTGACTCTTTCCTGCCGAGGCTTGACCTTGCTTCATTGGAGCTGGTGTAGTGTAGGCAGCTCTGTTGGGACAGTAGTTGGCGTAGTGCCCCGGTTGTCCACACTTGAAGCATGCCCTGTTGGCGGTTGTGTTAGGAGCAACGGGTCCTGCTGGGGTGCTTGCTTTTGGAGGTGCAGTTGGGGCTTGTTGAGTTTGTTGTCCAGAACTGCCACTAGCTGGTGTACTTGAAGTGGTAGTATAGCGAGGACGGGAACTACCCCCAGCCTGCCCTTGGTTAGCAGCCTTTCTTTTCTCTCCAAATATACTCCTCTTGTTTTCTACAGCAATAGCTTTGTCAAGTAGCCTTTGGAAGGATGGGAATGTGTGCGATACCAGTTGATATTGCAAGGGTCCAATTAAACCGTCCAGAAAAAGCTCCTGCTTTTGCTCATCATCCTCAACATCTCTAGGAGCATATCGAGATAGCTGGATGAATTTGTCCCTATATTCACTCACGGACATACTTCCTTGCTTAAGGGATAGAAACTCCTTTCTCTTAATCTTCATGAGCCCAGCAGGAATATGGTAATTCCTGAATTGAGTGGAGAATTCTGCCCAGGTAATTGTATCGACAGCAGCATGAGCAACGCAGTACGCATCCCACCAATCCGCAGTGGGACCAGCAAGACGACCTGATGCATAGAGTACTTTCTCTCTATCTGAGCACTGAGCTATGTTGAGCATCTTCTCTATGGACTTTAACCAGTCATCTGCTTGCAGCGGATCTGCGGAGTTGGAGAAGGTTGGTGGTTTGTGGCTCATGAATTCCCGGTGCTTGTCCCGGGGTGGAACTGGTGGTGGAGGTGGAGGCAATGGCACCTGTTGCTGTTGCTGCTGTTGTTGAAGTTGTTGTTGCAGCTGCTGTTGTTGCACCCTTCTCTCCTGGCGTATCTCTTCCCGCTCTTGGCGCATTTCCCGACGTGCATCCTCTCTTTCCTGGTGCATTTCCTGGCGTTCTTGCTGCATTTGGGTGCGCATATCTGCCATAGTGTCAGCCATTTGCTGCATCATCCTCATTTGAGCTGCAATTAGTGGATCGACTCCGCCTGGTGGGGGATTAGGAGGATTCATCTCTGCTGGCTGTGGTTGGGGTTGTCGATATATCCACCGAGTGTGTCGATTAGGAGGTAAATCAATTCCACCACCCCGCCTGGTATTGACCATCTAAGTTAGAAGCATATGGTAAGATAGCTTTGCAAGGGAATCATTTAGTAGGCAGAATGAATAAGCTAATAGTTGGTTATGTACTAAAACTTTCTTTGGCAGGGCTGGGCCAGATATTCTATGTCAAGACTAGGGTAATTAGTTGTACGAGGTGAATGTCCAAAGGTAAGATAGAATATGTCAAGATGAGATAGATACGGAATACTATATATATATATATTCTAAGGGGATAATCTAGATTGTCTAGTTATCTTACAAATGCTATCCTTTATGCCTAGATGTATATGCAGATGTAATTGTGGACATTGATCCACAACCCATCACACTCAACCAAAGATCCAAATCAGACATATATCATAAGAGCAAACATTCAAATACATAGACACTTATAAAAATAGTTTTGTTTTTGTTCCTAGGATTAGGTCTCCTATTCCTAAAGGTCACTTCAGTCACAGGATTTCAAAGTGTAAAATCCACCTTTGTCTTTTAGAAAGAAAAGATAAGAATAATCAGAGTAAGCGGAAATAGATGAGAAAAAGATTAAGATAAGTTTAGAAGAGAATCAGAGTAAGGTAAGTAAAGAATGGTTGTCCAGTTCTATCTAGGTTTCGTCCTACAGTCAACATTCCTCTGATACCACTTCTGTCACACCCGGGTTTCAGGGGTCCAAAGCCCGGGCGCGAACATAATCACCAGGTGTGCTAGGACCAAGTCTCACACATATGATGAATCATGGCACAGGATCGAATGTCACATCTTTATATATAACAGGAGTTCTATACAAAATAAATAATTACATTATAAGGAGACAACGGTCCAGCAACCCAAAGTTGACTGGGAGACGACGACCTAGACCTCTCACGAACACCTCACAGCATCCTCCATGCGCCTCATCCTGTGGTACCTGTTCTTGACCTGTGGGGGGGTGTGAGACAACAAGAGTGAGCTCACATACGTTCATCGCTCAACAAGTTGTGGGGAATAATGTGCATGAACTCGCCAAAGGTGGGAGCTCACGTGAAGTGTAAGGCTTACCAAAGAAGATGGTTAGAGCTGAGCATTGCTTTTAAAGTTGGTCAAAATTTTATTAGCAGTTACTAAGTATAAGTAAATACCAACCCAGTTAAATAGTAGAACAGAAGTAACAACATCACCTGCGATGCAATGCATATGACAAATTGAATTTAGTTCCATAAATTAATCATGTGAGGGTCCGAGCTGCTCATGACCGTGAGCACGGCTAGTATACCAGTTTTACACTCTGCAGAGGTTGCGCATCTTTACCCACAAGTCATGTTACCCATCTGCCAAGGGATCGCGACTTCCCATACACCTCTACCGAGGAGGCGAGGCAGGGTAACACTACGAGGCCTTTACAAAGTTCCACTAGCTTCAGAAAACCCGCTACAGTTTATAGGAAGCTCCAATGCAGGAATCCCTTGCAGCACCGCCATCGCAGCAAAATCCTCCCGAGGGCCTCCCTACACTGACCACTCCCCTACTGCCCTTGCCCCTTTCGGGTAAGGTAGTCTTCCACTAGCTTTCCTAATTAATCAGCCAAGGGGTCCCATTCCTCCCTTGTGGTAGCACTGTTTTCCCGGGTGGTCGCTCCATGTTCCAATTAACATAATGATCTTATCATGAACAGTAATAATAAACAGATAATAATAGTGTAATCATGAATAATGTATCTTCATACCCAAAACCACATAAAGCACTAGCAAGTACTACCCAAAAAGTTCAGTGGTAAACAAGGTATAAAGATAGACAAACTAGGGTAACCTATTGGGTCCCATCAAAATTAACCTATGCAGATCATTATGATTAATTAGAACATGAGTGGGTAAAAAGAAGTGATCAAGGGCACAACTTGCCTGGGACTTGAGGTTCCAGGTACCAGGATGATCTTCAGATGACTCGTGACCTCACGCTAGTCGTAGCAATACAGACAAACATATGTACGCAAAATTAACATCACACCAAACACAAGAATAAATTGCGTAATAATAATCTACGCGCTTGTACGAGACTAACGCAACTTGAACGGATCAAATCGGAGTTAAAACGAAGGAGTTATGATTTTTCTAAGGTTTTATGTATTTGATATAGGATTAATTAGAATATAAATTTTAATGTGACTTTCAGGTGAAAACAGTGGTACTATATGATAAACCATAATATTACAAAATTATAGGAACTGGAATGGACTAAAAAGGAGTTAGTATGAATTTTCTAGGAATTAAACAAGATCTAGAATTATTTTTATACTAGAAAAGCATTTTCTGTATTAATTTATTCAATTTCGTATGTCACTGGACTGCGCGCATTATTATTATAAAGTGCAGGGGCCTCAGCGCAAGAAACCCGAGACTCAGAGTACAGTAGCGAGGGACGGCGGGTTCTATTTCAACTAAACGCAGGGGCTCTTTTGGAAGACGGCCAGACCGAAGGGGTATCTTCGACTGTGGATCACACGATCAAGAACGGACGGACCGGATTAAAACAATCTCCGTTGAATCGGTATGGCGCGAAGGCCGCAGGATCAAGATCCTCCGGTCAGGATTTACAATACCGTGATTGAACTCCACCCGCTGGACCAACGATCAACGGCTGAGATGAGCTGATCCGAACCGGTACACAACATCTAATCCTAACCGTCAACGCCAAGATCTACGGTCCAACCCTTCTCTTCCCCAGATCTAATCTCATCCACTCAATCTAAATCGGACGGTGATTGCGTCATCTTCTCTCCCGACGCCAGAGCGTGACGGCGCTGCCCCCACGCGCGGCGGATCCATCACCGGCGAGTCACGCAATCCGTCGCCCGAACGCCACAAACCCAAAATTGACCGGTGCTAAACTTAGAGGGAAGGATGGCGAACTCGATTAAAGCACGTACCGCAGATGGAGGGCAATGGAGGGAGCTGGCCACGGAGAAGAGCGGACCTGCGGCGGTGCTCGAACGACGGTGAGAAATTGAAGGGCTCCCAGTGATCTTCTCAGCACACCGGGGCCACGAGTGAATTCCTAGGGACACGAAGAAGCGCCTAGACTGGTCACCGAGGACCCGACGACGCCGGTGGAGAATTTCCTCGGTAGCGGCGCGAGTTCTCCCTCCCCTGCTCGATGGTGCTCTGCTCCTTCCGATGGCTTTGATGTCATTATATAGATCTCAGGGCAAGGGGCGAGTCCGAGCTGAGAGGGTCGGTTGCGCCATGCACGGCGGCCGAGCGGAGGTCTGGTGAGGACGGCGCGAAGATCGGCCAGGAAATCACGGCGGCAAGGCTGGGCGGACTGGCTTCCGTTGGCGAGATCCGCGGGGATGAAGCGTTGTCCAGTGGGGCCCACATGTAAGCGCCCGGAATAAAGAAAAAAGGGAAGGGAAGGAGATGGGCTGCGCGGGGGGGATTTGAGCACTGGGCCGAAATGTGAACCTGAGGCCCGGTTAAGCTTTCCCTTTTTTTATTTTATTTTCTTTTCTTATTTCGCATTTTAGATGTCCAAACCAAATTCAAATTCTCACTTTGAACTTCAAAATTTATAAGAGCCGACCTTAATACAAATGTGAATATAATCCTTTACTGTTTACAATATTATTATTTATTTTCTTTGTCACTCATTTATTTATGAGATGAATAAATGGTTTCCTAAACATTTCCTCTCATTTTATATTGTTTGGTTTTTTTATTCAAAATTGGAGGTCAAGTTTATGTGTTCCATAGAATGTATCACCATAGAATCATCATCAAGGGATCAAGCTTTCTTTATCAATTTATTAGTTACTTTAAGTAATTTAATATTATTGTTTGAATATTAGAAGGAAGAATCCTAATAGGTTTCCACAGGTCTTCAAAATTTCTCACCACACTATTATATATATTTTTGATTCTTTATTTCATTATTTTATGATATACATATATATATTTCTCCTTACTAATTTTTAGGTCTTACAAATCCTACCCCCCTTAACAGAAATCTCGTCCTCGAGATTTACAAGAAAATGGATGTATACTCATATTGTTTAAGAACATATGCACGAACAAAGAATTCTCGGCATGATGCATAACTCATTAACAAAACATAGGGTCAATTAGACCTTATTATTACCACTAAAATAGCAAAATACTAACTAATAGCTAAACTAATATTTAGGTCTTACAAATAGTGAAATATATATATGTATCTATATTTATGTTTATCTCAATTCTTGTTGTTCGTTGACTTCTTCCCCGACTACTTCATCTTCAACTGGCTCTTCTTCTTGAATTTCAAGTTCACCTGGTTCAACCTCTACTTCTGCATGATGGGCATGTCCCCGGTTGATAGATAGGGGCTGACTCTTTCCTGCCGAGGCTTGACCTTGCTTCATTGGAGCTGGTGTAGTGTAGGCAGCTCTGTTGGGACAGTAGTTGGCGTAGTGCCCCGGTTGTCCACACTTGAAGCATGCCCTGTTGGCGGTTGTGTTAGGAGCAACGGGTCCTGCTGGGGTGCTTGCTTTTGGAGGTGCAGTTGGGGCTTGTTGAGTTTGTTGTCCAGAACTGCCACTAGCTGGTGTACTTGAAGTGGTAGTATAGCGAGGACGGGAACTACCCCCAGCCTGCCCTTGGTTAGCAGCCTTTCTTTTCTCTCCAAATATACTCCTCTTGTTTTCTACAGCAATAGCTTTGTGATAGTCGCCTAGAGGGGGGGTGAATAGGGCGAAACTGAAATTTACAAAAATAATCACAACTACAAGCCGGGTTAGCGTTAGTAATAAAGAAACGAGTCCGCGAGAGAGGGTGCAAAACAAATCGCAAGCAAATAAGAGTGTGACACAAGGATTTGTTTTACCGAGGTTCGGTTCTCGCAAACCTACTCCCCGTTGAGGAGGCCACAAAGGCCGGGTCTCTTTCAACCCTTCCCTCTCTCAAACGATCCCACGGATCGAGTGAGCTTTCTCTTCTTCTCAATCAACCGGGAACAAAACTTCCCCGCAAGGGCCACCACACAATTGGTGCCTCTTGCCTTGGTTACAATTGAGTGATGATCTCAAGAACAAATGAGAAAGAAAGAAAGCAATCCAAGCGCAAGAGCTCAAAAGAACACGGCAAATCTCTCTCGCTAGTCACTAAGGGTTTGAGTGGAATTGGAGAGGATTTGATCTCTTTGTATGTGTCTAGAATTGAATGCCTAGCTCTTGTAAGTGGTTGAGAGTTGGAAAACTTGGATGGCAATGAATGTGGGGTGGTTGGGGTATTTATAGCCCCAACCACCACAAGTGACCGTTGGCTGGAGTCCTCTGTTCGATGGCGCACCGGACAGTCCGGTGCACACCGGACAGTCCGGTGCCCCTGCCACGTCACGGTTGCCGTTGGATTCTGACCGTTGGAGCTTCTGACTTGTGGGCCCTCCTGGGTGTCCGGTGCACACCGGACATGTACTGTTTGATGTCCGGTGCACCGGCATGGGCGTGCCTGACGACTGCGCGCGCTGCGCGCGCATTTAATGCACCGCAGGGAGCCGTTGGCGCCGCAGAGAGCCGTTGCTCCGCTGGTACACCGGACAGTCCGGTGCACACCGGACAGTCCGGTGAATTTTACCGGAGTGGCTGCCGAGCGAACCCGAGGCTGACGAGTTCCGGAGGCCGCGTCTCCTTGGAGCACCGGACATATCCGGTGCACACCGGACAGTCCGGTGAATTTTAGCGCGCCGGCTTCCGAGAATTCCCGAGGGCGAAGAGTTTGGAGTCGAAGTCCTCTGGCCGCACCGGACAGTCCGGTGCACACCGGACAGTCCGGTGCCTCCGTCCAGAGGAGCCCTCGGTTGCCTTGCTGCTCCTTTGTTGAATCCAACACTTGGTCTTTTTATTGGCTGATTGTGAACCTTTTGCACCTGTATAACTTATGCACTAGAGTAAACTAGTTAGTCTAATGTTTGTGTTGGGCAATTCAACCACCAAAATTATTTAGGAACTAGGTGTAAGCCTAATTCCCTTTCAATCTCCCCCTTTTTGGTGATTGATGCCAACACAAACCAAAGCAAATATAGAAGTGCATAATTGAACTAGTTTACATAAAGTAAGTGCAAAGGTTGCTTGGAATTGAGCCAATATAAACTTATATGATGCGCATGGATGGTTTCTTTGTTTTTGACATATTGGACCATATTTGCACCACGAGTTTTGTTTTTGCAAATTCTTTTGTAAATTCCTTTCAAAGTACTTTTGCAAGATAGTCAAAGGTAAGTGAAAAAGATTTTGCAAAGCATTTTCAAGATATGGAATTTTCTCCCCCTATTTCCAAAGCTTTTCCTTTGACTAAGCAAAACTCCCCCTCAAATAAGGTCTCCTCTTAGTGTTCAAGAGGGTTTTAAGATATTAAGTTTTTGAAAATACTTGTTACTCCCTTCTTAGAACACAAAGAGATACCAATTTTGAAATTTACCAATATAAAATTATGAAATTAGGTGGTGGTGCGGTCCTTTTGCTTTGGGCTCATATTTTCTCCCCCTTTGGCATGAATCGCCAAAAACGGAATCATTAGAGCCCAATGAAGTACATTCTCCCCCTTTGGTCATGAAATACATGAGTGAAGGTTATACCAACGTTGGAGAGATGATGCGGAGCGACGGCGAAGGAGTAGTAGAACGGAGTGGAAGCCTTTTTCTTCGCCGAAGACTCTAATTCCCTTTCAATACACCTATGACTTGGTTGAAATACACTTGAAAACACATTAGTCATAGCATATATAAAAGAGACATGATCAAAGGTATATTCATGTGCTATGCGTGCAAGACTAGCAAAAGAAATTCCTAGAATCAAGAATATTAAGCTCATGCCTAAGTCGGGTAAAAGATTGTTCATCAAGTGGTTTGGTAAAGATATCGGCTAATTGATCTTTAGTATTAATATAAGAAATCTCGATATCCCCCTTTTGTTGGTGATCCCGAAGAAAATGATACCGAATGGCTATGTGCTTAGTGCGGCTGTGCTCGACGGGATTGTCGGCCATTTTGATTGCACTCTCATTGTCACATAGCAAAGGGACTTTGGTTAATTTGTAACCGTAGTCCCGCAGGGTTTGCCTCATCCAAAGCAATTGCGCGCAACAATGGCCTGCGGCAATGTACTCGGCTTCGGCGGTAGAAAGAGCGACCGAATTTTGCTTCTTTGAAGCCCAAGACACCAAGGATCTTCCCAAGAACTGGCAAGTCCCCGATGTGCTCTTCCTATTAATTCTACACCCCGCCCAATCGGCATCCGAATAACCAATCAAATCAAATGTGGATCCCCGAGGGTACCAAAGCCCAAACTTAGGAGTAAAAGCTAAATATCTCAAGATTCGTTTTACGGCCGTAAGGTGTGATTCCTTAGGGTCGGCTTGGAATCTTGCACACATGCAAACAGAAAGCATAATGTCCGGTCGAGATGCACATAAATAGAGCAATGAACCAATCATCGACCGGTATACCTTTTGATCCACGGACTTACCTCCCGTGTCGAGGTCGAGATGCCCATTAGTTCCCATGGGTGTCTTGATGGGCTTGGCATCCTTCATTCCAAACTTGCTTAGAATATCTTGAGTATACTTGGTTTGGCTGATGAAGGTGCCTTCTTGGAGTTGCTTGACTTGGAATCCTAGAAAATACTTCAACTCCCCCATCATCGACATCTCGAATTTTTGCGTCATGATCCTACTAAATTCTTCACATGTAGATTTGTTAGTAGACCCAAATATGATATCATCAACATAAATTTGGCATACAAACAAATCATTATCAAGAGTTTTAGTGAATAAGGTAGGATCGGCTTTGCCGACTTTGAAACCATTTGCAATAAGGAAATCTCTAAGGCATTCATACCATGCTCTCGGGGCTTGCTTGAGCCCATAAAGCGCCTTAGAGAGCCTATAAACATGGTTAGGATACTCACTGTCTTCAAAGCCGGGAGGTTGCTCAACATAGACTTCCTCCTTGATTGGTCCATTGAGGAAGGCACTCTTCACGTCCATTTGGTAGAGCTTGAAGCCATGGTAAGTAGCATAGGCTAATAATATACGAATTGACTCAAGCCTAGCTACGGGTGCATAGGTTTCACCAAAATCCAAACCTTCGACTTGTGAATACCCCTTGGCCACGAGTCGAGCTTTGTTCCTAGTCACCACACCATGCTCGTCTTGCTTGTTGCGGAAGACCCACTTGGTTCCTACAACATTTTGATTAGGACGTGGAACTAAGTGCCATACCTCGTTCCTTGTGAAATTGTTGAGCTCCTCTTGCATCGCCATCACCCAATCCGAATCTTGTAGTGCTTCCTCTACCCTGGTTGGCTCAATAGAGGAAACAAACGAGTAATGTTCACAAAAATGAGCAACACGAGATCGAGTAGTTACCCCCTTATGAATATCGCCAAGGATAGTGTCGACGGGGTGATCTCGTTGTATTGCTTGGTGGACTCTTGGGTGTGGCGGTCTTGGTTGCTCATCCTCCTTGTCTTCATCATTTGAATCTCCCCCTTGATCGTTGCCGTCATTTTGAGGTGGCTCATCTTCTTGATTTTCTTGTTCAACATCTTGAGCCTCATCCTCAACTTGAGTTGGTGGAGATGCTTGCATGGAGGAGGATGGTTGATCTTGTGCATTTGGAGGCTCTTCGGATTCCTTAGGACACACATCCCCGATGGACATGTTCCTTAGCGCTATGCATGGAGCCTGTTCTTCACCTACATCATCAAGATCAACTTGCTCTACTTGAGAGCCGTTAGTCTCATCAAACACAACGTCACAAGAAACTTCAACAAGTCCTGAGGACTTGTTAAAGACTCTATATGCCCTTGTGTTTGAGTCATATCCTAGTAAAAAGCCTTCTACAGTTTTAGGAGCAAATTTAGATTTTCTACCTCTTTTAACAAGTATAAAACATTTGCTACCAAAAACTCTAAAGTATGAAATATTGGGCTTTTTACCAGTTAGGAGTTCATAGGATGTCTTCTTGAGGATTCGATGAAGATATAACCGGTTGATGGCGTAGCAGGCGGTGTTGACCGCCTCGGCCCAAAACCGATCCGGTGTCTTGTACTCATCAAGCATGGTTCTTGCCATGTCCAATAGAGTTCGATTCTTCCTCTCCACTACACCATTTTGTTGTGGAGTGTAGGGAGAAGAGAACTCATGCTTGATGCCCTCCTCCTCAAGAAAACCTTCAATTTGAGCGTTCTTGAACTCCGTTCCATTGTCGCTTCTAATTTTCTTGATCCTTAAGCCGAACTCATTTTGAGCCCGTCTCAAGAATCCCTTTAAGGTCTCTTGGGTTTGTGATTTTTCCTGCAAAAAGAATACCCAAGTGAAGCGAGAATAATCATCCACAATTACAAGACAATACTTACTACCGCCGATGCTTATGTAAGCGATCGGGCCAAACAAATCCATGTGAAGGAGCTCCAGTGGCCTGTCGGTAGTCATGATGTTTTTGTGTGGATGATGTGTCCCAACTTGCTTCCCAGCTTGGCATGCGCTACAAATCCTGTCTTTCTCAAAATGAATATCGGTTAGTCCCAAAATGTGTTCTCCCTTTAGAAGTTTGTGAAGATTCTTCATTCCAACATGGGCTAGTCGACGGTGCCAGAGCCAACCCAAGTTAGTCTTAGCAATTAAGCATGTGTCGAGTTCAGCCCTTTCAAAATCTACTAAGTATAGCTGACCCTCTAACACACCCTTAAATGCTATTGAATCATCACTCCTTCTAAAGACAGTAACACCTGTATCAGTAAAAAGACAGTTGTAGCCCATTTGACATAATTGGGATACGGAAAGCAAATTGTAATCTAAGGAATCTACAAGAAAAACATTGGAAATAGAATGGTCAGGAGATATAGCAATTTTACCCAAACCTTTGACCAAACCTTGATTTCCATCCCCGAATGTGATAGCTCGTTGGGGATCTTGGTTTTTCTCATATGAGGAGAACATCCTTTTCTCCCCGGTCATGTGGTTTGTGCACCCGCTGTCGAGTATCCAACTTGTGCCCCCGGATGCATAAACCTACAAAACAAGTTTAGTTCTTTGTTTTAGGTACCCAAACGGTTTTGGGTCCTTTGGCATTAGATACAAGAACTTTGGGTACCCAAACACAAGTCTTGGAGCACTTGTGTTTGCCCCCAACAATTTTGGCAACTACCTTGCCGGATTTGCTAGTCAAAACATAAGATGCATCAAAAGTTTTAAATGAAATGGCATGATCATTTGATGCATTAGTAGTTTTCTTTCTAGGCAACTTGGCATGGGTTGGTTGCCTAGATCTAGACGTCTCACCCTTATACATAAAAGCATGATTAGGGCCAGAGTGAGACTTCCTAGAATGAATTTTCTTAATTTTACCCTCAGGATACCCGGCAGGGTACAAAATGTAACCCTCGTTATCCTGAGGCATGGGAGCCTTGCCCTTAACAAAGTTAGACAAGTTCTTAGGAGGGGCATTAATTTTGACATTGTCTCCCCTTTGGAAGCCAATGCCATCCTTAATGCCCGGGCGTCTCCCATTATAGAGCATGCTTCTAGCTAATTTAAACTTTTCATTTTCTAAGTCATGCTCTCTAATTTTAGCATTAAGTTGTGCTATGTGATCATTTTGTTTTTTAATTAATGCAAGGTGATCATGGATAGCATCAACATTAATATCTCTACATCTAGTGCAAATGGACACATGCTCAATAGTAGATGTAGAGGGTTTGCAAGACTTTAATTCAATAACCTTAGCATGCAACAAATCATTCTTAGTTCTAAGGTCAGAAATAGTAGTATTGCAAACATCAAAATCCTTAGCCTTAGCAATTAATTTCTCATTCTCATTTCTAAGGCTAGTAATGGAAGCATTTAATTCATCAATCCTAGCAAGCAAATCAACATTATCATTTCTAGGATCAATGCAAACATGAGAATCAACCTTAGCAATTAAATTGGCATTTTCATTTCTAAGGTTGTCTAAAGTCTCATGGCAAATACTTAGCTCACTAGACAATTTTTCACATTTTTCTCTTTCTAGAGCATAAGCATTTTTAACCTTAACATGTTTTTTGTTTTCCTTGATTAGGAAGTCCTCTTGGGAGTCCAAGAGATCATCCTTTTCATGGATGGCACTAATCAATTCATTTAATTTTTCTTTTTGTTCCATGTTAAGGTTGGCAAAAAGAATACGCAAATTATCCTCTTCATTTTTATCATCATCCTCATCACTAGATGTTTCATATTTAGTGGAGGACTTTGATTTTACCTTCTTTTTGCCGTCCTTGGCCATGAGGCACTTGTGGCCGACGTTGGGGAAGAGGAGGCCCTTGGTGACGGCGATGTTGGCGGCGTCCTCGTCGTCGGAGGAGTCGCTTGAGCTTTCGTCGGAGTCCCACTCCCGACAAACATGGGCATCGCCGCCCTTCTTCTTGTAGTACTTCTTCTTCTCCTTCCTCTTGCCCTTCTTGTCGTTGTCCCTGTCACTATCACTTGATAATGGACATTTAGCAATAAAGTGACCGGGCTTACCACACTTGTAGCAAACCTTCTTGGAACGGGATTTGTAGTCCTTCCCCTTCCGTTGCTTGAGGATTTGCCGGAAGCTTTTGATGATTAGGGCCATCTCCTCGTTGTCGAGCTTGGAGGCGTCAATTGGTTGTCTACTTGGTGTAGACTCCTCCTTCTTCTCCTCCGTTGCCTTGAAGGCCACGGGTTGCGCCTCGGATGTGGAAGGCTCATCAAGCTCGTTGATCTTCTTGGAGCCCTTAATCATGCATTCAAAACTAACAAAATTCCCGATGACTTCCTCGGGGGTCATTTGTGTATATCTAGGATTGCCACGAATTAATTGTACTTGAGTAGGGTTAAGGAAAATAAGGGCTCTTAGAATAACCTTAACCACTTCGTGGTCATCCCATTTTGCGCTCCCGAGGTTGCGCACTTGGTTCACCAAGGTCTTGAGCCGGTTGTACATGTCTTGTGGCTCCTCCCCTTGGCGAAGACGGAAGCGACCGAGCTCCCCCTCGATCGTTTCCCGCTTGGTGATCTTGGTGAGTTCATCACCCTCGTGCGCCGTCTTGAGTAGGTCCCAAATCTCCTTGGCGTTCTTCAACCCTTGTACTTTGTTGTATTCCTCCTTGCTTAGTGAGGCAAGGAGAATGGTTGTGGCCTGGGAGTTGAAGTGCTCGATTTGGGCCACTTCGTCCGTGTCGTAGTCTTCATCCCCTACGGATGGTACCTGTACACCAAACTCAACAACATCCCATAATCTTTTGTGGAGAGAGGTTAGATGAAATCGCATCAAATTACTCCACATAGCATAATCTTCACCATTAAAAGTTGGTGGTTTGCCTAATGGGACGGAAAGTAAAGGTGTATGTTTAGGAATGCGAGGGTAGCGTAGGGGAATCTTACTATACTTCTTACGCTCTTGGCGTTTAGAAGTGACGGACGCCGCGTCGGAGCCGGAGGTGGAGGTCGATGAAGTGTCGGTCTCGTAGAAGACCACCTTCCTCATCCTTTTGTGCTTGTCCCCACTCCGATGCGGCTTGTGAGAAGAAGATTTTTCCTTCTTCTCCTTGTGATGAGAAGAGGAAGATCTTTTCTCCTTTCGCTTGGAGGATCTCTTCTTCTTCTCCCTTCTCTTGGTGCGGGACTCTTCCGATGAAGATGAGGTGCTCCCTTGGCTTGTAGTGGGCTTGTCATCGCCGGTCTCCATCTCCTTCTTGGCGGGATCTCCCGACATCACTTCGAGCGGTTAGGCTCTAATGAAGTACCGGGCTCCGATACCAATTGATAGTCGCCTAGAGGGGGGGTGAATAGGGCGAAACTGAAATTTACAAAAATAATCACAACTACAAGCCGGGTTAGCGTTAGTAATAAAGAAACGAGTCCGCGAGAGAGGGTGCAAAACAAATCGCAAGCAAATAAGAGTGTGACACAAGGATTTGTTTTACCGAGGTTCGGTTCTCGCAAACCTACTCCCCGTTGAGGAGGCCACAAAGGCCGGGTCTCTTTCAACCCTTCCCTCTCTCAAACGATCCCACGGATCGAGTGAGCTTTCTCTTCTTCTCAATCAACCGGGAACAAAACTTCCCCGCAAGGGCCACCACACAATTGGTGCCTCTTGCCTTGGTTACAATTGAGTGATGATCTCAAGAACAAATGAGAAAGAAAGAAAGCAATCCAAGCGCAAGAGCTCAAAAGAACACGGCAAATCTCTCTCGCTAGTCACTAAGGGTTTGAGTGGAATTGGAGAGGATTTGATCTCTTTGTATGTGTCTAGAATTGAATGCCTAGCTCTTGTAAGTGGTTGAGAGTTGGAAAACTTGGATGGCAATGAATGTGGGGTGGTTGGGGTATTTATAGCCCCAACCACCACAAGTGACCGTTGGCTGGAGTCCTCTGTTCGATGGCGCACCGGACAGTCCGGTGCACACCGGACAGTCCGGTGCCCCTGCCACGTCACGGTTGCCGTTGGATTCTGACCGTTGGAGCTTCTGACTTGTGGGCCCTCCTGGGTGTCCGGTGCACACCGGACATGTACTGTTTGATGTCCGGTGCACCGGCATGGGCGTGCCTGACGACTGCGCGCGCTGCGCGCGCATTTAATGCACCGCAGGGAGCCGTTGGCGCCGCAGAGAGCCGTTGCTCCGCTGGTACACCGGACAGTCCGGTGCACACCGGACAGTCCGGTGAATTTTACCGGAGTGGCTGCCGAGCGAACCCGAGGCTGACGAGTTCCGGAGGCCGCGTCTCCTTGGAGCACCGGACATATCCGGTGCACACCGGACAGTCCGGTGAATTTTAGCGCGCCGGCTTCCGAGAATTCCCGAGGGCGAAGAGTTTGGAGTCGAAGTCCTCTGGCCGCACCGGACAGTCCGGTGCACACCGGACAGTCCGGTGCCTCCGTCCAGAGGAGCCCTCGGTTGCCTTGCTGCTCCTTTGTTGAATCCAACACTTGGTCTTTTTATTGGCTGATTGTGAACCTTTTGCACCTGTATAACTTATGCACTAGAGTAAACTAGTTAGTCTAATGTTTGTGTTGGGCAATTCAACCACCAAAATTATTTAGGAACTAGGTGTAAGCCTAATTCCCTTTCACTTTGTCAAGTAGCCTTTGGAAGGATGGGAATGTGTGCGATACCAGTTGATATTGCAACATCGACCTCCGACTCCGATGCGCCGTCCGTAACTTCGAAGCGCCTAGAGCGCAAGAAGTTTAGTAAGATCCCCTTACACTATCCTCATACATCTAGACATACTCCATTACTTTCCATTCCATTAGGCAAACCGCCAACTTTTGATGGCGAAGATTATGCTAGGTGGAGTGATTTAATGAAATTTCATCTAACCTCACTCCACAAAAGTATATGGAATGTTGTTGAGTTTGGAGCACAGGTACCATCCATAGGGGATGAGGATTATGATACGGACGAAGTGGCCCAAATCGAGCACTTCAACTCTCAAGCTACAACCATACTCCTCGCCTCTCTAAGCAAGGAGGAATACAACAAGGTGCAAGGGTTGAAGAATGCAAAAGAGATTTGGGACCTACTCAAGACCGCTCACGAGGGTGATGAACTCACCAAGATCACAAAGCGGGAAACGATCGAGGGGGAGCTAGGTCGTTTTCGTCTTCGCCAAGGGGAGGAGCCACAAGATATGTACAACCGGCTCAAAACCTTGGTGAACCAAGTGCGCAACCTCGGGAGCAAAAAGTGGGACGACCACGAGGTGGTTAAGGTTATTCTAAGATCTCTCATTTTCCTTAACCCCACTCAAGTTCAATTAATTCGTGGTAATCCTAGATACCCACTAATGACCCCCGAGGAAGTAATCGGGAATTTTGTGAGCTTTGAATGTATGATTAAAGGATCAAAGAAGATCAACGAGCTTGACGAACCCTCCACGTCCGAAGCACAATCAGTGGCATTTAAGGCGACGGAGGAGAAGAAGGAGGAGTCTACACCGAGTAGACAACCAATTGACGCCTCCAAGCTCGACAATGAGGAGATGGCTTTAATCATCAAAAGCTTTTGCCAAATCCTCAAGCAACGGAAGGGGAAGGACTACAAATCCCGTTCCAAGAAGGTTTGCTACAAGTGTGGTAAGCCCGGTCACTTTATTGCTAAATGTCCATTATCAAGTGACAGTGACAGGGATAACGACAAGAAGGGCAAGAGAAGAGAAAAGAAGAGGTACCACAAGAAGAAGGGCGGCGATGCCCACGTGTGCCGCGAGTGGAACTCCGACGAGAGCTCCACCGACTCCTCCTCCGACGACGAGGACGCCGCCAACATCGCCGTTACCAAGGGACTTCTCTTCCCCAACGTCGGCCACAAGTGCCTCACGGCAAAGGACGGCAAAAGGAAGAAGGTTAAATCTAAATCCTCCACTAAATATGAATCTTCTAGTGATGATAATGCTAGTGGTGAGGAGGACAATTTGCGTATCCTTTTTGCCAACCTTAACATGAAACAAAAAGAAAAATTAAATGAGCTAATTAGTGCCATCCATGAAAAGGATGATCTCTTGGACTCCCAAGAGGACTTCCTAATCAAGGAAAACAAGAAACATGTTAAGGTTAAAAATGCTTATGCTCTACAAGTTGAAAAATGTGAAAAATTGTCTAGTGAGCTAAGCACTTGCCATGAGACCATTGACAACCTTAGAAATGAAAATGCTAAATTAATTGCTAAGGTTGATTCTCATGTTTGTATTGATTCAACTTCCTATCCTAGAAATGATAATGTTGATTTGCTTGCTAGGATTGATGAATTGAATATTTCTCTTGATAACCTTAGGATTGAAAATGAAAAGTTAATTGCTAAGGTTAAAGATTTTGATGTTTGCAATGCTACTATTTCCAACCTTAGAACTAAGAATGATATGTTGCATGCTAAGGTTGTAGAATTAAAATCTTGCAAACCCTCTACATCTACCGTTGAGCACACTTCTATTTGTACTAGATGTAGAGATGTTGATATCAATGCTATTCATGATCACATGGCTTTAATTAAGCAACAAAATGATCATATAGCATTATTAGATGCTAAAATTGCCGAGCATAACTTAGAAAATGAAAAATTTAAATTTGCTAGAAGTATGCTCTATAATGGGAGACGCCCTGGCATCAAGGATGGCATTGGCTTCCAAAGGGGAGACAATGTCAAACTTAATGCCCCTCCTAAGAACTTGTCTAACTTTGTTAAGGGCAAGGCTCCCATGCCTCAGGATAACGAGGGTTACATTTTGTACCCTGCCGGTTATCCCGAGAGCAAAATTAGGAGAACTCATTCTAGGAAGTCTCACTCTGGCCCTAATCATGCTTTTATGTATAAGGGTGAGACATCTAGTTCTAGGCAACCAACCCGTGCTAAGTTGCCTAAAAGGAAAACTCCTAATGCATCAAATGAGCATGACATTTCATTTAAGACTTTTGATGCATCTTATGTTTTAACTAACAAATCCGGCAAAGTAGTTGCCAAGTTTGTTGGGGGCAAACACAAGGGCTCCAAGACTTGTGTTTGGGTACCCAAAGTTCTTGTTTCTAATGCCAAAGGACCCAAAACCGTTTGGGTACCTAAAGTCAAGAACTAAAATTGTTTTGTAGGTTTATGCATCCAGGGGCTCAAGTTGGATACTCGACAGCGGGTGCACAAACCACATGACAGGGGAGAAGAAGATGTTCTCCTCATATGAGAAAAACCAAGATCCCCAACGAGCTATCACATTCGGGGATGAAAATCAAGATTTGGTCAAAGGATTGGGTAAAATTGCTATATCACCTGACCATACTATTTCCAATGTTTTTCTTGTAGATTCTTTAGATTACAATTTGCTTTCCGTATCCCAATTATGTCAAATGGGCTACAACTGTCTATTTACTGATGTAGGTGTTACTGTCTTTAGAAGAAGTGATGATTCAATAGCATTCAAGGGAGTGTTAGAGGGTCAGCTATACTTGGTAGATTTTGATAGAGCTGAACTCGACACTTGCTTGGTTGCTAAAACTAACTTGGGTTGGCTCTGGCACCGTCGACTAGCCCATGTTGGAATGAAGAATCTTCATAAGCTTCTAAAGGGAGAGCACATTTTAGAACTCTCAAATTGAAGGCTTCCTTGAGGAGGAGGGCATCAAGCATGAGTTCTCTTCTCCCTACACTCCACAACAAAATGGTGTAGTGGAGAGGAAAAATCGAACTCTATTGGACATGGCAAGAACCATGCTTGATGAATACAAGACACCGGATCGGTTTTGGGCCGAGGCGGTCAACACCGCCTGCTACGCCATCAACCGGTTATATCTACACCGAATCCTCAAGAAGACATCCTATGAACTCCTAACCGGTAAAAAGCCCAATATTTCATATTTTAGAGTTTTTGGTAGCAAATGCTTTATTCTTGTTAAAAGAGGTAGAAAATCTAAATTTGCTCCTAAAACTGTAGAAGGCTTTTTACTAGGATATGACTCAAACACAAGGGCATATAGAGTCTTTAACAAGTCCTCAGGACTAGTTGAAGTTTCTTGTGACGTTGTGTTTGATGAGACTAACGGCTCTCAAGTAGAGCAAGTTGATCTTGATGAGATAGGTGAAGAACAAGCTCCGTGCATCGCGCTAAGGAACATGTCCATTGGGGATGTGTGTCCTAAGGAATCCAAAGAGCCTCCAAATGCACAAGATCAACCATCCTCCTCCACGCAAGCATCTCCACCAACCCAAAATGAGGACGAGGCTCAAGTTGATAAAGGGGAAGAACAAAATGATGAGCCACCTTAAGATGATGGCAATGATCAAGGGGGAGATGCAAATGATGAAGACAAGGAGGATGAACAACCAAGGCCGCCACACCCAAGAGTCCACCAAGCAATACAACGAGATCACCCCGTCGACACCATCCTCGGCGACATTCATAAGGGGGTAACCACTCGATCTCGTGTTGCACATTTCTGTGAGCATTACTCTTTTGTTTCCTCTATTGAGCCACACATGGTAGAGGAAGCACTCCAAGATTCGGATTGGATGATGGCGATGCAAGAGGAACTCAACAACTTCACGAGGAACGAGGTATGGCATTTAGTTCCACGTCCTAACCAAAATGTTGTAGGAATCAAGTGGGTCTTCCGCAACAAACAAGACGAGCATGGTGTGGTGACAGGGAACAAAGCTCGACTCATGGCCAAGGGGTATTCACAAGTCGAAGGTTTGGATTTTGGTGAAACCTATGCACCCGTAGCTAGGCTTGAGTCCATTCGCATATTATTAGCCTATGCTACTTACCATGGCTTCAAGCTTTACCAAATGGACGTGAAGAGTGCCTTCCTCAATGGACCAATCAAGGAGGAGGTCTATGTTGAGCAACCTCCCGGCTTTGAAGATAGTGAGTACCCTAACAATGTTTATAGGCTCTCTAAGGCGCTTTATGGGCTCAAGCAAGCCCCAAGAGCATGGTATGAATGCCTTAGAGATTTCCTTATTGCTAATGGCTTCAAAGTCGGCAAGGCCGATCCTACTTTATTCACTAAAACTCTTGACAATGATTTGTTTGTATGCCAAATTTATGTTGATGATATCATATTTGGGTCTACTAACGAATCTACATGTGAAGAATTTAGTAGGATCATGACACAAAAATTCGAGATGTCGATGATGGGGGAGTTGAAGTATTTTCTAGGATTTCAAGTCAAGCAACTCCAAGAGGGCACCTTCATTTGTCAAACAAAGTACACTCAAGACATTCTAACCAAGTTTGGAATGAAGGATGCCAAGCCCATCAAGACACCCATGGGAACAAATGGGCATCTCGACCTCGACATGGGAGGTAAATCCGTCGATCAAAAGGTATACCGGTCGATGATTGGTTCATTGCTTTATTTATGCGCATCTCGACCGGACATTATGCTTTCCGTTTGCATGTGTGCAAGATTCCAATCCGACCCTAAGGAATCCCACCTTATGGCCGTAAAACGAATCTTGAGATATTTGGCTTATACTCCTAAGTTTGGGCTTTGGTACCCTCGGGGATCCACATTTGATTTGATTGGTTATTCGGATGCCGATTGGGCGGGGTGTAAGATTAATAGGAAGAGCACATCGGGGACTTGCCAGTTCTTGGGAAGATCCTTGGTGTCTTGGGCTTCAAAGAAGCAAAATTCGGTTGCTCTTTCTACCGCCGAAGCCGAGTATATTGCCGCAGGCCATTGTTGCGCGCAATTGCTTTGGATGAGGCAAACCCTGCGGGACTACGGTTACAAACTAACCAAAGTTCCTCTTCTATGTGATAATGAGAGTGCAATCCGCATGGCGGATAACCCCGTTGAGCATAGCCGCACTAAGCACATAGCCATTCGGTATCATTTTCTTAGGGATCACCAACAAAAGGGTGATATCGAGATTTCATACATTAACACTAAAGATCAATTAGTCGATATTTTTACCAAGCCACTTGATGAACAATCTTTTACCAGACTTAGGCATGAGCTCAATATTCTTGATTCTAGGAATTTCTTTTGCTAATTTGCACACATAGCACACAAGTATACCTTTGATCATATCTCTTTTATATATGCTATGACTAATGTGTTTTCAAGTGTATTTCAAACCAAGTCATAGGTATATTGAAAGGGAATTGGAGTCTTCGGCGAAGACAAAGGCTTCCACTCCACTCTACTACTCATCCTTCGCCGTCACTCCAAGCATCTCTCCAACTTTGGTATAATCTTCACTCATTTATTTTATGACCAAGGGAGGAGAAAGTACTTCGTAGGGCTCTAATGATTCCGTTTTTGGCGATTCATGCCAAAGGGGGAGAAAGTATGAGCCCAAAGCAAAAGGACCGCACCACTGCCCTAATTTTAAAATTTAATGTTTTTCAACTGGAAAATTTTAAATTAGTATCTCTTTGTGTTCTAAAGGGGGAGCAAGTAGTATTTTCAAAACTTGACATATTAAAACCCTCTTGAACACTAAGAGGAGAATTTATTTGAGGGGGAGTTTTGTTTAGTCAAAGAAAAAGCATTTGGAACAAGGGGAGAAAATTTCAAATCTTGAAAATGCTTTGCAAAAATCTTATTCATTTACCTTTGACTATCTTGCAAAAGGATTTTAAAAAGAATTTACAAAAAGATTTGCAAAAACAAAACATGTGGTGCAAATGTGGTCCAATATGTTAAAAACAAAGAAACAATCCATGCACATCATGTAAGTATTTATATTGGCTCAATTCCAAGCAACCTTTGCACTTACATTATGCAAACTAGTTCAAATTATGCACTTTTATATTTGCTTTGGTTTGTGTTGGCATCAATCACCAAAAAGGGGGAGATTGAAAGGGAATTAGGCTTACACCTAGTTCCTAAATAATTTTGGTGGTTGAATTGCCCAACACAAATATTGGACTAACTAGTTTGCTCTAGTGTATAAGTTATACAGGTGCAAAAGGTTCACACTTAGCCAATAAAAAGACCAAGTATTGGGTTCAAATAAAGGAGCAAGGGTCAACCGAAGGCACCTCTGGTCTGGCGCACCGGACTCCAACTCCGAACTGCTCACCTTCGGGAATTTCCAGAGGCGACTCCGCTATAATTCACCGGACTGTCCGGTGTACACCGGACATGTCCGGTGCTCCAAGGAAGAGCGGCCTCCGGAACTCGCCAGCCTCGGGAATTCGTTGAAGCTGCTCCCCTATAATTCACCGGACTGTCCGGTGTACACCGGACTGTCCGGTGTAACAGCGGGGCAACGGCTATTTCGGCGCCAACGGCTACCTGCGACGCATTAAATGCGCGCGCTGCGCGCGCAGAGGTCAGACACGCCCATACTGGCGCACCGGACAATCCACAGTGCATATCCGGTGCGCCACCGGACATACAGGCGGGCCCAGAAGACAGAGCTCCAACGGTCGACCCCAACGGCTTTTGGTGACGTGGCTGTCGCACCGGACATGTCCGGTGTGCACCGGACTGTCCGGTGCGCCATCGAACAGACAGCCTCACCAAACGGCTAGTTTGGTGGTTGGGGCTATAAATACCCCCAACCACCCACCATTCATTGCATCCAAGTTTTCCAGCTTCCAACCACTATACAAGAGCTAGCATTCATTACAAAGCACACCAAAAGAGATCAAATCCTCTCCCAACTCCACACAAAGACTTAGTGACTAGAGAGAGTGATTTATAGTGTTCATTTGAGCTCTTGCGCTTGGATCACTTCTTTTTCTTTGGCATTCTTTCTTGTGATCAAACACTCACTTGTAATTGAGGCAAGAGACACCAATCGTTTGGTGGTCCTTGCGGGAAGTTTGATTCCCAAGTGATTTGAGAAAGAGAAGCTCACTCGGTCCGAGGGACCGTTTGAGAGAGGGAAGGGTTGAAAGAGACCCGGCCTTTGTGGCCTCCTCAACGGGGAGTAGGTTTGCGAGAACCGAACCTCGGTAAAACAAATCCGCGTGTCACACTTCTTATTCGCCTGCGATTTGTTTTCCGCCCTCTCTCGTGGACTCGATTATATTTGTAACGCTAACCCGGCTTGTAGTTGTGATTATTTTTGAGAATTTCAGTTTCGCCCTATTCACCCCCCCTCTAGGCGACTTTCAGTAACAATAATCGATAACAAAGTGGGTCGATTGCTGTTGTGAGGTATAATATAGACAAGCTAGGCTAGAATCAGCCGAGCATCTCCAAATATTTTTACTGAAATTTATTCTCTAAATTATCATTCATAGAGTCATTTGCATAAAAACGATTTTCTATACTTTTTCTAATCTTCAACGACATTTCTACAGTTTGTTTGCACTCTAGAGAGTCATTTAGGTTTCTATCTTTAGCTAGCGAGAAACATATAATAAAAGATGACTATATTTGGATAATCATTTAAATAAGTTGCTGGAGAGTATTTTTTATATAAATATCTATTTATAATGATTAAGGGATATTTAGGACTGTTCCACTCCATATTTTACTACTATGCTCCACGATTTACTTGCTAAATGGTCTAAACTTTAGGAACTCTAGTCCTGAAAAAAAACATGGGATTAATTGGTTGAGCTCCACCATTTTGGTGGAGCAGCAAAAGATATACCCCATAAAACCTGCTAACCTAGAGTTTAGATTTAATTACCCAATAATGCCTCTCGTTATGAAAAACAACTATTTGACTTGTTGTTCTTTCTTCGCATCCGCCCTTCACATATCTTCTTCTGTCTTCCCCATGACGCTCTCCTTTTTTGCTCTCCCGCACAAGTCTTTGCCACCGTCGCGACCCTCTTCTTCATGGCCCATGCCACGATCGGTGCCCTCAACGCTCTCCTGGTTGCGCTCTGTTGCTCTTCCTGGTCCCCGACGCTTCTCCATGCAGCCACCGCCATGCTCCTCCACGCCGTGCCGCACGTGACCCTCGACATTGTCACGTCATGCATCCTCACCTCTATGCTCTGTCGTGTTGTCTAGCCCTCCACCATTGTAGACATCGTTCGCTGTATGTCGTCACCCCTCCTCATCCCAGACCCGCAGCTAGACCTGATCATGCGCCATCTAACCCGACCCCGTCCGAAAAAAACTTGACTTGACCCGACCCGATCAATGCAACAGGTGGGTACGTGCTGTGATTTTTGTTCCAAAACCTGACCCAAAGCCAAAAAGCCCGACTCAACCCAAAAAACCTAGCCCAACATGTCAAACAGGGAGGCACGTGCCATCCCAACCTGACCCGACACTAGGCACGGGTCGGGTACATACCGTAATAAATTGCCCATGACCCGACCTGACCTGGACCTGACCCGATGTTTGGATAGGTCTATGTGCAATAGAGTAGAGGGAAGATGTTCGGCCCGCTGCTGCCATTCTACATCGAGAAACGACCAAACACGAATGGGAGAGGCTTGAGGATCCACCAGACGGGGTTCACCGAGTGCGCCAGTAGCCTGCGAGCGAGCCCGCACTCTGTGCCCAGCAGCTTGCACTGCCAGAAACAAGCTATTTGTTGAGTGCCAGGAGATTGCCCGAGTGCAATTTATCGGACACTCGATAAATAATGACACTCGACACAGACCTCCTTTGCTGAGAGCCAAACACTCGGTACAAACTGACACTTGGCAAAGTGGTCTTTGACTCGACAAAGAGACTGGCAAAGGGACCATTGGTGCTCCCTTTGCCAAGAGATAGTCCAACATACACTCAGCAAAGAGGGAGCCTTTAACGAGTGCCTCTTGGAACACTCGACAAATGGACTGGCATACGGACACACGAGAGCCTTCTTTATCGAGCGCTAGTTCAGTAGACACTCGACACCTCCCTTACACTCGGCAAAGCTCTGTCGCCGTTATTTGATGCCGTGACGACTTTTCTTTGCAAAGTAGTAGGTGGCGCTTGGCAAAATTTTTACCGATTGTCAGATAAAAAATACTTGATAAAGAAACTATTGACGATGTATAGTTTGTCGAAACTTATTTGACGAGAGACACTAAGCAAAAACTTCATTGAGTGTTTCCATTTTCCAGCACTCAGGAAAGCAGCCCGGGCCGCCGCCGACGGACGTAGAGAAACACGAGCGGGAGCACCTCGAAGACCTCGTCGGACGGGGGTCACGTAGGGCGAGCAGCTCGTCCGTTTTCGGAGCACGACCACCACTTGCTTCAGGGAGCAGTCCACAACGCGATGATGAAATCCATTGTTGTTTCAATAAAATCTCAATTTCTTTGAGTTGAAGCTAAATTATAATCAAACAGATTAAAATATTATTAAACTTTGGAGTAGAGCTACTCCGTAGAGTGAGTGAAACAGAGCTCAAATTGGTCTGCCACATTATCCACATTAAAATTTTTAGTATGATAAAGACACCGCCATCCCTTAGTCGATTTTTTCCCGATTTTTGTTTGATACAGCACCGGTCTAAAAAATTCGGTTTATCGCCAACGCCACAAAAAGGGTATCCTCCCCCCAAAACCCTAACCTGCCGCGCGATCAAAGGATGCCGGAGGGCCACGTGCCGGCGCCTCCCCCGCCGGCCGGTCCAGGCCGTCCGTTTCTCCGGTGGGGACAGGACAGGGACGACTATGCAGCCACAGCTCGGCGGTCGACGCATCACACGGGCGCAACAGTATTTTAGCTGCTGCTCGTCTCATCTCTGAGACTCTGACCCAGTGAGACCATGATCACCTAGCCGAGCTCCGTCCCTCCATCTGCCTCTCTCTCTTTCTTCCCGCGGCCTCCGGCTCCGCCCCTCTCCTCCAGCACCAGCAGTCCATCTCCGGCTCTCTTCCCTCTCGCTAGGCGCTAGCTAGGCTCTAGCCCCTAGTCTGGTCCTGCCCGCTGTGCCTGTGCGGCTGTGCGTGCACAGCGAAGGCGCACAGCTAGCGGCTTCTGCTCACTGGGCGTCGCCATAACAGTGGAGATTCCCGCCCCCATTTTCCCAATTATGGATAGCCAGCGGCGACCGGGGGAGCACTGCTGAGGCCGCTCGCCCGCCCGCACGCCATTGCTCCCGTCGAGGTAAGCGCGCCGCTCCCCTTGGAATTCCTCCTGTCCGTTCCCGCCTGAAGTCCTACCGAGATCGGATCTTTTGGCCGCCGGCCGTGAACCTGGGAACGGAGCAAAGGCGGGATCTTGCCAACCCTGGCGGCTCCGGCACCTTCTCTTGCCTTCCATGCCGTTTCCCCCCTCCTTTTTGGTTGACCCATGGCTGGATTCATCAGTCCGCTTAGCTTTCGTCCTCGTTCATCGTTCTACCGGTGGTTGGTCCATCTGTTAGAGGCCCCCTCTGGTATTTCCCCTTTTCATACCCAAACAGTGCGGGTAGGGTTCTTGATATGGCTCGGTGCGTAGTATGGCAGAGTAGAGCAACCGACAGGCGGGGTTTATCTTCTTTTGCCTTCTTTTGCCTTTTCGTGTACCCCTTTCCCCTTTTGAGTTCAATCGTAGCAGCAGCAGTGGCTGCTTGCTCGTTTTCTCTCTTTATTGTTTTTTTTTATTATTACTATAGATAGAAAAGCGTGTGTGCTGCTGGCAATCTGCTTTGGGTGCCTAATGCGATGGAAAGCGAGGTCCCCCCCTCCTTGTGGAGACAATCTCGGAGGCGCGGTCGACGGCTTGGCAGTTCTTGTCTTCGTCTCCGCACTCCATAGTCCGGACTTCGCTAGAACAAGTGGATGTTTTTTGGCTACTCCATATCAATTCCTGGCGGCGTTTTTTTTTTTGCGCCTTTTGTTTCTGCTTTTCTCTTTCAAGAAAGTACGTGATGCCCCTGCTCAACTTCATTTTCACTGTCGGCTACCAAAATTGTGCAGGTCCACCCTACCTTATTCCCCGAAACGAGACTACTATCATTGCGAGTAGTTGTCATGTGGATTTATGCCCAATCCTGTGATGAAAGTGGGGAATTTGTGCCGTCCCTTAACACTCATGGCAGCCCTGATTTCATATTGTCAAGTCACCATTGTCTTTGGGCAACGCAGCAAGAGAGGGGAGGAGACCTGAGCCATGGCTTTTGTAGATTCCTCTTATCCGTTTTATTTCTATATCAGAGTATCACACGCCTCATCCAAATGGCTGTATTTTTTTCTTCGTATAGCTCATTGGCGGCGAATACCTATTCTACAACCTTTCACGATTCACAAGACACTATAAATTCAGGCTGCTTTGTTTGCGTGGCTCCCTTTGCGATCTTGCAGAATCTATTCCTGAGGAATGACAGGCTGCTCCACGACTTGCTGTTTGTTCACATATTCGCTATTTTGACCAAAGTTGCCCCCATCCATTGTATCTTGATTCTTGAAACACACTCACAGGATGGCATGCTTTCTGAGTCTTCCTGAGATTTCACGCCCTGCAGCTTGGTTATTAGCCCTGAAGCTCATGTTCGCTGACTCGCTGCTTCTCATTTTTAGGGTCACAACTTATCCTACACATCGTAGCTCCGCGACCTGTTTGGCAAAATGAGGCCTTCAGATGGCAGGACGCAGCTTTCAGGCTTTGCACAGTCAGATGAATCAACACTTGATGTGGAGGGGCATTGCTACCACCAGCAGTCATTCCCTTCCTCTCCATCGATGCAACCAATTGCTTCTGGCTGCACGCACACAGAGAACAGCGCTGCGTACTTCTTATGGCCAACATCAAACCTGCAGCATTGTGCAGCCGAGGGGCGCGCAAACTACTTCGCCAACCTTTCAAAGGGACTGTTGCCCAAGTCTGGCCGGTTGCCCAAGGGCCAGCAAGCAAATAGCTTGCTTGACTTGATGACTATAAGAGCTTTCCATAGCAAGGTGTTGCGTTGCTTTAGCCTTGGAACGGCGGTGGGCTTCCGCATCAGGAAAGGGGCTCTGACAGATATCCCCGCGATTCTTTGCTTTGTTGCTCGCAAAGTTCACAAGAAGTGGCTTAATCCGGACCAATGCCTTCCTGCCATTGTTGAGGTAGGGGAACTGTAATTAGTATGTATTTTGGATGATCGAGTTAGCCATGCTCCCAAACAACAATGCTGGTGAAGTTTTGTACTTTGAAAATCTTTTCGTCGTGGTCTGAATAGCTATCACTTAGTCGGATCATTGACAGGGTCCAGGAGGTATTTGGTGTGATGTTGACGTTGTTGAGTTCTCGTACTACGGTGCACCAGCTCAAAATCCAAAAGTGCAAATGTTCACTGAGCTTGTTGATAAGTTGTGTGGCAGTGATGAATGTATTGGCTCCGGCTCTCAGGTACACTTTTGTTCTTTTCTGCATTGATTGATTTTCAAAGTATATATCATGTGGCTTAAGGGTAGCATGCTACCATGTGGACTTGTGCAGCTGTGCACAATGATTGTATTGGACCAAACCATGTACTACCGAATTGTACTGCTGGTTTGTAAGGGTACCGTTCAATTTTGTCAAGACCCCCCTCAAGATTTACTTGTACTAGTACAAAGGGATAAATAATTGCACGGCATGCATAAGATAAGATTATGCTAGGGACTGACAGTTACTTTTTTCAGTTATTCCTACCATGCCAGGTGCGTGGCTAAATGAGCTCTTTTAAATCCTGCGAATGTTCAGTTCAGCCAACTGGATGTTCTGAACTTTTTATAAGCTATTAGAATTAGTTTACCCTATAAAATCTTTGCTATAGCTTTGCTATAGTATAGCAGCTAACACACCAAATCATTTGAACTACTGCAAGTCTGCACCCCCCCTCCCCCCCCCCCCCCCAAAAAAAAAGTACACCCGCGCGTGCATGTGTGGGGGTGGATAACAACCCACACTTACACAGTACCAGCCCCATTTACGACCATAGGAGGTTCAGTCCTAAGAACCAAATCCTGAAGAGGAAGCAACCCCAGCTAGACCACAAATATGCACCTGAATGTTGTTCTCCGGAGCCACGCACAAATTTGTTTCAAACAGTTGGGCTTTTTAAGTGTTGAAGATGTAGACTTCACTTCCATTGTCTAAGTCACCCTAGTCATTGCTTCTGTTTGAAATTAGGTTTCGGTAAAATAAACATGAATTACTTAAAAGAAGCTGATAAGACTTCTTGGAATGGTGCAATGTCAAGCAAGCATGCTTTTGGAATCTTTCTCCTTACACTCTTGTTTCACTCTTTCAGGTTGCAAGTCAGGACACTTTTGGGACTTTGGGCGCCATTGTAAAACGGCGAACTGGCAACAAGCAGATAGGTTTCCTCACCAACCGACATGTTGCTGTTGACTTGGACTACCCAAACCAGAAGATGTATCACCCATTGCCACCCAACCTTGGGCCTGGTGTTTATCTTGGAGCTGTCGAAAGGGCAACATCTTTCATCACAGATGATGTTTGGTATGGAATCTATGCTGGAACAAACCCAGGTAGAGCAGTTATAATTTATGCGGTTAATATAGGAGATTAAGTATTACTTGCAGCTTTAGTTGCTTGGTTATTTTTCTATATATTTAAATTTTCACGAGATGGCGTTATTGCTTGATCTTTTCATATCAAGCAAGGCTTGACATTTGTGATTTTATATTAATATTTCCAATCAAATTAACACCCAAACTTGCTCTTCAGTTTACTACTTGCAAATAAAGCAACATCCGTTTTTGTTATTTTTATGAGAAAATAAAATACAAGTTAGGACTATCTCTGAATAAATAAAAGACTCCTGGTCATAGATACATGTTGTTTTAGGATAAGATCTTGTGAAAACTTGAAAATTACAAACATCAATATCAAATTTATTTGGTTTAGAAACATGTTAATATATGTCTAGATTTTTGTTTGAAAATACTTGCAAAATCTCATGATTTCAAGAATTTTTAGAACATGTTCTAGAAGAAATTAGTGGTAGAAGAAAACATCAAAACCGTGCAAAGACAAATGTGACAACTATTTTTCACGGGAGGGATAATTCCTTGGTTTTTATCACTCTAATCATGCAGTACCTTTACTTTTTCTTCTTTTTTTTCCTGCTGATGATTCCAAATGATGTACACAATATTCTAATTCCCAAACATACATGCATGCCATGTTCTGATTCCCAAACATACTTGCTATGTTGTAATGAGCCTGCAGAGACATTTGTACGCGCCGACGGGGCATTCATCCCATTTGCTCACGACTTCGACATCTCCACAGTCACAACTACAGTTAGGGGTGTTGGTGACATTGGGGATGTTAAGGTTATAGATCTGCAGAGTCCACTTAATAGCCTCATAGGGAGGCAAGTATGCAAAATCGGCAGAAGTTCTGGTCACACAACTGGAACTGTGGTGGCTTATGCCCTTGAGTACAATGACGAGAAAGGAATAAGCTTCTTCACTGACCTCCTTGTTGTCGGCGAAAACCGCCAAACTTTTGATCTAGAAGGTGATAGTGGAAGCCTTATTATCCTGACTGGCCAGGATAATGAGAAGCCGTGTCCCATTGGGATAATATGGGGTGGCACAGCAAACCGTGGGAGGCTAAAGCTTAGGTGTGACCATGGCCCTGAAAATTGGACCAGTGGAGTTGATCTTGGCCGCCTTCTGGATCGTCTTGAACTTGACCTTATCATAACCAATGAATCACTCAAAGGTTCGGCATTTCCCTTGTTTTCAGTTATGTGTTTTACACAATTTTTGCATCACTTAGACATCGGAAAATCCACTAGTGTCCAGAATTAGGGTATGTTTGGATCCCAAGTGCTAAAAAGCAATCTGACTAAATTTTAGCTCCTCTAGGAGATAAAAGTGACTAAAAGATCATTGTAGTCACTTTTAGCTCTTCCTGTTGGGATCTTTAGCTCCTAAACTTTAGTCACTTTTGCTTTATCTCGTGGGATCAAAACAGTCCCTTATTATGATTACAAAATCGAGTCTGTATGCTTCTGTTGTTTTTTGTTCCATGACAGATAACTGACAGAATTTATCCTCGATAAAGATGCCGTGCAGCAGCAAAGGCTCGCGTTGGTGGCTGCAGCTAACTCTGCTGTTGGGGAGTCATCGACAGCAGCTGTTCCTGCCCCAGAAGAAAAGGTGGAGATCTTCGAGCCTCTGGGGATCAAAATCGAGCAGCTGCCTCGGCACGACGTTTCGGCCTCGACGGAAGGGGATGAGGCAGCTGTGATCAATGTGGAAGAGCGCCAGTTCATCTCAAACTTTGTCGGCATGTCCCCTGTACGCGACGACCAGGATGCTCCGAGGCAAATCGCGAACCTGAACAATCCGTCAGAGGAAGAGCTCGCCATGTCGCTGCACCTAGGTGACCGGGAGGTCAAGCGGCTTCGCACTGACACAGAATCCGACCTCGACCTGGAGAAGTGACGCACTCATTTCAGCGAATTCACATTGACGAGTCATAAAAGTAGTCCGAAGAAGATGATGGTCACCTGTGGTTCAGCAAACTGAACCTGCAGCAGTAGCTGCAGCTTCCTGGCACAAGCCTTATCATGTACTATGTTGAAACTTGATTCAGCAATTGTAGGATGTTAGGTGGTATCCCCTGCAGTTTTGCTGTGCTCATGAGACTTGATATGTACAATGCTGAATCCCACCCTATCAGAACAATGCAGGTAGTGATAAAGTGGTCTTGATCAGTTTTCTCTGTCCAACCATTAGAGGTGGAGTTGTTTCAAGATCACTAGATCAGCTTCCGGAAACCTTGTGTCTTCACCTTTTGAATTAATCTTAGAAGTTTTTTTTACTGGTAAAATACATGGCACTTGCTCTGTCCGTACCAATTGGCTGTTTTACTGGTAGAACGTCATGGAGTTGTTTCTCCGTACCAATTGGCACTAGAAATGTTTTTTTGAGACGGAGCACTATCAAGCTTCGATAAAAACGATTGTACGGAGTTCGATCAGGTGTTGAAAATGACTACGGAGCAAACGGTCCAGATCTTTGTCTTCAGATTAAAGCTAACTGTTCTACTATTAAAGCTGCAATTTATAAAGATAAAACATTACAAGTCTTTAGATTAAAGACAACTGTTCGATCGTTGTATCTGCAATTTGCAACTTATAGAGAAAAAATATTTTAATCTATAGATAAAATATTGTACAGAAAATAGAAGCCGTTTCGAATTAAAACTAAACAAACAACGGCTTGCTAATTCGATCGTTCTAGCTACAATTTATAAAGAAAAAATATTTTAATCTATAGATAAAATATTGTACAGAAAATAGAAACCGTTTCGAATTAAAACTAAACAAACAACGGCTTGCTAATTTAATCTCTAGATCCTCCGTGGAGGCCTCATCAACTAGTAGCGGTATTTTATCGTTTTTGTTATAAAATATTGTATTTGTGATCAATCCAAGGGTTGCGACAGATTATTCCTAAGGGACACCCCCTTGAGAACGCAACCCTTCACCTGTATATAAACAGAGTTCTCCCTGCAATAAAGAAGACAACTGTCATTTGCACTATTTTCTCGAATCTCGTTTTCACTGAGTTACAACACGTTATCAGCACTGATCGCGAGAAAACGGAGAGAAATTGCGAAATTGCTGGTGGGAAGAAAACAGATCGCTCCTAGTTGGAGAAGGATGATGGTATGGAACCTACTTTTCCTCTCCGCTTTCACTGTATGCGTGAAATTTTTATGTCGTCGGTGGCCACATGCGGCTCATGCACAGGGAGGGCCATGCAGGCTCCCCACACGGAGCCATGCGGCCAGCCCACCGGCCAAGGCACCGGCCGCTGCGAGCCCTTGGCCGCATGTGCCCAGGTGCACTTCGGCGCGGGTGAAGCACGACCCCGGCCAGTCCAATGGACACAGCACGGCCGTTGCGAGCCCTTGGTCGCTCGCGACCAGGCGCAGTCCGGCAAGAACCGACCACGGCGCGGGACAGCCTCGGTTACGCGCGGTCGAGCCCCAGTGCGGGCAAGCCCCGGCCGCCGAGCACCCCGGCGCGGGAGCGTCCGCCCCCCGGCTCGCGGACGCGGCCAGCCCCGGCGCGGGCGCGGCTGGCCACCGGCGCGGGCGCGGCCGGTGCCTCCCAGGCGCAGGCGCGGCTGGCCACCGGCGAGTCAGCCTCGGCGAGCCTCGGCGGACCACGGCGGTCCTCCACGGGCGCGGCTCCTCGGCTGGAGCGCTCCTGGTGGCTCGTCCATGGCCCAGCCGGCGTGGACAGGGCGTGAGCGCTCCTCGGCGCGACCGCGCTCGGCGGCGGCGCGGTGCAGGCGCAGGCGCAGATCCGGTCGGCGGCATGGGCGCGCGGCGCTCGGTCCCGGAGAGGACATGGCCAGTCCCCGGCGCGGACGCCGGCCACGGCGGCGCGGACGTGACCCGGCCGCGGGCTCAGGCGCCGGCCACGGCGGCGGCTGGATCAGCCTGGGCAAACCCTAACTGTCGCATCCTTTTAGGCCGTTGCGCCCCTGTCCTCATGGGCCGCCTGGCCGGCTGCCAAGACAGCCACCTAAATGGGCCATTTAACCGGCCTTCTGGACCGCTTCCTGGCTTATTTTTTATTTTAACTACAGTTCTAAGTATATGACTATGTTTTAACACAGTTCGCATCAGTTTTGTGAATCTAAAAGTTAAATATTTAGACTGCTGATGATACATGTAATTGCACATACTTGTTTGTTTTTATTGTGAAAAATACAGACTTGTTAGTGAATTATATTTTATTTCCATTTATAATTCACATATTTTCGACTTGCTTTTATTTTTGCATTCTTTTATGTTTGCATGGAAAATATAGCACATAATTAAGTCGAAACTAATGGTCCTCATGCAAAATGATATTGCATTTTTGGAAAAGCATAGGGTGATGGAGTTCTAAGCACTGGCTGCGCTAAATTCTTTATAGAGTTTAGTAGCCCAGAGACCGTGCTTTAGGCCGCATTTGAAATGCCTATCACTATGAGGTCTACATCTTTCGAGATGATTACCTATACGTGCTACCAAAAAAAATCATGGACCATGCTGGCGTCGCGGGCTATGGAGCCAGGCTGGACGCTGCAGTCATGGTGACTGCTAAAAGAATTCTTTTAATTAAGTTCTACTTAATTAAACGATGAATTCTTGCAAAATATGACACATATCTTGAACTTGGGATATTTCAACACATGATGGAGATCTAAGCTTTGGCTGCAATAAGTTCTTGAATTTATTTGCCCTGAGACCAAGCTTTTAGACAGCAAAATGTTATTTGCCCATCAGTAAGAGGTCTACATCATATGGTCATGATGATTACCTATGTGTTCTCCCAAGTAAATATGTTGGAGATGTGATGTTGGTTATTCACCTTTATGGTGATTTCCATTTTATTTTTGAAATTTTGGTCAAACACGGGGTAGTGGAGTCCTAAGCATTGGCTGCGGTATGTTCCTTGAATATATCAGCCTAGAGACCATGCTTTCAGGCAGCAAAAGTTTTGCCCACTACTGGGAGATCTACTCCATTGTTTCATTAAATGGAGATTATCTACGTTGTGTACACCAATTTTCAAAAATCTTTGGTACACTTTATGTGATACCTGAAATTCTCCAACATATAAAGATATGATATATTTTGCGGCAAATTTGCAAAAGCAAACGAAAATGGTTAAGCCATTTGGAGGATAATTATTTAATAGAGTTTGATGAACTCGCCTAATGGACTTAATTATCCTTAATGTTCATTGCATATGTTCATTTCATTTTTGCATGATATGGGAATTCACCTCTTCATTTTGGAGGAAATAAGATGCTTTCTTTCTCTTATGGTTCTTATGAAAAGAACTTATGTGCTTTTGCGGCTTGATACGCAAGCGCAAAATGAATAGCAAAGAAAATCATAAGACTTGTGGACTTATGAGTATGTGTCTACATTATGTTGTAGACTAACACTTTGTATTCAAATATTTTTGCTTGAAAGCAAATATATAAGCACATTAAAAAGGGAAGGGAAATGAGTATGGCAAACTCTTTCGTCATTACACTATACGTGGTATAGTGTTGTATGCCTAAGCATCTAATCATGTATATGAAATCCCAATAGATGCATACTACTCATGAAAGCTAAGATATGAAGTGTACTTCAATCTTCCATCTGACATGATAACAGTGGTTAGTTGTGTAATTCATGATTTGGACTAATCATGTAACAACACTTCTTTTTCTAAGAGAAGACCACTTTGTTAGATGATTTGCTTTTGAGTAATATTTAAATGATGCATGAGATTTGGTATAATCTCATAATTGATGTTGTGATAGGTTCAACTCGTGCGGTGTGAGTTGAACACACTCATGTGATTTGAGTGTAAAAACTCATATAAATTTGAGTTGAACAAACTCATCAATTGGAGTTGATCACTCATGTGATTTGAGTTGAACAAACTCATCGATTAGAGTTGAACCAACTCATCAAGGGAGTTGAAGACTCATTGATTTGAGTTGTGCAAACTTGTATAGGGATTCTTCCAATTGAGGAAGAAACATGCAATGTGGAGAATTGAGCCACAAACTCTATAAGTGGGGAAACAAAATATTCTCATATTCCTTTGGAAAGAGGAAAGAATATTTTAACAATCGCTTCGTGCGATATCATATGTTATTATCATATCCCCTTTGGTATTGGAAGTATCAAGGACGTGTTGATATATCCTAATTGTTATCTTACCATATTATAGAGATATCCATATAATTTCTATCATGTGGAAACACAAGGTGATAGTGATGGATATTGCATATATTTCTCAGAAACATTTCTTATGGACTGTATTCTACATACATCCTCCCATACAAAGTGTTGCATTTGTTATAACTTTTCATGTGATAATTCTTACCATGCTGGGTAAGATTGGTAATTCCATTATTGGGATGAAATGAAAAGTTATGGACAATTCTGTTGGTCATGTTTTTCCCATAAGATGGATACTTGATGAGTATCATCGGGATTGAGATTTTAAGTCCCTCTTATCTTAAAATCTGATCTGAATTGGTTAAGTTCTTTGAATTGTTTCAAAGGAATGAGTGTGGTCCATTACATAGATGGTATGGACATTGAAGGCTTTATATGGTTATTTGGTGCATCTATATGATGACCTGAAGTGTGTCCTTCGGACAACACATGACCATTAAGTAATAATGTCTCAAGCTTGAGCACATTAGCCTCCACACTACTGAATTTACCAAATGTGCTTACAATGATGATTGTTTGTCTTGGTATTCGGAATGATATCTATAAAGGATATGACGAATCTGTGATAGATTCGAAAATTTCAGATCATTAATGACCATCAGTAATGAATTGTCATTTCCAACTGGTTATGGTTGGAATCAGGAAGTTTTGCACGCTCCTGACTTGTGATTAACTGCATGTACTATATGTACAAGTTCCCCTATGTTTTTTAGTACGTGGGAATCCATGAAAGATTTCCCATGCGTACATTGGGTATGTTCCCAATCTCACCACCGTAGCGTACATGATGGGCACACAGAAAGCTGGGGATCTATGTGAGAATTCATTATCCGTCGATCATTAAGTTTTAGAATCTCTTCATGAGAATCTATTTACGGCATGTACGCTTGCTTGAATCATGAGCTTTTCCAGGCATTAGAGGGAGATATCAAGTACCAAAAAGAATGCCAGGAAATGATGAATGCAGTAAGCATTCAGGCTCAGGATCACGTACTAAAACTGAACCTTTGGGTTCGAATAATTTGCAAGAAGTTGCAAATTGACTGCCATGTGCATTTACTATGAGGTGTCACTCAAATTAATCCTATGAGGAAGTGCCAGAAAGAGTGGTTACATGGAAAACCACTTAACTCCCTATTGCAACGTTGTTGTAAATAAGAGGGGGAGAAGTATGGTCACAAATTGGGATTAAAATGCTTGCAAGCCGCTGAAGGCTAGACCTTCTGAGATAGTAAATGCAGACCAACTATTCGTTGGTAACCAACATAGTGTTGGTGGACACTAGAGGATATGGATTATCCTATGAATGGAAGACATTCACAACCTAGCTCATTGCGCACTGATGAGACTAGGTTATCGGAAGCCCTTGATTCTCGTTTTGGGATTTCACGAGGAATCATAAGGGTACATAAAAAATGACTTTATGTCAACTAGAGAATTGTGTTATTTAAAAGCTACAAGTGTCGACACATACATCTCAGCAATTGTATATGCACTCCAAGTGATCCAAAAGACTATGGCCATAGCAAAGCACAAGCATGCTCAAACTGGATCTAGTTGAGTGATACAATGTTGCAGAGATAGCCTTGCTCACCGGAAAGAAGTGTTAAGTTATTTTCACTTCAAGGTATCTTATTGTGGATATAAGTTTGTTTTCATGGACTTGGAAACAATGAGGTGGTGAGAAAGCATGGCTAGTAGCAACTGGGTTTATACGCAAACCCAAGCATTATTTTAATGCTATAAATTCTCTTCTACTGTGAGTAGTAAAATTCCGATACAATACAAAGGGCAGTAAATCATCTATCTGTGCAGTTGATAGATGCAGTGACAACATGTGCATATGTGGTCACTGGATTATGGTATTTATGAAGTTTTGAAGGATTCCAAATACATAATCACCAATCACAAATTTGCAATGCTTGGAAAGTCTTTGTGACTTAGAGCATTCTGGTCAAATATGGTACATTTGACCTAGTGAATCCTTCCTTCTGAAAGGATACACAAAGTATGGTATGTTCAGTATAAATATGTGCAACATATTTTAAACATACATTACTTATCGACGGAGTTCGAGATAGAGGATATGAATTGAAAGAGATTTTCAATTCAAAGTAAACTATCTTGAGTATCTTGAATACAAAATTGTCTATATCCAACATATATTGAAGAAATTCAATATAATGGAATCATAGTCATTTGATTCTTTCAGATCATGAGATGTGCTATTATATCTTGCAATAGCATCCGGCCGGATATTGTTTTGCAAAGATTTGCTAGCTAACAGCACATGAGATCGAATTATGATCTCTAGATGTACTCATGCTCTCCTTATGTTTGGATATACTGATCTTGGATATCTATAGAAGATCCCCAGGTACAAGATCAATGACATACTTATGGTAAGTTGGACCTACTGTTTGATAAATGTTGATCAACAGAGATTAATGGTCACTTACACTAATCATTCTATAGTACAGAATGATATACTACATACTGAAGGTATGTAGTGGTTATGATTTTATATCACTGACCTTATTATCTATGAAGATAATATACTTTGTGTTGTTTAGATGAAAAACAAGTTACGAACTAAGTCTCTACCTTACTTCACATTTTAAATGTGTTTGAGAGCAGGTATGAGATGACTTAGTAATTTACAAAGATCAGGGGGAGTTTCCTCTTGATCAGAAGAACTTGTTTACACATCATGTTGTACTCTTTTCTTCGCATGAGTTTTTCCCTGATTGGGTTTCTCATTCAAAGTTTTTTAACGAGGCAACATCAACACAAGACCTATGTCGTATCATCTATTTTTCCCATAGTGGTTTTCGAGGATGATACATTATGACATAGCTATTGTTCTTTGGGCTAGAGGTCCATTGGAGAACAATGTCGTATTGTGGTTCAATTGAACCACTAACCATTATCCATAAGGATAATTGAGCTTGTGTTGTTCAGATGGAAACAGGTTATATCAGGAGCAACATTAATAAGCATATTGCTCGTAAATTGTATTATCCATCTTGCAAATAAAGTCTTGTGATAATATTGCTGATATATTCACAAAATCTCTACCATACTCAACGTTTTCAGAAATGTGTTGAGGTGATTGGTATGGGAAGACTTAAGTGCTTGCAAGGATCAGGGGGAGTAATTCTCCATGATATTGACCTGTTTTGTACTATCATATTACACTCTTTTCTTTGTATGAGTTTTGCCTTGTTGAGGTTTTCTCATCCAAAGTTTTTAATGAGGTAATATCAACTAAGCTATATGCTTCATCATTGATTTTTCCCCAAAGGGGTTTTTACGAATGATGATTACAAGCATATTTTCTTTTGGAAACTAAGTGAGATTATTCTCATTATCCAAAGGATATTGTATACTCCTTATTTTTCCCACAGGGTTTTTGAGGAGATCAAATATTGGATGACAGCTTGCAGATGATCAAATATAATTGGATTGATCAAGGGAGAGTGTTATAAAATATTGTATTTGTGATCAATCCAAGGGATGCGACAGATTATTCCTAAGGGACACCCCCTTGAGAACGCAACCCTTCACCTGTATATAAACAGAGTTCTTCCTGCAATAAAGAAGACAACTGTCATTTGCACTATTTTCTCGAATCTCGTTTTCACTGAATTACAACAGTTTTCTCTCCGAAGCAACTTTGACTGACATGTTGATCCAACAGGCAGGGGTCGCCACGTAGCTTCATCATCGTACTAAATTCGGACTTCTCTCTGGGACGATCACACGTTACCGATGTGCAGTTGAATTCACGGACGTCTGGGCCCGTATCATGCGGGGTATCCCTGTCAGTGAGAGAGGAAGAATGAGGGTGGGAGACGGGAGTGATCAGCGTGGCCTTCGGTTGCTTCGCGTACCTCCCTCCGGTTCGGCGTTAGAGTACGGGACGGGAAAGCGAAACCCTCACGGCGCCGGAACCCCACCAGTCCTGCACCACCTCCCAATTCCGGAAGCGAATAAACGCCACTAGATTCCGGCCGCGGTCCCTCCTCCAGCGCCGGCGTCCCCTCGATTGGCTGCGAACCTTGCGGCTTCGTTCGCGCGATCGCAGATCGGAGCTGGTTTGTCTAGATAGAGGTGCTCTTGCGTAGGAGAGGGTGGGGGCGTCAGAGCTGCCGGCGTTTTATTTTGGTCCTTTTTCATCTGGTGAGCTGCGGCTTTCTCGCTAATTACTCGGCGCGGCAGCAGACTTGGACTGCACAAGCTTGCTATCTCTGGTTCAATTGGCCCAGCTTGCGCTCTGATTGCCCCCCAAAACTGCGTGCGTGTCTGGCAGCGTGCTGGAATTGCTCATCTGTTCGTCTGGCGAAGCAATTGGCTAGCCGATTACATCTCCGGCTCACCTTGATCTCACTGCAGTCTGCTGAAATCGCCCGTCTCTGCGGGCCATTGCCGCTCGCTTCATTCGTGGGTTGCTGAGGGCGCCTTGGGGGCCTGGGGCCTGAATTTGCGTGGGGCAGTCTTGGGAAAGCGCAAGGGAACCTTTCCTCGTGACCATGAATCTACTGGAGGAGTTGATCCGGGCGATAGAGCTCTGGCTCCGGATTGTTAAGGAGCAGGTCCCCTTGATCGATCCCACCCTTGACCCAGTGTTACTTGTTCCTGGTATTGCTGGCTCCATCCTTGAAGCTGTTGATGATGAAGGAAACAAGGAGAGAGTTTGGGTGCGCATCCTTGCTGCTGAGCATGAGTTCCGAGAGAAGCTCTGGTCCAAATTTGATGCCTCCACTGGTACAAGCAATTGATTATGGTTTATATTCAGTTGGCTATTGCTCTTAACACAGTGAATTACTTCTTTTAAGTTCTAATGTTATTATTGTATTGACCTACTTATTTGAGATGATGTCAGGAAAAAAAACAATGAAGTTAGAATAATGAACAAAAAAAGACACAGACGTATGTACTAATGTGGCATGGTCATCATGAGACAATTGTCATAAATAAAAACAAATGGCATCGTCTGTGTCTTGATAAGCAAAAGTTTAGTCAATCCTTTTTGGTTCATGGTTTTGTACCTTATGTTATTAGATTGTTTCCTGTTTCCATGTCATATGATACGAAGTTATTTTAATGGAGCAGGTAAAACTGTTTCTGTTAACGAGAAAACAAGAATTACTGTCCCTGAGGACAGATATGGTTTGTATGCCATTGACACATTAGACCCAGACATGGTAAGATATAACTTCATCTATCTGTGAGTTTAGTTATTGTTTTGTTAAGTTGTTACTTATCTAGGACTTTGAGGCCATTTGACTGTGAATTTGATCCAAGCCTACAATGAAGTGCACAAACTGCAATGACTCTATGATCATATGATTCACTCTCTTGCATTTGTAGATCATTGGTGATGACACTGTGTACTACTATCATGACATGATAGTGGAAATGATTAAATGGGGATATCAAGAAGGAAAAACTCTCTTTGGATTTGGTTATGATTTCCGTCAAAGCAACAGGTAACAATTTGTTCTTGTTGTACTGATTGTTAAGTCACTGTTTTCTGAGTTTATGACCACAATTGTGGGTATTTTTTGTTCTCTGTTGATACACATTATGTTATCTTCTCCTTCCATGTTGATACCACTCTCTTCTTCAGGCTCTCAGAGACACTTGACAGATTTTCTAAAAAGCTGGAGTCAGTGTACACAGCTTCTGGTGGAAAGAAGATCAATCTCATTACTCATTCAATGGGGGGATTACTTGTGAAATGTTTCATCTCACTGCACAGTGATGTTAGTACTTCATGTATTATGGATCTTTGGTTGAGATTTGCCATGTTTAAGGTCCTGCGCAGCTGCGCTATCTTCAAGGGTGTAGCTACTTTTCTGAATAATGTTATTTTCCTTCTATAGATATTTGAAAAATATGTCAAGAGTTGGATCGCAATTGCTGCACCATTCCAAGGTATCACTTGCCTGAGTACCATTTATATTAATTATTTGTTCAACATAGAGCATATTTGAAATAGCTGCTGGATGTCTAACCTGCCTAGTAGTACTAATGACTGCAAATCTCACTTGTATATTAAGAGTATAGTAAGAGCTCTACTAAGCAGGTACTATTCACTATTGTCTTGCCTTTTTCACCATCAATTCCTAGAAGTCACATGACTAGTCCCCTTTTGTCATTAAACATCATTTATTCCATACACCCTCTTCTTGTGATTTTCCTTGCTCAACATGTTACCTTAAACATCTCTCCTAGGCTGCTATTTTGCTTCACAAAGCAACCTGTTGCAGGTGCCCCTGGGTACATAACTACCAGTCTGCTGAATGGAATGTCTTTTGTCGAAGGATGGGAATCAAGATTCTTTATTTCCAAATGGTGTATGCAGCAATTGGTATACTTTTATATCCTTGCATCCCACCCCATGTGTATTTTCATGTGGACAGCATAACTTTTGCCTTTAAGAAAGAATCCTCAAAAAAGGTTTTCTGCTTCAGCTACTTGAGTGCCCATCAATCTATGAGTTGCTGGCAAACCCTAACTTCCAGTGGAAAGACATCCCACTGCTACAGATTTGGAGAGAGAATTTGGATAACAGTGGCAAGAAAAGTGCCCTGTTAGAGTCGTATGAGCCTGAGGAAGCAATAAAGATGATTAAAGAGGCTCTTTCCAGTAATGAGGTGTGCCATCCACATTTCAGATTACTGTGTAACTCAGATTACCCTAATGCTCATTCTTTCTGACAACTAAATCGCATTGGCAGATCATTGCTGATGGCATGCATATTCCGGTGCCCCTTAATTTGGATATATTGAATTGGGCAAAGGAAACTTATGATCTTTTATGCAGTACAAAGCTTCCGGAATCAGTGAAATTCTACAACATTTATGGGATTGATTATGATACTCCACATACTGTCTGGTATATTCTCACCTGGATAGTTCTGATTTTGCTTCTAGCTTCCCACTGATATTAGGTTGACTTATTGCTGTTCATAAATGTCTCAATAAACTCAAGCCATGCATGTCCTAGATTTTACCATCACAATAATGTCACATCACTTTTATTGTTACTGTGAATGATACACAAGCGTTTTCCTTCATACTCCATACTCGGTAATTGAAAATAGATGGGTTGTGTGTGTGGGGTTGCCGTTCTCTAGGCTGTTTGTGTGCTCTGTATAGGTTTTGGGCCCGGTTTTCCTTAAAACTGGGTCAATTCCATTCTTCTTAAATGAAAGGCAGAGCTCCTGCCATTACGTTCAAAAAAAAAAGGTAAAACCATACCTTGTGAATTACTAATATATGTTTGTCTTTGTCAGCTATGGCAGTGAACAGCAGCCGGTTTCAAGTCTTAGTAGCCTCTTATATGCTCAGGTTAGTTCTTTTGGTTGTTGTTGCATTTCATGATTTCATTTTTTTTTGTGGTTCCTGTTGTGCTCAACAATGAATACCCACTCTATAATGTCTGATGATCTGATCCTTGTTTTTTCTCCCCGTCTTTTCAGGGAAAATACGTCTATGTTGATGGCGACGGATCTGTTCCTGCAGAATCAGCAAAGGTCTGATATCATTGGCGTTTTGCTTTTACCATTTGGGCATTTGAAGCAAGGGAAATGTTTTCCTTCTTTTCGCAGGCTGATGGATTTAATGCAGTGGCAAGGGTTGGGGTTGCTGCTGACCACCGGGGAATCGTGTGCAGTCGCCGCGTGTTCCGGACCGTCCAGCACTGGCTGCACGCCGGAGAACCTGACCCGTTCTACGACCCGCTGAGCGACTATGTCATACTCCCAACACTCTACGACATCGAGAAGCATCGTGAGAAACACGGGGATGTCACGTCAGTAGCGGAGGACTGGGAGATCATCTCCCCGAACGACGGCAAGACCATGAGGCCAGGCGAGCTTCCTCCTATGGTCAGCACACTGACCACGAGCCGGGAAGGCAAGGAGGGTGCACTGGAAGAGGCGCAGGCCACCGTGGTCGTTCACCCGGAGAAGAAGGGGCGGCAGCATGTGCAAGTTAGGGCTGTGGGTGTCAGCCATGGTGGCTAAAGCCGTAGGAGCCACCACTTTGGTTGTCTACTCTATCTAGCAGTAGCAGCTATACCTGTAGGTGCACGCACTGTAAAATTGGATGTACATATATGGCTATGACCTCTGTAGGGACTCTGGTTTTAGAACTATAAATGGGCACCCTGCCTGCTTGTAAATGTTCAGAACCGAAAACACAGGCCCTGTTCTTTTTTTTTTCCTTTTTTAAAAAAATAAAAAGATGGTAAAGGATTCCATTACTTGGAAGGCACATTACCTATGTGGGGGCAGAGCTGTCCCCATTGGAGAGTTTGGAGTGCTGAGACCTCAGTGCTTCACGGGAGAAAAGTTTGGCTACTTTTGTGTGCTGTGTTAGGTGACTCGCAAATTCATCAGTCAATCAGTGGACGTAGCGTTCAGTGGCCTGGGTGGTGCTGGTTATGAAAACGAAGGGGAAAGAGGAAAGTCGTGTTTGACTACAACTCTTCTCGCAAAGAGCATTGATTTGCTTATTAAATGTTTTGAAAATTTGTTCACACTTTTTAGCCGGTGCAAATAATATACCATCTGTTCTGTGAAAGGGATGGTAAACAGAGAAAATATTATTATTATTGTTGTTGTTATTGTTGTTGTTGTTGTTGTTATTATTATTATTATTATTATTATTTTGGCAACTGGCTCCGCTGGATATGCCTATGCATTTTGTTTGGGCGTGCAGCATATTCTTCATTTCTTCATCCCTAAGGGTCAATTGTGTCGCAAAACAATACGCAGAAAATGCCAGGTTGGTCCAATAGATTTGGTCGCCTGTTACCTGTCAAGCTAACCCGGTCAATTTTTTTGCTCTGGACTTGATGACAGTCTGGTACAGTTGCACCCTTGTCGTACCCAACTGGACGCTGAGAAATCAACATCCACCATACAAACATAGCCAGGGGGATGCAGAGTCCGCGAAGGAGACGATGAGAGTACGGCGATAATAAAGCAGCAGACCAAGTACAAATACGAATCCGATCGCAGATGTTTTCATTTCAGACTTCAGAGCTCAAGAACACACGCGCACGAACGCCAGAGAACATAATCCCTGCTGGGGTAGCTAGTGAAGTTTCCATGCATAGCACGGGAAAAGCATATACAGGATGGAAACGGAAACAAAGATGTATCATCGTCATGATTCAGAAAGGAAAAACAAAAAAGAACAGCTCCATGCATTGTTTTTCGCCTGACTGCATGATGGAGATCGGTCTGGACTCTAGGCGCGCCATCCCCGTGCCCTGAGCCCCTGACGACGAACTCAGAAGCACATGTCGAGCATGCAGCAGCAGCAGAGAGCGGCCAAGCTGCAGATCGAACAAAGACGGAGGACAGGTCATGGGTATATGTACTAGAGTTCAGAAGCGACGAACGAAACGTTGAAGCGGCCGGCAGTAGGCATGGCAGGCAGGTGGATAGGCAGATCCTTACCATCCTTTCAGGAAGCCGTCGTTGCCGCCCTTAGAGTCCTGCTGCGGCGGGGGAGGGTACCCGCCGGCGGCCATGGGTGGCGGCGCGCCGTATGCCGGCGGCGGGTACGCCTGCGGCTGGCCTGGCGGAGGGTAGGCCGTGCCCGGCGGCGGGTAGGCTGCACAGCCAAGGCAAAATCGATCAGGGTCAGGCTGCAGTATAGTAATAAAGGTTGCATCTTGATGACCCCGTGTCGCAGCGGGACACGTACCTGAGGTGCCCGGAGGAGGAGCCTGGTAGCTCATGGCCGGTCGGAGGAGCTCCTCCCTGGTGTGCAGCGCACGCAGGCGGGGTGGGAAGCCGAGCAGGAGGCGGTCGATGGATGATCGACAAGGCAGAGGATGGTGGTGGATGGTACAGTCAGAAGCCGGACGACGAGCTTTTATAGCCACGGCGCCGAGCTGGAAACCGCGTCGCGGTGGCTAGTGGTGACCTGCTGGCGCCGCCGTCGCCCAAAAGTTGCTTAGGCGCGTTGAGTTCAAGGAGCGCCTTGTTTTGAAATCCGTAAAAGATGATTATGTTATCTATATCTATCTCTAATATTAAACATGAGAAAAAGATATTTATTTCCTCGCTCTTTTGTTTTGTCCACCAAGCTAGCACCCACGACCAGCCAACCAGCACTCTCTGTCGTTCGTTCCGACCCAGTTCACCGGATGTCGATGCATGTCACGCCGGGTTCATCGCTCTCTGACGAAACAAAAAAAACTGCTTCGTCGATCAATCAACCAGAGAGCGATCATCTGCTGCAGTTTGCTGTTGATTTCCTTGTACGCATTCTTATATTCCTTAACCACTAAGCATCGATCCGTCCATCGCGGGCTTGGGCTTCGTGTTGGTGACTGAGCGAGCTCAGGCACGCAACGTCTGTTTGTCTTTTCCATCCGGACGCTCCTGCCTGCATGCTATGCTACCACCCTTTCAAACTGCTCCACTATTACCTCTCACTCAGGCCTCCAGAGTCCAAAAGAACTAGGTTTCTCGGGTGATTAGGTGAAAACACTTGTAGGGTCGTTTGGTTCACAAAATGTATCGTAAGTAGTAACGATAACGGTTTGCGCTTGATTGCCAGCGGTAACAAGTTTAAATAGACTGATATCAATTTCTAATATAGTATCCGATTGCGATTAGAGTTAAACAAACAAAATTTAATGTTATTTATTACCCACTACATTACAAATATGTGAACCAAACAGCACGATGTTTATTACTAGACCTGATATTGGATCACACTGAGTTGATAGGGCCCGGTTTCGAACATAATTTTCAATCCATGACCGGACCTAATCCGTAAAACCTAGCTGAATACAAGAACCCCCCCCCCCCCCCCCCCCATCAATCCATCCATCAGTCAAGTGACGTCTCTTCCTATTCCAAGGTCAAAAATGATGACCGGTGCATCCCTTACATGTTTTATTTTTCGGTAATATTACCTTGTGGAAAAAACATGAATTTTCATAACACCCGATCAAGAATTTATAGAAATTAATTCAAGCGTGCCTGGAAAACGTAGGCACATATATTATATATATGCTGAATCAAAATGCTCCCAAATCGAAGGGTTTTCTTTTCTTCTCTGAGCGGGGAATCAGATCAAATCAAATACAAGCGCTAGCAGGATAATCTAATATAAGATCTCCCTCGAACAAAAAAGAAAAAGAAAGAAACGCAGATGCATGATTATCCCTTTAGAGTTTGTTGACTTTGCAGTCCCATGACCTATGCATATTTTAACTATGGGCCCACTGAAATGGGAATAGAACTTGACCCATTTGGAGGACTTCACGTTCCAAGCAGATCTGAGGGCTAGAAATGGATGTCTAGAAATCTGAATTATCCGTATTCGTAATCGCTAAAACTGCTAATATGTATATCCGAATCCGTATTCGATTATAATATGGATGTCAAATGAATATATCTGAATTCGATTAGTATGTTTGATGAAACATTCAAAACTTAATTTTATTACTGATTACTAATTTCAAATGATTTTAAGTTTAATAATAAACTAGAAAAATGATATATACCATTTACAATATTAAAAATATTTATATGATAAATAAATAAATATATCAACCTTATATTTCTAGTGAATTATATTATTTAATATCACTGAACACGCCCTGTGGCTCAAAAGTGTGGCGCGGTGTGGTGGCTTAGGCGCCACACCAAACACGCCCTCACTGTTACCGAGAGACGGTGGAGAGGTGGAAGGTCTTGATGCTCACTGATAGTCGCCTAGAGGGGGGTGAATAGGGTAAAACTGAAATTTACAAATATAATCACAACTACAAGCCGGGTTAGCGTTAGAAATATAATCGAGTCCGCGAGAGAGGGCGCAAAAACAAATCGCAAGCAAATAAGAAGTGTGACACGTGGATTTGTTTTACCGAGGTTCGGTTCTCGCAAACCTACTCCCCGTTGAGGAGGCCACAAAGACCGGGTCTTTTTCAACCCTTTCCCTCTCTCAAACGGTCCCTCGGACCGAGTGAGCTTCTCTTCTCAAATCAACCCGGGAACGAAACTTCCCCCGCAAGGACCACCACACAATTGGTGTCTCTTGCCTTGGTTACAATTGAGTTTTCATCACAAGAACAAATGAGAAAGAAAAGCAAGCGATCCAAGCGCAAGAGCTCAAAAGAACACGGCAAATCTCTCTCGCTAATCACTAAAGCCTTGAGTGGAATTTGAGAGGATTTGATTTCTTTGGTGTGTCTAGAATTGAATGTCTAGCTCTTGTAAGTGGTTGAGAAGTGGAAAACTTGGATGCCATGAATGGTGGGTGGTTGAGGGTATTTATAGCTCCAACCACCAAACTAGCCGTTTGGTGGGGCTGTCTGTCGCATGATGCACCAGACAGTCCGTTGCACACCGGACATGTCCGGTGCGCCAGCCACGTCACCAAAGCCGTTGGGTTCCGACCGTTGGAGCACTGTCTTCTGGGCCCGCCTAGATGTCCGGTGGCGCACCGGACATGTACTGTAGAGTGTCCGGTGCGCCAGTATGGGCGTGCCTCACTTCTGCGCGCGCTGGCGCGCATTTAATGCGTCCGCAGGTAGCCGTTGGCGCCGAAGTAGCCGTTGCCCCGCAGTTACACCGGACAGTCCGGTGTACACCGGACATGTCCGGTGAATTATAGCAGAGCAGCTGTCGTGAATCCCCGAGGCTGCCAAGTTCCAGAACCGCGTCCTCTTGAAGCACCGGACACTGTCCGGTGTACACCGGACATGTCCGGTGAATTATAGCGCGCCGGCTCCGAAAATTCCCGAAGGTGACGAGTTTGAGTTGGAGTCCTCTGGTGCACCGGACACTGTCCGGTGGCACACCGGACAGTCCGGTGCGCCAGACCAGAGGTGCCTTCGGTTGCCCCTTTGCTCTTTTTGTTGAACCCAATACTAGGTCTTTTTATTGGCTAAGTGTGAACCTTTTGCACCTGAAGATCTTATACACTAGAGCAAACTAGTTAGTCCAATTATTTGTGTTGGGCAATTCAACCACCAAAATCAATTTGGAAAATAGGTGTAAGCCTAATTCCCTTTCAATCTCCCCCTTTTTGGTGATTGATGCCAACACAGACCAAGGCAAATATAAAAGTACATTATTGAACTAGTTTGCATAATGTAAGTGCAAAGGTTACTTGGAATTGAGCCAATATAAATACTTAGGATGCACATGGATTGTTTCTTTCTTATTTAACATTTTGGACCACGCTTGCACCACATGTTTTGTTTTTGCAAATTCTTTTGTAAACTCTTTTCAAAGTTCTTTTGCAAATAGTCAAAGGTGTAGGAAACGGGTGACGCCTAAGAGGGGGGGGGGGTGAATTAGGACTTCTAAAACTTTTATTAAACTAGGCCACAATTAAATCCCTAGAGCAAAACCTATGCAAATAATCAAAACTAGAATGTGCAAACTAGGTTTTGTCTAAGTGTTGCTATCTCTACCGCAAAGGCTAAGTTTCAATCTACACTAAACAAGTATGACAATAAGATTGAAACTTAAATGCTTAATATAAATGCGGAATGTAAAGAGCTAAGTAGAGAAGCAAACTCTCGTGGATGACGCCGGTATTTTTACCGAGGTATCCGGAACCACGCAAGGTCCCGACTAATCCTCGTTGGTGCCCCTACGCAAAGGGAAGCCCACGCGAGGGCCAAGCACCACGGTCGAGTAACTCCGTAGAGAGCCGCGGGCCTTCTCTACGCGCAAGTGGTGCTCCGCTTCCGGCTCCTCTCGGACGCTCCCCGCCGTCTCCACTATCGAGCTTCCGGCCGAAACGCCGCGGGCCTCGTTCCCTCCGGTACACGGTGGCGGCCGTGACACAAACGCGGTTGTCACGGTCTCGCAAGACTCTCGCCCCACTCGGTACAATTACAACGACTCACGCAAGAGCCGAGGGGTTGTGTGGTTTTACAAAACTCACTCAACTAACTAGGGTTCACCTAGAGCAAGCGCTAAAGCGGTCTAACTAACCTAAGCACTTCGCAAAGCACCTACGCTAATCACCGAGTGATTCTATTAAGCACTTGGGTGTTTGAGCTCTTGGAAATATGCACTATGTGTCTTGGTATGTTGCTTGGGCTCCCACACATGAGAATGGCCGGTTGGGGTGGTATTTATAGCCTCCACACCCCAACTAGCCGTTGGACAGAAAGCAGCAGCTTTCTGTCGTCGGGTGCACCGGACAGTCCGGTGCACCACCGGACACTATACAGTAGATGTCCGGTGCACGCCACGTTAGCCGACCGTTGGCGCCTGTAGCAGTCGACCGTTGGATCCGACCGTTGCCGTCTGCCCGTTGGCACACCGGACAGTCCGGTGCACACCGGACAGTCCGGTGCTACAGCCAGAGAGCGCCTGTCTACGGCCTCTCTGCGCAGACTGTACGGTGTCTCACCGGACAGTCCGGTGCACACCGGACACCAATGTCCGGTGCGCCACCAGGCGCTGGCTGACAGCCCTCATCTTGGATTTCTTCGCTCATTTCTTTGGGCTTCTTTGTTCTTGAGTATTGGACTCCTATGTATCTTTTTATGTCTTCTTTTGAGGTGTTGTATCCTCATTGCCTTGGTCCAATTCTCTTCGCATCCTGTGAACTACAAACACAAACACTAGAAAACTTATTAGTTCACGGATTGTGTTGTTCATCAAACACCAAAACTCAATTAGCCAAATGGCCCGGGGTCCATTTTCCTTACAATCTCCCCCTTTTTGGTGATTGATGACAACACAACCAAAGCAAGCAAAGAATACAAGTATTTGAATGAAAATATGCAATTTACTTGCTAAGATGCATGATTGTCCCCATAATGTGATATTATGGACTTAAGCCTCCCCTTAACTCCATAATTCACTTACTTCCTATTTTTGGACCAAATAACCAAAACCACTTGAAAAGCCATTTGTAGATATAAAATTTTAAATTGGTGGTGTTTGGTGTTTGATATAGTTTTCATTGCTTTGGTCCCTAAACTTCTCCCCCTTTGGCATCAACCACCGAAAAGGAAGACATTAAAAGCATGTAGGAAGTAAATAAAAGCTTGCCCTCAACAAGAATTGAATCAAATGATATCGCTAGAAGGATATTAAGTTAAGCCATGAATGATACCACATGTAGGAATCCTTAAAAGATTACTCCCCCTAAATGAGTATTCTCCTTTAGAAAGAGTTTTTCTCCCCCTTTAGAGATGAAGAAATACTCCCCCTGACAGAGATCCTCTACTTAGGAAAAAAAGCATGTGAAAATTAGAGGTGCAAGACATGATTTGAAAAGACTAGCTTCCCTTATGCATAGGTAACAGAATATGAGTTAACTACTTATGCATTTTTGCAACATGGAAGCATATGATATGAAATATAGTCTAATCAAATATTGGAGAAGACATGTAAATGATACTGAATGTAGTCTCAAAAGATACCAATTGAAAGTCAATGGTGAGCTTGAGAGACATGAGAGTTCTTGGAGATTTTGCAGTGGAAGATTGTTGTCTTTCTCCGGGGATCTTATTTTCCTTACAATGAGACTATCACATGAAATAGACTTGAAAAGGTGTTAGTATCAAAGTGTTAGATTATAGAGTAACCTCCCCCTAAAGGTGTGCATACAAGTTTTGAATACTTGTAGGAGACATGCACTTTGATTTGATATCAAGAGGGGCAAATTATCCATAATCCAAACTTTGGCACATATAAGTTAAATGATACAATTTGTAGAAATCAAAATTTTCAATTGATGCACCATTTACTATGGAATGAATAAGAAGCTATGTGCCGTGCTTAAATAAACATTTTAAGCCATGTAGGTTTGCTTAAGTATATGAATTAAAAACAAGCAATCCTACCATATGATTTACCTAGTATGCATGATTTTAAACAAAAGTACATAACAAATGTAATACTAGGCAAGAAAGGTAAACTAGATAAAAGATAAATAGATACGCATATCTAAAAATGAGAAAAACTGGTTACCTTAGCCATGGGTGGGAAATTTGGGTCCAAAATTTTCACTAACCCACTTGGCAATAAACTTGATCCAATATGATGTATCCCATGATATACATCCCAATTTAGCCAAGTCTCCAAATTTCCCGAGGACCTTTGGTCCACTCACTTCCCTTTCGGGATCCAAACCTTCTTGGTGCTTTTCATGGTTGAAATTATCTCTTTTGGCACCCAGATGTGTTTGGCCCCCTTTCCTTTGTTGGCTTGCTTGTTGGCCTTGATTGCTATCACCTTTCCGTTCTTTTTCTTCTTGATCAAATATGGTGTAGCATCCTTTTTGTTCACCTTTTTGATGTAGGTGTTGGAGATTTTGCTTGATGGCTTTTGCTTGAGCTTTTGCCTTTGTTTATCCCCGATCATCGCCTTGCATTGGAAAGACTTGTGGCCTTCCTTGTGGCATAGCCTACAAATCACAGTTTCTCCCTCTACAGGCTTGTTCACTCCCGCAGTGGTGTTATCCTGTGGAGGTCGGATTTGTTTGGCTTTGCCTTTCTTGTCATACAAAGCCTTGCCAAGGCGAGCCACTTCTTGCTTTAATTGTTCATTTTCCTTTGCAACCTCATCCGAACATGTCTCTACAACAATATTCTCAACAACGACTTGGTTGCAGGGGTTAGAATCATCAATTAAATCAAAGCAGGAAGTAGAAGCATCTTTCTTAATTATTTTAGGTATTTCAACCAAAGATGCTGATGGGGTGCTACCAATGTTTTCTAGCTTAGTAGTTAGCTCATTATTGTGTATGCTAAGAATTTCCATTTTCTCTAGCAAATTTTCAATAGCTTCTTGGGAGCTAGCTAACTTAGCCTTAAGTTTTTCATTCTTTTTAATAAGGCTATCATCGGTAGCAGTGGATGGAGCACTAGATTCTAATAGCTCAATTTTAGTTGATAGCTCACTATTTAAGTTTGCAAAAGTTTCAAATTTTTCTAGCAAACCTTTGTAATCATTTTGAGAGCTGACCAACTTATTTTTCAAAGTTTTAAGTTGAGCTTTTTGCTTAGTGCAAACATCCTGGAAAAAATTAACGGCTTCCGCAAGCTCTTCTAGAGAGGGCTTTCCCTCACCTTCATCATCACTACTACTTTCATCACTAGAGGATGGAATGCTTTTGTTACCTCTTGCCATAAGGCATTTGTGTGATGACCGTGATGATCGTGACGAGGACCGGTGGCTGCGCGTCCTTGGAGGTTCATCTTCACTTGAAGAATCATCCCAAGTTCTAACACTTGTTAGCGCCTTGCCTTTGCTCCTCTCCTTTTTGGGTTTGGCCATATTTGGACAGTTGTCCCTGAAGTGGCCCTTCTCCCCACATGTGAAGCATCCTCTCTTCCTTTGCTTTTTCCTGTCAATGTTAAAGAGAAGATCCTCGACCTGCAGGGGCACACCCATTAGATTAATCTTGCGGATCATCCTCATTACCTTTCCGACGCGTCGGATTGTTTCTTCGTCCTCGGAGGATGATGTGCATGGTTGATTATCTTCATCATCATCACTTTCTTCTTCTTCATCATCTTCTTCGCTTGAGGAACTTGGAGTGGGAGCCTTCTTTTTGCCCTTCCTTTCATCACATGCAAAAGCATATGGTCTTGAGGAAGTTGGCTCCTCTCCCCGACTCATTTTTCGCGACATCTCAAAGGCCGCGATTTTCCCAATCACAATGGTCGGGGTCATGTTGCTCAAATCCTCCATGTTGTGAAGGATGGTGATGATGCTCCCATATCTTTGTTGTGGTAGCAGGGAGATAATCTTCCTCACAATGTCCACATCACCTAGCTTATTAATGCCAATAGAGTTGAGCTCATTGATTATTAGATTCAAACGAGAATACATGTCTCTAACAAGCTCATCATCTTTCATGGCAAAAGAATTATACTCATTTAAGACTAGGCAATGTTTTTGCTCACGGACATTGGATGTGCCGTCATGGAGCTCATGCAATTTTAGCCAAATCTCATTAGCAGTTTTCAAGGTAAATACTTGATTAAAAATATCCATGCTAAGAGATTCATACAAGCAATTTTTGGCTCTAGCATTTAAATGAATTTCTTTTTCCTCACTCGTGGTGGGTTTCTCGGGATTCCTGAGGGGTTTCATCCCGTCACGAGTGACTCTCCAAACACCTAGATCAACGGCCTCTAGGTAACAAGCCATTCTAGCACTATAATATGAGAAGTTAGTGCCGTCGAAGTGTGGTGGCCTATGGGTATCCATCCCTTCCTCTAAAAAGCGTCGGCTCTTTTAGCGGTGAAGCTAAAGCGTTTCAAATGAGCCAAACCGGGCTTTGATACCACTTGTAGGAAACGGGTGACGCCTAAGAGGGGGGGGTGAATTAGGACTTCTAAAACTTTTATTAAACTAGGCCACAATTAAATCCCTAGAGCAAAACCTATGCAAATAATCAAAACTAGAATGTGCAAACTAGGTTTTGTCTAAGTGTTGCTATCTCTACCGCAAAGGCTAAGTTTCAATCTACACTAAACAAGTATGACAATAAGATTGAAACTTAAATGCTTAATATAAATGCGGAATGTAAAGAGCTAAGTAGAGAAGCAAACTCTCGTGGATGACGCCGGTATTTTTACCGAGGTATCCGGAACCACGCAAGGTCCCGACTAATCCTCGTTGGTGCCCCTACGCAAAGGGAAGCCCACGCGAGGGCCAAGCACCACGGTCGAGTAACTCCGTAGAGAGCCGCGGGCCTTCTCCACGCGCAAGTGGTGCTCCGCTTTCGGCTCCTCTCGGACGCTCCCCGCCGTCTCCACTATCGAGCTTCCGGCCGAAACGCCGCGGGCCTCGTTCCCTCCGGTACACGGTGGCGGCCGTGACACAAACGCGGTTGTCACGGTCTCGCAAGACTCTCGCCCCACTCGGTACAATTACAACGACTCACGCAAGAGCCGAGGGGTTGTGTGGTTTTACAAAACTCACTCAACTAACTAGGGTTCACCTAGAGCAAGCGCTAAAGCGGTCTAACTAACCTAAGCACTTCGCAAAGCACCTACGCTAATCACCGAGTGATTCTATTAAGCACTTGGGTGTTTGAGCTCTTGGAAATATGCACTATGTGTCTTGGTATGTTGCTTGGGCTCCCACACATGAGAATGGCCGGTTGGGGTGGTATTTATAGCCTCCACACCCCCAACTAGCTGTTGGACAGAAAGCAGCAGCTTTTTGTCGTCAGGTGCACCGGACAGTCCGGTGCACCACCGGACACTGTACAGTAGATGTCCGGTGCACGCCACGTCAGCCGACCGTTGGCGCCTGTAGCAGTCGACCGTTGGATCCAACCGTTGCCGTCTGCCCATTGGCACACCGGACAGTCCGGTGCACACCGGACAGTCTGGTGCTACAGCCAGAGAGCGCCTGTCTACGGCCTCTCTGCGCAGACTGTCCGGTGTCTCACCGGACAGTCCGGTGCACACCGGACACCAATGTCCGGTGCGCCACCAGGCGCTGGCTGACAGCCCTCATCTTGGATTTCTTCGCTCATTTCTTCGGGCTTCTTTGTTCTTGAGTATTGGACTCCTATGTATCTTTTTATGTCTTCTTTTGAGGTGTTGTATCCTCATTGCCTTGGTCCAATTCTCTTCGCATCCTGTGAACTACAAACACAAACACTAGAAAACTTATTAGTTCACGGATTGTGTTGTTCATCAAACACCAAAACTCAATTAGCCAAATGGCCCGGGGTCCATTTTCCTTACAAAAGGTAAAGGAATAAGATTTTGCAAAGCATTTTTAAGATTTGAAATTTTCTCCCCCTATTTCAAATGCTTTTCCTTTGACTAAAACAAAACTCCCCCTAAATGAGATCCTCCTCTTAGTGTTCAAGAGGGTTTTGATATATCATTTTTGAAATACTACTTTCTCCCCCTTTTGAACACAATAAGATACAAATTGAAAATCTCCAATTTTTGAATTAGGTGGTGGTGCAGTCCTTTTGCTTTGGGCTCTATACTTTCTCCCCCTTTGGCATGAATCGCCAAAAACGGATACTTAGAGTGAAATATAAGCCCTTTTCTAACTATGATCTCCCCTTTGGCAAAGAAAAACATATAAGTGAAGATTATACCAAAGCCGGAGTCCTTTTGCTTCATACTTCCTCCCCCTGAGATGAAGCGTGACTTGGAGCGTCGGCGAGGTATGAGTTATGGAGTGGAAGCCTTTGTCTTCGCCAAAGACTCCAATTCCCTTTCAATATGCCTATGACTTGGTTTGAAATTCACTTGAAAACACATTAGTCATAGCAAATGAAAGAGACATGATCAAAGGTATATGTATGAGCTATGTGTGCAAGTTAACAAAAGAAATTCCTAGAATCGAGAATATTCAACTCATGCCTAAGTTTGGTAAAGGTTTGTTCATCAAGAGGCTTGGTAAAGATATCGGCTAATTGATCTTTAGTATTAATATAAGCAATCTCGATATCCCCCTTTTGTTGGTGATCCCTAAGAAAGTGATACCGAATGGCTATGTGTTTAGTGCGGCTATGCTCAACGGGATTATCCGCCATGCGGATTGCACTCTCATTATCACATAGAAGGGGAACTTTGGTTAATTTGTAACCATAGTCCCGCAGGGTTTGCCTCATCCAAAGCAATTGCGCGCAACTGTGGCCTGCGGCAATGTACTCGACTTCGGTGGTGGAAAGAGCAACCGAATTTTGCTTCTTTGAAGCCCAAGACACCAAGGACCTTCTCAAGAACTGGCAAGTCCCCGATGTGCTTTTTCTATTAATTTTGCACCCCGCCCAATCGGCATCCGAATAACCAATTAAATCAAAAGTGGATCCCCGAGGGTACCAAAGCCCAAACTTAGGAGTATAAGCTAAATATCTCAAGATTCGTTTTACGGCCGTAAGGTGAGATTCCATAGGGTCAGATTGGAATCTTGCACACATGCAAACAGAAAGCATAATGTCCGGTCGAGATGCGCATAAATAAAGCAATGAACCTATCATCGACCGGTATACCTTTTGATCGACGGATTTACCTCCCGTGTGGAGGTCGAGATGCCCATTGGTTCCCATGGGTGTCTTGATGGGCTTAGCCTCCTTCATTCCAAACTTGGTTAAAATGTCTTGAGTATACTTCGTTTGATAAATGAAGGTGCCCTCTTGGAGTTGCTTGACTTGGAATCCTAAGAAATACTTCAACTCCCCCATCATTGACATCTCGAATTTCTGTGTCATGATCCTACTAAATTCCTCACATGTAGATTCGTTAGTAGACCCAAATATAATATCATCAACATAAATTTGGCATATGAACAAATCATTTGCAAGGGTCTTAGTGAATAAAGTAGGATCGGCCTTGCCGACTTTGAAGCCATTTGCAATAAGGAAATATCTAAGGCATTCATACCATGCTCTCAGGGCTTGTTTGAGCCCATAAAGCGCCTTAGAGAGCCTATGGACGTGATTAGGATACTCACTGTCTTCAAAGCCGGGAGGTTGCTCAACATAGACCTCTTCCTTGATAGGTCCGTTGAGGAAGGCACTCTTCACGTCCATTTGAAAGAGCTTGAAGCCATGGTAAGTAGCATAGGCTAATAATATACGAATTGACTCAAGCCTAGCTACGAGTGCATAGGTTTCACCGAAATCCAAACCTTCGACTTGTGAATACCCCTTGGCCACGAGTCGAGCTTTGTTCCTTGTCACCACACCATGCTCGTCTTGCTTGTTGTGGAAGACCCACTTGGTTCCTACAACATTTTGATTAGGACGTGGAACTAAATGCCATACCTCATTTCTAGTGAAATTGTTGAGCTCCTCTTGCATCGCCACCACCCAATCCGAATCTTGAAGTGCTTCCTTTACCCTGGTTGGCTCAATAGAGGAAACAAAAGAGTAATGTTCACAAAAATGTGCAACCCGAGATCTAGTAGTTACCCCCTTATGAATATCGCCGGGGATGGTGTCGACGGGGTGATCTCGTTGGATTGCTTGGTGGACTCTTGGGTGTGGCGGCCTTGGAACTTCCTCATCCTCCTTGTCTTGATCATTTGCATCTCCCCCTTGATCGTTGCCGTCATCTTGAGGTGGCTCATCATTTTGATTCTCTCCTTCATCATCTTGAGCCTTGTCCTCATCTTGAGTAGGTGGAGATGCTTGCGTGGAGGAGGAAGGTTGATCTTGTGCATTTGGAGGCTTTTCGGATTCCTTAGGACACACATCCCCAATGGACATTGTCACACCCGGGTTTTAGGGGCACCAAGACCCGGGCGCGAACATAATCACCAGGTGTGCTGGGACCAAGTCTCACACATATGATGAATCATGGCACAGGATCGAATGTCACATCTTTACTATATAACAGGAGTTCTATACAAAATAAATAAATAATTACATTATAAGGAGACAACGGTCCAGCAACCCAAAGTTGACTGGGAGACGACGGCCTAGATCTCTCGCGATCTCGTCACAGCCTCCTCCAAGCGCCTCATCCTGCGGTACCTGTTCTTGACCTATGGGGGGGTGTGAGACAGTAAGAGTGAGCTCACATACGTTCATCGCTCAACAAGTTGTGGGGGATAATGTGCATGAACTCGCCAAAGGCGGGAGCTCAAGTGAAGGGTAAGGCTTACCAAAGAGGATGGTTAGAGCTGAGCATTGCTTTTAAAGTTGGTCAAAATTTTATTAGCAATTACTAAGTATAAGTAAATACCAACCCAATTAATTAGTAGAACAAAAGTAACAACATCACCTGCGATGCAATGCATATGACAAATTGAATTTAGTTCCATAATTTAATCATGTGAGGGTCCGAGCTGCTCATGACCATGAGCACGGCTAGTATACCAGTTTTACACTCTGCAGAGGTTGCGCATCTTTACCAACAAGTCGTGTTACCCATCTGCCAAGAGACGGCCAATCCCATACACCTCTACCGAGGAGGTGAGGCAGGGTAACACTACGAGGCCTTTACAAAGTTCCACTAGCTTCAGAAAACCCGCTACAGTTATAGGAAGTTCCAATGCAGGAATCCCTTGCAGGACCGCCATCGCAGCAAAATCCTCCCGAGGGCCTCCCTACACTGACCACTCCCCTACTGCCCTTGCCCCTTTCGGGTAAGGTAGTCTTCCACTAGCTTTCCTAATTAATCAGCCAAGGGCGTCCCATTAAACCCTTGTGGTAGCACTGTTTTCCCGGGTGGTTCTCCATGTTCCAATTAACATAATAATCTTAACATGAATAGTAAATAACAACTGACAATAAAAGTATAATCATGAATAGTAATGTGTATCTCTATACCCAAAACCACATAAAGTGATAGCAAGTACTACCCAAAGATCCAGTGGTGAACAAGGTATAAAGATAGTCAAACTAGGGTAACCTATTGGGTCCCATCAAAATTAACCTATGCAGATCATTATGATTAATTAGAACATGAGTGGGTAAAAAGAAGTGATCAAGGGCACAACTTGCCTGGGACTTGAGATTCCAGGTACCAGGATGATCTTCAGATGACTCGTGAACTCACGCTAATCGTAGCAATACAAACAAATATGGTATTGTCGGCGTTTCGAGACCGGGGGTCCCTAATGCCGACGAGTGAATGTCGCCGCGTGCCCCAGCCCAGATGGGTCGAGCGCGAGAGCGAGCGCGAAGGGGGGAGAGCGAGAGAGAGAGAGAGACGTGGGGAATCCCGCGGCCTTCGTGTTCGTCCCGCGCCCAGGTCGGGTGCGCTTGCAGTAGGGGGTTACAAGCGTCCACGCGGGAGAGGGAGCGAGCGGCCTCACGCGAGCGCCTTCGTCTCGTCCTCGTCCCCGCACGGCCAACCCTCTCTAAGAGGGCCTTGGTCCTTCCTTTTATAGGCGCAAGGAGAGGATCCAGGTGTACAAATGGGGGTGTAGTAGAGTGCTACGTGTCTAGCGGGGGAGAGCTAGCGCCCTAAGTACATGCCATTGTGGCAGCCGGAGAGATATTGGCACCCTGTTGGTGTGATGTCGTGGCCGTCGGAGGAGCGTTGGAGCCTGGTGGAGGGGCAGCTGTTGGAGCCGTCGAGTCCTTGCTGACGTCCGCCTACTTCCGTAAGGGGGCCGCGGGCCGCCATCGTTATTATGCGTGCAGGGACGCCATCATTGCCTATCTGGCAGAGCGAGCCAGATGGGACGCCGGTCTTGTCCCTCGAGGTCCGAGTCAGCTCGGGGTAGGGTGATGATGGCGCCTCCTGTTGACGTGGCCAGTCCGCGCCCTAGGCTGGGCAACGTGGAAGCTCCTCTGAAGCCGAAGTCGAGTCTGCCTCCTGTGACCGAGGCCGAGTCCGAGCCCCCGGGGTCGGGCGAGGCGGAGTCGATCGGCTGAGGCCTGGGCGGAGTCCGAGCCCTGGGGTCGGGTGGAGCGGAGTTCACCGTCTTCCGGGACTTAGCCCGAGTCCGAGCCCTGGGGTCGGGCGGAGCGGAGTTCACCGTCTTCCGGGACTTAGCCCGAGTCCGAGCCCTGGGGTCGGGCGGAGCGGAGTTCGCCGTCTTCCAGGACTTAGCCCAAGTCCGAGCCCTGGGGTCGGGCGGAGCGGAGTTCGCCGTCTTCCGGGACTTAGCCCGAGTTCGAGCCCTGGGGTCAGGCGGAGCTTCCTATGGTGTCTGCGGCCGGGTCTGACTGCCTGTCAACCTCACTCTATCGGGTGGCGCTGCAGTCGAAGTGGCGCAGGTGGCATTGTCTTCCTGTCAGGCCGGTCAGTGGGGTGGCGAAGCGACGGCGGTCACTTCAGCTCTGTCGGCCGCAGGGCGCGCGCCAGGATAAGGTGTCAGGCCACCTTTGCATTAAATGCCCCTGCGATTTGGTCGGTCGGTGTGGCGGTTTGGTCAGGGTTGCTTCTTGGCGAAGGTAGGGCCTCGGACGAGTTGTAAACACGTCAGCCACTGAGAGGGGCCTCGGACGAGACGGAGATCCTCCGGGGTTGGCTGCCCTTGTCCGAGGCTAGGCTCGGGCGAGGCGTGATCGCGTCCTTCGAACGGACGGATCCTTAATCTAATCGCACCCATCAGGCCTTTGCAGCTTTATGCTGATGGGGGTTACCAGCTGAGATTTAGGAACCTCGGGGGTACCCCTAATTATGGTCCCCGACAGTAGCCCCCGAGCCTCCAAGGGAGTGTTAACACTCGCTTGGAGGCTTTTGTCGCACTTTTTTGCAAGGGGACCAGCCTTTCTCGGTTGCTGTTTGTTCCGGTGGGGCGCGCGAGCGCACCCGCCGGGTGTAGCCCCCGAGGCCTCGGAGGAGTGGTTAGACTCCTTTGAGGTCTTAATGCCTCGAGTGATGGCTCGGCTGGTCTGGTCGTTCCCTCATGCGAGCTGGCCGTAGCCCGGGTGCACCGTCGAGTCTCAAGTTCTCGGGCTGGTATGTTGACGCTGTCAACGGTTTGGCCGGAACCTATTTTGCGAGAGCAGCCCCTGAGCCTCCGCACAGAGCGAGAGGACGATCAAGGACAGACCCAACTTTTTTACATACGCCCCTGCGTCGCCTTTCCGCAAGGGGGGGGGGGGGGGGGGGAAGCGCCATGTTGCCCTTGATGGGCGACGAACATGGTGTCTCCAGTGAGCTGCGAACGGGTGATCCGAGTGGATGCCCGTGCCCCATTCGTTAGGGGTCGGCTGTGGCCCGGAGGCGTGCCCAAAAGTACCTGCGGGTGATCTGCCAAACCCGGTCCCCTGGCGACGGGGTCCGAGGGCTCGATGCCTCCCTCCGATGGGATTCTATTACAGGATCGCTCCCGCTGGTCTCAGAAATGTCCTAGGGTACCTCGGGAGCGTAGCTCGAGCCTTGGTTATGTATCGAACGTACCCCTGGTCATCCCTTGCTCTGTGTCTGAGGCGACTGTGAACCCTTCAGGGGCCAGCCTTCGAACCCCTTATCAGTAGTGGGCACGGAGCCCGAGTAGCCTGAGGCGGTCGTTGAACCCTTTCAAGGGGCCGACCTTCGAACCCCTGACCAGTAGTGGGTGTAGAGCCCACGCGATCTGAGGCGGCTGTCGAACCCTTCGGGGGCCAGCCTTCGAACCTCTGATCAGTAGGGAGGCTCGGAGCCTAGTTCTTTCACGGGGAAGGATCCTTTCCGGGGTTTCCCCCTTTCCCGGTCCCTGTTGCAAGAGAGAGAAAGAGGAAAAAAGGGAAAAGGATGCGAAATTGAACGACGTGGCGTACCTTTTTTCGATGCGGTTATTGTGGCGAAGGTGGAGCGTCGCTCGCTTCTCCTGCCGAAGCGCCGCGTGTCCCGCCATGGAGTTAATGCGACAGGACGTGTGGTTCACGGGGCGGCCGTTGCGCGTGCGTGAGCCGTTCGAGGAACGGATCACGGGCGCGTCGTCTTCACGCCGTGGGAGAGTTCTCCCGCTGTCCCCGAAGGGGACGTGAGCTTGCAGACGACTTGACCGGTGCCCCTGCCCGCCTGCCACCGCCATTAGTGTCGGCCCATTTTTGACCGCCTTTGACCGTCGCGCCAGGCTGGCGCCGCTGGGTTGCCTCGAGTCACGGTCTTGACCCCGCAGTCGAGGAGGCGCGGTAGTGGCGTGAGCGGCGGTGCAGTTGCTTGCGCGTGGCAACCGGCGCGCCGGTTGCACGACGCGTGGGCCTGGATCTCCATGCTGGGCCCGTTGGAGTCGAAGGGGCGTGCCCACTTGGCGCGGTTGCATGCCGCCTGCATGGTGGTCCGCCCCTTCGCCCGCTGGTCTGGGCAAAAGTGGAGGAGCGCCTATAACCGCTAGGCAGTTACGCGCGCCTCACGCGGCGGTTTGGCTCCTTCTGCCTTGGGGCAGCTTGCATGACGCGTGGGCCCCAGCCCCCACGCTGTAGGCGAGGACCTCGAAGCGTGCTGGAGAAGACTCGGCCCGCGATGGATGAGGACGCAAGTGGGGAGAGTCGCCTTTAAAAGGAGGGCGACCCCCTTTAAAGCGACCATGCCTTCGTGCTTCCCTTATGCATCGTGTCTCTCCTCCTTCCAAGCCCCCGGATGGGGGACGCTTGCAGCCTTCCCGCTTTGTCATTGGAGGAACACGTCTCCATGGGTGTGGGCGCCACACCCGGCGGGTGTAGCCCCCGGGTGCCTTCTGCAAGGGGCTGACGAGGTCCAGACCCCATACAGCAAAAGGCCAGGTGATGGGTATGGTCTGCAGAGCCTGAGCGGGCAGGTGGGTCTGCCTTGCGTAGAACTGACACCCTTCGCAGGTGCGGACAATTCTAGTGGCATCGGCCACCGCCGTTGGCCAGTAGAAACCTTGTCGGAAAGCATTTCCGACGAGTGATCGAGGTGCTGCGTGATGGCCACAAGCCCCCGAGTGTATCTCTTGAAAGAGTTCCTGACCTTCGGTGACGGAGATGCATCGCTGGAGGATGCCTGAAGGGCTGCGGTTGTAGAGCTCCTCGCTGTCCCCCAGTAGGACGAACGACTTGGCATGCCTTGCCAATCGCCGAGCCTCAGCTTGGTCGGGGGGTAGTTCCCCTCGGCGGAGATATTGCAGGTACGGGGTCTGCCAGTTTCGATTAGGTGTGGCCCCGCTCTGCTCCTCCTCGACGCGCAGTGCCTCACCCTCGAGGGCCGAGGGTGCCTCGGGCGGAGCCGAGGGTGCCTCGGGCTCGGCCGAGGGTGCCTCAGGCTGGGCCGAGGCCTTCTCGGGCTCGGGCGAGTCGTCAGCCTTGACTGAGGGTTGATGTAGGTCTCGGGAGAAAACGTCTGGGGGAACCGTTGTCCGCCCCGAGGCTATCTTAGCCAGCTCGTCCGCAGTCTCGTTGTAGCGTCGGGCGATGTGGTTGAGCTCGAGCCCGTAGAACTTGTCTTCCAGGCGCCGAACCTCATCGCAATAGGCCTCCATCTTCGGGTCGCGGCAGTGGGAGTTCTTCATGACTTGGTCGATGACGAGCTGCGAGTCACCGCGAGCGTCGAGGCGTCGGACCCCTAGCTCGATGGCGATCCGCAACCCATTGACCAGAGCCTCATACTCGGCCACATTGTTGGACGCCGGGAAATGGAGACGTAGCACATAGCGTATGTGCTTCCCGAGGGGCGAGACGAAGAGCAGGCCCGCGCCTGCCCCTGTCTTCATCAGCGACCACAATCGCGGCGCTAACCACCTGAGTGGTTGTGGCGACGTAGACCAGGAGGGCTTCTCCAGCGGTTGGGGGCACCAAGATAGGTGCCTTCGTCAGGAGCGCCTTCAGGTTTCCGAGGGCCTCCTCAGCCTCGGGGGTCCATGTGAAGCACTCTGCCTTCCTTAAGAGGCGGTACAGGGGCAGACCTCTTTTCGCCGAGGCGTGAGATGAAGCGGCTCAGAGCCGCGAGACATCCCATGACCCTCTATACGCCCTTCAAGTCCTTGATGGGCCCCATGCCGGTGATAGCTGAGATCTTCTCCGGGTTGGCTTCGATGCCCCGCTCGGAGACGATGAACCCTAAGAGCACGCCTCGGGGCGTCCCGAAGGCACACTTTTCGGGATTGAGCTTGACGCCTTTCGCCTTGAGACATTGGAATGTCACTTCAAGGTCGGAAAGGAGGTTGGAGGCCTTTCTTGTCTTGACTACGATGTCATCGACGTAGGCCTCGACCGTGCGGCCGATGTGTTCGCCGAACACATGGTTCATGCACCGCCGGTACGTCGCACCCGCATTCCTCAAACCAAACGGCATGGTGATATAGCAGTACATGCCGAAGGGTGTGATGAAAGAAGTCGCGAGCTGGTCGGACTCTTTCATCCTGATTTGGTGATACCCTGAGTAGGCATCGAGGAAAGACAGGGTTTGGCACCCAGCAGTGGAGTCCACGATTTGATCGATGCGAGGCAGAGGGTAGGGAACCTTCGGACACGCTTTGTTCAGACCAGTGTAGTCTACGCACATCCGCCATTTCCCACCTTTCTTTCTCACAAGCACAGGGTTGGCAAGCCATTCAGGATGGAATACCTCTTTGATGAACCCTGCCGCCATCAGCTTGTGGATCTCCTCGCCTATGGCTCTGCGCTTCTCCTCGTCGAATCGGCGCAGAGGCTGCTTGACGGGTCGGGTTCCAGCTCGAATGTCCAGTGAGTGCTCGGCGACCTCCCTCGGTATGCCAGGCATGTCCGAGGGACTCCACGTGAAAACATTGGCGTTTGCGCGGAGGAAGTCAACGAGCATTGTTTCCTATTTGGGATCGAGCTTGGAGCCGATCCGGACTTGCTTGGAGTTGTCGTTGACGGGGTCGAGAGGGACGGACTTGACCGTCTCTGCTGGCTCGAAGTTGCCGGCGTGACGCTTCACGTCAGGCACCTCCTTGGGGAGGCTCTCTAGGTCGGCGATGAGGGCCTCAGACTCAGCGAGGGCCTCGGCGTACTCCACGCACTCCACGTCGCATTCGAACGCGTGTTTGTACGTGGGGCCGACGGTGATGACCCCGTTGGGGCCCGGCATCTTGAGCTTCAGGTAGGTGTAGTTGGGGACGGCCATGAACTTCGCGTAGCACGGTCTTCCCAGTACCGCATGGTAGGTTCCTCGGAACCCGACCACTTCGAACGTCAGGGTCTCCCTTCGGAAGTTGGAGGGTGTTCTGAAGCAGACAGGGAGGTCGAGCTGTCCGAGGGGCTAAACGCGCTTCCCGGGAATGATCCCGTGGAAGGGCGCAGCGCCCGCCCGGATGGAGGACAGATCGATGCGCAGGAGTCCGAGGGTCTCGGCATAGATGATGTTGAGGCTGCTGCCTCCGTCCATGAGGACCTTGGTAAGTCTGACGTCGCCGATGACGGGGTCGACGACGAGCGGGTATTTCCCCGGGCTCGGCACGTGGTCGGGGTGGTCGGCTCGGTCGAAGGTGATGGGCTTGTCGGACCAGTCTAGGTAGACCGGCGCCACCACCTTCACCGAACAGACCTCCCGGCGCTCTCATTTGCGGTGCCGAGCCGAGGCATTCGCCGCTTGCCCACCGTAGATCATGAAGCAGTCGCGGACCTCGGGGAACTCTCCTGCTTGGCGATCTTCCTTCCTATCGTCGTCGTCGTGGGCCCTGCCACCCTCCGCGGGCGGCCCGGCCCTATGGAAGTGGCGCCGAAGCATGATGCACTCCTCGAGGGTGTGCCTAACAGGCCCCTGGTGATAGGGGCACGGCTCCTTGAGCATCTTGTCGAAGAGGTTGGCACCTCCCTGAGGTTTCCGAGGGTTCTTGTACTCGGCGGCGGCGACAAGGTCCACGTCGGCTGTGTCGCGCTTCGCTTGCGACTTCCTCTTGCCCTTCTTCTTGGCGCCGTGCTGAGTTGACGCCTCGGGGGCATCTTCCGATGGGCGGCCCTGGGGCTGCTTGTCCTTCCGGAAGATGGCCTCGACCGCCTCCTGGCCAGAGGCGAACTTGGTGGCGATGTCCATCAGCTCGCTCGCCCTGGTGGGGGTCTTGCGACCCAGCTTGCTCACCAGGTCGCGGCAGGTGGTGCCAGCGAGGAACGCGCCGATGACATCCGAGTCGGTGATGTTGGGCAGCTCGGTGCGCTGCTTCGAGAATTGCCGGATGTAGTCCCGGAGAGACTCTCCCGGCTGCTGTTGGCAGCTTCGGAGGTCCCAGGAGTTCCCAGGGCGCACGTATGTGCCCTGGAAATTGCCGGCGAAAGCTTGGACTAGGTCGTCCCAGTTGGAGATCTGCCCCGGAGGCAGGTGCTCCAACCAGGCGCGAGAGGTGTCGGAGAGGAACAGGGGGAGGTTGCGGATGATGAGGTTGTCATCGTCCGTTCCACCCAATTGGCAGGCCAACCGGTAGTCCGCGAGCCACAGCTCTGGTCTCGTCTCCCCCGAGTACTTCGTGATAGTAGCCGGGGGTCAGAACCGGGTCGGGAAAGGCGCACGTCGTATGGCCCTACTGAAGGCCTACGGACCAGGTGGTTTGGGCGAAGGACTCCGATCCTCCCTGCTGTCGTAGCGTCCCCCACGCCTGGGGTGATAGCCTCGGCGCACCCTCTCGTCGAGGCGGACCTGACGGTCGCGGCGAGGGTGCTCGTTGCCGAGGCGATCCGGGGCCGCAGGCGCTGTGTGGCGCGTGCGCCCGGTGTTGACCGAGGCCTCCCGCATGAAGCGGGAAGTCGCGACATGATGTTCCGAGGGGTAGCCCTGCCCTCGAGAGGCGGAGCTCTCGGCCCGTCAGACCGCGGCGCCTTCCAGGAGATTCTTGAGCTCTCCTTGGATGCGCCGCCCCTCGGTAGTTGATGGCTCCGGCATTGCGCGGAGGAGCATTGCTGCTGCAGCCAGGTTCTGGCCTATCCCACTAGATGTGTGAAAGGGAATTAGGCTTACACCTAGTTCCTAAATAATTTTGGTGGTTGAATTGTCCAACACAAATATTGGACTAACTAGTTTACTCTAGTGCATAAGTTATACAGGTGCAAAAGGTTCACATTCAGTCAATAAAAAGACCAAGTGTTGGGTTCAACAAAGGAGCAAGGGGGCAACCGAGGGCACCTCTGGCTGGAGGCACCGGACTGTCCGGTGTGCACCGGACAGTGTCCGGTGCGCCCAGAGGACTCCAACTCAAACTCTTCGCCCTCGGGATTTCTCGGAAGCCGGCGCGCTATAATTCACCGGACTGTCCGGTGTGCACCGGACATGTCCGGTGCTCCAAGGAAGCGCGGTCTCCGGAACTCGCCTGCCTCGGGTTCGCGCGGCAGCCGCTCCGCTAAAATTCACCGGACTGTCCGGTGTGCACCGGACTGTCCGGTGTGCCAGCGGGGCAACGGCTCTCTGCGGCGCCAACGGCTCCCTGCGGAGCATTTAATGCGCGCGCAGCGCGCGCAGACGTCAGGGACGCCCATACCGGTGCACCGGACATCAAACAGTACATGTCCGGTGTGCACCGGACACCCAGGAGGGCCCAGAAGTCAGAAGCTCCAACGGTCAGAATCCAACGGCAATGGTGACGTGGCAGGGGCACCGGACTGTCCGGTGTGCACCGGACTGTCCGGTGCGCCATCGAACAGACAGCTTCCAGCAACGGTCACTTTTGGTGGTTGGGGCTATAAATACCCCAACCACCCCACATTCATTGCCATCCAAGTTTTCCACTTCTCAACTACTACAAGAGCTCTAGCATTCAATTCTAGACACACCAAATAGATCAAGTCCTCTCCAAATTCCACACAACACCATAGTGACTAGAGAGAGTGATTTGCTTGTGTTCTTTCGAGCTCTTGCGCTTGGATCGCATTCTTTTCTTCCTCATTTGTTCTTGTGATCAATCTCAATTGTAACCAAGGCAAGAGGCACCAATTGTGTGGTGGCCCTTGTGGGGAAGTTTTGTTCCCGTTTGATTGAGAAGAAGAGAAAGCTCACTCGATCCGTGGGATCGTTTGAGAGAGGGAAGGGTTGAAAGAGACCCGGCCTTTGTGGCCTCCTCAACGGGGAGTAGGTTTGCGAGAACCGAACCTCGGTAAAACAAATCCTCGTGTCACACTCTTATTTGCTTGCGATTTGTTTTGCGCCCTCTCTCGCGGACTCGTTTCTTTATTACTAACGCTAACCCGGCTTGTAGTTGTGTTTATATTTGTAAATTTCAGTTTCGCCCTATTCACCCCCCTCTAGGTGACTATCAATTGGTATCAAAGCCCGGTGCTTCATTAGAGCCTAACCGCTCGAAGTGATGTCGGGAGATCACACCAAGAGGGAGATGGAGACCGGCGATAACAAGCCCACTACAAGCCAAGGGAGCACTTCATCGGAAGAGTCCCGCACCAAGAGAAGGGAGAAGAAGAAGAACTCCTCCAAGCGGAAGGAGAAAAGATCTTCCTCTTCTCACCACAAGGAGAAGAAGGAAAAATCTTCTTCTCACAAGCCGCATCGGAGTGGGGACAAGCACAAGAGGATGAGGAAGGTGGTCTACTACGAGACCGACACTTCATCGACATCTACCTCCGGCTCCGACGCGGCATCCGTGACTTCTAAACGCCAAGAGCGTAAGAAGTATAGTAAGATTCCCCTACGCTACCCTCGCATTCCTAAACATACACCTTTACTTTCCGTCCCGTTAGGCAAACCACCAACTTTTAATGGTGAAGATTATGCTATGTGGAGTAATTTAATGCGATTTCATCTAACCTCTCTCCACAAACGTATATGGGATGTTGTTGAGTATGGTGTACAGGTACCATCCGTAGGGGATGAGGACTACGACACGGACGAAGTGGCCCAAATCGAGCACTTCAACTCCCAAGCCGCAACCATTCTCCTTGCCTCACTAAGCAAGGAGGAATACAACAAAGTGCAAGAGTTGAAGAACGCAAAGGAGATTTGGGACCTACTCAAGACGGCGCACGAAGGTGATGAACTCACCAAGATTACCAAGCGGGAAACGATCGAGGGGGAGCTCGGTCGCTTCCGTCTTCGCCAAGGGGAGGAGCCACAAGACATGTACAACCGGCTCAAAACCTTGGTGAACCAAGTGCGCAACCTCGGGAGCGCAAAATGGGATGACCACGAGGTGGTTAAGGTTATTTTAAGAGCACTTATTTTCCTTAACCCTACTCAAGTACAATTAATTCGTGGTAATCCTAGATATCCACTAATGACCCCCGAGGAAGTTATCGGGAATTTTGTAAGCTTTGAATGCATGATTAAGGGCTCGAAGAAGATCAACGAGCTTGACGAGCCTTCCACATCCGAGGCGCAACCGATGGCCTTCAAGGCAACGGAGGAGAAGAAGGAGGAGTCTACACCGAGTAGACAACCAATTGACGCCTCCAAGCTCGACAACGAGGAGATGGCCCTAATCATCAAGAGCTTTCGGCAAATCCTCAAGCAACGGAAGGGGAAGGATTACAAATCCCGTTCCAAGAAGGTTTGCTACAAGTGTGGTAAGCCCGGTCATTTTATTGCAAAATGTCCTATGTCTAGTGACAGTGACAGGGGCGACGACAAGAAAGGAAAGAGGAAAGAAAAGAAGAAGTACTACAAGAAGAAGGGCGGCGATGCCCATGTTTGTTGGGAGTGGGACTCCGACGAAAGCTCAAGCGACTCCTCCGACGACGAGGACGCCGCCAACATCGCCGTCACCAAGGGCCTCCTCTTCCCCAACGTCGGCCACAAGTGTCTCATGGCCAAGGACGGCAAAAAGAAGGTAAAATCAAGGTCCTCCACTAAATATGAAACATCTAGTGATGAGGATGATGATAAAAATGAGGAGGATAATTTGCGTATTATTTTTGCCAACCTTAACATGGAACAAAAGGAAAAATTAAAAGAGCTAATTAGTGCCATCCATGAAAAGGATGATCTCTTGGACTCCCAAGAGGACTTCCTAATCAAGGAAAACAAGAAACATGTTAAGGTTAAAAATGCTTATGCTCTAGAAATAGAAAAATGTAACAATTTATCTAGTGAGCTAAGCACTTGCCATGACACTATAAACAACCTTAGAAATGAAAATGCTAATTTGTTAGCTAAGGTTGATTCTCATGTTTGCAATGTTTCAATTCCAAATCCTAGAAATGATAATGATGATTTGCTTGCTAGGATTGAAGAATTGAACATCTCTCTTGCTAGCCTTAGAAATGAGAATGAGAAATTAATTGCTAAGGCTAAGGATTTTGATGTTTGCAATGCTACTATTTCCGACCTTAGAACTCAAAATGATTTGTTGCATGCTAAGGTCATTGAATTAAAATCTTGCAAACCTTCTACATCTACTGAGCATATTTCCATTTGTACTAGATGTAGAGATATTAATGTTGATGCTATTCATGATCACCTAGCCTTAATTAAAAAACAAAATGATCACATAGCTCAACTAAATGCTAAGATTAGAGAGCATGACTTAGAAAATGAAAAATTTAAACTTGCCAGAAGCATGCTCTATAGTGGGAGACGCCCTGGCATCAAGGATGGCATTGGCTTCCAAAGGGGAGACAATGTCAAAATTAATGCCCCTCCAAAGAACTTATCTAACTTTGTTAAGGGCAAGGCTCCCATGCCTCAGGATAACGAGGGTTACATTTTGTACCCTGCCGGCTATCCTGAGAGCAAGATTAGGAAAATTCATTCTAGGAAGTCTCACTCTGGCCCTAATCATGCTTTCATGTATAAGGGTGAGACATCTAGTTCTAGGCAACCAACCCGTGCCAAGTTGCCTAGAAAGAAAATTCCTAATGCATCAAATGATCACAGCATTTCATTTAAAACTTTTGATGCATCTTATGTTTTGACTAGCAAATCCGGCAAGGTTGTTGCCAAGATTGTTGGGGGCAAACACAAGGGCTCCAAGACTTGTGTTTGGGTACCCAAAGTTCTCGTTTCTAATGCCAAAGGACCCAAAACCGTTTGGGTACCTAAAACAAAGAACTAAACTTGTTTTGTAGGTTTATGCATCCGGGGGCTCAAGTTGGATACTCGACAGCGGGTGCACAAACCATATGACAGGGGAGAAAAAGATGTTCTCCTCATATGAGAAAAACCAAGATCCCCAACGAGCTATCACATTCGGGGATGGAAATCAAGGTTTGGTCAAAGGTTTGGGTAAAATTGCTATTTCTCCTGACCATACTATTTCCAATGTTTTTCTTGTAGACTCTTTAGATTACAATTTGCTTTCCGTATCCCAATTATGTAGAATGGGCTACAACTGTCTTTTTACTAATACAGGTGTTACTGTCTTTAGAAGAAGTGATGATTCGGTAGCATTTAAGGGAGTGTTAGAGGGTCAGCTATACTTGGTAGATTTTGATAGAGCTGAACTCGACACTTGCTTAGTTGCTAAGACTAACTTGGGTTGGCTTTGGCACCGCCGACTAGCCCATGTTGGAATGAAGAATCTTCACAAGCTTCTAAAGGGAGAACACATTTTAGGACTAACAAATGTTCATTTTGAGAAAGACAGGATTTGTAGCGCATGCCAAGCCGGGAAGCAAGTTGGTGTCCATCATCCACACAAAAACCTCATGACTACCGACAGGCCACTGGAGCTCCTTCACATGGATTTGTTCGGCCCGATCGCTTACATAAGCATCGGCGGTAGTAAGTATTGTCTTGTAATTGTGGATGATTATTCTCGCTTCACTTGGGTGTTCTTTTTGCAGGACAAATCTCATACCCAAGAAACTTTAAAGGGATTCTTGAGACGGGCTCAAAATGAGTTCGGCTTAAGGATCAAGAAAATTAGAAGCGACAACGGGACGGAGTTCAAGAACTCTCAAATTGAAGGCTTTCTTGAGGAGGAGGGCATCAAGCATGAGTTCTCTTCTCCCTACACTCCACAACAAAATGGTGTAGTGGAGAGGAAGAATCGAACTCTATTGGACATGGCAAGAACCATGCTTGATGAGTACAAGACACCGGATCGGTTTTGGGCCGAGGCGGTCAACACCGCCTGCTACGCCATCAACCGGTTATATCTTCACCGAATCCTCAAGAAGACATCTTATGAACTCCTAACCGGTAAAAAGCCAAATATTTCATATTTTAGAGTTTTTGGTAGCAAATGTTTTATTCTTGTCAAAAGAGGTAGAAAATCTAAATTTGCTCCTAAAACTGTAGAAGGCTTTTTACTAGGATATGACTCAAACACAAAGGCATATAGAGTCTTTAACAAGTCCTCAGGACTTGTTGAAGTTTCTTGTGACGTTGTGTTTGATGAGACTAACGGCTCTCAAGTAGAGCAAGTTGATCTTGATGATATAGGTGAAGAACAGGCTCCATGCATAGCGCTAAGGAACATGTCCATTGGGGATGTGTGTCCTAAGGAATCCGAAGAGCCTCCAAGTGCACAAGATCAACCATCCTCCTCCATGCAAGCATCTCCACCAACACAAATTGAGGATGAGGCTCAAGAGGTTGAACAAGAAGATCAAGAAGATGAGCCACCTCAAAATAACGGCAACGATCAAGGGGGAGATTCAAATGATGAAGACAAGGAGGATGAACCGCCAAGGCCGCCACACCCAAGAGTTCACCAAGCAATACAACGAGATCACCCCGTCGACACCATCCTCGGCGACATTCATAAGGGGGTAACTACTCGATCTCGTGTTGCACATTTTTGTGAACATTACTCTTTTGTTTCCTCTATTGAGCCACACAGGGTAGAGGAAGCACTTCAAGATTTGGATTGGGTGATGGCGATGCAAGAGGAGCTCAACAACTTCACAAGAAATGAGGTATGGCACTTAGTTCCACGTCCTAATCAAAATGTTGTAGGAACCAAGTGGGTCTTCCGCAACAAGCAAGACGAGCATGGTGTGGTGACTAGGAACAAAGCTCGACTCGTGGCCAAGGGGTATTCACAAGTCGAAGAGTGCCTTCCTCAATGGACCAATCAAGGAGGAGGTCTATGTTGAGCAACCTCCCGGCTTTGAAGACAGTGAGTACCCTAACCATGTTTATAGGCTCTCTAAGGCGCTTTATGGGCTCAAGCAAGCCCCAAGAGCATGGTATGAATGCCTTAGAGATTTCCTTATTGCAAATGGCTTCAAAGTCGGCAAGGCCGATCCTACTCTATTCACTAAGACTCTTGACAATGATTTGTTTGTATGCCAAATTTATGTTGATGATATCATATTTGGGTCTACTAACAAATCTACATGTGAAGAATTTAGTAGGATCATGACACAAAAATTCGAGATGTCGATGATGGGGGAGTTGAAGTATTTTCTAGGATTCCAAGTCAAGCAACTCCAAGAAGGCACCTTCATTAGCCAAACAAAGTATACTCAAGATATCCTAAGCAAGTTTGGAATGAAGGATGCCAAGCCCATCAAGACACCCATGGGAACAAATGGGCATCTCGACCTCGACACGGGAGGTAAGTCCGTGGATCAAAAGGTATACCGGTCGATGATTGGTTCATTGCTTTACTTATGTGCATCTCGACCGGACATTATGCTTTCCGTTTGCATGTGTGCAAGATTCCAAGCCGACCCTAAGGAATCACACCTTACGGCCGTAAAACGAATCTTGAGATATTTGGCTTATACTCCTAAGTTTGGGCTTTGGTACCCTCGGGGATCCACTTTTGATTTGATTGGGTATTCGGATGCCGATTGGGCGGGGTGTAGGATTAATAGGAAGAGCACATCGGGGACTTGCCAGTTCTTGGGAAGATCTTTGGTGTCTTGGGCTTCAAAGAAGCAAAATTCGGTCGCTCTTTCCACCGCCGAAGCCGAGTATATTGCCGCAGGCCATTGTTGCGCGCAATTGCTTTGGATGAGGCAAACCCTGCGGGACTACGGTTACAAATTAACCAAAGTCCCTTTGCTATGTGACAATGAGAGTGCAATCAAAATGGCCGACAATCCCGTTGAGCATAGCCGCACTAAGCACATAGCCATTCGGTATCATTTTCTTCGGGATCACCAACAAAAGGGGGATATCGAGATTTCTTACATTAACACTAAAGATCAATTAGTCGATATCTTTACCAAGCCACTTGATGAGCAATCCTTTACCAGACTTAGGCATGAGCTCAATATTCTTGATTCTAGGAATTTCTTTTGCTAGTCTTGCACACATAGCACATGAATATACCTTTGATCATGTCTCTTTTACATATGCTATGACTAATGTGTTTTCAAGTGAATTTCAACCAAGTCATAGGTATATTGAAAGGGAATAGGAGTCTTCGGCGAAGACAAGGCTTCCACTCCACTCTACTACTCATTCTTCGCCGTCGCTCCGCATCATCTCTCCAACTTTGGTATAACCTTCACTCATTCATTTCATGACCAAAGGGGGAGAAAGTACTTCATTGGGCTCTAATGATTCCGTTTTTGGCGATTCATGCCAAAGGGGGAGAAAATATGAGCCCAAAGCAAAAGGACCGCACCACCACCTAATTTTTAAATTTGATGATTTTCAATTGGAAAATTTCAAAATTGGCATCTCTTTGTGTTCTAAAGGGGGAGCAAGTTGTATTTTCAAAATTGATGTCTTAAAACCCTCTTGAACACTAAGAGGAGACCTTATTTGAGGGGGAGTTTTGTTTAGTCAGAGGAAAAGCATTTGAACAAAGGAAGAAAATTTCAAAATCTTGAAAATGCTTTGCAAAATCTTATTCATTTACCTTTGACTATCTTGCAAAATGACTTTGAAAAGAATTTACAAAAGAGTTTGCAAAAACAAAACTTATGGTGCAAATGTGGTCCAATATGTCAAAAACAAAGAAAACAATCCATGCGCATCACATAAGTATATATTGGCTCAATTCCAAGCAACCTTTGCACTTACATTATGTAAACTAGTTCAATTATGCACTTCTATATTTGCTTTGGTTTGTGTTGGCATCAATCACCAAAAAGGGGGAGATTGAAAGGGAATTAGGCTTACACCTAGTTCCTAAATAATTTTGGTGGTTGAATTGTCCAACACAAATATTGGACTAACTAGTTTACTCTAGTGCATAAGTTATACAGGTGCAAAAGGTTCACATTCAGTCAATAAAAAGACCAAGTGTTGGGTTCAACAAAGGAGCAAGGGGGCAACCGAGGGCACCTCTGGCTGGAGGCACCGGACTGTCCGATGTGCACCGGACAGTGTCCGGTGCGCCCAGAGGACTCCAACTCAAACTCTTCGCTCTCGGGATTTCTCGGAAGCCGGCGCGCTATAATTCACCGGACTGTCCGGTGTGCACCGGACATGTCCGGTGCTCCAAGGAAGCGCGGTCTCCGGAACTCGCCTGCCTCGGGTTCGCGCGGCAGCCGCTCCGCTAAAATTCACCGGACTGTCCGGTGTGCACCGGACTGTCCGGTGTGCCAGCGGGGCAACGGCTCTCTGCGGCGCCAACGGCTCCCTGCGGAGCATTTAATGCGCGCGCAGCGCGCGCAGACGTCAGGGACGCCCATACCGGTGCACCGGACATCAAACAGTACATGTCCGGTGTGCACTGGACACCCAGGAGGGCCCAGAAGTCAGAAGCTCCAACGGTCAGAATCCAACGGCAATGGTGACGTGGCAGGGGCACCGGACTATCCGGTGTGCACCGGACTGTCCGGTGCGCCATCGAACAGACAGCTTCCAGCAACGGTCACTTTTGGTGGTTGGGGCTATAAATACCCCAACCACCCCACATTCATTGCCATCCAAGTTTTCCACTTCTCAACTACTACAAGAGCTCTAGCATTCAATTCTAGACACACCAAATAGATCAAGTCCTCTCCAAATTCCACACAACACCATAGTGACTAGAGAGAGTGATTTGCTTGTGTTCTTTCGAGCTCTTGCGCTTGGATCGCATTCTTTTCTTCCTCATTTGTTCTTGTGATCAATCTCAATTGTAACCAAGGCAAGAGGCACCAATTGTGTGGTGGCCCTTGTGGGGAAGTTTTGTTCCCGTTTGATTGAGAAGAAGAGAAAGCTCACTCGATCCGTGGGATCGTTTGAGAGAGGGAAGGGTTGAAAGAGACCCGGCCTTTGTGGCCTCCTCAACGGGGAGTAGGTTTGCGAGAACCGAACCTCGGTAAAACAAATCCTCGTGTCACACTCTTATTTGCTTGCGATTTGTTTTGCGCCCTCTCTCGCGGACTCGTTTCTTTATTACTAATGCTAACCCGGCTTGTAGTTGTGTTTATATTTGTAAATTTCAGTTTCGCCCTATTCACCCCCCCTCTAGGCGACTATCAATGTGGGTGGCGGCCTGACCCTGACATCGTCGGCGATGCGGTGCTGGAAGCCCTGGGGTAGATGACGTATTTCTCCGGCTGGAGGTTGGACCACCCATGCCTGCCCGACATCCCAGCGGATCGGCTCAAGCGTTCCTGCTCCCTCGTTGAGCCTGGCCGATACCTCGCAGATTTGCTCGAGCTGTGTGACCTGACCCCCCGCAGGAACTAGGACCACAGCTAGCTCCCGAGGGATGTCAACGCGAGGCACCAGCCTAGGGGGATCACCGTCCGCCGGCATGCCAAGATGGTTGCCTTCGGCGGGCCCTCCTAGATCGACGTGGAAACATTCACGACTTGGGCCGCAGTCTTCGTCGCCGAAGCCGCGGCTACCGTCGGAACAGTCGGAAAGGCAGTAGTCGCATGCGGTCATGAAGTCCCGCATGGCACAGGGGTTGCCAAGTCCAGAGAAATCCCAACCGAAGCTGGGTTCGTCGTCTTCCTCGGACCCAGAGGGCCCGTAGGTCGAGACGTCCGTCAGTCGGTCCCAAGGGGACCGCATGCGAAGCCCAAAAGGGTTTGGACATGCCTCTATGAGGGCTCCCACCAAAGCGGGGCCGCTCGGTGGGTCGAGGCCGGATCCAAAATGTACGAGATGGAAGTCGGTCGGTACCTTTTGGTCGACGGGCGGTGATGGTGTCACGTCGGGAGTAGACTGCGCCGTCGTCATAGATACGAGGGTGACGTCCAGCAAGTCCTTCGCGAGCGTGCTGGCGTCGTCCGTCCACTTGGAGTAGACGTGTCGCGGGGAAACGGCGCTCGCCTTCGTCTCAGGCGCGAGGTCGATGCCCGGCGCGCCCCTTGGCGGAGCGTTGGTGTCGTCGACTCGCCCGACAGCCGACGCGGCGCCGCCTCCTGCTTGGCCTTGGCGACCACGTCGTCTCCTTCGGCGGCGGGGAAGGCGACGAGATGAGCTCGAAGGTTGCTCTTCCGCCACGTGGGGAAGACGTCGTCGATTCCGCCGCCGGCATGCCGGTCGTTGGCCGCCGTTGTCGCCGTCGCACGGTGGAAGAAGGAGTATCATGTCGTAGCCGCCGTCGAGAGACATGAACTCGAGGCTCCCAAAATGGAGCACCGTTCTGGGTCGAAGAGGTCGCTGTAGACTGCCCATCTGGAGCTTGACGGGTAGCTATTCGTCAACACGCAGCAGGCCCCTACCTGGCGCGCCATCTATCGGTGTTTCGAGACCGGGGGTCCCTAATGCCGACGAGTGAATGTCGTCGCGTGCCCCAGCCCAGATGGGTCGAGCGCGAGAGCGAGCGCGAAGGGGGGAGAGCGAGAGAGAGAGAGAGAGACGTAGGGAATCCCGCGGTCTTCGTGTTCGTCCCGCGCCCAGGTCGGGTGCGCTTGCAGTAGGGGGTTACAAGCGTCCACGCGGGAGAGGGAGCGAGCGGCCTCACGCGAGCGCCTTCGTCTCGTCCTCGTCCCCGCGCGGCCAACCCTCTCTAAGAGGGCCCTGGTCCTTCCTTTTATAGGCGCAAGGAGAGGATCCAGGTGTACAAATGGGGGTGTAGCAGAGTGCTACGTGTCTAGCGGGGGAGAGCTAGCGCCCTAAGTACATGCCATTGTGGCAGCCGGAGAGATATTGGCACCCTGTTGGTGTGATGTCGTGGCCGTCGGAGGAGCGCTGGAGCCTGGTGGAGGGGCAGCTGTTGGAGCCGTCGAGTCCTTGCTGACGTCCGCCTGCTTCCGTAAGGGGGCCGCGGGCCGCCATCGTCATTGTGCGTGCGGGGACGCCATCATTGCCTATCTGGCAGAGCAAGCCAGATGGGACGCCGGTCTTGTCCCCCGAGATCCGAGTCAACTCGGGGTAGGGTGATGATGGCGCCTCCTGTTGACGTGGCTAGTCCGCGCCCTAGGCTGGGCGACGTGGAAGCTCCTCCGAAGCTGAAGTCGAGTCTGTCTCCTATGACCGAGGCCGAGTCCGAGCCCCCGGGGTCGGGCGAGGCGGAGTCGGTCGGCTGAGGCCTGGGCGGAGTCCGAGCCCTGGGGTCGGGCGGAGCGGAGTTCGCCGTCTTCCGGGACTTAGCCCGAGTCCGAGCCCTGGGGTCGGGCGGAGCAGAGTTCGCCGTCTTCTGGGACTTAGCCCGAGTCCGAGCCCTGGGGTCGGGCGGAGCGGAGTTCGCCGTCTTCCGGGACTTAGCTCGAGTCCGAGCCCTGGGGTCGGGCGGAGCGGAGTTCGCCGTCTTCCGGGACTTAGCCTGAGTCCGAGCCCTGGGGTCGGGCGGAGCTTCCTATGGTGTCTGCGGCCGGGTCTGACTGCCTGTCAACCTCACTCTGTCGGGTGGCGCTGCAGTCGGAGTGGCGCAGGTGGCGCTGTCTTCCTGTCAGGCCGGTCAGTGGGGTGGCGAAGCGACGGCGGTCACTTCAGCTCTGTCAGCCGCAGGGCGCGAGCCAGGATAAGGTGTCAGGCCACCTTTGCATTAAATGCCCCTGCGATTTGGTCGGTCGGTGTGGCGGTTTGGTCAGGGTTGCTTCTTGGCGAAGGTAGGGCCTCGGACGAGTTGTAAACACGTCAGCCGCTGAGAGGGGCCTCGGACGAGACGGAGATCCTCCAGGGTTGGCTGCCCTTGTCCGAGGCTAGGCTCGGGCGAGGCGTGATCGTGTCCTTCGAACGGACGGATCCTTAATCTAATCGCACCCATCAGGCCTTTGCAGCTTTATGCTGATGGGGGTTACCAGCTGAGATTTAGTAACCTCGGGGGTACCCCTAATTATGGTCCCCGACAGGTATAGATAAGATTAACATCACACCAAACATAAGAACAAACTGCATAATAATAATCTATGCGTCGCTACGAGATCGTGGGTTCGAGAACCGCTAAATTTGGAGCTACGGGTATGAAGTTATGCTTTACAAAGATTTAGGAGTGGTGCGCAAAAGAATTTCAAAATATGATTTCAATTCAGATTTTATAACCAAATAAAGTTACCAGGAGCTAAACAATATTATGATGGAACTAATGCAATTGGAATGGATTAAAAATGAGTTAACATGATTAAGATATGGATTTTCCTAACTTTTGTGCATTTTTGTATTAATTTTGTGCCTAAAAACAAACTCCAGGGGTTAAAACGCAAAGTCTTCATTTAATCTTATTTTCTTTACACTGCAGCATGGACGGCGGGTTTATTACCTTAAATCACGAGGGCTTTAATGTAAAGTTGGCTCGACTGTCATAACCCCGCGCGTATCACGCCGTTAGATCATAGATCAATGGCACAAACTTTTAAGTAATCGTGATCTCTCTAGATCCGTCCGATCAGATCCAACCGCTCAGAACAAACCGGTGAAGGGGAACGCAGCATTCAATCTGAGCCGCCCACTGTGGATCGAACGACCTGAGTCGACTGTGTTCAACCGGTCGCCAGCCCTGGCGGCACGCCCGACCACGGCGGTGGTGCCATGGCCGCCGCCATGAGATCTCCACCTGGGATTCCTAACCACGCCGCGGATGGTGCAATACGAAGACAACGGCTAGGCACATGAGGCAATGGGACCCATACCGCAGCTCGCATCTCACGTTTTCTCTCTCTCTCTCGGGTGCTACAATGGTGAGGGCTTCACAGTGCGGCTCATGTTCACGAGGCATCAGGCTAGGGATGGCGGCGCTGGGATATGGAGGAGAGATAAGGGGGCAGGGGGTTTATATGCACGCGTCCAAGGATTCCCCAACGACTTCACCCGAGATCGGCGGCGGAATTCCATGCCGTGCGCGCCAGAGTCCGATCTTAGGACGAGGTGCTGACATCTGGACCCCGCATGGCATTCACCGGATGGTTTCTACGCGAGCGCTTCCTACGACCGACTGATGAAGCGGTCCCACTGACAGAGACGCCAGCGCGCATGCGAGGTGTGGGTGGTGGCTATGTCAAGGTGTGGCCCACATGTCATCCGCAGGCACGCGACGGTGGGCTGGGGCTGGTGCAGCAAACGGAAATGGAGCTAGGCCGTGAGGGTCAATACGGCCCATAGCACAGGTGAGTCTTTCCCCTTTTTCATTTTATTTTCTGCTCCTTATTTCTTTTCTAATCTCTATTTTTAGTTTCCTAGATTCAAATTAAATCTAAACTTTCAGTTTTGAATAAATTCCAACCTCAAACACAATGCACCATCAAGTAAAGCTCAGCATGTAATGCAAAGTCATCCATATGTATGTTAGTTATTTTATTCATTTGGGTACAACTACTCAATGTATCATCCATGAAAGAATAGTTTTACCCAAATTAATAAAATAAATATTTCTATCATCATGTTCTGAGTGTGAAATATTATATTCAAAAAGTCAATGCTCTATTTGAGATATCAAAATTTAATGCTACTTTTATTTATTGTTATGTACCTCATAATTCAAATTCTTGTTTCAAGATCTATTCTTAGATTTGAACCACCATATTAAAATTTAATATTATCATTTATTTATTTTAAGAAAATGATCCCAAACCATTAAAATGCCTTATTAAAAGACATTTTATCTAAATACTTTGAAGAACTATCCCTAATAATCAAGGCATGATTTTAGGGTGTTACAAATCCTACCCCCCTTAAAAATAATCTCGTCCTCGAGATTTGTAAGAAAAGGGACATGAAAAGCTTTATTTGTAGTTTAGCCTTTAACTTCTAATTAGTTTGAGAATAAGAAGTTTCATGTTATTCAGAAAGTGGTTATGGAAGCATGGGTATGTATGCGTATAGTCATCTTATTGTGTAGGATAAAAGATAGGTTAGGGCAAGAAAAGCCTAGGAGAAGCAAGTTTATGATGTGAAAGAATTCCGTGTTGAGTGGTAATGCATCTGAAGATCGTGTTTGACTCCTCTCTTTCCTTGACGAGGTTGATATTTTCTTCTCCGGTCTTGAGCTCATTGATTCGCGGTGAGTGCATATCATCGGGGGTGGGGGAATGTGGTTAAGATAGATTTGGATGAGATAGGCTACATGATGTAGGTCTAAAGTTCATTTGATGTTAGGTGGGAATAGACAGATTATGCAATCCATCATGACACTATTGGTTGGGTTAGCTCTTATGTTCACGGTAGAGTTGGTCTAATGCACTAATTTTAGGTTTAAGTGCATGAGGAGAGAACAAGATTTACAGGAGTAGGATCCAGTTTATTTTACTAGTGTTAACTTGTTAAGGTACTATCCTTAGGTTAGCTCAACTTAAGGTCAGACTTCATTAGGTTAGATTAACCTATTAGGTTGGATCAGATCTAGAATAAATCGATATGACTATTTTAGACTAGATAAGATCTAAATAAATTTTGGATTAGCACATGGTTGTTATTCAAGAGTGAGATAAATATGTTAATTAGGGCAAGATGAATCCATAAGGATAAGGTAGAATCCTTTGAGGTTAGTTAGATCTATTAAGATGAGATAAAATCTTTTCAAGATAAGATGGATCTAGATATATTAGGATAAGTTAGGATCTTTTGAGATAAGATAGATCTATGAGTGTAGGATAGAATCTTTTAAGATAGGATGAATCTATCAAGCTAGATACATTTTTTATGAGGGATAATCTAATTTGTCTAGTTACTTTTATAAGCATTTTTTTCTATATGTATATGAAGATGTAATTGTGGACATTACTCCACAACTAATCACACTCAATCAAAGATCCAAATCAGACAAGTATCATAAGAACAAACATTCAAGTTCATAGAGAAAAAAAATATTTTTGTTTTTGTTTCTACGATTAGGTCTCCTACTCCTAAAGGTCACTTTTAGGCATAGGATTTCAAAGTGTGAAATCCACAATTGTCTTTAGAAAGAAAAGGTAAGAATAGTCAGAGTAATGCGGAAATAGATGAGAAAAGATTAAGAAAAGTTTAGAAAAGAATCAGAGTAGCAAAGGTAAGTAAGTATTGGTTGTCCAGTTCTATCTAGGTTTCATCCTATAGTCAACATTCCTCTGATACCACTTCTGTCACACCCGGGTTTTAGGGGCACCAAGACCCGGGCGTGAACATAATCACCAGGTGTGCTGGGACCAAGTCTCACACATATGATGAATCATGGCACAGGATCGAATATCACATCTTTACTATATAACAGGAGTTCTATACAAAATAAATAAATAATTACATTATAAGGAGACAACGGTCCAGCAACCCAAAGTTGACTGGGAGACGACGGCCTAGATCTCTCGCAATCTCGTCACAGCCTCCTCCAAGCGCCTCATCCTGCGGTACCTGTTCTTGACCTGTGGGGGGTGTGAGACAGCAAGAGTGAGCTCACATACGTTCATCGCTCAACAAGTTGTGGGGAATAATGTGCATGAACTCGCCAAAGGCGGGAGCTCAAGTGAAGGGTAAGGCTTACCAAAGAGGATGGTTAGAGCTGAGCATTGCTTTTAAAGTTGGTCAAAATTTTATTAGCAATTACTAAGTATAAGTAAATACCAACCCAATTAATTAGTAGAACAAAAGTAACAACATCACCTGCGATGCAATGCATATGACAAATTGAATTTAGTTCCATAATTTAATCATGTGAGGGTCCGAGCTGCTCATGACCGTGAGCACGGCTAGTATACCAGTTTTACACTCTGCAGAGGTTGCGCATCTTTACCCACAAGTCGTGTTACCCATCTGCCAAGAGACGGCCAATCCCATACACCTCTACCGAGGAGGTGAGGCAGGGTAACACTACGAGGCCTTTACAAAGTTCCACTAGCTTCAGAAAACCCGCTACAGTTATAGGAAGTTCCAATGCAGGAATCCCTTGCAGGACCGCCATCGCAGCAAAATCCTCCCGAGGGCCTCCCTACACTGACCACTCCCCTACTGCCCTTGCCCCTTTCGGGTAAGGTAGTCTTCCACTAGCTTTCCTAATTAATCAGCCAAGGGCGTCCCATTAAACCCTTGTGGTAGCACTGTTTTCCCGGGTGGTTCTCCATGTTCCAATTAACATAATAATCTTAACATGAACAGTAAATAACAACTGACAATAAAAGTATAATCATGAATAGTAATGTGTATCTCTATACCCAAAACCACATAAAGTGATAGCAAGTACTACCCAAAGATCCAGTGGTGAACAAGGTATAAAGATAGTCAAACTAGGGTAACCTATTGGGTCCCATCAAAATTAACCTATGTAGATCATTATGATTAATTAGAACATGAGTGGGTAAAAAGAAGTGATCAAGGGCACAACTTGCCTGGGACTTGAGATTCCAGGTACCAGGATGATCTTCAGATGACTCGTGAACTCACGCTAATCGTAGCAATACAAACAAATATGGTATAGATAAGATTAACATCACACCAAACATAAGAACAAACTGCATAATAATAATCTATGCGTCGCTACGAGATCGTGGGTTCGAGAACCGCTAAATTCGGAGCTACGGGTATGAAGTTATGCTTTTACAAAGATTTAGGAGTGGTGCGCAAAAGAATTTCAAAATATGATTTCAATTCAGATTTTATAACCAAATAAAGTTACCAGGAGCTAAACAATATTATGATGGAACTAATGCAATTGGAATGGATTAAAAAGGAGTTAACATGAGTAAGATATGGATTTTCCTAACTTTTGTGCATTTTTGTATTAATTTTGTGCCTAAAAACAAACTCCAGGGGTTAAAACGCAAGGTCTTCATTTAATCTTATTTTCTTTACACTGCAGCATGGACGGCGGGTTTATTACCTTAAATCACGAGGGCTTTAATGTAAAGTTGGCTCGACTGTCATAACCCCGCGCGTATCACGCCGTTAGATCATAGATCAACGGCACAAACTTTTAAGTAATCGTGATCTCTCTAGATCCGTCCGATCAGATCCAACCGCTCAAAACAAACCGGCGAAGGGGAACACAGCATTCAATCTGAGCCGCCCATTGTGGATCGAACGACCTGAGTCGACTGTGTTCAACCGGTCGCTAGCCCTGGCGGCACGCCCGACCACGGCGGTGGTGCCATGGCCGCCGCCATGAGATCTCCACCTGGGATTCCTAACCACGCCGCGGATGGTGCAATACGAAGACAACGGCTAGGCACACGAGGTAATGGGACCCATACCGCAGCTCGCATCTCACATTTTCTCTCTCTCTCTCTCGGGTGCTACAATGGTAAGGGCTTCACAGTGCGGCTCACGTTCACGAGGCATCAGGCTAGGGATGGCGGCGTTGGGATATGGAGGAGAGATAAGGGGGCAGGGGGTTTATATGCACGCGTCCAAGGATTCCCCAACGACTTCACCCGAGATCGGCGGCGGAATTCCATGCCGTGCGCGCCAGAGTCCGATCTTAGGAGGAGGTGCTGACATCTGGACCCCGCATGGCATTCACCGAATGGTTTCTACGCGAGCGCTTCCTACGACCGACTGATGAAGCGGTCCCACTGACAGAGACGCCAGCGCGCATGCGAGGTGTGGGTGGTGGCTATGTCAAGGTGTGGCCCACATGTCATCCGCAGGCACGCGACGGTGGGCTGGGGCTGGCGCAGCAAACGGAAATGGAGCTAGGTCGTGAGGGTCAATACGGCCCATAGCACAGGTGAGTCTTTCCCCTTTTTCATTTTATTTTCTGCTCCTTATTTCTTTTCTAATCTCTATTTTTAGTTTCCTAGATTCAAATTAAATCTAAACTTTCAGTTTTGAATAAATTCCAACCTCAAACACAATGCACCATCAAGTAAAGCTCAGCATGTAATGCAAAGTCATCCATATGTATGTTAGTTATTTTATTCATTTGGGTACAACTACTCAATGTATCATCCATGAAAGAATAGTTTTACCCAAATTAATAAAATAAATATTTCTATCATCACGTTCTGAGTGTGAAATATTATATTCAAAAAGTCAATGCTCTATTTGAGATATCAAAATTTAATGCTACTTTTATTTATTGTTATGTACCTCATAATTCAAATTCTTGTTTCAAGATCTATTCTTAGATTTGAACCACCATATTAAAATTTAATATTATCATTTATTTATTTTAAGAAAATGATCCCAAACCATTAAAATGCCTTATTAAAAGACATTTTATCTAAATACTTTGAAGAACTATCCCTAATAATCAAGGCATGATTTTAGGGTGTTACAGACATGTTCCTAAGCGTGATGCACGGAGCCTCTTCTTCACCTATCTCATCAAGATCAACTTGCTCTACTTGAGAGCCATTAGTCTCATCAAACACAACGTCACAAGAAACCTCAACAAGTCCTGAGGACTTGTTAAAGACTCTATATGCCCTTGTGTTTGAGTCATATCCTAGTAAAAAGCCTTCTATAGTCTTAGGAGCAAATTTAGATTTCCTACCTCTTTTAACAAGAATAAAGCATTTGCTACCAAAGACTCTAAAGTATGAGATATTGGGCTTTTTACCGGTTAGGAGTTCGTATGATGTCTTCTTGAGGATTCGGTGTAGATATAACCGGTTGATGGCGTAGCAAGCGGTGTTAACCGCCTCGGCCCAAAACCGATCCGGTGTCTTGTACTCATCAAGCATGGTTCTTGCCATGTCCAATAGAGTTCGATTCTTCCTCTCCACTACACCATTTTGTTGTGGGGTGTAGGGAGAAGAGAACTCATGCTTGATGCCCTCCTCCTCAAGGAAACCTTCGATTTGAGAGTTCTTGAACTCTGTCCCGTTGTCGCTTCTTATTTTCTTGATCCTTAAGTCGAACTCATTTTGAGCCCGTCTCAAGAATCCCTTTAAGGTCTCTTGGGTTTGAGATTTTTCCTGCAAAAAGAACACCCAAGTGAAGCGAGAATAATCATCCACTATTACAAGACAATACTTACTCCCGCCGATGCTTATGTAAGCAATCGGGCCGAATAGATCCATGTGGAGTAGCTCAAGCGGCCTGTCGGTCGTCATGATGTTCTTGTGTGGATGTTGAGTACCAACTTGCTTCCCGGCTTGACAGGCGCTACAAATCCTGTCTTTATCAAAATGAACATTGGTTAGTCCTAAAATGTGCTCTCCCTTTAGAAGCTTATGAAGATTATTCATCCCAACATGGGCTAGTCGGCGGTGCTAGAGCCAACCCATATTAGTCTTAGCAATCAAGCAAGTGTCGAGTTCAGCTCTATCAAAATCTACCAAGTATAGCTGACCCTCTAACATTCCCTTAAAAGCTATTGAATCATCACTTCTTCTAAAGACAGTGACACCTATATCAGTAAACAGACAGTTGTTGCCCATTTGACATAATTGGGATACAGAAAGCAAATTGTAATCTAAAGAATCAACAAGAAAAACATTGGAAATAGAATGGTCAGGAGATATAGCAATTTTACCCAAACCTTTGACCAAACCTTGGTTTCCATCCCCGAATGTGATAGCTCGTTGGGGATCTTAGTTTTCTCGTATGAGGAGAACATCTTCTTCTCCCCTGTCATGTGGTTTGTGCACCCGCTATCAATGATCCAACTTGTGCCCCCGGATGCATAAACCTACAAAACAAATTTAGTTCTTGACTTTAGGTACCCAAACGGTTTTGGGTCCTTTGGCATTAGAAACAAGAACTTTGGGTACCCAAACACAAGTCTTAGAGCCCTTGTGTTTGCCCCCAACAAACTTGGCAACTATCTTGCCGGATTTGTTAGTAAGCACATATGATGCATCAAAGGTTTTAAATGAAATTGCATGATCATTTGATGCATTAGGAGTTTTCTTTTTAGGCAACTTGGCATGGCTTGGTTGCCTAGATCTAGATGTCTCACCCTTATACATAAAAGCATGATTAGGGCCAGAGTGAGACTTCCTAGAATGAATCCTTCTAATTTTGTCCTCGGGATAACCGGCAGGGTACAAAATGTAACCCTCGTTATCCTGAGGCATGGGAGCCTTGCCCTTAACAAAGTTAGACAATTTCTTAGGAGGGGCATTAAGTTTGACATTGTCTCCCCTTTGGAAGCCAATGCCATCCTTGATGCCAGGGCGTCTCCCATTATAGAGCATACTTCTACCAAATTTAAACTTTTCATTTTCTAAGTTATGCTCGGCAATTTTTGCATCTAATATTGCTATATGATCATTTTGTTGTTTAACTAAAGCCATGTGATCATGTATAGCATTAATATCAACATCTCTACATCTAGTACAAATAGAAACATGCTCAATAGATGTAGAAGGTTTGCAAGTTTTTAATTCTACAACCTTAGCATGCAATACATCATTTTCACTTCTAAGGTTGGAAATAGTAGCATTGCAAACATCAACATCTTTAGCCTTAGCAATTAATTTTTCATTTTCATCTCTAAGGCTAGCAAGAGAAGTGTTCAATTCATCAATCTTAGCAAATAAATCAACATTATCATTTCTAAGATTGGGAATTGAAATATTACAAACATGAGAATCAACCTTAGCATTTAAACTAGCATTTTCATTTCTAAGGTTGGCAATTAAGTCATGGCATGTGCTTAGCTCACTAGATAATTTTTGACATTTTTCAACCTCTAGAGCGTAAGCATTTTTAACCTTAACATGTTTTTTTATTTTCCTTGATTAGGAAGTCCTTTTGGGAGTCCAAGAGATCATCCTTTTCATGGATGGCACTAATTAGCTCATTTAGTTTTTCCTTTTGTTCCATGTTAAGGTTGGCAAAAAGGATACGCAAATTATCTTCCTCATCACTAGCATTATCATCACTAGAAGATTCATATTTAGTGGAGGATTTTGATTTAACCTTCTTTCTTTTGCCGTCCTTTGCCATGAGGCACTTGTGGCCGACGTTGGGGAAGAGGAGGCCCTTGGTGACGTCGATGTTGGCGGCGTCCTCGTCGTCGGAGGAGTCGGTGGAGCTCTCGTCGGAGTCCCACTCTCGGCAAACATGGGCATCACCGCCTTTCTTCTTGTAGTACCTCTTCTTTCCTCTCCTCTTGCCCTTCTTGTCGTTGCCCCTGTCACTGTCACTAGATATTGGGCATTTTGCAATAAAATGACCGGGCTTACCACATTTGTAGCACACTTTCTTGGAGCGGGGTTTGTAGTCCTTCCCCCTCCTTTGTTTGAGGATTTGACGGAAGCTCTTGATGATGAGCGCCATCTCCTCGTTGTCGAGCTTTGAAGCGTCAATGGGTTGTCTACTCGATGTAGACTCCTCCTTCTTCTCTTCCGTCGCCTTGAATGCGACCGATTGTGCTTCGGGTGTGGAGGAGGTGCCTTGCTCGATGATTTTCTTTGAGCCTTTAATCATTAGCTCAAAGCTCACAAATTTTCCTATAACTTCCTCAGGAGACATTAGCTTATATCTAGGATCACCTCGAATTAATTGAACTTGTGTAGGGTTAAGAAATACGAGGGATCTAAGAATAACCTTGACCATCTCATGGTCATCCCATTTTTCGCTCCCGAGGTTGCGCACTTGGTTCACCAAGGTCTTCAAGCGGTTGTACATGGCTTGTGGATCTTCCCCTTGGTGAAGCATGAAGCGACCGAGCTCCCCCTCGATCGTTTCCCGCTTGGTGATCTTTGTCACCTCGTCTCCTTCGTGCGCGGTCTTGAGTACATCCCAAATTTCCTTTGCACTTTTTAACCCTTGCACTTTATTATACTCCTCTCGACTTAGAGAGGCGAGGAGTATAGTAGTGGCTTGGGAGTTAAAGTGGTGAATTTGGGCCACCTCGTCCGAGTCGTAGTCTTCATCCCCTACGGATGGTACCTGTACACCAAACTCAACAACATTCCATATGCTTGTGTGGAGTGAGGTTAGATGATGCCTCATTTTGTCACTCCACATATTATAATCTTCACCGTCAAAAACCAGTGGTTTGCCTAATGGAACGGAGAGCAAAGGGGTACGTTTCGAAATATGGGGATAGCGTAGAGCAATCTTACTATACTTCTTGCGCTCTTGGCGCTTAGAAGTAACGGACGGTGCATCGGAGTCGGAGGTCGATGGTGATGAAGAGTCGGTCTCGTAGTAGACCACTTTCCTCATCCTTTTGTGCTTGTCGCCTCTCCGATCCGACTTGTGGGAAGAGGATTTCTTCTCTTTCCCTTTCCCTTTGTTGGAGGAGTTTTTCTTCTCCTTCCTCTTGTTGCGGGACTCTTCCGATGAAGTCGACCCGTGGCTTGTAGAGGGCTTGTCGCCGGTCTCCATCTCCCTCTTGGCGAGTTCTCCCGACATCACTTCGAGCGGTTAGGCTCTAATGAAGCACCGGGCTTTGATACCAATTGATAGTCGCTTAGAGGGGGGTGAATAGGGCGAAACTGAAATTTACAAATATAATCACAACTACAAGCCGGGTTAGCGTTAGAAATATAATCGAGTCCGCGAGAGAGGGCGCAAAAACAAATCGCAAGCAAATAAGAAGTGTGATACGTGGATTTGTTTTACCGAGGTCCGGTTCTCGCAAACCTACTCCCCGTTGAGGAGGCCACAAAGGCCGGGTCTTTTTCAACCCTTTCCCTCTCTCAAACGGTCCCTCGGACCGAGTGAGCTTCTCTTCTCAAATCAACCCGGGAACGAAACTTCCCCCGCAAGGACCACCACACAATTGGTGTCTCTTGCCTTGGTTACAATTGAGTTTTGATCACAAGAACAAATGAGAAAGAAAAGCAAGCGATCCAAGCGCAAGAGCTCAAAAGAACACGACAAATCTCTCTCGCTAATCACTAAAGCCTTGAGTGGAATTTGAGAGGATTTGATTTCTTTGGTGTGTCTAGAATTGAATGTCTAGCTCTTGTAAGTGGTTGAGAAGTGGAAAACTTGGATGCCATGAATGGTGGGTGGTTGGGGGTATTTATAGCCCCAACCACCAAACTAGCCGTTTGGTGGGGCTGTCTGTCGCATGGTGCACCGGACAGTCCGGTGCACACCGGACATGTCCGGTGCGCCAGCCACGTCACCAAAGCCGTTGGGTTCCGACCGTTGGAGCACTGTCTTCTGGGCCCGCCTGGATGTCCGGTGGCGCACCGGACATGTACTGTAGAGTGTCCGGTGCGCCAGTATGGGCGTGCCTCACTTCTGCGCGCGCTGGCGCGCATTTAATGCGTCCGCAGGTAGCCGTTGGCGCCGAAGTAGTCGTTGCCCCGCAGTTACACCGGACAGTCCGGTGTACACCGGACATGTCCGGTGAATTATAGCGGAGCAGCTGTCGTGAATCCCCGAGGCTGCCAAGTTCTAGAACCGCGTCCTCTTGGAGCACCGGACACTGTCCGGTGTACACCGGACATGTCCGGTGAATTATAGCGCGTCGGCTCCGAAAATTCCCAAAGGTGACGAGTTTGAGTTGGAGTCCTCTGGTGCACCGGACATGTCCGGTGGTGCACGGGACACTGTCCGGTGGCACACCGGACAGTCCGGTGCGCCAGACCAGAGGTGCCTTCGGTTGCCCCTTTGCTCTTTTTATTGAACCCAATACTAGGTCTTTTTATTGGCTAAGTGTGAACCTTTTGCACCTGAAGATCTTATACACTAGAGCAAACTAGTTAGTCCAATTATTTGTGTTGGCAATTCAACCACCAAAATCAATTTGGAAAATAGGTGTAAGCCTAATTCCCTTTCACTCACTGATGATGTTTAAATTTATAATCTTCTTTATCTTTATGTTCATCAATCGATGAATAGTAAGAAAACGTTTGATATCTCTTATATACGAATCCTGGGTTCATTTCCTGGCCCGTCATCGTGCCACATCACGAGCAAATCTCGACCGTCGGAGCCTCGGCGATTTGAAAAAAAAGACCCTATGATTCATTGAAATTGAACCCGCCGTCCAGGGAGATTTTTGCCATTATGAAACGCGACAAGTTCGACTTCGACGAAATGGAGGCGTAGGTGAGGGCTTCGATGATTTGGAGATTCACACAACGCACACACACCGGTATGGACTCGAGCTCTCTCTTAGACGCGTTTGACAGTGATTAATCCTCCACCGTGAGGATCAATCAGGGCAGCCACCGTTCCCGTCTTCAGCATCGTTACTGCTCAGGTCGCCGTTCTGCCACTACTGCCCTGCCCTGCCGACGCTAACACCGAGCACCCCTTCTAGCCGGACGAAGAAGAGGACGCAGTCGAACAGCACCTTCTCGATTCTCCGCTCGAGGCCGCCTTCCTGCACCTCACCCTCCTTCGTCTCGGCTCCAACCTCTGCGGCGAGGTGGTCCGCCGCGGCTCCCACCTCCTCTTCTTCCACTAGGGCGGCACGAACGGTACCGCCGCTCCCCCTGTGCAAAGCGTTGCTGCTAGCGACAGCGGGCCGCAGCGGGAGAACCTGAGCGTGCCGGATTACGACACTGGAGAACCTGAGCGTGCTCGACGGCGGCTCGTGGTCATTGTCAAGAGGCTGGACGCCGCCAAGATTGGCCCAGTAGCACTGGAAGCAGAGGCGTTCGAGCAGAACATGGATGTTGTTGGCCGACTGCAACACTGGAAGCAGAGAGATCTCGAAAGCAGAGGGTGGCTCGAGATGAACCCCAGCTGCTGCGCCAAGTCATGCTCGGCCGACGACGCCACCACTATCTCGTCCTCCTCATCCTGCTCGTCTGGCTCCGGGGCAGATCACCTATGAAGCGTCCCAATCCTCTGGGACTCAAATGTGATACAATTACTAGTCCCAGGAGGCTAGTAAACACATTTATACATCAGATGATACCAAATCTGCTTAAACGAGACAAATCTACAAAGGTGGCGAACAACTTTAAGAGTTGGTCCACAACTCGGGACATATCATCAGAGTGGGGCTGAAGCAGCCCGATATACACAGCGAAGCAAATCAGCGGTCCAACAGCCACAGGCAAGGTTGGGAACAGTCGTAACTCTTACTCGATCTCCTTTTTCTGAAAAACAACAAATAAGCAAGGGTGAGTACAAACGTACTCAGCAGCCCACCTTCACCCGCGGAATGGGGAAATCAGATATAATGCATGGAATATGTGGAGCTCGGGATATTTTGCAGAAACAGCAATATTTAATGCACAGTTGTTTTGAAAAATATTTTGTATTTTTGCAAAGCGCATCCTCTCCAAAAGGAGCAGGAAGTTTTTCAGTATTATAACAAAATCCCCTGGACTAAACCATCCAGGCATCTCAGCAGTTTCCCATTGGTTTTCCTTTTCAAAAACAGCTACTGGACTTCCCATCCACCATAGCTCACGACTCAACCGTCGAACCTTTTTAGAAACCACTTTTCTCAAAAGCACCCTTTTTTTGAAAACAAAACATTAATTGCCATACCATACCAGACTCGTCCATTCCTGTGGACACAGACTATTCGAATAGGTTTTCAAACTCTGCGCAGAGGTGTACACTTTACCCACTAGTCCGGCTCTGTGATCTCATGATCAGTGAGATCCGAATCCGAATCTCTTTCTTTCCTTGCACGTCCTAACCTTAACGGTGTCGGCGTTCCGAGACCGGGGGGGTCCCTAGGCCGACGAGTGAGTGTGTCGCGTGCCCCAGCCCAGATGGGTCGAGCGCGTGGGCGAGCGCGAAGGGGGGAAAGAGCGAGGTGGCCGGAGCCGGGTCATGAGAGGGAGGCGGAGATCCCGCGGCCTTCGTGTTCGCCCCGCGCCCAGGTCGGGTGCACTTGCAGTAGGGGGTTACAAGCGTCCGCGCGGGTGAGGGGAGCGAGCGGCCCCAAGAGAGCGCCTGCCCCTGCCCTCGTTCCCGTGGGAACCAACCTTCTCTAAGAAGGCCCTGGTCCTTCCTTTTATAAGCGTAAGGAGAGGATCCAGGTGTACAAATGGGGGTGTAGCAAGGTGCTACGTGTCTAGCGGGGGAGAGCTAGTGCCCTAAGTACATGCCAAGGTGGCAGCCGGAGAGATCTTGGCACCCAGCTGGTGTGGCGTCGTGGCTGTCGGAGGAGTAACGGAGCCTGGTGGAGGGACAGCTGTTGGAACAGCTGTGCTCTTGCTGACGTCTCCCTGCTTCCGTAAGGGAGCCCAGAGCCGCCGTCGTCATGGGTCTAGCGGGGCGCCATCATTGCCTATCTGGCGGAGCTGGCCAGATGGGACGCCGGTCCTGTTCTCTGCGGCCCGAGTCGGCTCGGGGCAGGGTGATGATGACGCTTCCTGTTGACGTGGCGGACTTGTGCCCTAGGTCGAGCGACGTGGAGGCTCCTCCGAAGCCGAGGTCGAGTCTGTCCTGCATGGCCGAGGTCGAGCCCGAGCTCCTGGGTCGGGCGAGGCGGAGGTCGTTCGGCAGAGGCCAGGGCGGAGTCCGAGCCCTGGGTCGGGCGAAGCGGAGTTCATCGTCTTCCGGGGCCTTAGCCCGAGTCTGAGCCCTGGGTCGGGCGGAGCGGAGTTCGTCGTCTTCCGGGGCCTTAGCCCGAGTCCGAGCCCTGGGTCGGGCGGAGCGGAGTTCGCCGTCTTCCGGGGCCTTAGCCCGAGTCCGAGCCCTGGGTCGGGCGGAGCGGAGTTCGCCGTCTTCCGGGGCCTTAGCCCGAGTCCGAGCCCTGGGTCGGGCGGAGCGGAGTTCGCCGTCTTCCGGGGCCTTAGCCCGAGTCCGAGCCCTGGGTCGGGCGGAGCGGAGTTCGCCGTCTTCCGGGGCCTTAGCCCGAGTCCGAGCCCTGGGTCGGGCGGAGCGGAGTTCGCCGTCTTCCGGGGCCTTTGGTAAAGCCTGGCCGCCCGTCGGTCTCACTCTTTGCGTTAAATGCCCCAGTGACTTGGTCGGTTGGCGCGGTGATTTAGTCAGGGTTGCTTCTTAACGAAGGCAAGGCCTCGGGCGAGCCGGAGATGCATCTGCCGTAAAAAAGGGGGCCTCGGGCGAGACGGAAACACCTCAGGGTCGGCTGCCCTTGCCCGAGGCTAGGCTCGGGCGTGGCGTGATCGAGTCGCTCGTATGGACTGATCCCTGACTTAATCAAACCCATCAGGCCTCTGCAGCTTTATGCTGATGGGGGTTACCAGCTGAGAATTAGGCGTCTTGAGGGTACCCCTAATTATGGTCCCCGACAGTAGCCCCCGAGCCTCGAAGGGAGTGTTAGCACTCGCTTGGAGGCTTTCGTCGCACTTTTTTGCAAGGGGACCAGCCTTTCTCGGTTACACTTTGTTCCGGTGGGTGCGCGCGAGCGCACCCGCCGGGTGTAGCCCCCGAGGCCTCGGAGGAGTGGTTTCACTCCTCCGAGGTCTTAATGCCTTGCGTAATGCTTCGGCTGGTCTGGCGGTTCCCTCATGCGAGCAGGCCGTAGCCCGGGTGCACTGTCGGGGCCCAAGTTCTCGGGCTGGTATGTTGACGTTGTCAACGGTTTGGCCGGAGCCGGGTTTGCGAGAGCAGCCCCCGAGCCTCCGCACAGGGCGAGAGGACGATCAGGGACAGACTCGGCTTTTTTATATACGCCCCTACGTCGCCTTTCCGCAAGGAGGAGGGGGGAGAGTGCCATGTTACCCTCGATGGGCACCGAACATGGTGTCTCCGGTGAGCTGCAATCGGGTAATCCGAGTGGACGTCCGTGCCCCGTTCGTTGGGGGTCGGCTAGGGGCCCGGAGGCACGCCCAAAAGTACCTGCGGGTGATCTGCCGGACCCGGTCCCCTGGCGACGGGGTCCGAGGGCTCGTTGCCTCCCTCCGATGGGATTCCGTTACAGGATCGTTCCCGCTGGTCTCGGAAATGTCCTAGGGTACCTCGGGAGCGCAGCCCGAGCCTTGGTTATGTATCGAACGTACCCCTGGTCATCCCTCGCTCGGTGTCTGAGGCGACTGTGAACCCTTCGGAGGGCCAGCCTTCGAACCCCTGATCAGTAATGGGCGCGGAGCCCGAGTAGCCTGAGGCGGTCGTGGAACCTTTCGGGAGGCCGACCTTCAAACCCCTGACCAGTAGTGGGTGTCGGGCCCACGCGATCTAAGGCAGTTGTTGAACCCTTCGGGGGGCCAGCCTTCGAACCCCTGATCAGTAAGGAGGCTCGGAGCCTAGTTCCTTCACAGGGAAGGATCCCTTTGGGGGTATCCCCTTCCCTGGTCCCTGTTGCAAGAGATAGAGAAAGAGGAAAAAGGGAAAAAGGATGCGAAATTAAACGACGTGGCGTACCTTTTTTTGGTGTGGTCGTTTTGGCGAAAGCGAAACGTCGCCAGCTGCTCCTGCCAGAAACGCCGCCTGTCGAGCCGCGGAGTTAATGCGCCGGGGCGAGTAGTTGGCGAGGCTGCCGTTGCGCGTGCGCGAGCCGTTCGAGGAACGGGTCACGGGCGCGTCGTCTTCACACCGTGAGAGGGGGTTCTTTCGCCGCCTCCGGATGGGACGTGAGCTTGGCCGATGGCGTGACCGCTGCTCTCGCGCGCCTGCCACCGTCATTACTGTCGGCCCACTTTTGACCGCGTTTGACCGCTGCGTCAGGCTGGCGCTGCTGGGTCGCGCGCTGGGTCGCCTCGGGTCGCGGTATTGGTTCCGCAACCGAGGAGGTGCGGTGGTGGCGCAAGTGGTACAGTTGCTTGCATGCAGCATCCGGCGCGCCGGTCGCGCGACGCGTGGGCTTGGGCCTCCGTGCTGGCAGGTCAGGAGTCGGAGAAGTGCGTCCACTTGGCGTGGTTGCATGCCGCCTGCATGGCTGCCCGCCGCTTTCGCCCGTTGGTCTGGGCAAAAGAGGAGGGTCGCTCGTAACCGCTGGGTGGTTGCGTGCGCCGTGCGCGGCGGTTCGGCTTCTTCTGCTCGGAGCCGGTCTGCATGACAAGTGGGTCCCAGCCCCCGCGCCGCAGGGGAGGGCTTTAGAGGCGTGTTGGAGAAGACTCAGCCCGTGACGGTTGGGGGCGCAAGCAGGGAGAGTTGCCTTTAAAAGGAGGGCGACCCCTTTCGTAAGGCGACCATGTCTTCTTCCTCCCTTATGCATCGCGTCTTTCCACCTTTCAAGCCCCCGGATGGGGGAAACCGTCGTCTCCGCGCCTCATCGTCAAAGGACACAACTCCGTGGGAGTGGGTACCTTTCAGCCATCGTTTGGCTTCAAGGATTTTCATCATGCAGCCCGGCTGCACCCCTCCACCGGCGGTCACCCAAGATGGTGACCTCCGGCTTGATGGTGGGGGAAAGCGAGCCGGGCTGCGGCCTCCGCCCCTTCCTCAGCCTCAAGGATTTTCATCACCAGGGCTGAGGAGGGGAGCGTGCCGAGTTGGGGTCGGCCCCTGCGCGGGCGGTGGTTCGCTCCTTCCCTCAGTGATCAGGGGGAAGGGCGGGAGCCGTCCGTGGCGCTAACAGCTGCACCGTGCCCGGCTCTTTGAGCCGAGCAGTTTCGGAGCCGCTCCCGGTGCCGCCTCCCGCCACGGCAGCTGGAAGAGGTTCTTCCGCCGGCGCGGCAACCAAGGTTGGCCATGGACCGACTTCCAACTCTACGGCCTTCTGCCCGTCCTTGCCTCTCGAGTTTGGGCAAGGGCGGGGGCCTCCTAGCAGCAGCATCCGCCCTGAGGCCATCATTGCTGCTGTTCGGCCCCTCGGGGCAGAAGTCTTCATCGTCGCCGCTGCCGGGGCGGGCGGTGACCTGCCGTTCGTCGGTCTTCTGTTGCCCCGCAGGCCCACCCCTATCGAGTGGGGTTGTTCGTACCTGCGGAGGGGGAACCAGAGTTCCGTTCGTGATGGCACTTCGAGTGCCGGGTTTTTTGTTCATTTCGGCTTTTGGGGCCTGAACATGTATGTAACTTCGGCACGGAGCCGTATTTTTTCCTCATTCTCGAGCACTAAGACTCGTCTGCTGATTATCTGAACCGCTTCACCAAGCATGAGTCGCCCCGTGTCAAGGTGACGAGTGAGGTATCCGTATCCCGGAGGCGTAGGAGTCCCTCGGCTCGGTCGGCCCTGTTGTCCGAGGCTCCTCTAGCTTAGTTAAAGAGACCCCTCGGCCGCTCTTCGACGAGCCGAGGCCGGGGGTAGCGATATCAGCATGTGCAGAGGCGGAGTTGGCTCGAAAATAAAACCTGGTTGGCCGGAGCCTAGCCGAGTTGTCCGTTGGCAGGATCGATGCCGGAGTTGGTCAGCCGAGGCTTCGGACCGGGCTGGTGCCCTCGGGAGGTGATTGACCGAGGCCCCGGAGAAGTCCCTGACAGCGATTGCTCGGGCGTGGTGATGACGTCGTCTTCGGAGCGGAGACCCTCGGACCGCGTCGCCATCCGAGGCTAGGTCGGGCCTCGCCGAAGGTGCCGTCGATGCCGAGGGTGTCGCCGCCCCCTTCCAGCGTCGAGACCCGAGCCTGCAGGATCAGATTGTCTTGTAGTGTGTGCTTTGTGCGGCCCTCGAGGCCAGAACACACACCCTTGCTGCGTTGTAAAGCTGCGTCTCTCTTCCTCTTGTTTCGAGTATCTGGACTTTTTGTCGGTAACAGGGATGTTGGTGCGAGCGAGAGTTGCTTCTCGCGGAAGGTGATGAGTGAGGTATCCGTATCCCGGAGGCGTGGGAGTCCCTCGGCTCGGTCGGCCTTGCCGCTTACGCGTACTTTCATCCGTCCATGAGGCCCTGTCACCGACTCGGTCGAGAAGGCTCGAAGGATCGCTTTGACAGAAGGGCTTCCGAACGTAGAGACTTGTTCGATCCGCGGAGTCACCTTATCCGAACGCGAGTTACTTATCGCAGAAGGTGATGAGTGAGGTATCCGTATCCCGGAGGCGTAGGAGTCCCTCGGCTCGGTCAGCCTTGACTGCTTACGTGTACCCCGTCGTTTCCGGGACCCACTTTTCGAAGTAGTCAAAAAGCACGAAAGACATTCTGGTAAAAGAGATTTTTTTCGAGGAAGATTTTGACGCAGAGGGGGTTTCCCCCCTTTTAGCCCCCGAGGGAGGGTCGGGCTTTGCCGAGGCGAGGCCGACCCTTCCTTGTTGACTAAACTTTGCGTGGGTGCGAGGTATATGAACAACTTGGAAACATCTTAAGGGTAGAAGCGACGTAGCTGTTGGATGTTCCAAGCGTTGCCGTAGACCTCGCCTTGACTGTTGGCCAGCTTGTACGTTCCGGGCTTCAGAACTTTGGCGATGACGAATGGCCCCTCCTAGGGGGGCGTGAGCTTGTGTCTCCCTCGGGCGTCTTGCCGCAGCCGAAGCACCAGGTCGCCCACCTGGAGGTCTTGGGGTCGGACCCCTCGGGCGTGGTAGCGTCGCAGGGACTGCTGATACCGTGCCGAGTGTAGTAAGGCCCTGTCCCGAGCCTCGTCCAGCTGGTCCAGCGAATCTTCTCGGCTAGCTTGGTTGCTTTCATCGTCGTAGGCCCTCGTCCTCGGGGAGCCGTATTCCAGGTCAGTGGGCAAGACAGCCTCGGCCCCGTAGACCAGGAAGAACGGCGTGAAACCCGTGGCTCGGCTCGGCGTCGTCCTCAGGCTCCAGACCACCGAGGGGAGTTCCTTCATCCATCGCTTGCCGAACTTGTTGAGGTCATTGTAAATCCGAGGCTTGAGCCCTTGTAGAATCATGCCGTTGGCACGCTCTACTTGCCCATTCGACATGGGATGAGCCACGGCAGCCCAGTCCACCCGGATGTGGTGATCCTTGCAAAAATCCAAGAATTTTTTTGCCGGTGAACTGGGTGCCGTTGTCGGTGATGACGGAGTTTGGGACCCCAAAGCGATGGATGATGTTGGTGAAGAACGCCACCGCCTGCTCGGACCTGATGCTGTTCAGGGGTCGGACCTCGATCCACTTGGAGAATTTGTCGACGGCGACCAGCAGGTGCGTGTAGCCCCCGGGCGCCTTCTGCAGAGGGCCGACGAGGTCCAGACCCCACACAGCGAAGGGCCAGGTGATGGGTATCGTCTGCAGAGCCTGAGCGGGCAGGTGGGTCTGCTTCGCATAGAATTGGCACCCTTCGCAGGCGCGGACAATTCTAGTGGCGTCAGCCACCACCGTCGGCCAGTAGATGCCTTGGCGGAAAGCGTTCCCGACAAGGGTTCGAGGTGCTGCATGATGGCCGCAAGCCCCCGAGTGTATTTCCTGCAGGAGTTCCTGACCTTCGGCGATGGAGATGCATCGCTGGAGGATGCCCGAGGGGCTACGGTGGTAGAGCTCCTTCTCATCGCCCAGCAAGACGAACGACTTGGCGCGGCGCGCTACCCGCCGAGCCTCGACTCGGTCGAGGGGCAGTTCTCCTTGGCGGAGATATTGCAGGTACGGGGTCTGCCAATCCTGATCTGGCGTGACCTCGCTCCGCTCCTCCTCGATGCGTAGTGCTTCGCCCTCAGGGCCCGAGGGTCCCTCGGGCTGAACCGAGGATGGCTCGGGCTGGGCCGAGGTCCCCTCGGACGGGGCAGAGGACGTCTCGGGCTCGGGCGTGTCGCCGATCTTGACGGAGGGTTGGTGCAGATCCCGGGAGAAGACGTCCGGGGGAACCGTCGTTCGCCCCGAGGCTATCTTTGCCAGCTCGTCCGCAGTCTCGTTGTAGCGCCGGGCGATGTGGTTAAGCTCGAGCCCGTAGAACTTGTCTTCTAGGCGTCGAACCTCATCACAATAGGCCTCCATCTTCGGGTCGCGGCAGTGGGAGTTCTTCATGACTTGGTCGATGACGAGCTGCGAGTCGCCGCGAGCGTCGAGGCGTCGGACCCCTAGCTCGATGGCGATTCGCAATCCGTTGACCAGAGCCTCGTACTCAGCCACATTGTTGGACGCCGGGAAATGGAGGCAGAGTACGTAGCGCAGGTGTTTCCCGAGGGGCGAGACGAAGAGCAGGCCCGCGCCGGCTCCCGTCTTCATCAGCGACCCGTCGAAAAACATGGTCCAGAGCTCCGGTTGGATCGGAGCCGTTGGCAACTGGGTGTCGACCCATTCGGCTACGAAGTCCGCCAGTACCTGGGACTTGATGGCCTTCCGAGGGGCGAACGAGATTGTCTCGCCCATGATTTCCACCGCCCATTTTGCGATCCGTCCCGAGGCTTCTCGGCACTGGATGATCTCCCCCAGGGGGAAGGATGACACCACAGTCACCGGATGAGACTCGAAGTAATGTCGCAGCTTTCGCCTCGTCAGGATCACTGCATACAGCAGCTTCTGGACTTGCGGGTAGCGGATCTTGGTCTCGGACAGCACCTCGCTGATGAAGTAAACTGGCCTCTGAATGGGCAAAGCATGCCCCTCTTCCTGCCTTTCGACCACGATCGCGGCGCTGACCACCTGAGTGGTAGCGGCGACGTAGACCAAGAGGGCTTCTCCATCAGCTGGGGGTACCAAGACGGGCGCCTGGGTGAGGAGCGCCTTCAGGTTCCCGAGAGCTTCCTCGGCCTCGGGAGTCCAAGTGAAGCACTCGGCCTTCCTTAAGAGACGGTACAGGGGCAGGCCTCTTTCGCCGAGGCGCGAGATGAAACGGCTCAAGGCCGCGAGACATCCCATGACCCTCTGTACGCCTTTTAAGTCTTTGATGGGCCCCATGCTTGTGATGGCTGCGATCTTCTCCGGGTTGGCTTCGATGCCCCGCTCGGAGACGATGAATCCCAGGAGCATGCCTCGGGGCACCCCGAAGACGCACTTCTCGGGATTGAGCTTGACGCCCTTCGCCTTGAGACACCGGAATGTCACTTTGAGGTCGGAGAGAAGGTCGGAGGCTTTCCTTGTCTTGACTACGATGTCATCGACGTAGGCCTCGACCGTGCGACCGATGTGTTCGCCGAACACATGGTTCATGCACCGCTGGTACGTTGCACCCGCGTTCCTCAAACCGAACGGCATGGTGACATAACAGTACATGCCGAAGGGCGTGATGAAAGAAGTCGCGAGCTGGTCGGACTCTTTCATCTTGATTTCATGATACCCTGAGTAGGCATCAAGGAAAGACAGGGTTTCGCACCCAGCAGTGGAGTCCACGATTTGATCGATGCGAGGTAGAGGGTAGGGGACCTTCGGACACGCTTTGTTGAGACCAGTGTAGTCTACACACATCCGCCATTTCCCCCCTTTCTTCCTCACAAGTACAGGGTTGGCAAGCCATTCGGGATGGGATACCTCTTTGATGAACCCTGCTGCCATCAGCTTGTGGATCTCTTCGCCTATCACCCTGCGCCTTTCCTCGTCGAATCGGCGCAGAGGCTGTCTGACCGGTCGGGCTCCGGCCCGAATATCCAGCGAGTGCTCGGCGACATCCCTCAGTATGTCGGGCATGTCCGAGGGACTCCACGCAAAGACGTCGGCGTTTGCGCGGAGAAAGTCGACGAGCACTGCTTCCTATTTGGGGTCGAGCCCGGAACCGATCCGGATCTGCTTGGAGGTGTCGCCACTGGGGTCGAGAGGGACGGCCTTAACCGTCTCCGCTGGCTCAAAGTTGCCGGCGTGTCGCTTCACGTCCGGCACCTCTCGGGAGAGGCTTTCCAGGTCGGCGATGAGGGCCTCGGACTCGGCGAGGGCCTCGGCGTACTCCACGCACTCCACATCGCATTCGAATGCGTGTTTGTACGTGGGGCCGACGGTGATGACCCCATTGGGGCCCGGCATCTTGAGCTTTAGGTAGGTGTAGTTGGGGATGGCCATGAACTTCGCGTAGCATGGCCTTCCCAACACTGCGTGGTAGGTTCCTCGGAACCCGACCACCTCGAACGTCAAAGTCTCCCTTCGGAAGTTGGAGGGTGTTCCGAAGCAGACAGGAAGGTCGAGCTGTCCGAGGGGCTGGACGCGCTTCCCAGGAATGATCCCGTGGAAGGGCGCAGCGCCTGCTCGGACGGATGACAGATCGACGCGCAGGAGCCTGAGGGTCTCGGCGTAGATGATATTGAGGCAGCTGCCCCCATCCATCAGGACCTTGGTGAGCCTGACGTCGCCGATGACAGGGTTGACGACGAGCGGGTACTTCCCCAGGCTCGGCACGTGGTCGGGGTGGTCATCTTGGTCGAAGGTGATGGGCTTGTCGGACCAGTCTAGGTAGACTGGCGCCGCCACCTTCACCGAGCAGACCTCCCGACGCTCTTGCTTACGATGCCGAGCCGAGGCATTCGCCGCATGCCCTCCGTAGATCATGAAGCAGTCGCGGACCTCGGGGAACTCTCCTGCTTGGTGATCTTCTTTTTTGTCGTCGTCGCGGGCCCTGCCACCCTCTGCGGGTGGCCCGGCCCGGTGGAAGTGGCGCCGAAGCATGACGCACTCCTCGAGGGTGTGCTTGACGGGCCCCTGATGGTAAGGGCACGTCTCCTTGAGTGCCTTGTCGAAGAGGTTGGCGCCTCCGGGGGGCTTTCCGAGGGTTCTTGTGTTCGGCGGCGGCGACAAGGTCCGTGCTGGCGACGTCGCGTTTCGCTTGCGACTTCCTCCTGCCTTTCTTCTTGGCGCCGAGCGGAGTAGACGCCTCGGGAGCATCTTCCGACGGGCGGCCCTGGGGCTGCTTGTCCTTACGGAAGATGGCCTCGACCGCCTCCTGACCAGAGGCGAACTTGGTGGCGATGTCCATCAGCTCGCTCGCCCTGGTGGGGGTCTTGCGACCCAACTTGCTCACCAGGTCACGGCAGGTGGTGCCGGCAAGGAACGCACCGATGACATCGGAGTCGGTGATGTTGGGCAGCTTGGTGCGCTGCTTCGAGAATCGCCGGATGTAGTCCCGAAGAGACTCTCCCGGCTGTTGCCGGCAGCTTCGGAGGTCCCAGGAATTCCCGGGACGCACGTACGTGCCCTGGAAGTTGCCGGCGAAAGCTTGGACCAGATCCTCCCAGTTGGAAATCTGCCCCGGAGGCAGGTGCTCCAACCAAGCGTGAGCGGTGTCGGAGAGGAACAGGGGGAGGTTACGGATGATGAGGTTATCGTCGTCTGTTCCACCCAGTTGACAGGCCAGGCGGTAGTCCGCAAGCCACAATTCCGGTCTCGTTTCCCCCGAGTACTTTGTGATAGTAGTCGGGGGTCGGAATCGGGTCGGAAACGGCGCCCGCCGAATGGCTCGGCTGAAGACCTGCGGACCAGGTGGTTCGGGCGAGGGACTCCGATCCTCCCCGCTGTCGTAGCGTCCCCCACGCCTGGGGTGATAACCTCGGCGCACCCTTTCGTCGAGGCGGGCCCGACGGTCGCGATGAGGGTGCTCGTCGCTGAGGTGGCCCGGGGCCGCAGGCGCGGTGTTGCGCGTGCGCCCGGTGTAGACCGAGGCTTCCCGCATGGGTCGGGAAGTCGCGGCACGAGGTTCCGAGGGGTACCCCTGCCTTCGGGAGGCGGAGCTCTCGGCCCGCCGGGCCGCAGCGCCTTCCAGGAGATGCTTGAGCTCTCCCTGGATTCGCCGACCCTCGGTGGTTGATGACTCCGGCATCGCGCGGAGGAGCATCGCGGCGGCTGCCAGGTCCTGACCGGTTCCGCTGGATGCGGGTGGCGGTCTGCCCCTGGCATCGTTGGCGATGCGGTGCTGGAGACCCTGGGGCTGGTGACGTATTTCTCCGGCTGGGGGCTGGCCCGCCCATACCTGCCCGACGTCCCGGCGGATTGCCTCGAGCGCTCCTGCTCCCTCATCGAGCCCGGCCTGCGCCCCGCGGACTTGCTCGAGCTGTGGGTCGTGACCCCCCGCCGGAACGGGGACCACAGCTAGCTCCCGCGGGATGTCGGCGCGAGGCACTGGCCTAGGGAGATCACCATCCTCCGGCATGCCGAGACAGCTGCCTCCGGAGGGATCCCCTAGCTCGACGTGGAAACATTCGCGGCTCGGGCCGCAGTCCTTGTCGTCAAGGCTGCGGCTATCGCCGGAACAGTCGGAGAGGCAGTAGTTGCATGCGGTCATGAAGTCCCGCATGGCACTGGGGTTGCCAGATCTAGAGAAATCCTAGCAGATGCTGGGGTCGTCATCTTCCTCGGACCCAGAGGGTCCGTAGGTCGAGACGCCCGTCAGTCGGTCCCAAGGCGACCGCACACGAAACCCGAAAGGGGTTGCATTCACCTCAACGCGAGCGCCCGCCAAAGCGAGGTCGCTAAGCGGGTTGAGGTCGAGTCGAAATGACGAAGGATGGGAAGCAGTCGGTACCTTTTGGTCGACGAGGAGCGACGAAGTCACCTCGGGGGTTGATCGCGCCGTCGTCTTGGGTACGAGGGCGACGTCCTGCAGGCCCTCTGTGAGCGCGCTGGCGTCGTCCACTTGCTCGGAGTCGGCGTGTCGCGGGGGGACGGCGCTCGCCTTTGCCTCAAACGCGAGGGTGACGCCCGACGCGTCCTCCGTTGGGGCGCTGGGGATGTCGACTCGCTCGGCAGCCGACTGAGCGCAGCCTCCCGCTCGGCCCTGGTTGCCCCGCCTTCTCCTCCGATGGCGAGGGAGAGGATGGGGCAAGCTCGAAAGTTGTCCTTCCCCCACGCGGGAAAGACGCCGTCGATTCCGCCGCCGGCGGGCGGGCTGTCCGCCGCCATTGTCGTTGTCGCGCGGCGGTGGAAGGAGTATCATGTCGTAGCTGCCGTCGAAAGACATGAACTCGAGGCTCCCGAAACGGAGCACCGTCCTGGGTCGAAGAGGTCGTTGGAGACTGCCCATCTGGAGCTTGACGGAAAACTGCTCGTCAACACGCAGCAGGCCCCTACCTGGCGCGCCAACTGTCGGCGTTCCGAGACCGGGGGGGTCCCTAGGCCGACGAGTGAGTGTGCCGCGTGCCCCAGCCCAGATGGGTCGAGCGCGTGGGCGAGCACGAAGGGGGGAAAGAGCGAGGTGGCCGGAGCCGGGTCATGAGAGGGAGGCGGAGATCCCGCGGCCTTCGTGTTCGCCCCGCGCCCAGGTCGGGTGCGCTTGCAGTAGGGGGTTACAAGCGTCCGCGCGGGTGAGGGGAGCGAGCGGCCCCAAGAGAGCGCCTGCCCCTGCCCTCGTTCCCGCGGGAACCAACCTTCTCTAAGAAGGCCCTGGTCCTTCCTTTTATAAGCGTAAGGAGAGGATCCAGGTGTACAAATGGGGGTGTAGCAAGGTGCTACGTGTCTAGCGGGGGAGAGCTAGTGCCCTAAGTACATGCTAAGGTGGCAGCCGGAGAGATCTTGGCACCCAGCTGGTGTGGCGTCGTGGCTGTCGGAGGAGTAACGGAGCCTGGTGGAGGGACAGTTGTTGGAACAGCTGTGCTCTTGCTGACGTCTCCCTGCTTCCGTAAGGGAGCCGAGAGCCGCCGTCGTCATGGGTCTAGCGGGGCGCCATCATTGCCTATCTGGCGGAGCTGGCCAGATGGGACGTCGGTCCTGTTCTCTGCGGCCCGAGTCGGCTCGGGGCAGGGTGATGATGACGCTTCCTGTTGACGTGGCGGACTTGTGCCCTAGGTCGGGTGACGTGGAGGCTCCTCCGAAGCTGAGGTCGAGTCTGTCCTGCATGGCCGAGGTCGAGCCCGAGCTCCTGAGTCGGGCGAGGCGGAGGTCGTTCGGCAGAGGCCAGGGCGGAGTCCGAGCCCTGGGTCGGGCGAAGCGGAGTTCGTCGTCTTCCGGGGCCTAAGCCCGAGTCTGAGCCCTGGGTCGGGCGGAGCGGAGTTCGTCGTCTTCCGGGGCCTTAGCCCGAGTCCAAGCCCTGGGTCGGGCGGAGCGGAGTTCGCCGTCTTCTGGGGCCTTAGCCCGAGTCCGAGCCCTGGGTCGGGCGGAGCGGAGTTCGCCGTCTTCTGGGGCCTTAGCCCGAGTCCGAGCGAGACGGAAACACCTCAGGGTCGGCTGCCCTTGCCCGAGGCTAGGCTCGGGCGTGGCGTGATCGAGTCGCTCGTATGGACTGATCCCTGACTTAATCAAACCCATCAGGCCTCTGCAGCTTTATGCTGATGGGGGTTACCAGCTGAGAATTAGGCGTCTTGAGGGTACCCCTAATTATGGTCCCCGACAAACGGTTATACCGGAAGGAGTCAGGCCACCGCCATGTCCAAACCGGACAAAACATTCCCCCTCCTTATCCTCCCGGTGCTCCCCAGCCTTCATAACCCTAGGGTTGGACCGTACGAGTTCAGATTGAGTGACTGCCCACACAATCTCGAGTGGTTGTACTTATCATGAGTACAGGTAGTGAAAGATGACAAACCGGTCCTTATATGAGGGGACAATCCTTCTGCTCACGCCTAAACCAGCTGAGCCTTCACCTTAGGCCCTCCCCTAAACCAGGGAGTCCCTGATTATCCCACTCACAAGGTGATAAGGGTGAAAACCCTTCATCATACACATTTTGAAAAGCATTTTCTTTTGAAAACTCACACCTTTCCTCAAATCATTTGTAACAAATATATCAAGGATTGATTGCGGCAAGCGGCTGGGTGGCCATAATAACTTGTCTCAAAATCATATCATGCATAAAATAACAGGCTGAGGGTTGTGGTTGAAAAACATAGGTAATTTATGCATCAAAGGGATCTAGTGAGCTTGCCGTGCTTATCCGGCGAAGGGAAGAGGAGCTTGCGGAACTGGCTTCTAGCTCCACTGCCTGGCGTAGACTTGCAGATCTGGCCTCCACAAGATGGCACGAACGCTCCGATAACTATGCAACATGAACAAACAAACATACAAACCAACAAGTATACCAATAAATATTTAGTACAGTGGTCAGAATAGTGATATATGGATGGGTAGAGTCTTGAGTAGAATCTGTGTCATGTGGTGTTGAGATACTACTAGTGGTGGAGCAGAGGTGCTTACCAGGAGGGTGGACTGGAGGCGAAGCGACACTATGCGTGTAGCCAGCGGAGCGAAGTAACTGAGTGGGTGGGGTGTTTGCTTTGGCTGAGGGTGTTGAGTGTGTGGAGTGGGAGAGGGTAGCTGGGTGTATTTATAGCTGGGTGTATGTGGTATAGCACAGTGAAGTTCACTGTTGGTGAGAATAGTGATGAATGAATCGTCTGACTTAATATGATCAAGAGAGTTATAGGCAGAATATGGGACAAGAGTATTTTGGGAGTTTTCTGGAATATGAACCATGCTTAAGGGATGGCATGGTTGGATAGGGAATAGTTTGACAAGAATTTTAGAAACAAGAATGACTGAAATCTGAGTTTGGATGGAGGAGTTTTGGATTTTATAATCATAGGGAGAAAAAGAAAAGGAAAGGAATATTCTTGGAATATTCTAGAATTTGAATATTTAGAGATATTTGGAAAATCAAAAATACAAATGTATTTTTGAGCGGGTGCAGGGAATTATTTTTGGGCTTTTCTTGGGCAGAGGTTTATGTTAGTGGAAACTGTTCCTACTTACTGTGTCACATCAGACAGCAGTGAGGCGGGACCCAAATAACTGGAATGTTGTGGTATTCTGGTCCGAGTGGGCTGTGGTATCTTGGGCCAGGTTTTATAGGATTGAAGACGTATCCATACAAACATGATTTTCCTTTCTTTTTGGAAGTCTGGCTTGAAAGAATCTCAAAGTTAAGCGTGCTCAACTTGGAGAAATCTAGGATGGGTGACCAGATGGGAAGTTCCCTACTGGAATGAAAATCACAGTCACCGGAGTTCGTATGACTGGAATATGGGTCTGGCTGATCTTAGGTGGACTGGACAGCATGATGGATGAGTAGTTGAAATTTGGGGTGATTGGATTAGTGATGAATAGTAACGATGAATAGTAACGGTGAATAGTGATGGTGAATAGTTCGTATGAACGAACGATGAACGGTGAATAGTGACGATGAACGAACGATGAACGATGAATAGGAACTATGAACGAACGATGAACGATGAATAGGAACTATGAACGAACGATGAATAGGAACTATGAACGAACGATGAACGATGAATAGGAACTATGAACGAACGATGAACGATCGAATGATCGAACGAAGAACGATCGGAATTTCGGCAGCATAACGGCAGGAAAAAGATTATTTGGACGAACGAACGGACGAACGAACCATGAACGATCGGACGAACGATCAAACGATCGGACGAACGAACGATCGGAATTTCGGCAGCATAACGACAGGAAAAAGATTATTTGGACGAACGAACGGACGAACGATCGAACGATCGGACGAACGGACGAACGAACCATGAACGATCGGACGAACGATCGAACGATCGGACGAACGAACGAACAAACTAAGAACAGGGGAACGAACGAACAAACTAAGAACGACCGAACGATCCTTGTGCTAGTGTGTGCTTGTGTGGGAGGTGGAGTGGGAGTGGGAGTGGGCGTTTGGGTGTGGGGGGAGGGAGTTGCCATGAAATGGTTTGGGGTGGGTTGAGAGGAGGCCCTTGCCCCTCTATTTATAGCCATGGTGGGGGGATTAGGGGGAGGGATGAGAGGATTAATGGGAGGATGAGAGGATTAGTGGGAGATTAGCATGGATTTGTCTTATATGAGTGTAATTAGCTTGTAGAGCTCACCGTATGACACCGGAGGCATACGTATACGTATGAGCATGAGGAAAGTTATGAAGAAAATATTTGTAAGGACTTGAAAAATGATTCTGAAGGTATTTCTTAAGAGGAAAATATCCGGAGATATATCGGTGGAATATTTGGGCAGTATTTCTGGAAAGAACTTGAAGGGGGTCACTAGGGAAATATCTGGGCAGTATTTCTGGAAAGAATTTGAGGGGATCACTCGAGAAATATTTGTAGGATATTTTGAGGTGGATTTTGGAGTGAATATAGACCACTATATTTTATTTGCTGATATCAACTCGCAAACAAACATTTTGAAATGAAATTTGAAATTCATTTTGAATTTAGGGCGAGTTTGAGAAAATTTCAAGATTTGAATTTTTGGGATGCTACAAATCTACCCCACTTAAAAGGAATCTCGTCCTCGAGATTCGGCTTAGAAGGGTTATGGGTATAGCTTTACTTCAGCTACATATCCTCACTTTGCAACTCTTCGAGGAGATGGAACTTCAACAAAATCTGGCCTTTGAGAAGCATCTAGCTGCTGATTGCCAACGCTAATTCTGGCTACTCAATATCATCTTCAGGCTTCAGCTTTCGCTTGGCAGCTAGCTTATTGAGGAAGCATCGATGCCAACACGCAAACCTTTCTCTTGCGAACTCCCACATGGATTCCTTCCTTGATTGGTCTTCTGGTGCTTCATCAACAAAACTTGGGTAACCACTTCTCATCCAGAAACTTATAAGCTGCGATGATCTGGTCCTCCACAAGCTTACTACATGCCTTCTTCTTTTTCTCCATAGCAGGAACCTTACTGGAATACTACCCCACTTAAAAAGAATGAGGGTAGATCTCTTGAATCTTGGGGATTTGAACTCCTTGAAGTACCTCATAACAAGGGTGTTACGGGGCCTTCTTCTGCTATTGCTACTTGAACAGGCTGCGGAGAAATGACTGACACAGGGTTGATTCTGGGACAACTTTCTTCTCATCTTCTCTTCACTATCTTCTTTTCACTGAACCTTTCTTTCTCTTTGCTCTTCCCACTGGAGGATTCTATCAAAGAGTATTACCATCATACAGAGGAGGAAACCAAAGATGTTGAACCATATACAACAGTCTTCAACCCAAGAATCACCAAGCATTGTGATCTTAGGGGCGAGGGAGTGGAAAATGGAGTTGCTTGCGAATTGGCAGAGGGGATTTATCTAGATTGTGCTTTGCTTTGAGCTACGTGGGGATTGAGGGAGCTGGTGAGGGGTTTTCTAGGCGAGCGGGGGTGCCCGGGGGGTGAAGAGTGGTAGTTATGGAGCAGGTGATACGAGGCAGTAGGTGCGACAAGGGGTGGGGAACGGTGTTGCCGGTGATGATGGTGGCGGGTGTGCTGCAAAAGGGGGGTGGGCGGCGGTAGTGCGCTGCAAAGGGGCATGGGCGGCGGTGCTAGTGCGCATGGAGGTGGGCACGCGTGCGGGGGCACGGGTGAGTGGTGGGGTCGATGACCCTGATGTTTGTGGTCTCTGGTTCCAAGAATCTTTGCCTCTCTATATGGTAATAACTCTTTTTGTCCTCTTTTCCTGTTTACTTTGACTCAGGGGCAGTGCTTTGATTCTCACGGTCGGCCCTTTTGACTGAGCGACTAGATAGGTTCCTCTGTAGCTTATTCCATGCTTCAAGGGTAAGCTTCCCGGTATCTTCTTGGGTAAGGCACTTTTCTCTTGAGATGGGTTTAGATGAGAATGGAAGCATAAGGTGAGGATTGGATCTAATTTGTGATCTATGTTTTTAGAGAAAACCTTTCTTAAAAAGAAAGAAAACACATAAGTTCAGCAATGTTAAGCACAAACAAATCAAATATTTTGAATAGGGGAAGAATAGAGTTTTTCAAAGCACGGACTACTCAGATTCGAGGGCTAAGCATAACTACTATTGCTCGGCTCCTGAATTGAGAACTATGCTAAATGCAACTTATGAGCACTAACGTTAAAGCATCACATATGCACTCAAAAGGGAAGAAAACATCAAACGAAATTCATTTTGAAATGCCCTAGGGGGCCACACAAATAGAGTTTTTCAAAACACGAGACTACACGATTACCTCTCATACATGCAGGGCTCTAGCCAAAGTGAAGAAAAAACTTCACTACCCAATGCATGCAGAGGACTGGGCATGACTAACTTCAGATCAGGGAGCTTCTCTTCTGGCAAGGCTTGCACACAACTTCAATCTGAGACATCTCCTGGATGGGTTAAGAGGGAGCTGATGTTGATGACTTCTTCTGGCGGCCACTGAGATGGCAACACGGGGTCGAACTCCTCTTCAAGTGAGACTGACTCTTGTAGCTCCTCAGAGGGCGGTGGTGCTGGTGGGGTGCTTGCAGCTTCTTCTTTGACCTCACGGGACAGTGCTGGAATCTTCTTCATGGTGAGGGGCTCAAACAACTCCGGCGGGGGATCTTGGGAGGACTTGGGGTGCTCTTGCTTATCCATAGCCTGAGGGAAGACTGGAATTCCTTCCAAGACTATGGCTCCTTCTGAGAGTTCCCAAGCCTTCTTATCTCCTTTGATAGAGACCGGGTGACCTTCAAGAATCTGGGGATCTTCAGCTCTCCTAGGTTGAACTGGGTTGGATGGAGCGGGCTCTTGGATCCGTAGGGCTCTACGTTGGTTATGGGTTACCAAGTAGGCCTCCATCAACTTCTGGACGTGCTCATCCTTGGCTTGCTTGAGGGCTTCAACAGCAATGGCTTCACGACTTTCCAAGGCAGCTACACGGGCTTGAGCTGTGGTGAGATCCACATGGAGCTGACGGTTGCGCTTCTCTGCATCTTCTGCTCGGGCAATCATCTGACGGTGGTGCCGAGCCAAGAAATCATACTGGGCATCCAGGGTGAGCAGGTATGCAGTGAGGTACACGACTGAGGGGTCGTCCTCAAGCAACTGCTGACCTTCCAATGCACGCATCCTGGCCATCCAAACAGGACGGTCTCTCTGAAAGGGCAGAAAGAATCTGAGCGGGGTGTCGGCCACTTCTTCTCCATAGATCTGACACAGGGTCCTCAATGCCTTGCGAGCGATGACTTGGCAGGTGTCTTTGAATCTATGCCCAGCAGCAGTGACACTCCATTCCACATGGCGCGGACTGGATCCAATGTATACAGTCACAGCACACTCCTCTGTGCCATGCTCGACGAATTCACGACCATCATACTCTGGCTGGCTCCTGATTCCGAGGCGGACTGTGCATGCTCTCAGCAACTTGGGGAAACCATCTTCATTCTGGCAGAAGCTGGTTTGGCACTGAACCTCCATCTGACTTCTGAGAGAAGGAAAGGGGGAAAACATTTTTGAAATGAAGGGATGAGAGCAAGAATTTTTTTAAGAAAATAGTTTTGACTCAAAAACTTTTGATCAGGCTAAGGGTTACGTCCTGCGGCCAACCTAACAGCTCTGATACCACCTGAAGCGTCCCAATCCTCTGGGACTCAAATGTGATACAATTACTAGTCCCAGGAGGCTAGTAAACACATTTATACATCAGATGATACCAAATCTGCTTAAACGAGACAAACCTACAAAGGTGGCGAACAACTTTAAGAGTTGGTCCACAACTCGGGACATATCATCAGAGTGGGGCTGAAGCAGCCCGATATACACAGCGAAGCAAATCAGCGGTCCAACAGCCACAGGCAAGGTTGGGAACAGTCGTAACTCTTACTCGATCTCCTTTTTCTGAAAAACAACAAATAAGCAAGGGTGAGTACAAACGTACTCAGCAGCCCACCTTCACCCGCGGAATGGGGAAATCAGATATAATGCATGGAATATGTGGAGCTCGGGATATTTTGCAGAAACAGCAATATTTAATGCAGAGTTGTTTTGAAAAACATTTTGTATTTTTGCAAAGCGCATCCTCTCCAAAAGGAGCAGGAAGTTTTTCAGTATTATAACAAAATCCCCTGGACTAAACCATCCAGGCATCTCAGCAGTTTCCCACTGGTTTTCCTTTTCAAAAACAGCTACTGGACTTCCCATCCACCATAGCTCACGGCTCAACCGTCGAACCTTTTTAGAAACCACTTTTCTCAAAAGCACACTTTTTTTTGAAAACAAAACATTAATTGCCATACCATACCAGACTCGTCCATTCCTGTGGACACAGACTATTCGAATAGGTTTTCAAACTCTGCGCAGAGGTGTACACTTTACCCACTAGTCCGGCTCTGTGATCTCATGATCAGTGAGATCCGAATCCGAATCTCTTTCTTTCCTTGCACGTCCTAACCTTAACGGTTATACCGGAAGGAGTCAGGCCACCGCCATGTCCAAACCGGACAAAACATTCCCCCTCCTTATCCTCCCGGTGCTCCCCAGCCTTCATAACCCTAGGGTTGGACCGTACGAGTTCAGATTGAGTGACTGCCCACACAATCTCGAGTGGTTGTACTTATCATGAGTACAGGTAGTGAAAGATGACAAACCGGTCCTTATATGAGGGGACAATCCTTCTGCTCACGCCTAAACCAGCTGAGCCTTCACCTTAGGCCCTCCCCTAAACCAGGGAGTCCCTGATTATCCCACTCACAAGGTGATAAGGGTGAAAACCCTTCATCATACACATTTTGAAAATCATTTTCTTTTGAAAACTCACACCTTTCCTCAAATCATTTGTAACAAATATATCAAGGATTGATTGCGGCAAGCGGCTGGGTGGCCATAATAACTTGTCTCAAAATCATATCATGCATAAAATAACAGGCTGAGGGTTGTGGTTGAAAAACATAGGTAATTTATGCATCAAAGGGACCTAGTGAGCTTGTCGTGCTTATCCGGCGAAGGGAAGAGGAGCTTGCGGAACTGGCTTCTAGCTCCACTGCCTGGCGTAGACTTGCAGATCTGGCCTCCACGAGATGGCACGAACGCTCCGATAACTATGCAACATGAACAAACAAACATACAAACCAACAAGTATACCAATAAATATTTAGTACAGTGGTCAGAATAGTGATATATGGATGGGTAGAGTCTTGAGTAGAATCTGTGTCATGTGGTGTTGAGATACTACTAGTGGTGGAGCAGAGGTGCTTACCAGGAGGGTGGACTGGAGGCGAAGCGACACTATGCGTGTAGCCAGCGGAGCGAAGTAACTGAGTGGGTGGGGTGTTTGCTTTGGCTGAGGGTGTTGAGTGTGTGGAGTGGGAGAGGGTAGCTGGGTGTATTTATAGCTGGGTGTATGTGGTGTAGCACAGTGAAGTTCACTGTTGGTGAGAATAGTGACGAATGAATCGTCTGACTTAATATGATCAAGAGAGTTATAGGCAGAATATGGGACAAGAGTATTTTGGGAGTTTTCTGGAATATGAACCATGCTTAAGGGATGGCATGGTTGGATAGGGAATAGTTTGACAAGAATTTTAGAAACAAGAATGACTGAAATCTGAGTTTGGATGGAGGAGTTTTGGATTTTATAATCATAGGGAGAAAAAGAAAAGGAAAGGAATATTCTTGGAATATTCTAGAATTTGAATATTTAGAGATATTTGGAAAATCAAAAATACAAATGTATTTTTGAGCGGGGTGCGGGGAATTATTTTTGGGCTTTTCTTGGGCAGAGGTTTATGTTGGTGGAAACTGTTCCTACTTACTGTGTCACATCAGACAGCAGTGAGGCGGGACCCAAATAACTGGAATGTTGTGGTATTCTGGTCCGAGTGGGCTGTGGTATCTTGGGCCAGGTTTTATAGGATTGAAGACATATCCATACAAACATGATTTGCCTTTCTTTTTGGAAGTCTGGCTTGAAAGAATCTCAAAGTTAAGCGTGCTCAACTTGGAGAAATCTAGGATGGGTGACCAGATGGGAAGTTCCCTACTGGAATGAAAATCACAGTCACCGGAGTTCGTATGACTGGAATATGGGTCTGGCTGATCTTAGGTGGACTGGACAGCATGATGGATGAGTAGTTGAAATTTGGGGTGATTGGATTAGTGATGAATAGTAACGATGAATAGTAACGGTGAATAGTGATGGTGAATAGTTCGTATGAACGAACGATGAACGGTGAATAGTGACGATGAACGAACGATGAACGATGAATAGGAACTATGAACGAACGATGAACGATGAATAGGAACTATGAACGAACGATGAATAGGAACTATGAACGAACGATGAACGATGAATAGGAACTATGAACGAACGATGAACGATCGAATGATCGAACGAACGAACGATCGGAATTTCGGCAGCATAACGGCAGGAAAAAGATTATTTGGACGAACGAACGGACGAACGATCGAACGATCGGACGAACGGACGAACGAACCATGAACGATCGGACGAACGATCAAACGATCGGACGAACGAACGATCGGAATTTCGGCAGCATAACGACAGGAAAAAGATTATTTGGACGAACGAACGGACGAACGATCGAACGATCGGACGAACGAACCATGAACGATCGAACGAACGATCGAACGATCGGACGAACGAACGAACAAACTAAGAACAGGGGGACGAACGATCGAAGAACGACCGAACGATCCTTGTGCTAGTGTGTGCTTGTGTGGGAGGTGGAGTGGGAGTGGGAGTGGGCGTGTGGGTGTGGGGGGAGGGAGTTGCCATGAAATGGCTTGGGGTGGGTTGAGAGGAGGCCCTTGCCCCTCTATTTATAGCCATGGTGGGGGGATTAGGGGGAGGGATGAGAGGATTAGTGGGAGGATGAGAGGATTAGTGGGAGATTAGCATGGATTTGTCTTATATGAGTGTAATTAGCTTGTAGAGCTCACCGTATGACACCGGAGGCATACGTATACGTATGAGCATGAGGAAAGTTATGAAGAAAATATCTGTAGGGACTTGAAAAATGATTCTGAAGGTATTTCTTAAGAGGAAAATATCCGGAGATATATCGGTGGAATATTTGGGCAGTATTTCTGGAAAGAACTTGAAGGGGGTCACTAGGGAAATATCTGGGCAGTATTTCTGGAAAGAATTTGAGGGGATCACTCGAGAAATATTTGTAGGATATTTTGAGGTGGATTTTGGAGTGAATATAGACCACTATATTTTATTTGCTGATATCAACTCGCAAACAAACATTTTGAAATGAAATTTGAAATTCATTTTGAATTTAGGGCGAGTTTGAGAAAATTTCAAGATTTGAATTTTTGGGATGCTACATCCTGTCACCAGACCACGATCGCCCCGACGCTGGCCGCTTCCTGTGCTGCCTCGACGTGTCCGACCTCAAGCGCCGCCTGGTCGCCACCTTCTCCAGCATCCACGCCCACCAGTGGAGGTACTTGGTCCTGGGACAGGCTTGCTTCCACCTCGGCCTGATGGAGGACGCATTGGTGCTTCTCCAAACCGACCGCCGCCTCGTCTCCGCGACGTTCCGGCGCGAGAGCGTGTGCTGGTCGGAGGACAGGTTCCCGCCCCCGTCGAACCTGCTGGCGCCCGCCAATACAAGGGCAGAGTCTGTGTCGCAGCTGCTGGCGCACGTGAAGCTCGTCCTCCGCCGCCGTGGTGGCGGCGCTGGACGTCGTCCTCCCCGACGAGGCCGTGCACCATTTCAGCAAGGTGCTCGACACGTGCCGCAGCGTGCTGTCGCACCCCTTCGCCATGGCCTGCCTCGGCGAGCTGTCCATCATGATGCCATTGGTGAGGAAGAAGAGAGAAGGAGAGAGCTCACCGGAGATAGGAGTGGCGGCTACAACACTGACAGCGATGCAGACGGAAATCGTGCCCTGCAGACTGATTCGGACGGAGGAGGCTTAATGGTTGTCCTCAGCGCTCAAGAGAGATTTTGAGTCTATACAAACGATTACACACCGTATGGATTTCCAAATCGTCGAACCCCTCTTCTACCCTCTTCTACGCTTCCATTTCGTTGAAGGCGAACTTGTCGCGTTTCATAATTGGCGAAAATCTCCCGTCCAGTCGGTGCATATACTTGGGAAAATATCCTATGCAATCACTTATCCTGGTGCAAGCATGCAATCAAGCGATCTGGTGCATCCGATCTAGATTTAATGGTAACTGTTATTTTATATTTAACCCCTTCCACCTGAAACCCAGTGTCTATTTTACATTTAACCACTTCCATATAAAACCGTTGGATCTAGACTGGATGCTCTGGATAGTTTAATTGTACGCTTACACCAAAATGAGTGATTGCACCGGATATGTCCTCCGTATACTTCTTCCTTATCACCTCCATCTCTCACCCCGGGCTCTCTCCCCTCCGGTTCTCGCTCGCCTCTGGGTCCTGACGCCTTCCACCGTCGGCCGGAGAAGCACCTCCGCCTTGCCACCGTCGGGCCCTGCTGTCTCCAGCCATCGCCGCTCCATCTCCGCCACCCCACCACCGGGTCCCGTCGGCATCTGGCCTCTGTTGCCGGTTGTATGCACCGCCCGGATGCGTCCTTCTCCGTTCTCCCTCCACCTCCGTCTGCTGACCGTCACCACCATTCGCCTCCAGGTGCAGCGGCGTGGCGAGGAAGCGCGGGAGGAGCCGGTACGGCGGGACGCGGAGGGCCCCGTCGCCTGGTCCGCAACAGCCTGCATCCCGGGAGGCCACGAGTAAGATAAGGTGAGGGAGAAGAAGTGAAATCCGGCCGCCATGCCGAGGCCTCAACCTTCCGTGTGTCTCCTATCTGAAGACCCCCCACTACCTCCACTGACTCCCCCTTCTTTTAATGTCGTTAAAGTTGCTTTAAATTTTCAATTGACTAATGCGCGTCCGTTCAACACAACGAACAGAAATGGCCATCAGCTGACCTGCACGTTTGTGAGACAGTCTTGAAATATGAAACACATTGCCTGTGTCTACTGAAGTGTTTACTCTTCATTTTTGATTTTATCACTCTAGCCCTGAATGCATTTGCCATCTATTGATGTCATGGTAGAATGTTTGAAGAAATGCCCTTAAGGTGTTAGATGAAATGTCTATATGGATGCATTAGGCAACTGCCCTCAAAGGATTGGATAAAATGATTATATGAATGCACCTCTAACGCACATGTACCACATCTTTGCCATGCCTGTGGTGTTAGTTTTGATGTACAAGACAGCAATATGAATTTCAATTTTATCTTATTATTCTATCAACAGATTTATTCAGTGTCTTCCTTTAGAAGCGGTGGTTGTAAATGTTCAAAGTAGCACTTATTATTCATGTTCATTGAGAAATCAACAGTACCGATTTCTGCTATTTTTTATATTGTTTGTTTTTTAATGCTGTTGGTCTGCTGCAATAGCACACTGCTACAGTAAATTGGTTAGTGTTGCTATAAAATTTGATGCACAATATATGTTCAACATATTTCATATCAAAGTACCATCATCAATTAGGATCACTTATTTTTTCCCTGAAAAGTTAAGCTTACACACTTCATCATCAATCCTTTGATTTGAAAAATTGGTATGTGTGGACTTACCAAACGATGCAGCTCTAGCAGTACGATCCTATTGCACGGCACTGCGGCAGTACACGACTACCAAAGGTCCACATCTTTGTTCTTTGCCTGTGTGCATGTGCTAACCACAAAGATGACACAATACATTAAAGTGAGCATCGGGGTAGGTCCCGCGCCAAAGGTTTATTGTGCTTTCAATTCTAGAACTCTAACACAAAAGAAGGATTAGAGTATCTTCTCCACTTACTAAATATAGCAATATATTGATTATTAAATTATCTATGGCGAGTGAGTAGGCTCTGAGTCCCTCGGAGGATGGACTCAAAGATGGGGAGGCAATAGCTGCGCTGCAAAAAAAATGGAATTTATGCCTGCAGAAATATGGCTGCCTCACAACACTCTCAAGCTCAGACGAAGTTGCCACTAAACCCTCAAGTGAATGTGTGAAACAATCAGTTAGTAAGGAGAAATATTTGTAACTTAATTTCCCACCAAGAATTATATTTTAAATTTATTTTAGAAGGCTTTATTCATAGTACATTTAAATTTGAGCATGCTGTTATGCCACCATATCCTCTATTTTACTGCTAGGCTCAGCAAGGTTGAGCATGCTATTATGCCATCCATAAAAAAATTAACATGCTGAATGTTTTTTTCCAGTTCAATTGAAAATTACAATGGTTGATTCTTTTTCCTAATTATGCATTCTATCATAATCTTTCTGCAATATTCAAGGCTCGTTGTTTATCCAAGCCTTTTACAACTTCATAAGACACAATGCATTCGGGCTGCAAGCTTTTGTTACAAGGTCAGTAAGCTAAGTCGCAATGCATTCAAGTTGCAATCTTTTGCTACATGTCAGTAAGTTTCACTGTTGGCTCCATAAACAATTCATGCTTTAACTAGATGCTATATATGTATTTTAGTGTAAAAATGAATTATCAAAATCTATGCACCTAGTAGAAAATAAAAAAACGACCTACATTTTGGGACGGAGGAAGTAGCTATTAATATCCAAATCAAGAGTCACCGGCTACAAAACGAACACCACTGGCCAATGATGATGGCGTGGCAACGCCACGCCCCGTCCTTTCTAGTTATATATATACTATAGCTTCAACCTCTCTAGTTGCTCGCATGTTGTCTCTCACTCGTGTTTAGGTTTAACACAACCATCAACCTAAACCACACTCTCTTCTAAGTTTTTTTTTTAATTCTTGGTGCCTACTGTATGTTGTTAACAACGATACAGTCACCAACTCACCATAAGATAAAACTTCACTTAAAAACTAAATCTGGTTTCATATTTTTTGAAGCTTTAAAACAAAATTTTCACATCTTTCTAAGATTAATCCAGATTTCAGGAATTTAATTACATGATTATTTTTGGAAAAAAACATCTATAGTCCGAAAAAACAGTCCATACAGGGCCAAATTCTACAGCCCAATTAACCTCCAAGGACCGAGGCTCCAACCAAAAGGGCCCCGACCCAGTGTCAATGTAAAACGTGAGGATATTTTCCCCTTCACCATTCCCTTCTCATCCCCTACCTCTCTTGGTTTCGCTGGTAGGCGGCAGCCTGACTAAAGGAACGCCCGCTGCGTGACGTCGCCGTCACCGACTTCACCTGCGCCCCTCTATTTGAACACCTGCTTGCTGTTTTTTCTTCTCTGTTCACCTCGTCTGGCCGGACTGCCGCAGCCTTACTCCCAGCTGCCCAGGTTTCTGTCGGACCTTTCGACGGCAACGAGCATCCACCATACCAGGTATGCCCGCCCCACTCTATTCCCTTCCTTCTGTGCAAAACTGAGCACCGCAACCCTGATTTTAGCTAATTGTTTTGTCAACTATCTGTATTTGGCTCTGATTGAATCACAAGTGTAATTTTATGTATGTATTATTTATTATGCCTACTAACTTATTCTCTCACCCATGTCAACTATCTCCGCCCCTGCCTGAAGTAGGTAGGTCGACCTGCGCCAATGCACTGACAACACGGACACGGGGGATACATTCTTCGGCGAAGAATAATCTTAGCTTTGGACCTTTTTAGTGGACTCGAGCTATTGCAATGGAGATTGTGAACAGTAGGTTTCATTACCGTCTTGGCATTTTAGTAGTTATGGCAGTTGAAATCGTGTATTGCCACCTTCTTACATTTACCTTTTGATACTTGATTTAGGTGTTTCCTTCAGCTCAATTGGAGTCGGAAGAATTATAATAAACAAGACAGTGAAGGTAACCAATTCACGCCCTAGCTTCGCAGTTAGTTTTGTTCAGTTATGAATGTGTTACTTGAAAACACATAAGAGAAGGAACCTTAAACTGCATGTAGGTTAGGTCATTTAACACAGAGTGTGGCATACAATCTTTCTAGGTGATCAAAAAGGGAAGCTATTCCATTTATTTTTTCGTAGTTCGTTACAGTGAAATAGGAAAATTTTTCCTTGCAGCCGGCCACAAAGGATTGGCACTACAGTCTGCACTCAGCTTTGGATTCTTGACATGTATCCACCCCATCAATCTTAAAGTAATAGAACACCGATCTTAAAGCAATAGAACAGCCTGCAGAGAAGTGGCTCGGTGTTCTGTTGCTTTAAGATTGATGGGGTGGACATGTGTCGTGAATCCGAACTTCCGAAGCAGGCTGCAGGCCGCTTCTCTGCAGCCGGCTGCAGAGATTTTTTCCTGTGAAATACCCTGTCAATATATGTCATATGCAGTTTGACGGCAGTAGTATGCCCATGACCTTATTTTTTACTATGGTCTATGGGGTTTGGTGATGGATGGCCTAACAAGGTAAACAGCTCGGGCACTTACCTAGCCAATTTACATGGACACATGTGGTTTTGTTTTCTATGATATGTTCTTCATTCAGCTTGCACTAATTATGACTACTATGCAAACAGATAATATTCAGAAATAATTTGTCGATCTCTCAGTCTTTGGGGTTTTGTGGAACGGTCTCAATATAATATATATTTTACACTTGTCCCTTTTTGTTTACGTGTTCAGGTAGGATGCCAAACACACCGGATTGGCTGGAAGCTAACAAGGACATGTTGCGAGTACTCTCCTGGTGCTTCTAGAAAGAAGCAAGAGAAGTATGAGCAACAACCACAGAACGTCGATCTTCCAGAATTACACCCAAAAAACAAAAAGAAACCCTTCCCTGTTCCGATTAAAAAGATGCTGCAAGCTTCTCGGCGAGAGAAGAGGCTTGCACAAATGCATATAGAGAAGCCTCTTGAACCCCCAAAGAACGGTTTGCTTGTGCCAGAGCTTGTTCCAGTTGCACATGAAGTCCTTGATAACTGGAAAGTGCTAATCAGAGGGCTCTCTCAACTTCTGAATGTTGTTTCAGTTTATGGTTGCAGGTAACTAAAAAAATGTTTCAGTATATCAGCAGCTGTTATTACAAGCAGTATTGCAGTAGTATCGTGGTGGTGTCTGTGCATGTGTGTATGCATCACCTTTATAATCATAAAAAGAAAAGGAAAAATAATAGTATTACACTCGTACATGCATGGAATCAGCATTGTCTGCAAGCATTTGCCAAGTACCCTGAAAATCTGTCACTGGCTGGTGATTTTTTTTCAGAAAGTGTCCTCAAGTCCATGTTGGTCCAGTTGGCCACCAGATCCAAGACTGCTACGGTTCCGGAAGCCAGCGTCGGAACAGTCATCACTCTTGGGCTAGAGGTTCCATCAATGATGTTCTCATCCCAATTGAGTCTTACCATCTTTTTGACCCATTTGGTCGGAGAGTGAAGCATGATACCAGGTTTGATTATGATAGGATACCAGCAATTGTTGAGCTATGCATTCAGGCTGGTGTTGACTTACCACAATACCCCTCGAGGCGACGGACTGCTCCTGTCCGGATGATAGGCAAGAAGGTGATTGACCGCGGTGAGTTTGTTGATGAGCCCAAGCCACAACGTTCAGAACACTGTGTATCTCTACTTGCCGAGCTCGACACATTCAGCAACCAACAAGTCCAGTCACCTTCACCATCAAATATGAAAGAGCTTGCCAAGAGGACACTGAAAGCATACCTTAATGTCCGGCGAGGCGTCGAGCAGCTGATGAGCAAGTACACTGTGAAAGCATGTGGGTACTGCTCTGAGGTCCATGTTGGTCCGTGGGGCCACAATGTGAAGCTCTGCGGGGCTTTCAAGCACCAGTGGCGGGATGGCAAGCATGGGTGGCAGGACGCGGTGGTTGATGAGGTCATCCCGCCCAACTACGTGTGGCATGTCCCTGACCCCAGTGGCTCTCCTCTCAGATCCTCTCTCAGGAGTTTCTATGGCAAAGCTCCAGCTGTCGTAGAGCTGTGTGTGCAGGCTGGGGCTGAAATACCTGACGAGTATCGGGCCATGATGAGGACTGACATTGTCATCCCGGACTCTGTGGAAGCTCGGATGGCTGCATAACAACAATGTTCTGAGCTTCTACGACTACTATCCTGCAGTTCTTGTCCAGAGTACAGATTCCAACCAAATGTGCCGCTTTCTGGGCATGCTGTGATGGTGGGTCTCTTAGCCCTGTGGTAATTGCTCAGGGAGCAGCAGATGCATAGTTTGTATAATATAATTAGCATAGCTAAATCATGATCGTTTGGGATTTAAAGCTGAGTTGAAGATCTGATTTAAGTACTATTCGTTGAAAGGTATATTCCTTACCAACGCCTTTTCTGCTATTCCATTTCAATTCATCTCTCTTATGAACCAGTGGACTTCAAACTTTTGCAGGTTTAACGCATGAACCTAGGACGCGCAATGACAAGCCTGATAGCCTGAAAGCTAAAAGGAATGGTCTCTGCACCATTTATAAGGTCCATCCCATCTTGTTTACAGGCCGCAGATGCTTTATTCCTGCCTATGCTAGACTGTGAGGCACCTAGAATGCTCAGGAGTCGCCATACTGATGGCCTTCCGCTTTCTCCATCGGTACAATTGCGAGCTAATGCTTTGGATTAAACTAATCACGGTGGTTTGTTCGGGGTATTTGTGCGCCTGGCTGTAGTTAATCATGGACTAAAAGCCTGTGCTGTGCACTTGTGCCCGCCCCCAGATCGACACTTTGGGGGTATGGCTACATGTATAGTCCTACCAGATCGTCGGCATATTGTGTTCTCTTTTTGCTGTATACTAGTACTTTGTAACATGCAAGCGGAGGCTACTTATTCAGCGCCGTTCGCTAATTGTGTTTATGAAATGTTTTGAGCTGTATATGGAACGGATGGTGATGAATGATCCATGGCCGAAAGATTCATCCATGTGTGATCAGCTCTGTGATAAGTTGCACCCATTGCAACTTGGGTGCTGTTTGTTTCACATATTTATAATGTGATGGATAACCGATAACAATAAATCATGTTTGTTTAAGTTCAACATAATCAGATAACACACTAGTAAGTGATGTTGGCTTATTCAAATTTATTACTGATGATATTCAAATGTGAATTTATTATTTGCGTGTTACATTTTATGAACCAACGACACCTTGGAGATATCAAAGGTAAAGGATACAAACCAATACATACAAGAATGAGGGTAAGATAACCTTTCTAAAAATATCAACCTTTTCACCTCCTTTAATTTTATTAAAAAAAATTGTATATAAGAAAGGCACAGAGAATATGGCTGATGATGCTTTGTCCAGAATAGCTCACCTGAACAATCTCTAAGCTGTTTCCACGGTGAGACCTGATTGGCTACAAGAGGTACTAAAATCTTAGGCCACTTATCGTTAATAGAGGGATTATCCGAGGGATTATCCAGGTCTCAAAGCTATAGTGTCGTTCTCGTGGTGGGGACTGATCATCACTTCGTGGCAGTGAAGCACCCCTACACAACTTCTTCAATAGCCCAACTCTTGATGGACAACATTGTCGCACTCCATCGTCTTCTTCCTTACTCTATTGTCACTGACAGAGACATCATATTTCTCAGAACTCTTCAAGCTCTACAAAGTCGATCTACAACTGAGTACAACCTATCATTATCAGGCAGATGGTCAAACCAAGAAGTCAACCAGTACAGATGGGCAAACCGAGAGAGTCAAACTAGTGTCTGGAGATGTTCCTCTGTTGTGCAGTTCAGGACTCCCCGAATACATGGAAGTATTGGTTGTCACTTGCAGAGCTATGGTACAACTCTGCTTACCATGCATCCATTGGATGCCCTCTATTCAAGGCCCTATATGGTTTTGAACCATACAGCCTTCTACTCCTGCTACGGTGTCTGGCTTAGTGGACAGTAGAGAGCTACATTTACGATCACCGAAACATAATGAAGCTCATGGTAGATAGGAAGTGCTCTGACTTGCAGTTCCATTCCAAGTGGGTGATCTAGTATTACTGAAATTACAGCCATACACTGAGTTCTGTGTGGCTAACAAGCATGGATTATTCAGGAAAGCACATTCGCTCTCTAGAAATACAGAACTAGCTCTTGTTTGTTGGAGTGTCACTTTATTATTGGCCAAGAACATGACATGTCATCACATAACAACCTACGAATCCATAATGCCTGCTGGCGCAAGCACAGAAAGAGAGAAAAGGGGGGAGGGGAGAAAAGAGTGAGCAGCTGCACTGCAAGTACACGGGCTTGAGTTGTCCCGGTATATACCCTCTTCTCCCTTAAGCTAGGGCGATTAAAATAACGCAAGTAAATACAGCTCGGAATCGAGCAACGGGCCGTGGACGTTTGGGTATCTAATGGTCCATCAGTTGCTAATAAAGCTGCTTATGTGGCCGTGTATAAATGCACTGCAGCAACGGCGAAGGCACTCGGCAGCAGCAGCAGCTCCAGCTCCAGCTCCCACGCAGAGGCAGTCTCTCCGGCTAGCTCCAGCGCCGTAGTCATCATCGCCATGGCTAGGGAAGAAGAGCTCAAGGTTCGCACCAAAGCTTAGCTTGCTCGGCCGCGCGCGTGCATCCTTTGACTCGTTGCTCGTCGTATTGCCTGCTGCCATTGATCGACTGACATCCATGGTGCCGTGCAGAGGATTGACCTGAAGGTGAACGTGAGCTGCTGCGATGGCTGCAGGAGGAAGGTGATGAAGGCGATGAGCCTCAAAGGTGATGAAGGCGACGAGCCTCGAGATTTTCAAGTGTCTGTGTCGCGTTTGTTAGGGGCTGTGGTGCTGCCCTGTTCTCTCCTTGAGACAGACAAATCTAGTTGGTGCTGACGTACGTGTGCGTCGTCGTCATTGCGCGTGCAGGCGTGCTGAGGACGGAGATCCTGCCGTCGCACGACCGGGTGACCGTCGTGGGCGACGTGGACGTCAACGTCCTGGTGAAGAAGCTGGCCAAGGTCGGCAAGATCGCCGAGGCGCTGCCTCCCGCGCCTGCTGAGCAGGGCAAGAAGCAGCGCGATGACGCCGGCCGGAAGGACGGCGACAGAGCGGTGCCGGCGCAGGCGCAACCGCAGACGGAGGAGAAGTGCAAGGGCAAGGACGACGACGCCGGTGGCAAGGTGGCGGCTAAGGCAGAGCCGGGCAAGCATGAGGGGTGCAAGAAGTGCGCGCGCGAGGCCGCCGCGCGCGCCGTGGGCGACAGTGGCGACCACTGCAGCGGGAAGAAGGCGCCGTCCAAAAAGGACAACAACGCCGGCGGCGGCGAGGAAGGCGGCGACGCCGACGCCGACGAACTCGACGCCGAGCCCTTGGCGGTGGCGCCCCACCACCACTATGCGCAGGCCCAGGCGCAGCAGCACTACCACCGCGCGGAGCCGGCGATGGTGGTGCCGGTGCACGTGCCGCCGTCCTACTACTACCCGCCTCCAGCCGCCGCGGCGATGCCGTACTACGGCTACTACGGCATGCCCCCGCCGCCGACGGCGATGGCGATGGGGGTGGCACCGCCGTCCCAGCGGCACCCGCAGGCCCGGCCGCAGTCGTCCCGCTTCGACGAGGACTTCTTCGACGACGACAACACGGTCGGCTGCAGCGTCATGTGAACCGTTGACGGACGGCCGCCGCCACGCGCCGTAGCCGGCCATGCTTTGTAGCGCCATGCCATGTCGTTTTCCCGGGCAGGTCGTCGCACCGATGGCGATGCCATCTGTCAACGTACCAATACCATACGATGTGTTAGCTTATCGATCGAAAGGAGGGAACGGAACGGGATGGCATTGCTGTCGGGGGGGCCTGTTGCGCGGTTCCGCCACTTCTCGGCTGCGTCCCATCGCGGGCGCGGGCCGATTCGCGCGCGTGTCCCCGCGGCGAGTACGCAAGGACACCCACAACAGCAGCACGAGTGGAGAAGAGTCTTTTTTGTGTGTGATTCGGCGTTCGGGGTAGGTAGGTAGGTAGGCAAGCGGGCTGCTTTTTTTGCTGCCTGAATTCCGTGGCCTGCGGCTTGGCGGATGGTCGCGGATTCCATGGCCGGCTGGACCGACCACCGGACCTGCCGATTCCATGGCTGAGCGGAGCTGAGCTTGTGAGATCGAGGGAGACGAAGAGACGGGTTCGGTCGAGGCTGCTTTGCTTTGGTCTTGACCCGCGTTTGTTCGTTCAACAAGGGAATAATTAAAGGCGATGGAGAGAGGCGGATTGAACTGGACCGCACATTCGCGGTTCACGCGTGATCGCTGAGCGTAGTAATTACATGCATCGCCACCAAGACAAGCAGTGAGTGATTATTGCTCATTCACTCTGCATCCAACATGATCGTCGTCCTCATGTTTATATATATGTACTACTTATGAAGTTGCTGCAATCATGGAGGATGTCTGTGGTGTTCACCAGCTTCAGTAGAAGTTTAGAGCAGGATGAGTGCGGAACTGCGGATAGCCTAAGCATGCGTTCGATACCCTCTTAGCTTCTTGCAACCTTGTCTACAATTTTTTGGTCATAACGAAGCAAAACCAAAAAAAAAAAACAATCAGGAAAAGAAGAACTCGAAACTTTGTTCAGGATTTGCTTTGTGCCCGTGCCCAAAAACCAAGTAGCGTGCCCAGCTGATCTCGGAACTCCCACCCAATATGGAACTAGCCCAACACGCTACGGAACGGGCCAAATCTAGCTGGGCCTGGTACATGCACCTCGGGTGCGGCAATGGGCCAACCGCAGGCACCTGTTCTAAAATAAATGTAACTATTGTATTCATACCGGCTAACTTTTTTTTAAATTTAATTAGATTTACAGAGTAATATTCATATTTTAAATGGATTCGTTATAAAAAATAGATTTAAAAATGTATTAGTTATATATTATAAACATTAGTATTATAATACTCCCTCCGCTTCACAAAGAATGTCATTTGACTTTGTTGATGTCAAATTTGATCGACTCGTCTTATTTAAGAACTTTGTGAAAAATATAGAAAAATTCAGTTCGTAGTTAAAGTAAAATTTATAATAAATAAAAATAGAATGAAAATAAATGATAGTTATAAATTTTTTGAATAAGACTAGCAAGTCGTACTTCATAAAAAAAACAAAAGACACCCTTCATAAAGACATGTACAAGCATGAGCTTATAAATAATAAATACAAAATAATATATGGTGTCGTGTAGAGATGAATCCTTCGTAAAGAGATGGTCTCTTGATTTTTTTTCCCGTTAAACTCTAGAGACCCCTTTTACCTGACGTAACAAGGAGAGCGTATTCAATTATATAAAGATAGTTGATTCTTCCAAGCATTAACTACTTTGACACCAAAAGGAGGAGCATATTATTCCTGCGCGTGTACTATGAGCACATTGGCACCTTGCCGTGCCGCGGAAGTTAAGAAAGTAAGAAGTTTCTAGAAACCTGGCGGTTCCAAAAGACCTGTCCCGGTGACCAAGACCGACTGAGGCGCTCAGGCATGCGTGGGCCCCTGTACAGCCCAGCTCCTTGTCCTTGCCACGGAAGACTCGTACCCGGTTAGACGGTTGTACCCCTGCGTCCGCTAGCGAGCCGCTCGAGGAATGGATACGGGGGGTGGGTGCCTTCGCTCCGAAGCACCAGGGACAAAGTGGGAAGATTCTTTGCTTAATGGCTTCCTAGGAGGAATACGGACTCTCGAGTCTCGAGAAACAGATCGTCCTCTTCCGATCCGAAAAGGATCTCTCGTACCCTGCTGATTTGACGTGCCACGTCACTGGTCACGGTCGTCATCGACGGGGGTCTTGGCTTTTGGCACCAGCGGTCGGCAAAAGCTGACGTTGCGATTGCAAAGTGTGCACGTGCTTGCTCAGCAAGCCACTGTACTGTAGCCTACAGGCCTAGCGCTGCGCCCTCGTCGTGTCGACTCTCTACTGTACTGTATATGAAATAGGAAGACACTGCAAGTACAGCATACGTGTCGAGCTGCCATTGCCCACTGCAAGCGGTTGGCGTGTTTTGTTTGTCAAAGGGCTTAGTTATTAATGTAAAACTCAAAAGTATTCACGTGAACTTTAGACTAAAGTTTACTTGATAGATGATGTCTCGACCTTTAACTACAAAAAATAAATACTTCTTCTCCCAGACACCTAGAAATATAATATGTCTAGTACATACTAAAAACAATATTTTTAGGATTTATTTGGTTAAGCTCTAGACTTCTAAAAATCCTAAGCTGTAAGTTGTGACAAAGACATTACAAGTCAATGGTTGTCAAAAGGCTAAAATATATTTAGGACCTATTTGGTTCCCTTAGTCACTAGACTAGATTTTAGTGACTAAAGTTTAGTCGCTAAAGTACCTTGTTTGGTTCCGGTGACTAAACCGGACTAAAAAACATTAATTGTTGTGAACAATGACTAGTTTACCCTTATTAATTAATGGATGTTTGCTATAAGAAAAAAGTGGAGATGACAAATAAGGTAAAAATACTACTTTAGTCTCTTTTAGTCACCCCCTTAGTGACTAAAGAACTAAAGTTTAGTCACCCCACTTTAGTCACTATATTTGCTTCTTTAGAGACTAAAAGTGACTAAACTTTAGTCACCCTAAACCAACGGGGCCTAAAGTTGAAAGTATAAGTGCACGTCTTTCATAGGTATTCAAAACTTTATATATACGCATAATTTTAGGGAGAGGTAACTTTATAAGTTGTTAAATTTTAGACTTAGATTATCCCCAACAAGAGCCAATACGCTAAATATAGGGGATGTAGACGTTTAGAATGGGCTCCAACAAAATCCGCTAAAATCGTCCGCTAAGTATAGTGTGCCGTATTCATCCGGTAAGGCTGGCTGCAGCGGTTGCCGCCAGCCAGCACTCTCCCCTTGCATGGCGCCTGTAGGGGGCGCTTCATGCCCGCAACGTTGCCTCCTGCAGAGACCCCTACCGGTCGGTCCCCTTCTCTCCCTCTAGATTTAGCGTTTCACTATTCACACCCTTTAGGTTGTTAATTCCTGTAGCAGCGGGTCTACGAGTAATTGTTAGTAGATAAAAAATTGATAATAGTTGAAAAGTAGATATAAGAAATGATATTTTATGGTTGTAGTTGGGTATAGGGGGAGAATATAGGGAGAACCGCTGCGGAAGATTAAAACGTAGGGAGTGAAATGTTGATGATGTCAACCAGGGCTCGCTATGCACTGTTAGCTCGCGTCGCGTGCGCGTCTTCCTTCCGTTCATTCATGCGCAACGGAAGGTAGAAGAAGACGCGGCTACAGGCGTCGTCCACGGTGGCTCTTGTTGGACCAGCTTGGTTCGACTGCCACGTTGTTCCCGTTCTCATTTTTTACTACCCGCTAATTCCTGCCTAGTACTTGATGGTAACGTTTAATCAGTAGTTATTGTTTAGCAAAATAATATATTGTGTTAATTAAGTTGGTATACTTAAGAGAATGAGATATAAATATTCCATTTTATACAAATGGTTAAGGACAGCATAAATGATCATAGAGACTGCCGTTGCCGGTTGGAACAGCAGAATCCGAAGAAAACCAGCCAGCACGGCGAGAACACGATCACGACTCACCAGCAGTCTCCGCCGCATCCGGGTGGCAGTTTCCACGTACATTCCACACACTGACTAGTTTCCATATCGATTACGTATGCCTTCGTTTCCACCATCCAACATAAATTCCTTTGTTACTTTTTAGCGGCCTGACTTGTGTTGACATGCGTTCTCATACTTGAATTTCTGACCCTCCCGTCCCGCCTTCCGCAAACCACTACTCCACGACGGGGCAAAACGGGCATTACGCCCACTTCTCTCTGATTTCACCAGTATAACTACCCTCTCTGGCTCTCTCCCCCCCTCAACAAAAGCTCTCGGCGCTTATTAAGTCTTGACGATTTATCATTCCATTACATCCACACCTGCGATGGAGTACGAGCGCGGTGGCGGAGGCGGCCGCGGCCGCGGGCGGGGCCGTGGAGGTGGCGGCGGAGGAGGGCGGGGAGGTGGCGGCGGCGCCCGCGGAGGCCGAGACGAGTACGGCGGCGGCGGAGGAGGGTACGGGTACGACGAAGGAGAAGGCTATGGCGGGGGTCGTAGAGGCGGCGGCGGAGGGTACGGGTACGACGTAGGGGGCCGTAGAGGCGGCGGCGGCGGCGGCGGCTACCACCAAGGTCCTCGCGGAGGCTATGGCACGGGAGGCGGCTACCACCAAGGGCCTCGCGGAGGCTATGGCACGGGCGGCGGCTACCACCAAGGGCCTCGCGGAGGCTATGGCACGGGCGGCCGCGGTGGAAACGCGTGGGCGCCGGCGCCTGGCGCGGGGAGAGGTCGCGGAGTTGGCGGTGGCGCGGCCGAGTACGCCCCCGTCAGGGGGCCAGCGCCCGCGCAGGCGCCGGTGGCGAGTCCGCTTGCGCCCAAGGACAAGGAGGCGCCGCGTTCGTCGGGATCCGTCGGTAAGTGCCTTATCCGGTTTTACTCGCGTCAGTCTGTTTCTGGTGTTCGGCATATGCGTGATACTCTGTTCTATTTCTATGAGCGTTTCTGGTTTCTCCACCGTCGTCGACGGTAGAGTAACCATCGCATATCAATTTTTAGTGCGGTGTATATTTTCTGGCATTTTTAACCATGTTTTTTTAGCGCGCAAGCGCGGTGTATATTTTCTGGCATTTTTCGCTGTCTACCTGCTGGTTCTTGCTCATTATGTATATTAGACTATAGATCTCTGTTTCTGATGAATCGATGTCTAGCGTTATGGATGAGATGAGTGTTCCTGGTTTGTGAACTGAGGTTTGGATTCAGAAGCACATGATCCCTCTGGATGGCGGTAACCATTTACCGATTTCGATGCGTTTTGAGCTGAACTGTTAGATTGTTGAGACTTGAGAGGGTGCCCTTTGTGCTGTTAAGTAGTGATACATGTTCACTTCGCCTTTCTTTAGAGAGTAATCTGCTAGTTTCCCTTTTGATTTTGCTTTCCTTTTTAGTGAGCAGCGTTCTTTGGTGGTAGCTCAGCATCCTTCAGTTTCTCATTACTTGTATCATTTATCGAGTGTTCCTAGAAAGCTCCCAGAGGTCAGAGCTGTCCTTAGATTTGAAAAGTGGAAATTCTTGGTCCTTTGTTTACCATATTACTTAATGGAAATGCATTTATCTCTTTCCTGCGCTTTTGGTACCTGGCAGTGCGTTCTTTAGATGTGTTTATCTTCTCTCTATTTATTTTATTCTAATTCAGTTTCTAAATTGCCAAATAAGAAAACTAAAACTTGACAAATACATACAATAAAGTAAAGTTTTAGTTTCTGTATTTGGCATTTATGGACTAGGAGGGAATAAAAATTAGTCACTAGAAACTAAACACCCTCTTATTTATATAAATGCACTTGACATATATGAAGAGAACTCAATTCATGGAATGGAGAGTGAATATACAAGGGAGAGGATATACTTTCGTGTATTAGTGGAATTGAAATTGCGGTGGATGAAAGGATCTTTACCTGAAACTGAATTCAAATTTACCCAGCTATTTCATTTGGGTGATTATTGGGCCAAAAGATTTAGGGCTTGTTTGGTTAGAAGTGAATTGAAAAGAATTAGAGAGTGTCAACATAACTGTGTAACTGTGTGTATTCTCTCCTGTAATGGGCTTTGGCTCACCTACTCTACTATATTAAAACATTCCCAACTCACACTAGGGTTAGAGTTTCATTTCGCCCAACAAGTTATCCAGCTAGTTTTTTCTCTTCTCCCTCTCCCCACTCTCCGCTGACGGTGCCACCATGAACTAGAGCCCGATTCTAATCCAATTTGACCCTTAAAGTTTGTAGTGTAAAATCTAAAGACCATTATCACCCCTAGCAGCGGACACTGCCCCTCCCTCGACGGTGTGAGCCGCTATCCCCAACGCCGACGCCCATCTCTGCCTCGTCCTTGGTTTCTCCTTGTCGATGGGCCGCAGACGTCCCACCTTTGTCCCGGCGGTCGTCACTGCTCCCCCTGGGTTAATTGCCTTCCCTTCAACTCCCTTGCACTAGCTCTCCGTCAACTCCGCCCCACCGGACAAAGCGACCCCTTCCCCTGTGCCGCAATCAGTGCTGCACCAGCCCTCTATGCTGTCATACTGGCCCCCTGTGTCGCCATCGACGTCGCGACAGCCCCTTGCGATACATACTTTTGTGTCTTTGGTTGTGTCTGCTATCCTAACACATCTGCCACAGCTCCCCACAAACTCGTGCCTAGATCCACCTGCTGCCTTTTCCCTGGGTACTCCTTTGATCACATGAGGTACCACTGCCTCGATCTTCTCCATAAGCGCATCATCATCTCTAGGCATCTCGTTTTCAATAAGGACTTTTTCTCATGATGGCTCCTCCCCACCTCTTGACCTCGACTCTCTTCTCGATGTCAATCCTGACGCAACACCTCCTCTTTACCACCGTCCCAGTAACCTTCGCGCCCTACGCGATCCTGTCACCTCTACCTGCACCATGCGGGACCCGTCGCCTCCGCCTGCGCCATGTGTGGCCCTATCGCTTCCGAGTGCGCCATGCGCATCCCCACCTCCCTAGCCACCTTCATCTCACTTCGTTGATCCCGCTCGTGTATACCAGCGGCGTGTGCGACCTAATCCCTTCGTTGTGCTGACCTGTGCCTTATCTCGCTCTCAAAACGAGTCATCGATGTACCATCCGATTGCTATCCACCGCAACCCCTCGGCTTTGTTGAGACCAGGTCGGACATGCCCTTGTTCATCTATTTGTACGACGATGACACCGTCTACCTCCTCAACGTTGACGACATCGTGCTCACAGCGTCCAATCCCGCCCTCTTCAGGCTCAAGCACACGGTTGCTGCCTTGTAGCACAAGTTCGCGATAAAGGACCTAGGACCTCTCCACCACTTCCTCAGGGTTACCGTGGAGCGACATCCCTAGGGTCTCTTCCTTCACCAGTGCACATACATCATCGACCTTATGGACCGGTCTGGCATGTCCGACTGTGAAAGTCGCCTATAGGGGGGGTGAATAGGGCGAATCTGAAATTTACAAAGTTTAAGCACAACTACAAGCCGAGGTTAGCGTTAGAATTAAAATCGAGTCCGAGAGAGAGGGCTAAAACAAATCACAAGCAAATAAGGAGTGTGACATGGTGATTTGTTTTACCGAGATTCGGTTCTTGCAAACCTACTCCTCGTTGAGGTGGTCACAAAGACCGGGTCTCTTTCAACCCTTTCCCTCTCTCAAACGGTCACTTAGACCGAGTGAGCTTCTCTTCTCAATCACACGGGACACTAAGTCCCCACAAGGATCACCACACAATTGGTGTCTCCTGTCTCGGTTACAATTGAGTTGATCACAAGAAAGGATGAGAAAGAAAAGAAGCAATCCAAGCGCAAGAGCTCAAATGAACACAAATGACACTCTCTCTAGTCACTATTTGATTTGAAGTGATTCCGGACTTGGGAGAGGATTTGATCTCTTTGGTTGTGTCTAGAATTGAATGCTATAGCTCCTGTAATGTGTTGGAAGATGGAAAACTTGGATGCAATGAATGGTTGGGTGGTTGGGGTATTTATAGCCCCACCCACCAAAAGTGGCCGTTGGGAGGCTGTCTGTCGCATGGACACTGTTCGGTGCGCCAGCCACGTCACCCGACCGTTAGGGTTCGACCGTTGGAGCTTCTGTCTTCTGGGCCACCGGACAGTCCGGTGGTGCACCAGACAGGTCCTGTAGACTGTCTGGTGCGCCTTCTGGCGCTGCTCTGACTCTGGCGCGCACTGTACCGCATTGAATGCGGTTGCACACGACCGTTGGCGCTGAAGTAGCCGTTGCTCCGCTGGCACACCGGACAGTCCAGTGCTACACCGGACAGTCCAGTAAATTTTAGCGGAGTGGCTCCCAGAATTCTCGAGACTGGCGAGTTCGAAGTTGGAGTTCCCTGGTGCACCAGACACTGTCCGGTGGCACACTGGACAGTCCGGTGCGCCAGACCAGGGCTGCCTTCGGTTAACTTTTGCTCTCTTTGTTTGAACCCTTTCTTTGTCTCTTTATTGGTCTATTGTGAACCTTTGGCACCTGTAAAACTTATAATCTAGAGCAAACTAGTTAGTCCAATTATTTGTGTTGGGCAATTCAACCACCAAAATCAATTAGGAAAAGGTGTAAGCCTATTTCCCTTTCAGACTGCAAGCCCTGCTCCGCGCTTGTTGACATCAACGTGTAGATCTCCAACGACAGCGGTGCCTTGGTCAGCGATGTGATGGCCTACTGGGGCTTTCCAGTAGCTCATCTTTACCAGGCCCGATATCGTCTACACGGTCCAGCAGGTGTGCCTTCACATGCACACCCAGCGGGAGCCCACCTCACTGCTGTCAAATGGATTCTTCACTACCTTCATGACACTCTCAATTACGGTCTTCTTCGGCCCTCTCTGACTTCTGATCTGGTGGTTTACACTGACGTTGATTGGGTTGTCTGCCCTGACACACATCAGTCCACATCCGGCTACGCAGTGTTTATAGGTGCCAACCTTGTCTCCTACTCATCGAAGCGGCAACCTGTCGTCACCTGCTCTAGTGCTGATGCCGAGTATCACGATGTGGCCATTGACATGACCGAGGCTTCCTCGCATGGTCAGATTTTTTATGAGCTCCATAGCCTCCTCGCGTGCGCCATCCTCGTGTACTGCACCGTCAATGCGGTCTATTTCTCCACCAATCCCATGCATCATCAGCGTATGAAACACGTGGAGATCGACATCCACTCTGTCCGCGAGCGTGTCGCTGTCGGTGATCTTCATGTTCTCCGTGTCCCTACCACTTCACATTTTGTTGACATCTTCACCAAGGGGCTTTCTTCTATAGTTTTCACTGAGTTTCGGTCCAGTATTAAAATATGTACATGATAAAGTTGTGATGACGGGGGTGTTAACGTAATTGTGTAACTGTTTGTGTATTCTCTCCTATATTAATATATTTCCACTATATTAATATATTTCCAAATTCCAACCCACACTTTCATTTCTGTCAATAGAGGGGATTACATCCATGTCTAAATAAAATTATATAGAAAGAGATTTAATCTTGCTGATAGTTTGTTTGGGAGAAAGGGGATTAAAGGGGCTAAGATCTCTTACTATTCAAATCTCTTTGCTCTCAAACACGTCCTCAAGGCCTTAAGGAGATAATGTAGCTTGGCTAATATTTTTTTTATTTAACATGTTGCTATTTTACTATTTTCTCTCACGTACAGTTGACCATGTCCGTTTCTGATTGCTCTTTCTTTTTCTTGTAGAACGCATCGCATCCAGCGAAATGGCCAGAGTAGAACCAATAGGATCAACACTAGCTGCCACATCTTCTGTTAATACACGTGTGCCAATGCAGAGACCTGATTCTGGAGGTTCATTATCTCAAGCAACGGTTAAACTTTTGGTGAATCACTTTATTGTCAGCTACCGAAAGGTGACAACTATTTTTCATTATGACATAAACATCAAGCTTGATGAAGCTTCGTCTAATGCTTCGGGCAAAGAGCTATCCAAGGCAGAATTTCTCTCTGTCAAGGATGAGCTCTTCAGGGAAAGCAGTTTACGGCGTCTTTCCTCATGTGTTGCTTATGATGGTGGAAGAAATCTGTATACTTCTGCTGAACTGCCTGCAGGTTTATTTCGTGTGAGAGTTCGATCAAAGACCTACATTGTATCAGTAGATTTGAAGAAGCAGCTGCCATTAAGTCAACTCTCAGATTTACCTGTGCCTAGAGAGATCTTGCAGGGCCTTGATGTTGTTGTGCGTGAGGCCTCCAGATGGAACAAGATTATCCTTGGTAGAGGATTTTACTCACCAAGCAGCAGTATAGACATTGGGCAGGGTGCTGTGGCTATGAAAGGAACCCAGCAGTCCCTTAAATCCACTCAGCAAGGGTTGATCCTGTGTGTTGACTATTCTGTCATGCCGTTTTACAAAGCTGGACCGGTGATGGATCTTGTTCAGAAATTAGTGAGGTACCTTGATTATCGGACAACTTTGAACAAGAGGCAAATGGAAAATCTGGTTGATGAGCTTAAAGGCCGACGTGTAACTGTGATTCATCGGAGGACTAATCAGAAGTACACAGTGCAAGGTTTGACACCCTTACCTGCCAGCCAGATGACCTTTGTGGATGCTGAATCCGGCCAAACACGGAGGCTCGTGGATTATTATGCTCAGAAACATGGCAAGGTGATTGAGTATCAGATGCTGCCATGCTTGGATTTGAGCAAGAGCAAGGACAAACCGAATCATGTTCCGATTGAGCTCTGCACTCTTCTTGAAGGACAGAGGTTTCCAAAAGCAAACTTGAATCAGAATTCTGAGAGGATACTAAAAGGAAGTGCTCTAATTCCTGCATCTAAACGGATGGAGGAGATTCAAAACTTGGTGAATGCTTCGGATGGACCATGCAGGTAACTCCGTAACTGTTTTTCCATGTGTTCTTGTCAACCTGAAAAGTTGAGCTACTGCTATAGTGCTATATAGCTATACTTAAACTGTATGAAATTAGATGCAATGTGATTGCCCGTTCTTCATAACTCAACTTAACCGTGTGTGTGTATAGTGTAGTGTATACACACTATTAGTTCTCTTATTCATTCCTACCTTTTTTTTCTCTCTCCTGCAAATGCACAACAACATAACTCTTTTCTAGGAAAGAAACAAACAGATCATTACCTTTTCTTTTCAACAGATTATGCATGTTTATTATTACTAGCTACTAATTATCATTTCATTTACAGAGGAGAAATTGCACAGCAATTTGGGATTTCCTTGGATGTACGAATGACAGAAGTGACGGGTAGGATCCTTCCTCCACCAAACCTCAAACTTGGGGCATCCAATGGGCAGACCTCCAAATTGAGTATCGATCATGGCTGCCAGTGGAATCTTGTGAAGAAGAGACTAGTAGAGGGGCGGGTTCTTCAGTGCTGGGGCATCGTCGACTTCAGTGCTGAGCCGTCTGGCTCTGGCGCCCGTCAGGAGCCCCTGGATACAAGGATGTTTGTTGAGAAGATTGTGAGGAAGTGCTGTGAGCTTGGTATCCGTATGAACCCTAATCCATGCTTCGTACACATAACAAGGATGGCAGTGCTCTTCGATCCACATGGACTACATGAAGAGCTAAACAAAGCAAAACAAGCTGCAGTGAGCAAGAAGCAGAGGTTGCAGCTTCTTTTCTGCCCGATGTCCGAGCAGCATTCGGGGTACAAGACACTGAAGCTGATTTGTGACACACAGCTGGGGATCCTGACCCAGTGTTTACTGAGCGACCGCGCAAACAATCGAAAGGGACAGGACCAGTACATGACGAATCTTGCTCTAAAGATCAATGGCAAGCTTGGGGGCAGCAACGTTCAGCTGTTTGACTCGCTCCCACGGGTCGGTGGTGGGGTACCTTTCATGTTCATCGGTGCTGACGTTAACCACCCGTCCCCCGGTAACGTGGAGAGCCCATCGATCGCAGCCGTGGTCGCCTCTGTCAACTCTGGTGTCAACAAGTATGTGACCAGAATCCGTGCCCAGCCGCACCGCTGCGAGGTGATCCAGCAGCTTGGTGAGATCTGCCGGGAGCTCATTGGAGTCTTTGAGAAGCAGAACCTCGTGAAGCCGCAGAAGATCATCTACTTCCGTGATGGCGTGAGCGACGGGCAGTTCGATATGGTCCTGAACGAGGAGCTGGCTGACCTGGAGAAGGCGATCAAGGTGAATGGCTATGCGCCAACCATCACCGTGGTCGTGGCCAAGAAGCGGCACCACACTCGGCTGTTCCCCAGGGACGAACAGCAGCCGCAGACGAAGACCGGGAACGTGCCGCCTGGCACGGTGGTGGACACGGGCGTGGTGGACCCGTCCGCGTACGACTTCTACCTGTGCAGCCACACTGGGATTCTGGGGACGAGCAGGCCGACGCACTACTACACCCTGGTGGACGAGCACGGCTTCGGCTCCGACGACCTGCAGAAGCTGATCTACAACCTGTGCTTCGTGTTCGCGCGGTGCACCAAGCCGGTGTCGCTGGCGACGCCCGTCTACTACGCCGACCTCGCGGCCTACCGTGGCAGGCTCTACTACGAGGCTGCCATGATGGCGTCCCAGGCCCAGCGAGGGGGGTCCTTTGACGTCACTAACTTCCCGAGGCTGCACAAGGATGTGGAGGACAACATGTTCTTCATCTGACACCAGTTTTTTTTGCCGGGGTCGATTTTGCTGTGTGGCAACGTCGCATGGTTTTTATGTTGTTGCCTTTTTTGCTTGCTGGTCGTAGTGCCACTGTGTGTTGTTGAAGTCGCTGGTTTGAAACTGCAGTCAGTGAACTGTACGCGTCCTGCTTTGTTTTTGTTTGCGCGCGTGTGAAACAGTCTGGTGTGTTCAGGGTTGTAAACAAACTTTAGTAAATTCTCACTGGATTATACTGCATGACTGTAGTTGAAGGAAAAGAAGCAGGTTTGAGTTGTGAAGATACTTGTCGCAGTACAACAGACAGATATTGCAGGTTCTAGATGAATTTCTCTGCTTCAGGATGGGTCTTGTGCCGTTGCGCACAGAGAACAACACACCCATGCAGATGCAGCAGCCAGCCCCGTCTTCCAATGCTGCTTGGTGAAATGTGTACCATGCTTTGTGCTTGTTCCAAAGAGAAGGTCCTCCAAAAGCTCCCTACGGACATCTCCTGTGCCCACCGCGACCGACGCCTAGAAGATCTCTCTCGACTTGGAGTGGTCTTCACTCTGCAAATTCAAGTTCCGAGAACGGATGCCGTCCGCCGTTCATTCTCAAAGATCTGCAATTGAACGCAATACATTGTAAGATTGTTTCCTACCAAGTAGGATTCCGGTCCAGTTCCCATTCCGTCCCCTCGTTCGGTTATTCCTATACTATGTGAATTGGATGGAATTAAAAAAAATATAAGAGATTTTGATTTATTTAAAATTTAAATACACTCAAACTATGGTATCCACGTGGATTGAGAGAAAAACTAACAAATCCCTCAAGAGTTACACTGACAGCCTGATACACACCATGACAGCAACCTCCCTCACTTTACGACGCCATCCAACTCCCGGGCCAGCAAAGCAAAGTAGCAAACTACCAACCTAGTAGGTTATCTGATTGGCTTGCCATGACCGCAAATGTCATGCGAGCCCATGAAATCAGTCCATCAGGGGAATTACATAAGACCCACCTGCCAACGGGAGTGTTCGCCTTGAAATTTTTCTATCTCTACTTTTGCATTTCCACTTTTCTGTAATTGTTTATCAAAATTCTCAGCCATGGAAGAGAAAAAAAAAATCTAACTGCACTACAAAGCTCGCAACTAGTACTACCAGGCACCCATGGATACGGTGAAAATTCCAGACCAACAAAATGTCCGATGAGATAATAACCCAACATTTTTTTATTTAGCCGGTGCCTCCTCAGCTAAGCACCTGGTACTGCTTTGCACAATGTACGCTGAACCCCTTTTCAGTTTTTCAATGAATACCTTTACAGCAGAAAGACAAACAAGAAGTCTTGAATGCCAGGGAATGATTGGATGTATGCTAAATCAAACGGGCTAATTTTCCGGCAGTTATGAGAATTTCATTCTCAAGTCACGGCTCCAAATCATTGAGAACGGACGCCTTGGATTAAGATTGCCAACATACAGATCTCTACAATGTGATCTTGAGAACCTATGAAAGCATTTTTTTTAAAAAAAAAACTATGGAAGGGCGTCGTTTATTGCAACAAATTCTTCCCTGGAAACAATGGCATGAAGCAGACATGATTAGCTGACCAAAATATTAGATTCCTGATTCCATAATCTTAAGAAACATACTAATGGACGAACCTGCTTGATTTAGAGACAGAAAATACCGCTTCTGACATATTTTCATGACTGGTTGCGACTAAGCATATTCTGGAAAGAAATGTACAAGTCTTTGTGTTCTGTTCCAAAAATCTCTTCTGCTTTTGACAGGGTGTCCTGCACAAGTCACCACATTGACATGTTTTCCAAGTTTCTGTTGTAACCATGAAAACAGTGGCAGATTAGGATACCTCCCGTGATTGTTTTTGAGCATTGAACTCCTTGATGTTGGCCAAAAATGCTCCAAATTGCTCATAAGAAAGTCTTGTCCTGGGAGTTGCAGGCACAAACGTTAAGGGAGAAACTAACTAATCACTGCCGCATAAGGTGACGAGAATAGCAACCAACCGTGCTTGCCGGAAGAATTCCTTCCCATCTATACGTGGCCGCCCTGGAAACAGGAAAGAGTTAGTGTATGTGTCTTTAGCAAGCTCCAATACGTGTCACATTCACTGTCCCAAACCTGTGAATGAGTGGCGTTGAGGAGAGGTAGGTGCTGAATACTGATGACTTGATGATCCTTGCCATGACGAAAATGTCAATTGGCCCTCAGATCGAGCTTTTGTAGGAGAAGTCGGACCAGAGAAGAAGTTGGGAGAGGGTGGGCCAGTTGAATAAGCTCGGGGAGAACCACTAGAAGACGAAATCATAGGTGTTGAGCCAGGAGTTAATTTTGGAGGCACATATGGTTTGATTGAGAACTGGTATCCTGTAAAAAGTGTTAATTCTTTCGATGTAAGTGGTTGGGCTCAATATATTAATATGCTGATCTAGTTTAGCTGTTCACTACTCAGGAGTGAGAGTGAATCACCTCCACCATGGATGGATTCAGTTATTGTAGATCTGATGGAGGTATCTGAAGAAGTGTTACTGCTACAAACTTCATCTATAGTGTCATTTAACGGGAAAAAAAGGGTGTGCATCAGGTATGCGGTTACAGCTATTGCTTTAGCAGAAAATGCTGTCAAAACTGTAAGGATGTTGAACGACACCTTTCCAATACGGGACTCGAGCTGTCAAAATATCTTCTCCGTTGTGATCTTGACTGGTTTCAGACAGTTGCTGTGAAAAACATGCCAATAAAATCGTCTGCTCACACAAAAGTTCCAGCAGAAGAGAAGGCTTGAAAGGTAACAATAATTTTTGACTAAGAGTGAACAAAAATAGTTGATCAATACAACTCACCAATAGATTATCTTCACTTAACGATTTCATCAGTTGTTTCTTAAAAGCCTCCAACTGCACAAAACGAACAATCTCTGGTAATTCGGGTAACTAGTGAAGTGCATTTTTTCATGTTGAATAGAAGTAGAGTTTGACAAACTTCATGCTGGTTAGAATTCCTTGCCAGGCTCATACATGTGACATCATTCAAGGAAATGGCAAATAACCAGCTTATGATTCATCAGTCACCAGAATCACAAACAAGTAATGTCCCGTTCAAAAATTTCAGTCAATTCCATAAAAAAACATCCAATTATTATAGTTCCTGCAACACTATGCTTGAAACTGCAACGTGACTGACAGTAAAGTAGTAACTGAACCTGTCCTATTTTTATGCTATTTCTCTATTGAATCAGTCTCCACAAACCTGGCCTGACAATCTGATACCAATAACACCGTATTCAAAATTATTTACTACCAGCGGCCAGCGGGCTTCTCTAGAATATCATTAATTTAATCTGTCACGCAACCTCAATATCTGTAGTAAAATTATCTATTTTCCAACTATACAAAATCCGTAACTAATGTTTGATTCTAATTGCAGTGCTCAGTGGAAATGAAGAGAGGACAGAGACAAATGACAGGGAATCACTTCTTTATTGCAGACAGGTTCATATATATACATGGATACAAAGGGTATTTGACCCTTGGATCAAATAACCGTAAGATCAACGGTAGAGATGGGTTTGATCACATCACATAATTTTGTAACACTCCCCCTTGATCAACCCTAAACCGTTTGATCATCTGCAATTTATCTTATTCTCCTCAAAAACCCTGTGGGAAAAATAAGGAGTACATAATATCCTTTTGGATAATGAGAATAATCTCACATAGTCTCCAAAGAAAATATGCTTGTAATCATCATGTATAAAAACCCCTGTGGGGAAAATTAATGATGAAGCATATAGCTTTGTTGATATTACCTCGTTAAAAACTTTGGATGAGAAAACCTTAGCAAGGCAAAACTCATACAAAGAAAAGAGTGTAATATGATGGTTCAATACAGGTCATATATCACGGAGAATTACTCCCCCTGAACCTTGCAAGCATTTAAGTCTTCTCATACCAATCCCCTCAACACATTTCTGAAATGTAGAGTATGGTAGAGATTTTGTGAATAGATCTGCAAGATTATCACAAGACTTTGTTTGCAAGATGTTTATATCCCCTTTTTCCTGAAGTTCATGGGGATAAAACAATTTAGGAGAGATATGCTTATTGATATTGCTCTTGATATAACCCGTATCCATCTGAACAACACAAGCTGAATTATCTTCATAGATAATTGTTGGTGAGTCAAGAGAACCAATACCACAAGTCGTGAGTATATGATTCACCATTCTACGAAGCCATACACATTCACGTGATGCTTCAAATAATGCTATTATTTCAGAATGGTTGGTAGACGTGGTCACCAAGGTCTGTTTAGACGATTTCCACGAGATGGCAGTTCCACCTTGTAAGAATACGAATCCAGTTTGCGATCGGCCATTGTGGGGATCAGATAAATAGCCAGCATCTGTATACCCAATTAAACTAGGATCATTACTTCTCTTGTAAAAGAGTCCTAGATCCTTTGTGCCATTTAGGTATCGGAAAATATTCTTAATGCCAACCCAATGTCTTTTTGTTGGGGCAGAACTGTGCCTTGCTAACAAATTTACTGCAAAAGCAATATCCGGCCGGGTATTATTAGCAAGATACATTAATGCACCAATAGCACTGAGATATGGGAACTCCGGTCCCAATATCTGTTCTTCATCATCCCGTGGTCTGAATGGATCTTTCTTTAAATCCAAAGATCTGACCACCATAGGAGTCTTTGAAGGATAAGACATGTGCATATTGAATTTTTCCAGTACCTTTTGGGTATATGTACTTTGATGTACAAGGATTCCTGAAGGTAAATGCTCAAGTTGTAGACCTAAGCAAAATTTGGTTTTACCCAAATCCTTCATCTCAAATTCCGTCGTTAAATGATGACGTGCTTCATCGATATCAAGTTTATTTCCTATGATGTTAAGGTCATCAACATAAACTGATATGATACAGAATCCCACTTTGGACCTTTTGATGAAGACGCATGGGCAATCATCATTTTTCGTGTATCCCTTCCTTAAAAGGAATTCACTCAATCGGTTGTACCACATTCTGCCCGATTGTTTTAAGCCATATAATGACTTCTGCAACTTCACGCAATACATGTTGCGCTTTGCCTTTGGATTCGGTACATCTATTCCATCAGGAACTTTCATGTATATATCAGAATCCAGTGACCCATAAAGATATGCGGTCACTACGTCCATTAACTGCATAGATAGACGATTTTGTACTGCCAATGATATTAAATATCGGAATGTTATTGCACTCATGACTGGTGAATAAGTTTCGTTGAAATCAACGCCGGGTCTTTGCGTAAACCCTTGTGCTACTAGCCTTGCTTTGTATCTCACTACCTCACCATTTTCATTTCGTTTCCGAATGAAAACCCACTTATATCCCACAGGGAAGATATCACGTGGTGTAGGTATTACAGCAGAGAAAACTTCTCTTTTGTAAAGCGAGGCTAACTCCGCTTCAATTGCTGCCTTCCATTTGATCCAATCCGAGCGCTTAGTGCACTCTGCCATGGTCTTTGGATCTAGGTCATTTTGAAGGTCCTCAGCAATCTGCTCGGAGAAATATATGTCGACATTTGTAGCTTTTCTGTCATATGTTTCACCAGTCTCAACATAGTTGATGGCAATTTCATCATTCCTTAGAGACTCATCAGAATTTCCCAAATTGATGTGTCTAGGATTTTCCGATGTCCCAGCCTCGGTTATGTGCACATCCGAGCTGGGTTGTGGATCATCACAATCCACATGATACATTGTATCATTTTGGTGTCCTTTTGCATTCACTATTATTCTTTGCTTCTTAGCAACAGAACTGCGCTTATTCACCATACTTCTCCTCTCTAGGAGTTGAGTGGCCTTACTCGGTACTTCCACTCTTTCTGGTGCATTCCTAGCAGGAATGAATGATTTAGTGACACCTTTGTAATTAGTGAATGCATCTGGCAGTTCATTTGCAAGTCTTTGCAAATGTATAATTTTCTGAACTTGTAGTTCAGTTTCTGAAGTACGTGGATCATAACCTGGAACACATTGAGTATTCCAATTTATTTCCTGGCATTCTTTTTGGTACTTGAATTCTCCCCCTAATGCCGGGAAATGTTCCTCATCAAAAATAGAGTCAGCAAAACGGGCTGTAAATAGATCCCCTGTTAAGGGTTCTAAATACTTAATGATCGACGGAGAATGAAATCCCACATAGATCCCCACTTTCCTGTGTGGGCCCATAGCTGTTCTCTGAGGTGGTGAGATTGGAGTGTATACACAACATCCAAATTTACGCAAATGGGAAATACTTGGAGGATTTCCACGTACCATTTGTATTGGGGATGTTGGATGGTATGCAGTTGGTCGTAATTGTATAAGGTCAGCAGCGTGCAGAACTGCATGTCCCCAACACGACGAAGGCAATTTACAATTCATCAATAATGGCCTTGCTATGAGTTTAATCCTCTTGATTAGTGACTCAGCCAAACCATTCTAGGTGTGGACATATGGTACCGAGTGCTGTACTTGAATCCCCAGCGCCATACAATAATCATTGAATGCCTGAGATTTGAATTCAGCAGCATTGTCCATGCGGATTGAACTAATCCGATGTTCAGGAAAATTTGCCTTTAACTTGATAATTTGAGACATTATCTTTGCAAATGCATGGTTGCGTGTTGATAGTAAACACACATGTGACCATCTGGTAGATGCGTCAATCAGTACCATGAAATACCTGAACGGCCCAGAAGTTGGCATAATTGGCCCACAAATATCTCCTTGAATCCTTTCAAGGAATTTAAGCGGTTCAGCTTTAATTTTGAGATATGATGGTCTCAAAATAAGTTTCCCAGTTGCACATGCGGTGCAAACAAAATCCTTAGATTTGGGAAAACTTTTTGTAGGCAAATTATGACCAATTGAATTGCCTGTAATTTTCCTCATCATCCCTACGCCAGGATGACCAAGTCGATCATGCCAAATCTGGAATGCATCAACATCTTGGAAAATTACCTTATATGCAACATGTGCATTGCTCTTAATATATGTATAGTACAACCCTGACGTGAGTGATGGAATTTTCTCGCATATGCGTTTGCCATATTTATTCGGCTTGGTCAAGAAGAGAAACTCTTCTTGATTTTCATCATGGGTTTCAATATGAAATCCATTTTGCCGGATATCTCTAAAACTTAGGAGGGTACGTGTAGAATCAGGATACAATAATGCATCCTCGATCACGATTTCAGTACCCATGGGGAGGGTAATAGTTGCTCGACCAGAGCCAACTATCACAGCATCGCGTCCGGCGATGGTCAAAACTTTCCCATCTCTTTTCTTAAGAGTCTGGAAGTATTTGATCTCCCTAAGTATAGAGTTTGTGGTACAACTGTCCACAAGGCATAATTCCTCTTCTGTCGAGTTGTCATCATTATGCATCTATACATAAAGAAAATTCTGAATAAGAATTTTGTGATGCAACATAGTACTATACAGAACATGATATTAAATATCACAATGTCTAAACCATATTACAATAATGGTATGGCGACTCAACCAATGAGTTCGCACTACACACAGGACCCAACACTGGTCTTGTAGAGTGTGTTACATCTCAAAACATGAGATTGTATACCTCTACTTATTACAACAACATTATAAAGACAGTATAGAACAACCACACAAGCCACAGTGATCATGATCAAATCTCCAAGCATGAGAGATTTATGCCAAATCTCCAAATGGATCCTTTGACATATACTCAATGATCATATCATCAGACTCATCTTCTTGCAGAAGTGGAGGCTTGTTGTCAACCACATTGGGGTGCTCTTTAGTAAGAGTGTTCTTCAGATCACCAGAAGCCAGTGAAGAACTTCCAACCTCAATTGGTGCTTCAGTAGAATTGAAATGAGCCTCAAAAGCAGGCTTATCAGACTTTGGCTTCTTTAGGGATTGTTGATACAAAAGAACAAGGTGCTTAGGGCAAGTGCAATCCCTAGCAAAATGGCCCTCAGTACCACATTTAAGGCAAGCTCTGTTGCCCTTAGATGGTAGAGGCTTGCCATTTCCTTTCCCTTTTCCTTTACCTTTCTTGTGGAATTTGTTCTTATTGAATTTGCGAGGTCCAGAAGGATTCTTGAAGTTTTTCTTGAATCCTTTCTTATTCCCAGTCTTATGCACATTGAAATGTACCTCAGGCAGAGGGGCAGACCCAGGAGGGCGCTGCTGAGCATTCTTTAGGAGAAGCTCATGATGCTTTTCTGCTTGGGTCAATGTGTGCATAAGTTGAGAATATTTCTGGAAATTGCTAGAGCGATACTGCTGATGCAATATCCTATCCTCTGGAAGCATGGTAGATAGAGTCTTCTCTATTTTGTCTGCTTCAGTGGGCTCTTTCTCGCAAAACTTCAATTTAGAACAAATGCTATGAAGAGCATGGTTATATTCTGCAACAGATTTAAAATCTTGCAGTCGAAGGTGGTTCCACTCATGGTTGGCTGACGGCCATATGAGCTCCTTCTGCTGTTCATAGCGCTCTTTGAGAGCTTTCCACAAGTTGTGAGGGCATCTCTCCATAAGGTACTCTTGCTTAAGGTCCTTATGGATATAAAGCCTCAAAAGGAAAAGTGCTGTGTTCTTTTTAACCTCATTTACTGGATCAGTACCAGTGATGGGTGCTGCAATTGCATCAATGATCCCACGAGAAGCAAAAGTTATTTCAATATCTGAAGCCCAAGTTGGGTAGTTATGCCCATCAAGGGCGAGTTCCTCGAACTCTTTGGTTGACATGTTCCTACAGTCATTACCATGGACATCCATTAATTTACGCATAAATTAATAGTCACAATGGTGATGTTGTAAGCTCAATATGCAAAAAATCTTGAAATTACATATGTAACGAGTTCTTTGAAGGTTCCAAACCTTTCCATTGAATAAGTACTTTGAATTTTAGTAAGCATAGTATAGATAATCCTCAAATTAATGAGGTAGATCTAGTAGTGGGCAAGGAACTTGCTGCCTAAAAGCATGGTCTCTGGGCTGATAAGTTCATGGATGAACAAATCGCAGCCAATGCTTAGGTCTCCACTATCCATGCTCTACTAATTATCAAAGTAAAATTCACTAACTCTTACATGTGATATGAGTTGCCTGAAGGTTCCAAACCTTCTAATTGAATAAATACTTTGAATTTTAGTAAGCATAGTATAGATAATCCTCAAATTAATGAGGTAGATCTAGTAGTGGGCAAGGAACTTGCTGCCTAAAAGCATGGTCTCTGGGCTGATAAGTTCATGGATGAACAAATCGCAGCCAATGCTTAGGTCTCCACTACCTATGCTCTACTAATTATCAAAGTAAAATTCAATAACTCAATATCCTGTTATTTTGGATAGCACGTATAGGTAGTCATCCCGAGAGATGTAGACCTCATAGAGATAGGCATTCCAAATGCTGCCACAAGCACGGTCTCTGGGCTACTAAATTCTATAAAAGAATTTAGTGCAGCCTATGCTTAGGACTCTATCTCCCTGTGCTCTTTATCCAAAATAATGTAATTTTATTTTTGCATGAGTTTTATTAAGTCTAAACTTAATAAATGCTATATTTATATGCAAACATAAATGAATGCGTAAATAATAGCAAGTAGAGATATGCGAATTATTAATGTAAAACAAACAATAATTCACGAACTAAAATCTGCTATATGTACAATAAAACAGATATGTCTTTACAATATATGCAGTCTAAATTACGAATTTAGACGCCTAAGGTAACTTTGCACTGAAATTACATATAAAACAGAGTCTTATACTGAATTCAGAATTTAAAAATGATAAAAACAGGCTATATTAGGCCTCTGAAAGTGGCCCAGTCGGCCTGCCAGGCGAGCCAGGCAGCGGCCAGAAGGGCCTGCACGCCGGCCCAGCCTAGCTGGCCTGCCCAGGCGGCCCAACAGAGGCCCAAAAGCCTATTTTTATATTGGGGCGGCTAGGGTTTTCAACCCTAACCGCCCCCAGCCACCGTCGAGCACCAGAGGTACTCCCAGCCGCCGCCAGAGCCGTTGGTCCCGCGTCTGGCCGGAGCCGCCTGGCTCGCTCCTGCGCCCAGTCGAGCGAGGGCCGCGCTGGTGGCCGTCGTGGGGCCCGCGCCGGAGAAATGCGCAGCCGTCTGGCTGGCCGAGCCCGCCTGCGCGCCTGGTGCGCGCCGTTGCCGCGCCTCGGGGCCGCGCCCAGCCGCTGCGCGGGGCCGCGCCCGGCGCCTGCACGGGGCCGCGCCCTGCGGCTGCACGGGGCTGCTGCGTGCGCCTGCGCTGTGGCCGCGTAGCCGCGCGCCGCGTGCCACCTGCTGGCCGCGTAGACGCGCGCCGCCTGCTGGCTGCGTAGCCGCGCCCGCCTGGTGCAGCGCGCCCTCGTGGGGCCCGCCCGAGCACCGCGAGCCGCCGGGCGGAGAGCCGCGCAGGCCGTTCGCCACCGGCGCCGAGCCGCGCGTGGAGGACGCGCGTGGAGGCCGCGCCGAGCGCCGCTGTCGGGGGTCCGCGTCGAGCCGCCCTGGGAGGCCGTGCACGGATCCGGCCGCGCCGAGGGCCAGCCTGCGCAGGAGGTGGCCGCGCCGCTCCGAGCGCGCATGCCGGGGTCTGCTCCCGCGCCCGTGTCGCCACTCCCCACCCCCTCCCCCAAAACGGCCGACGTGGCGGCCGGATCGAGGGCCATTAGGCCCTCCGATTGGAGGAGGAAGATGAGGCCACCCCATGTGGGTGATGGCCGGTGAAGATGATGCGGCCTCGCGGGGCATCAACTGCACGAGCAGGCTGCCCACGACGGGCAGCGATGGTCCCGACGACCACGGGTGCCGACGGAGATGGTGAACGACGAGCAACTGCCGCTGCAGTGGGCGGAGGCGGTGGTGGTGCCGCCAAATCCACTTCCATGGGGGCCGATGCAGACGATCCCGCGTCAAACACCGGCGCCGGTGGCGACGGGGACGCAATGGGGAGTCCACACTCCACCACGGGCAGCGGAACCACCGCTGTCCATCCATGGAGGACGCAGTAGTGCACATTTTGCACTTGCACACGGCGTGCAGGGATCGCATGCACCGGTGGAAGCGCTGCGGCTTGACCAGCGGCGTACGCCTCCAACATAGAATCATCAAGAGTGTGCAGAACTTCGCGCATACGGCGTATGCGCATGGAAACGGTATGTTCCATACCTTGCTGTTGATGTGAAGATCGATCTTGTTGTTCTTGTGAAGAACAGCGCGTTCTTCCACTTTCCCCTTCTCTGATTTCCCTTGAGACAGTGCTGATAACGTGTTTGATTCTAATTGCAGTGCTCAGTGGAAATGAAGAGAGGACAGAGACAAATGACAGGGAATCACTTCTTTATTGCAGACAGGTTCATATATATGCATGGATACAAAGGGTATTTGACCCTTGGATCAAATAACCGTAAGATCAACGGTAGAGATGGGTTTGATCACATCACATAATTTTGTAACAACTAAGACTGAAAGATATAAAACCCCTGCAGTATCACAATTTTGTACCCAGCCAAAGTTGAACCATCTGCCAGAGTAAAAAAATAAAATAAAATAAATCTACTACTTCAAATCATCAAGAACAAATCAAAGGCTGTCTCTCTTTCATCACAGTAAGTCAGTAATGATAAAACATAAGATGTACTCTCCACTGCGATGACGACTACACTACAATAAAACTGGCTCTTTGCACACTACCTACAAACAATGCTAGACATACGGACCATCCAAATTCATAATAATCAAATGCTTGTTTGTCCCATCTTTACCAAATGTCCAAAATCATGGCCACTGAAAAGCACATCTCTGATATACACAAGCAAACAACATTAAAAGAACAGAGTCTGGTGAAAGTCCCCAACAATTCCACTAACTGTACACTCGAAACACACCTCTACCCAAAATTTGCAGGCTTCACATAACAATCAATGCTGAAGCCAAAACCTGTAACCAGAATTGAGATGGGCCTAGGAAGCTAGTAAAGGCCACACCTTCGCCAAATTCCTGGTCAGCTTTTTGGTCGTCGCGGCGAGCGAGTCCCTTTCCTTCGCTAGCTTCGCCTGCGCGACAAAGGATCATAGTCAAAGAAGGCAGCCAATCACAAATCATAATTCTACGGGGCAAAGGGAAGGGCGGGGAGCTTACGTTCTCGTCGAGAGCGGCGGCCAGGCGCGCGTCGGAGTCGGCGAGGCGGGCACGGAGCTCGGCCTCGGCGTGGTCGCGGTCGGCTAGGTCACGGCGGAGGCGCGCAGCGTCGGCCTCGAGGCGGGAGACGCGGGAGGTGATGGCCATGGAGGTGATCTTGCGCGCCACGTCCAGTTGCTCGTACGGGTCGGTGGGGATCACGGCCAGGATCTCGTCGGGAAGGTGAAAGTCTACGCCCGGCGCGGCCGCCGACGCCTCGTACCTCGCCATCGCCGGCGACGGGGCACGGGCGGTTACCTACCTGGCTACCTGGGTGGGTCACTTCTTGGTGGCGCTGGCGCTGGTCCCCGGCGTCGGGGAAGAATAGGAGTGGAAAATTAAGTTTTTTTTTTTGAAAATTTCTTGACGGATACCGACGCGGAGTCGCGGATGGACATGTGGTGCCTGGCGTATGCGTATACTGTTGGGTGCTCCATATCATTTTCCACTCATTGTTTCTCCTTTTATTCATTTGGATTTTCTTTGTACATTCTTTTGTTTCTTACATCCGTATTATTATTGGTGAGTTGGTAGGAGCTACACTTTATTCCTCCCATATGATCTAGAATGGCTAGCATTTTTCTCTTTTAGAAAGGTATGTGCTCGAAGCAATGCTAATATACGGAAAAAACACAATTAGAGCATTACCTGTTCTTTTTCATTTATCACATTTTAGTAAAAAAATAAAGTAGCCGACGATAAATATTCAAGAACGGATATTTATAAAACACTTATTATAGCTAGATATCCTCTTCTACCTTTTGTAGGCGACACTTGAACAGAAATTATAAACTTGTGTACTAAGAAAATCTTATTTATCCTCCAACTAATGCAGGGCGGACCCAAGTAGAGGAGTGCCGCACATTTTTTGTGTCAAGTACTAGAGTCTAAATTTTAACATGAGGTTTCCTACTCAGCCTAATTTAGATGTCACTGCTATGGTATTTTAGAGTTCATCCTTAGAAGCACATCCTAAGTCATATTTTGCACTAGGTTCGTCTCTGAAGTAACATACATATTGACGTATGGTTGGTACAGAGAATATGTGATGACTAGGTATCTATTCGGACTGGTTGAGCATAAAACTCCTGCTCACCAATTTATTCAGTCCCCAAGTGTCTATAACGTGCCATTGTGCCAAGGTAGAGAAAGAGCAAAAAAAAAAACTCTCACAGTAGTCTCACGGAGGTGGCTATCCATCTCTGCTGAGATTAGGGATGAAAACGGTTTCGGAATTTTTCGGAATTCCGGAAACCGATTTCGAAATTTTTCGATCGGATTCATCGGTAACGGTATTTTTCGAAAATGGAATCGGTTTTCGGAATTTTCTATCGGAATCGGTATCGGAATCGGCGTGGTGTTTTACCGACCGTTTCCATCGGTTACCGGTTTTTGTCGGAAATTACCGGATTTATATCTCGGAAATTTCCGGAATTGTGTCTCGGAATTTTTTCGGAATTTTCCAGCATGTGATTTTTTCGCATCGCCTGTACATCTCTGGATAAGGATTACTTATTTTTGTATTTTTTGGACACTTTAAGATTTTTTTGGGGTTAGATGGTGTTGGAAGGCAGTTGAGATTAACGATTTGGTCTCTCGAACAAATCCACCATTTTCTATGCACATGTTATGTATTAGTAATATATAATGATAGAGAGCCGACAGTCTGTCTTTTCCACACACTAGATTTTAGGGTTTTCCTGTGAGGCTGTGAAAAAACCCTTTATGTAAGGAAAAATATTTCATGAGTAAGCATGCCACGTCAACTAAATCGAGTGGATATTGTGAATTGTGAACTTTGAGTATGTTAACTTGTGATCTTTATGAACTTGTTATACTGTGAACTTGTTATATTGTGAACTTGTGATCTTTGTAAACTTTTTATATTATAAATTTGTGATCCTTGTGAACTTGTTATATCATGAATTGTGAACTTGTGGTATTTGTGATGTTTTGTCAATTTTGTTTTATTGTGAAGTTTGATATGTTTACCGACCGTATTTTAGATTTCGACCGTTACCGGTGTATTTTCCGCACCGAACTTTCGTTTCCGATGTTTCCGAAATACCGATATCGTTTCCGTTTCCGGAGTTACCGTTTTCGATTTTGTTTCCGATAAAAAATATGAAAACGGTAATGGTTTTAGCGTTTACCGACCGTTTCCGACCGTTTCCATCCCTAGCTGAGATGGCCTAGCACCAACCGTTGCAAGCGCGCCCTCACGGAGTAACGGGCCAGGCCCAGTTCGCGGCAGCCGCGGGCGCACATAGAGCAGAGCGCGTGCGGCAATCTAGTTCACGGGCACCAGCAGTTTTAGTACCACCTCGCTGCTTTAGGTCTGTTGCAGAACGTGGGAATAGCATATAAGGAGGACCTGGGCAGCCAAGAGAAGCCACGCAGCTGCGCGGTGCACACAGAGCGAACTATTCTTTCGCCTTTTACTAAAGAATACCGTGTGTGCGCCGCAAATAGCAGCATACGCCAATTTTTGAAGGGGATTTCCTTGTTGGAGAACCCCACAATTCAAATTTAAGTTGTCTTTTGAAATTACAAAGTACTAGAGGAAGTATTAGAGGGGTTTTTTATTTCTTTGTCGTCCTAATTCCTAACTTATTTTTTTGAAAATTTGGTATCCAAATTTTAATTATTTCCAAGATCCTCGTTTTCAGTGGAAGTTTTGCTTAAAATTTAAATTCAAATAAATTGTCAAACAAAAGTAATCATTTATTAATTCAAATTATTTGTCAGATGGCGTCACAATTCAAATTTAGCTTTGCTGATAACAAATAATACTCCAAAATATTATTCGGTCATATAATTTTGTGTCGTTTTAATTTTGTGTTTTGCATATATGCTGGTTCATCATTTAAAACAACTACTATTGATTCGGCTAAAACAACTACTTGATTCGACGCTAAAACAACTATTATTATGGGAGGAAGTAAATGAAAAGTTAGTTTTAAATAATTTGTATAGTTGTACTTCGCTAAATGAAAAGTTAGTTTTAAATAATTTGTATAGTTGTACTTCGCTATTCCAAAAATAAAACAGATATAAACTTTCACTTTGTACTTGTATAGTATGAGAGAGTGTGTCAAAGTAGTGTACGTTAACCTTGCATTATATAGTAGGAGAGTGTCGAAGTAGTGCACAAACTTTCAATTTGATCAATGTTTTATTTTGTTAAAATGCAAATAAATTATTAATATATTTATATTTTTTTTATAAAAAGTCTTTTTACGACAAATCAGTCCATATAAACATTAGATTCTACACTAAATAATAGAGCAGTTATTTGTATCAAAATTTTATAAGTTCAACTCGAACTTTATCTAAAACAATAATTAATAGAACACTGTAGAGATTAGTGGTCTACACGTGTTGACAAATGTGAAAGAATTTATGCATAAAAACCACATGCACATGGTTGTATATAAAATAGTTTTATGTAACCATTTACATGAATGTGCATGCTTTAGGCATTTGGTAGTTAGTAGTTGGTACACATATTCGATGTAACGCGACTCATCCTAAACTGCTAGACTATAGTGTTAACTTAGATCTTTGTGCACAGTTGACTTTATCATCCTACCATCTCCATGTCTTAAGAAATATATAATTTTGCTCTCTTTTGACCACCACATCATTTGGACAAAACATAAACCTACAAAAAAAAATAAAACAAGAGTAAATATATGGACAATGACTCAAAATCTGTATGACTTGTCTTTTTAAGAGTTTTACCCTTCTAAGGGTTAGTTTGGAAATTTAAATCCTCTCCAAGATTTTCAATGATTAAGTAAAAAATGAGCTAATTTTCCACTCAATTTTCAGAAATTCTAGATGGGATTTAAGTTTACATACTAGCTCTAAAACTCACTTTCTAAATTACCATTTGGATAGTTATTTTCATAAAAATCGTACTCCCTCCGTTTTTTATATTTGACGTTGGATAGTAGAAAACTAAACTAGCTAGCGTCAAGTAAAAAAATAAAAAATAAAGATAGTATTATATGTATTTTCACTCTCCAACAGTTTTTCTAGTGAGCCATTATGGTTTTTCATACTTGGCTAGTGAAAAATCGGGAATGGAAGATGGATTTATTTGGATAACCATTTTGAAAATCTCTTAGAGCATCTCCAACAATGCCTCAAACTAGTGCCTCAAATTGAAATATAGGGCTCTACACAAGAAAAACCACTCCAACAGTGCCTCAATTCAACAAATTTTGTCAAAAAACTATAGGGCACCTTCTCAAGTGCCTCAAATATACTACACCGTAGTGGACTGCCCTATAATCTAGATTTAGGGCTTTACTGTTGGAGCGAAGTGTTTTGTTGGTGCCCTAAATTCTATAAAATTTACTTATTTTTAAATTATAAGGCATTTTTATAGGTCACGTTGTTGGAGATGCTCTTATAGGCTAGTTTTTTCATCAAAATACCCATTTATAGCAATTACGAGGGAATTAGGGAGACTCTTGGAGATCCTCTTATCTCTGATTCAAGCAAATATCAACCAATATATAGTTGTTCATTCCAAATAACTCAACTAATAAAGAAGAATAAGTGGCACCCTAGTCAGTGGGCATCTACTAGACTGTACACAGACCACACTCTGAATCTATTGCTAACCCTGTTCACTTTACAGACCGCACACCAACACTTCTGACTTTAAACTTGTACTGTGGCAGCTCATCTTCCTCATCGTCCTCGTCTTCACTTGAATCCTCTTCAATTTTGTCCCATTTTGAGTAGTCAAGGCCTGAATGACTCTTCGGTTTTGGGATGGCTTCCCAACCCTGGGGTTTTGAAGGCGAAGTGGACGGAACCACAGCCTTTAGAGGTTCAGTTGCAGGTTTTCTATGGAGAATTGGTCCAGCTGAAGGTTTGTTCTCGAGGACCAGTTTGGTTGCTGGTTGGTCAGGCTTAGCGATAGAAGAAGTGTCGGTCTTCTGAACTCGTGGAGGAAGTTCTTCCTCTTCCTCTTCACGACAAAGGGACTCCTCTTCACACTCAGGAATTGGGGCCAGTGACTTCAAAACAGTACGGCAGGTGGACAGAAAAACAAAGGTCAGCAAAGTACACAAGGCACAATTAGGCAAGGGTGTCAGTGAGGTGAACCGAAGTGAATTAGCAAAGAGAGCGAAAACTGAAAACATACTAGCTGTGTCTTCAATCGTGCCTGCAGGTTCCGATACACTTCAGACGACGGGTTTATCTCAATGAGCCTGTTGACATCAAACAGAGCTGACTGATAATCCTTCAGAGTGACGAGAGTCTGGGCACGTAACATCAGAGCTCCAGCATGCTCCGTATCCAACTCGAGGACAGATGTACACTCTTGTGCTGCCTGCACCAGATCTCACAAATGGAGAATTTAATGTTAGAAACAATAAATGATGTGTGCAGTTACCGGATGATTCCAGAGGAACGCATACTGCTATTGTCAGGGCCAATGCAAACAATAACTATACCCCCTCTTACTAGCTTTCGTAGTAGATAATCAATTATAAGCCATTTGCCGTCCCTTAAATTTCAGGGGCCCAAATCAAGGGAATCATTTGAGTAGGGCCATTCATAAATTTCAGGTAAGTTTTTTTTTCCAGGTACCGTGCCTAGCCTGTTTTCTAGTACTTTTGCTATTTTTGTAAGGCAACGGCAAGCAAAACATAAGCAGCTGCATCTTCTCAAGTTGACTCCATCAATCTAATGCATCTTTCATGCTGACTCCAATGAATCTAATGGATTCAGTACAACACAAATTTTACCGCCAACTGAGGTAAATGCGCAAAGATCACCATAACAAACAAAAGCTAGACAGAAGATTAGTGGATCCTGGACATAACAGTACCAGTCCATGCACACAAATACCCAGTCCAAATTGAGCATGCATATTGTTGTATGACGTCATGACGAGCAGAAAACACAATCTACGAGACCGAAATCGCAGGAGCCCCTGAACCCGGAAAAGTACAGCTGTATTTCAACCAAAACTGACACTTGGAAGCGCCGAAGGAACGCCCCTTCCCCGAAGTCACCACCGAGGCGAGGTGGGGACCAAAAGCGACGACGCAATCTGTGCAGGAAAGCAACCCAAACCCACCCAGAGCAGAGGGAGCCGGGAGTGGGACCTTGTGGAAGTCGTGGAGCTTTAGGTAGCAGGCGGCGCGGTTGCTGTGGAGCGCGATGCGCTGCGCGGGGCCCCGCGCCGCAGCCAGTGCGGCGGAGTAGAGCTCCAGCGCCTCCCGGTGGCGGCCGCCGCGGTAGAGCCCGTGCGCCCTCTCCACCGCCTCCGCGCCGGCGCCCTCGGCAGCCCCCGCCATCGTCCGCGCGAAGAACCCGGCGGCGGCTCTGGGGCCGAGTGAATCGGAGATGGGATTTGGAATCCGGGGAGATAATCACGAGGGGGTGGAGGTGGGGGGCGAGGAGTATGACGAGACGAGGTGATGACGGAGGGGGGATTTGAATTGAGGGGGTCCGGGGTACATGTATGCCTCGTGCACGGTTGCGGGTTGTTGGGTTTTGCTGCCCGAGACCGCGCGAGGAACACGGCTCCAGCCTCCAGGCTCACCTGGACTGGGCCTGCGCGGGGGTTATATGTGCAATTGACGGATTTGCCCCCTCGTCGAACCTTTCGACTCGGCTGTTCATACAAGCGAAATTTGTGTAGAGATGTTGAACCTGCGTGTTTGACTCTATTTTTTCTTCACCGACAAGAAAAGGTTACTTTGATCCACAAAAGGAGTGATTTGTTTATATATAATTAAGGAGTGTGTACTTCCATAGTCCCATGAATGAGTTGTGTTTTCAGAAAAGGAAAAAGTGGCTGGAGATGCTGCTCTTTACGGTAGTTGGGATTGTGCACAATTAGGTAGAGATGAAAAATGGACGAACGACCCCCACCCCCTCCCCCTCACCGAGAAACTATATTTCGTTTTTACTTGATCTGTTTTCGTATTTTCAGAAAAATGATAAGGTTTAATGTTTTTTTGTCTGTATTTCCAAAATCTCGTTTTCAGGGGTATAGCCGTTTTAGTCACACAAACGGGATACAGACCATATAAAACAATAGACAAAAAAGTACCGCCTTAGCTCCACCATCTATGATCTGCTTACTTAGTGATTATCTATTCTTATTTACTAGAGACTATAATGGCATGAACTACCCTTGGTGGATAATTCTGTTGTGGTCCGAACTTTTGTTGGATTGTCTTGTGCTACTTATGGTGGATAATTCTAGTATTTTTTGTTTTTGCCTTTGAGTTGCGATGCCTTCGAAACTGAAGCACGTGAACTGTGATGCTTGTGATAGCTTAGTGAATTAGGGTTTATTTGCACAATCTTTGTTGTTATCATGTTAGTCTATTATGTATTACTGTATATGGTACTCAATCTTGTCTTCTGTATCTGCAAGTTTGGGATTGATGATTGACGAATGTTGGCAAGTGCTGCCCTTTGCGCAAGATGTCGCTCTTTAACAAAAAAAAAGCTTATGTGCTTGTTCACTTTTAAACTTGTAAAGTTATGATTTATGGTGCCTTATACTTCTAATATTATAGTTTAATGAGTGCTGGTACAATATTTGGGTGTGGGTGTAATACCCAATTTGCAATTTGTTAGAAATAATATAAATGGAGAAACAATATCTCTTTATGTGAATTTGACATTTATGTATCATCACATGTGAACACCACATTTAAAAAAACAAATAACTATTAAGGTATATGCTACCAAAATATGCATCATACTGGGCTTTATGTTGTGTGCATTTTGTGACAGCAATGTAAAAATAATAATAATAATAATAAATATGTTAATACCCAAATTAGAATTCAAATCCTAAAGGAAAATTCTAGAATTGAAACAAGAGAAGAAAATACTTACATATAAGATCAAATAAATGTAAAATAATCCAATCAGGTTCCTATTAGTATTTGAAATTATGCAGTTGATTTAAGTATGAACTTCACACTTATAAATTCAAATTTGGGATTTAAAATTCGAAATAAAAAAAAGAAAAGAAAAGAGAAAAAGAAAAAGGAAAAAGAAAAGAAAAGAACAAAACGCTACATGGGCCGACCAACTCTGCTTTCGGCCCGACAACCCTTCTGCCCGGCTGGCTGGTCCGCCGACAAGCGGGCCCGCGCCGTCAGTCTCTGGGGTGCTGCGCGTACTAAGCCAGTTTCGTTGCCATGTGGTCCCTTGCGGTCATGCTGGCACTCCTTCTTCCTTGGAGCGTTGCGACGACCGCCGTGTTCCGCGAGAGCTGAACCAACTGCGCATTGACCGCGATTCTGGCGGACCCACGACTCCCCCTTTCCGATTCACCCGCGCTGAGGGAAGATATAAACTCCCTCGGAGTTTCGATAGAGTTGCCCGCAACCGCCTCACTGCCATCATCGGAGAATTTCGAGCGTGAGAATCCGCCGCCGCGACTGTTCCTCGCCAACGCCGTGGCTGGGCCTCCACACCGAAACCCAAGGACCTACTTGGCGCAGAAACGCTTCGACTCTCACCAATTTGGACGGCTCTTACCCCAGGGCCGAGCAATTCCTCGTCGTGATTAAGCTCCGCCGCGGCTCTGCCATTCCTCCACGACCAACGTTCTGCGCGTCAAATCCCTCTGGTATTATGGCTCAATCAATCTCTTAGTTATTCCCGTATCACGTAGAGGCGGGCAGATTATAGGTTTGGGCACTAGCACACCGGTTATGGGTTTCACCGGCGAGACCCGCCGTGAAATGAGAGTGGCGCCGTCGTGCGCGAGTATCGGATTGGGAGGAGCGATGGTGGCCGTTGATCTTGCGCTGAACGACTCAGATTAGATGCCCTCGGTAACCCTTCGCGTGATTGGATCGTGACCGTCGGACGGTAGATCGATGACCAGCGATGGTTCTGGATCTCTTTAAATCGGGAGCGTCGATCTCGGATCGGTCGATGCTAGTTGCGTACCGGTTCAAATAATGGAGATCAAATCTGGACCGTTCGTTTCTAATCGGACGGTTGTAGACTCGAGATACCCCTTCGGCCGCAAGTTTTGTAAAAGAACCCCTCCGTTATTTAAGTATCAACCCGTCATCCCACTCCACTGTGCGCTGGGTCTCTGGTTTCTTGCGCCGGGGACCCTGCTCTTTCTGGTATTTGAGGCGTAGTCCAGGAACTTGGGAAATCAAGGAAAAGATATAGAAAATGAGTTTTTAATGTGAAAACAATTCATAGAATTTGTATAATTCATAGAAAATGCATACGAACTCCAATTTGGTCCATTCTAGTTCCTAAATTTTTGTAATATTATTGTATAACCCTTAGCGCCTCTGTTTTGGCATGAAAAACACATTAAAACTTATCTAGTACTTAATCATGTATTAAATACACAAAACCTTGGAAAATTCATAACTTAAAATCTATAACTCCAAATTTAATGATTCCAGTTCCTATGATCTTATTTTAATGTCTAGATCATTACTGTGTATTTTATTTACATATTTGGTATGATGTTAATTTTTGCTATACTATATATGTATTGTGTTGATGCGAGTAGACGAGCAAGTTACAGAGGATACTGAGGTTCAGCTGGTAGAGACTGCTGAGCAGGAGCTCGTTGAAGGCAAGTTGTGCCCTTGATCACTTCTTTTACCCATTCATGTTCTTATTAATCATAATGATCTGCATAGGTTAATTTTGATGGGACCCAATAGGTTACCCTAGATTTTGACTATCTTTATACCTTGTTTCACCACTGGATTTACTACTAATTTTTTGGGTAGTACATGCTATTGCTTTATGTGGCTTTGGGTATAGAGATATTCATCACTCATTGTTATACTTTTTATTATCTGTTTATTATTTCTTGTTCATGATAAGATCATTATGTTAATGGGAACATGGAGAACCACCCAGGAAAACAGTGCTACCACAAGGGTTTAATGGGACGCCCTTGGCTGATTAACTAGGAAAGCTAGTGAATGGCTACCTTACCCGAAAGGGGCAAGGGCAGTAGGGGAGTGGTCAGTGTAGGGAGGTCCTTGGATTGATTTTGCTGCGATGGCGGTCAGGCGAGGGTGTCGGCGTTTCGACCCTGGGGGGTCCCTGGACCGACGAGTAAATTGTCGCCGCGTGCCCCAACCCAGATGGGTCAGCGCGAGACGGAGCACGAAGGGGGGAAGAAGCTGGAGGGAGACAGGCGTAAAAGGTGAAACCCGCGGCCTTCGTGTTTGTCCCGCGCCCAGGTCGGGTGCTCTTGCAGTAGGGGGTTACAAGCGTCCACGCAGGAGGGAGCGAGAGGCTTACGCGAGCGCCGTCCCGTCCTTCCCCGCGCGGCCAACCCTCTATAAGAGGGCCCTGGACCTTCCTTTTATAGGCGTAAGGAGAGGATCCAGGTGTACAATGGGGGGTGTAGCAGTGTGCTAACGTGTCTAGCGGAGAAGAGCTAGTGCCCTAAGTACATGCCGTCGTGGCAGCTGGAGAGGTTTTGGCACCCGGTTCGTGTGGTGTCGTGGCCGTCAGAGGAGCGCTGGAGCCTGGCGGAAGGACAACTGTTGGGGCTGTCGAGTCCTTGCTGACGTCTCCTTGCTTCCGTAAGGGGGCTGAGAGCCGCCGTCGTCATGGAGCATGCGGGGCGCCATCATTACTTGTTTATCAGGGCGAGCCAGATGGGACGCCGGTCTTGTTCCCCGTAGCCTGAGTTAGCTTGGGGTAGGGTAATGATGGCGCCTCCTGTGACGTGGTCGGTCCGAGCCCTGGGTTGGGCGAGGCGGAGGCTCCTCCGAGGTCAAGGTCGAGTCTGTCTTCCGAGGCTGAGCCCGAGTCCGAGCCCTGGGTCGGGCGAGGCAGAGTTCGTCGTCTTCCGGGGCCGAGCCCGAGTCCGAGCCCTGGGGTCGGGCGATGCGGAGTTCGTCGTCTTCCGGGGCTGAGCCCGAGTCCGAGCCCTGGGTCGGGCGAGGCGGAGTTCGTCGTCTTCCGGGGCCGAGCCCGAGTCCGAGCCCTGGGGTCGGGCGATGCAGAGTTCGTCGTCTTCCGGGGCTGAGCCCGAGTCTGAGCCCTGGGGTCAGGCGAAGCGGAGTTCGTCGTCTTCCAGGGCTGAGCCCGAGTCCGAGCCCTGGGGTCGGGCGATGCGAAGTTCGTTGTCTTCCGGGGCTGAGCCCGAGTCCGAGCCCTGGGGTCGGGCGATGCGGAGTTCGTCGTCTTCCGGGGCTGAGCCCGAGTCCGAGCCCTGGGGTCGGGCAAAGCGGAGTTTCCTATGGCGCCTGAGGCCAGACTTGGCTGCTGTCAGCCTCACTCTGCCGAGTGGCATAGCAGTCGGAGCGGCGCAGGTGGCGCTGTCCTCTTGTCAGGCCGGTCAGTGGAGCGGCGAAGTGACTGCGGTCACTTCGGCTCTGTCGACCGAAGGGCGCGCGTCAGGATAAGGTGTCAGGCCACCTTTGCATTAAATACTCCTACGATACGGTCGGTCGGCTTGGCGACTTGGCCAAGGTTCCTTCTTGGTGAAGTCTGGGCCTCGGGCGAGCCGAAGGTGTGTCCGTTGCTGGAGGGGGTCCTCGGGCGAGACGTAAATCCTCCAGGGTCGGCTGCCCTTGGCCGAGGCTGGGCTCGGGCGAGGCGAGATCGTGTCCCTTGAGTGGACCGATCCTTGACTTAATCGCACCCATCAGGCCTTTGCAGCTTTGTGCTGATGGGGGTTACCAGCTGAGATTAGGAGTCTTGAGGGTACCCCTAATTGTGGTCCCCGACAGTAGCCCCCGAGCCTCGAAGGGAGTGTTAATACTCGCTTGGAGGCTTGAAAGGGAATTAGGCTTACACCTAGTCCCCAAATAATTTTGGTGGTTGAATTGCCCAACACGAATATTGGACTAACTAGTTTGCTCTAGTGCATAAGTTATACAGGTGCAAAAGGTTCACACTCATCCAATATAAAGATCAAGTTTTGGATTCGACAAAGGAGTAGAGAGGCAACCGAGGGCACCTCTGGTCTGGGGGCACCGGACTGTCCGGTGTACACCGGACAGTGTCCGGTGCGCCACGAGTGCACCAGAGGACTCCGACTTCAAACTCTTCGCCCTCGGGAATTCTCGGAAGCCGGCGCGCTATAATTCACCGGACTGTCTGGTGTGCACCGGACATGTCCGGTGCTCCAAGGAAGCGCGGTCTCCGGAACTCGCCAGCCTCGGGTTCGCGCGGCAGCCGCTCCGCTAAAATTCACCGGACTGTCTGGTGTGCACCGGACTGTCCGGTGTGCCAGCGGAGCAACGGCTATTTCGGCGCCAACGGCTCCCTGCGGCGCATTTAATGCGCGTTCTGCGCGCGCAGTCGTCAGGCGTGCCCATACCGGTGCACCGGACATCAAACAGTACATGTCCGGTGTGCACCGGACATCCAGGTGGGCCCAGAAGTCAGAAGCTCCAACGGTCAGAATCCAACGGCAGTGATGACGTGGCAGGGGCACCGGACTGTCCGGTGTGCACCGGACTGTCCGGTGCGCCATCGAACAGAAGCCTCCAGCCAACGGTCAAGTTTGGTGGTTGGGGCTATAAATACCCCAACCACCCCACCATTCATTGCATCCAAGTTTTCCAACTTCCAACCACTTACAAGAGCTAGGCATTCAATTCTAGACACACCAAAGAGATCAAATCCTCTCCAATTCCACTCAAGCATTTAGTGACTAGCGAGAGAGATTTGCCGTGTTCTTTTGAGCTCTTGCGCTTGGATCGCTTTCTTTCTTTCTCACTTGCTCTTGTGATCAACACTCAATTGTAACCAAGGCAAGAGGCACCAACAAGTGTGGTGGCCCTTGCGGGGAAGTTTTGTTCCCGTTTGATTGAGAAGAAGAAAAGCTCACTCGGTCCAAGGGACCGTTTGAGAGAGGGAAGGGTTGAAAGAGACCCGGCCTTTGTGGCCTCCTCAACGGGGAGTAGGTTTGCGAGAACCGAACCTCGGTAAAACAAATCCGCGTGTCACACTCTTCATTTGCTTGCGATTTGTTTTGCGCCCTCTCCCGCGGACTCGTTTATATTTCTAACGCTAACCCGGCTTGTAGTTGTGATTATTTTTGTGATTTTCAGTTTCGCCCTATTCACCCCCCCCTCTAGGAGACTTTCAATTGGTATCAGAGCCCGGTGCTTCATTAGAGCCTAACCGCTCGAAGTAATGTCGGGAGATCACACCAAGAGGGAGATGGAGACCGGCGATAACAAACCCACTACAAGCCAAGGGAGCACTTCATCGGAAGAGTCCCGCACCAAGAGAAGGGAGAAGAAGAAGAACTCCTCCAAGCGGAAGGAGAAAAGATCTTCCTCTTCTCACCGCAAGGAGAAGAAGGAAAAATCTTCTTCTCTCAAGCCGCATCGGAGTGGGGACAAGCACAAGAGGATGAGGAAGGTGGTCTACTACGAGACCGACACTTCATCGACATCCACCTCCGGCTCCGACGCGGCATCCGTCACTTCTAAACGCCAAGAGCGTAAGAAGTATAGTAAGATTCCCCTACGCTACCCTCGCATTCCGAAACATACACCTTTACTTTCCGTCCCATTAGGCAAACCACCAACTTTTAACGGTGAAGATTATGCTATGTGGAGTAATTTAATGCGATTTCATCTAACCTCTCTCCACAAAAGTATATGGGATGTTGTTGAGTATGGTGTACAGGTACCATCTGTAGGGGATGAGGACTACGACACGGACGAAGTGGCCCAAATCGAGCACTTCAACTCCCAAGCCGCGACCATTCTCCTTGCCTCACTAAGCAAGGAAGAATACAACAAAGTACAAGGGTTGAAGAACGCAAAGGAGATTTGGGACCTACTCAAGACGGCGCACGAGGGTGATGAACTCACCAAAATCACCAAGCGGGAAACGATCGAGGGGGAGCTCGGTCGCTTCCGTCTTCGCCAAGGGGAGGAGCCTCAAGATATGTACAACCGGCTCAAGACCTTGGTGAACCAAGTGCGCAACCTCGGGAGCGCAAAATGGGATGACCACGAGGTGGTTAAGGTTATTTTAAGAGCACTTATTTTCCTTAACCCCACTCAAGTACAATTAATTCATGGTAATCCTAGATATCCACTAATGACCCCCGAGGAAGTTATCGGGAATTTTGTAAGCTTTGAATGCATGATTAAGGGCTCGAAGAAGATCAACGAGCTTGACGAGCCTTCCAACTCCGAGGCGCAACCGGTGGCCTTCAAGGCAACGGAGGAGAAGAAGGAGGAGTCTACACCAAGTAGACAACCGATTGACGCCTCCAAGCTCGACAATGAGGAGATGGCCCTAATCATCAAAAGCTTTCGGCAAATCCTCAAGCAACGGAAGGGGAAGGATTACAAATCCCGTTCCAAGAAGGTTTGCTACAAGTGTGGTAAGCCCGGTCACTTTATTGCAAAGTGTCCTATGTCTAGTGACAGTGACAGGGGCGACGACAAGAAGGGAAGAAGAAAGGAGAAGAAGAAGTATTACAAGAAGAAGGGCGGCGATGCCCATGTTTGTCGGGAGTGGGACTCCGACGAAAGCTCAAGCGACTCCTCCGACGACGAGGACGCCGCCAACATCGCCGTCACCAAAGGCCTTCTCTTCCCCAACGTCGGCCACAAGTGTCTCATGGCCAAGGACGGCAAAAAGAAGGTAAAATCAAGGTCCTCCACTAAATATGAAACATCTAGTGATGAGGATGATGATAAAAATGAGGAGGATCACTTGCGCATTCTTTTTGCTAACCTTAACATGGAACAGAAGGAAAAATTGAATGAGCTAATTAGTGCCATCCATGAAAAGGATGATCTCTTGGACTCCCAAGAGGACTTCCTAATCAAGGAAAACAAGAAACATGTTAAGGTTAAAAATGCTTACGCTCTAGAGGTAGAAAAATGTAACAAATTATCTAGTGAGCTAAGCACCTGCCATGACACTATTGCCAACCTTAGAAAAGAGAATGAGAAATTAAATGCTAAGGTTGACTCTCATGTTTGTATTGATTCAACTTCCAATTCTAAAGATGATAATATTGATTTACTTGCTAGAATTGATGAGTTGAATGTTTCTCTTGCTAGCCTTAGAGATGAGAAAGAGAAATTGCTTGCTAAGGCTAGAGATTTTGATATTTGCATTTCTAACCTTAGAGATGAGAATGAAATATTACATGCTAAGGTTATTGAACTAAAATCTTGCAAACCCTCTACATCTAATGTTGAACATGTTTCTATTTGTACTAGATGTAGAGATATTAATGTTGATGCTATCCATGATCACCTAGCCTTAATTAAAAAACAAAATGATCACATAGCACAACTTAATGCTAAGATTAGTGAGCATGACTTAGAAAATGAAAATTTTAAATTTGCTAGAAGCATGCTCTTTAATGGGAGACGCCCTGGCATTAAGGACGGCATTGGCTTCCAAAGGGGAGACAATGTCAAAATTAATGCCCCTCCAAAGAACTTATCTAACTTTGTCAAGGGCAAGGCTCCCATGCCTCAGGATAACGAGGGTTACATTTTGTACCCTGCCGGCTATCCTGAGAGCAAGATTAGGAAAATTCATTCTAGGAAGTCTCACTTTGGCCCTAATCATGCTTTCATGTATAAGGGTGAGACATCTAGTTCTAGGCAACCAACCCGTGCCAAGTTGCCTAGAAAGAAAACTCCTAATGCATCAAATGATCATAGCATTTCATTTAAAACTTTTGATGCATCTTATGTTTTAACTAACAAATCCGGCAAGGTAGTTGCCAAGATTGTTGGGGGCAAACACAAGGGCTCCAGGACTTGTGTTTGGGTACCCAAAGTTCTTGTTTCTAATGCCAAAGGACCCAAAACCGTTTGGGTACCTAAAACAAAGAACTAAACTTGTTTTGTAGGTTTATGCATCCGGGGGCTCAAGTTGGATACTCGACAGCGGGTGCACAAACCATATGACAGGGGAGAAAAGGATGTTCTCCTCATATGAGAAAAACCAAGATCCCCAACGAGCTATCACATTCGGGGATGGAAATCAAGGTTTGGTCAAAGGATTGGGTAAAATTGCTATATCTCCTGACCATTCTATTTCCAATGTTTTTCTTGTAGATTCTTTAGATTACAATTTGCTTTCCGTATCCCAATTATGTCAAATGGGCTACAACTGTCTATTTACTGATACAGGTGTTACTGTCTTTAGAAGGAGTGATGATTCAATAGCATTCAAGGGAGTGTTAGAGGGTCAGCTATACTTGGTAGATTTTGATAGAGCTGAACTCGACACTTGCTTGATTGCTAAGACTAACCTGGGTTGGCTTTGGCACCGCCGACTAGCCCATGTTGGAATGAAGAATCTTCATAAGCTTCTAAAGGGGGAACACATTTTAGGACTAACAAATGTTCATTTTGAGAAAGACAGGATTTGTAGCGCATGCCAAGCCGGGAAGCAAGTTGGCATCCATCATCCACACAAAAACATCATGACTACCGACAGGCCACTGGAGCTCCTACACATGGATCTATTCGGCCCGATCGCTTACATAAGCATCGGCGGTAGTAAGTATTGTCTTGTAATTGTGGATGATTATTCTCGCTTCACTTGGGTGTTCTTTTTGCAGGACAAATCTCATACCCAAGAAACCTTAAAAGGATTCTTGAGACGGGCTCAAAATGAGTTCGGCTTAAGGATCAAGAAAATTAGAAGCGACAATGGAACGGAGTTCAAGAACTCTCAAATTGAAGGTTTCCTTGAGGAGGAGGGCATCAAGCATGAGTTCTCTTCTCCCTACACTCCACAACAAAATGGTGTAGTGGAGAGGAAGAATCAAACTCTATTGGACATGGCAAGAACCATGCTTGATGAATACAAGACACCGGATCGGTTTTGGGCCGAAGCGGTCAACACCGCTTGCTACGCCATCAACCGATTATATCTTCACCGAATCCTCAAGAAGACATCCTATGAACTCCTAACCGGTAAAAAGCCAAATATTTCATATTTTAGAGTTTTTGGTAGCAAATGCTTTATTCTTGTTAAGAGAGGTAGAAAATCTAAATTTGCTCCTAAAACTGTAGAAGGCTTTTTACTAGGATATGACTCAAACACAAGGGCATATAGAGTCTTTAACAAGTCCTCAGGACTTGTTGAAGTTTCTTGTGACGTTGTGTTTGATGAGACTAACGGCTCTCAAGTAGAGCAAGTTGATCTTGATGATATAGGTGAAGAACAGGCTCCATGCATAGCGCTAAGGAACATGTCCATTGGGGATGTGTGTCCTAAGGAATCCGAAGAGCCTCCACATGCACAAGATCAACCATCCTCCTCAACGCAAGCATCTCCACCAACTCAAATTGAGGATGAGGCTCAAGATGTTGAACAAGAAGATCAAGAAGATGAGCCACCTCAAAATGACGGCAACGATCAAGGGGGAGATGCAAATAATGAAGACAAGGAGGATGAACAACCCAGGCCGCCACACCCAAGAGTCCACCAAGCAATACAACGAGATCACCCCGTCGACACCATCCTCGGCGACATTCATAAGGGGGTAACCACTCGATCTCGTGTTGCACATTTTTGTGAACATTACTCTTTTGTTTCCTCTATTGAGCCACACAGGGTAGAGGAAGCACTTCAAGATTCGGATTGGGTGATGGCGATGCAAGAGGAGCTCAACAATTTCACAAGGAATGAGGTATGGCATTTAGTTCCACGTCCTAATCAAAATGTTGTAGGAACCAAGTGGGTCTTCCGCAACAAGCAAGACGAGCATGGTGTGGTGACTAGGAACAAAGCTCGACTCGTGGCCAAGGGATATTCACAAGTCGAAGGTTTGGATTTTGGTGAAACCTATGCACCCGTAGCTAGGCTTGAGTCAATTCGCATATTATTGGCCTATGCTACTTACCATGGCTTCAAGCTTTATCAAATGGACGTGAAGAGTGCCTTCCTCAATGGACCAATCAAGGAGGAGGTCTATGTTGAGCAACCTCCCGGCTTTGAAGACAGTGAGTATCCTAATCATGTTTATAGGCTCTCTAAGGCGCTTTATGGGCTCAAGCAAGCCCCAAGAGCATGGTATGAATGCCTTAGAGATTTCCTTATTTCAAATGGCTTCAAAGTCGGCAAGGCCGATCCTACTTTGTTCACTAAGACTCTTGACAATGATTTGTTTGTATGCCAAATTTATGTTGATGATATCATATTTGGGTCTACTAACAAATCTACATGTGAAGAATTTAGTAGGATTATGACACAAAAATTCGAGATGTCGATGATGGGGGAGTTGAAGTATTTTCTAGGATTCCAAGTCAAGCAACTCCAAGAGGGCACCTTCATTAGCCAAACAAAGTATACTCAAGACATTCTAAGCAAGTTTGGAATGAAGGATGCCAAGCCCATCAAGACACCCATGGGAACGAATGGGCATCTCGACCTCGACACGGGAGGTAAGTCCGTGGATCAAAAGGTATACCGGTCGATGATTGGTTCATTGCTTTATTTGTGTGCATCTCGACCGGACATTATGCTTTCCGTATGCATGTGTGCAAGATTCCAAGCCGACCCTAAGGAATCCCACCTTACGGCCGTGAAAGAATCTTGAGATATTTGGCTTATACTCCTAAGTTTGGGCTTTGGTACCCTCGGGGATCCACATTTGATTTGATTGGTTATTCGGATGCCGATTGGGCGGGGTGTAAGATTAATAGGAAGAGCACATCGGGGACTTGCCAGTTCTTGGGAAGATCCTTAGTGTCTTGGGCTTCAAAGAAGCAAAATTCGGTCGCTCTTTCTACCGCCGAAGCCGAGTACATTGCCGCAGGCCATTGTTGCGCGCAATTGCTTTGGATGAGGCAAACCCTGCGGGACTACGGTTACAAATTAACCAAAGTCCCCTTGCTATGTGATAATGAGAGTGCAATCAAAATGGCCGACAATCCCGTCGAGCATAGCCGCACTAAACACATAGCCATTCGGTATCATTTTCTTCGGGATCACCAACAAAAGGGGGATATCGAGATTTCATACATTAACACTAAAGATCAATTAGCCGATATCTTTACCAAGCCACTTGATGAACAATCTTTTACCAGACTTAGGCATGAGCTCAATATTCTTGATTCTAGGAATTTCTTTTGCTAGTCTTGCACACATAGCTCATAAATATACCTTTGATCATGTCTCTTTTATATATGCTATGACTAATGTGTTTTTAAAGTGTATTCCAAACCAAAGTCATAGGTATATTGAAAGGGAATTGGAGTTTTCGGCGAAGACAAAGGCTTCCACTCCACTCCACTACTCATTCTTCGCCGTCGCTCCGCATCATCTCTCCAACTTTGGTATAATCTTCACTCATTCATTTCATGACCAAAGGGGGAGAAAGTACTTCATTGGGCTCTAATGATTCCGTTTTTGGCGATTCATGCCAAAGGGGGAGAAAATATGAGCCCAAAGCAAAAGGACCGCACCATGCACCACCACCTAATTTTATAAATTTGATGATTTTAAAATTGGTAAATTTCAAAATTGGTATCTCTTTGTGTTCTAAAGGGGGAGCAACTAGTATTTTCAAATTGATGTCTTAAAACCCTCTTGAACACTAAGAGGAGACCTTATTTGAGGGGGAGTTTTGTTTAGTCAAAGGAAAAGCATTTGAACAAAGGAAGAAAATTTCAAATCTTGAAAATGCTTTGCAAAATCTTATTCATTTACCTTTGACTATCTTGCAAAATGACTTTGAAAAGAATTTACAAAAGAGTTTGCAAAAACAAAACTTTTGGTGCAAATGAGGTCCAATATGTCAAAAACAAAGAAAACAATCCATGCGCATTCATATAAGTATTTATATTGGCTCAATTCCAAGCAACCTTTGCGCTTACATTATGCAAACTAGTTCAATTATGCACTTCTATATTTGCTTTGGTTTGTGTTGGCATCAATCACCAAAAAGGGGGAGATTGAAAGGGAATTAGGCTTACACCTAGTCCCCAAATAATTTTGGTGGTTGAATTGCCCAACACGAATATTGGACTAACTAGTTTGCTCTAGTGCATAAGTTATACAGGTGCAAAAGGTTCACACTCATCCAATATAAAGATCAAGTTTTGGATTCGACAAAGGAGCAGAGAGGCAACCGAGGGCACCTCTGGTCTGGGGGCACCGGACTGTCCGGTGTACACCGGACAGTGTCCGGTGCGCCACGAGTGCACCAGAGGACTCCGACTTCAAACTCTTCGCCCTCGGGAATTCTCGGAAGCCGGCGCGCTATAATTCACCGGACTGTCCGGTGTGCACCGGACATGTCCGGTGCTCCAAGGAAGCGCGGTCTCCGGAACTCGCCAGCCTCGGGTTCGCGCGGCAGCCGCTCCGCTAAAATTCACCGGACTGTCCGGTGTGCACCGGACTGTCCGGTGTGCCAGCGGAGCAACGGCTATTTCGGCGCCAACGGCTCCCTGCGGCGCATTTAATGCGCGTTCTGCGCGCGCAGTCGTCAGGCGTGCCCATACCGGTGCACCGGACATCAAACAGTACATGTCCGGTGTGCACCGGACATCCAGGCGGGCCCAGAAGTCAGAAGCTCCAACGGTCAGAATCCAACGGCAGTGATGACGTGGCAGGGGCACCGGACTGTCCGGTGTGCACCGGACTGTCCGGTGCGCCATCGAACAGAAGCCTCCAGCCAACGGTCAAGTTTGGTGGTTGGGGCTATAAATACCCCAACCACCCCACCATTCATTGCATCCAAGTTTTCCAACTTCCAACCACTTACAAGAGCTAGGCATTCAATTCTAGACACACCAAAGAGATCAAATCCTCTCCAATTCCACTCAAGCATTTAGTGACTAGCGAGAGAGATTTGCCGTGTTCTTTTGAGCTCTTGCGCTTGGATCGCTTTCTTTCTTTCTCACTTGCTCTTGTGATCAACACTCAATTGTAACCAAGGCAAGAGGCACCAACAAGTGTGGTGGCCCTTGCGGGGAAGTTTTGTTCCCGTTTGATTGAGAAGAAGAAAAGCTCACTCGGTCCAAGGGACCGTTTGAGAGAGGGAAGGGTTGAAAGAGACCCGGCCTTTGTGGCCTCCTCAACGGGGAGTAGGTTTGCGAGAACCGAACCTCGGTAAAACAAATCCGCGTGTCACACTCTTCATTTGCTTGCGATTTGTTTTGCGCCCTCTCCTGCGGACTCATTTATATTTCTAACGCTAACCCGGCTTGTAGTTGTGATTATTTTTGTGATTTTCAGTTTCGCCCTATTCACCCCCCCCTCTAGGAGACTTTCAAGGCTTTTGTCGCACTTTTTTGCAAGGGGACCGGCCTTTCTCGGTTGCATTTTGTTCCGGTGGGTGCGCGCGAGCGCACCCGCCGGGTGTAGCCCCCGAGGCCTCGGAGGAGTGGTTTGACTCCTTCGAGGTCTTAATGTGTTTTGCAATGCTTCGGCCGGTCTGGTTGTTCCCTCATGCAAGCTGGTCGTAGCCCGGGTGCACGGTCGGGTCCCAAGTTCTCGGGCTGGTATGTTGACGCTGTCAACGGTTTGGCCGGAGCCGGGTTTGCGAGAGCAGCACCCGAGCCTCCGCACAAGGCGAGAGGACGGTCAAGGATAGACTCGACTTTTTTACATACGCCCCTGCGTCGCCTTTCCGCAAGGAGGAGGAGGGGGGGGGGAAAGCGCCATGTTGCCCTCGGAGGGCGCCGAACATGGTGTCTCCAGTGAGCTGCTAACGGGTAATCCGAGTGGACGCCCGTGCCCCATTTGTTAGGGGTCGGCTAGAGGCCCGGAGGCGCGCTCCAAAAGTACCTGCGGGTGATCTGCCGGACCCGGTCCCCTTTTGACGGGGTCCGAGGGCTCGATGCCTCCCTCTGATGGGATTCCGTTACAAGATCATTCCCGCTGGTCTCGGAAATGTCCTAGGGTACCTCGGGAGCGTAGCCCGAGCCTTGGTTATGTATCGAACGTACCCAGGGTCATCCCTCGCTCTGCGTCTGAGGCGGCTGTGAACCCTTCGAGGGCCAGCCTATGAACCCCTGATCAGTAGTGGGCACGGAGCCCGAGTGGCCTGAGGCGGTCGTTGAACCCTTCCGAGGGGCCGGCCTTTGACCCTCTGACCAGTAGTGGGCGCGGAACCCGAGCGCTTTGAGGCGGCTGTTGAACCCTTCCGAGGGGTCAGCCTTCGAACCTCTGATCAGTAGGGGGGCTCGGGGCCCGTTTCCTTCGCGGAGAAGGATCCCTTTCGGGGTATCCCCTTTCCCGGTCCCTGTTGTAAGAGAGAGAAAGAGGAACAGGAAAAGGATACGAAATCAAATGACGTGGCATACCTTTTTGGACACGGTCATTATGGCGAAGGCGAAGCGTCGCCCGCTTCTCCTGCCAAAGGTGCCGCCTGTCCCGCGGCGTAGTTAATGCGGCGGGACGAGTGGTTCGCGGGGCAGCCGTTGCGCGTGTGCGAGCCGTTCGAGGAACGGGACACGGGCGCGCCGTCTTCACGCCGTGGGAGAGGGCTCCCCCGCTGTCCTAGGAGGGGACGTGAGCTTGGCTGACAACTTGACCGCTGCTTTCGCTCGCCTGCCACCGCCATTACTGCCGGCCCATTTCTGGCCGCATCGACTGTCGCGCCTTCTCCTGCGGCTGACTGGTCCGTGACCGATGTGCCTGGTTGGCACTGTTGGGTCATGCGCAGGGTTGCCTTGAGTCGCGGTACTGGTTTTGCAGTCGAGGAGGCGCGGTAGTGGCGCGAGTGGCGGTGCGGTTTCTTGCACGTAGCGACCGGCGCGCCGGTTGCATGACGCGTGGGCCTGGGCCTCCATGCTAGATGCGTCGAAGTCGAAAGGGTGCGCCCCTTCGGTGCGGTTGCATGCCGCCTGCATGGCGGTCCGCCCTTTCACCCGCTGGTCTGGGCGAAAGTGGGGGAATGCTTGTAACCGCTGGGCAGTTGCGCGCGTCGCGCGCGGTGGTTTGGCTTCTTCTGCCGTGGGCCAGCTTGCATGACGCGTGGGACCCAGCCCCCGTGTCGTAGGGGGAGGACCTTGGAGCGTGTTGGAGAAGACTTAGCCCGCGATGGTTGAGGACGCAAGTGGGGAGAGTTGCCTTTAAAAGGGGGGTGACCCCCTTGAAAGGCAACCATGTCTTCGCGTTCCCCTTATGCATCACGTCTTTCCACCTTCCGAGCCCCCAGATGGGGGATACTCGCAGTCTTTCCGCCTTGTCGTCAGAGGAACGCAACTTCGCGGAAGTTGGTACCTTTCAGCCATCATTCGGCTTCAAGGATTTTCATCAGGCAGCCCGGCCGCATCCCCTCGCCGGTGGTCACCCAAGACGGTGACCTCCAGTTCGATGGTGGGGAGAAGCGAGCCAGGCTGCGATCTTGGTCCCGCCCTCAACTTCAAGGATCTTCATCATCCTTGCTGGGGCGGAGAGCGGGGTGAGCCGGGGCTCTACCTCCCGTGTGGGTTGGCTGGCCGCCTCTTCTTCCAGCTTCTGGTGGTGGAAACCATCCTCCAGCTCTGTGAAGGAGGCGTCCTCCAGCCATGCTGGGGAAGGCAAACTGTTGCTGCCCAACTAGGATGCAACATTCCGTCCTCCTCCTTGCTTTCGCGGCGAGGACGGGAGAGAGGACCTACCGATGCGCTTTGGAGCGGCCTGCGCTCGCCGGTGCGGCATTGGTGGAGAGGCAGACGCCGCCGTCGGTGCTGACGTGGTGGCAGCTGGGGGAAGCTTCCCCACCGTTGAGACCGTCAGCGCCACCTACGGACTGACCCCCGGCTCTTTGGCTTTAATATCTGGTTCACGTCCCTTGAGTGGGAAAGCGAACGAGAGCCTTCCGGTGGCCGCGTCCGTCCTGGGACCATGGCTGCTGCCGCAGAGGTCGCTGGCGAGTCGCCCGGTGCTTGTCGCCCCGCGGGCCCTCCTATGTGGGGGGTTGTTCGTACCCGCGGAGGCGGAACCGAAGTTCCGTTTGTAATGGCACCTTTAGTGCCGGAGTCTGTTCATTGTGGTTGTCGGGGCCTGAACATGTATGTATTTTCGACACGGAGCCGTGTTTTTTCCTCATTTCGAGCACTAAGACTCGCCTGTCGGCTATCTGAACCACTTCACCAAGCGTGAGTTGCCTCGTGCGACGGTAACGAGTGAGGTATCCGTATCCCGGAGGCGTAGGAGTCCCTTGGCTCGGTCGGCCTCACTGTCCGAGGCTTCTCTTGCTTAGTTAAAGAAACCCTCGGCCGCTCTTCGATGAGCCAAAGCCGGAGGTAGCGGTGTCAGCACAGACAGAGGCGGAGTTGACTCGAAAAGAAGACTTCGTCGACCGGAGCCCGGCCGGGCCGTCCACTGGCGGGACCAGCGTCGGAGTTGAGTTGCCGAGGCCACGAGCCGGGCTGATGTCCTCGGGGGACAGCTGGCTGAGGCTTCGGGGTGGCCGGCCGAGCCGTCTACTCGGGCCAGATTCGTGGAGAAGACCCTGGCGGCGATGGCCCGGGCGTGGTGCTGATGTCGTCCTTCAAATTGGAGATCCTCCGAACGGTCGCCGTCCGAGGCTAGGTCGGACCTCGCCGAAGGTGTAGTTGACGCCGAGGGTGCTGCTGCTCCCTTCAACCGTTAAGGTCCAAGCCTGCAGGATCGGGTTATCTTGTAGTGTGCGTATGTTTTCTGCGGCCGCCGAGGCCCAAACATACTGTCGTCTTGTTGTAAAGCTGCGTGTCTTTTCCTCTTGCTTCGAGTATCTGGACTTATTTGTCGGTAGCAGAGTTGTTCGTACAAGCGAGAGTTACTTTTCACGGAAGGTGATGAGTGAGGTATCCGTATCCCAGAGGCGTAGGAATCCCTCGGCTCGGTCGGCCTTGCCGCTTACGTGTACTCTTACTCGTCTGTCGGATTCTGCTATCGATGTAGTCGAGAAGGCCCGAAAAATCATTTCGACAGAAGAGTTTTTGAGCGTGAAGACTTGTTCGGTCCGTGGAATCACCTATCCGAGCGTGAGTTACTTATCGCAGAAGGTGATGAGTGAGGTATCCGTATCTCGGAGGCGTAGGAGTCCCTCGGCTCGGTCAGCCTTGGCTGCTTACGTGTACTCCATCGTTTTCAGGATCCACTTTCGAAGTAGTCGAAAAGCACGAAAGATATTCTGGCAGAAAAGATCTTTTTCCAAGGAAAAATTTTGACGCAGAGGGGTTCCCCCCTTCTAGCCCCCGAGAGAGGGTCGGGCTTTGCCGAGGCAAGGTCGACCCTTCCTTGATGATTAGACTTCGTGTGTGAATGAGGTATACGAACAACTTGAAAGCATCTTAAGGGTAGAAGCGACGTAGCTGTCGGATGTTCTAAGCGTTGCTGTAGACCTCGCCTTGACTGTTGGCCAGCTTGTACGTCCCGGGCTTCAGAACTTTGGCGATGACGAACGACCCTTCCCAGGGAGGCGTGAGCTTGTGCCGCCCTCGGGCGTCTTGTCGCAGCCGAAGCACCAGGTCACCCACCTGGAGGTCTCGGGACCGAACACCTCGGGCGTGGTAGCGTCGCAGGGACTGCTGATACCGCGCCGAGTGTAGCAAGGCCATGTCCCGAGCCTCCTCCAGCTGGTCCAGTGAGTCTTCTCGGTTAGCTCGGTTGCTTTGATCGTCGTAGGCCCTCGTCCTCGGGGAACCGTATTCTAAGTCTATGGGCAAGATGGCCTCTGCCCCATAGACTAGAAAGAACGGTGTGAAGCCCGTGGCTTGGCTCGGCGTTATCCTCAGACTCCAGACCACCGAGGGGAGCTCCTTCATCCATCGCTTGCCGAACTTGTTGAGGTCGTTGTAGATCCGTGGCTTGGGTCCTTGCAGGATCATGCCGTTGGCACGCTCTACTTGCCCATTTGTCATGGGGTGAGCCACGGCGGCCCAGTCCACCCGGATGTGGTGATCCTCGCAGAAGTCCTGGAACTTTCTGCCGGTGAACTGGGTGCCGTTGTCGGTGATGATGGAGTTCGGGACCCCAAAGCGATGGATGATGTTGGTGAAGAACGCCACCGCCTGTTCGGACCTGATGCTGTTTAGGGGCCAGACCTCGATCCACTTGGAGAATTTGTCGATGGCGACCAACAGGTGCGTGTAGCCCCCGGGTGCCTTCTGCAAGGGGCCGACAAGGTCCAGACCCCACACAGCAAACGGCCAGGTGATGGGTATGGTCTGCAGAGCCTGAGCGGGCAGGTGGGTCTGCCTTGCGTAGAATTGACACCCTTTGCAGGTGCGGACAATTCTAGTGGCGTCGGCCACCGCGGTCGGCCAGTAGAAGCCTTGTCGGAAGGCGTTTCCAACAAGGGCTCGAGGTGCTGCGTGATGACCGCAAGCCCCCGAGTGTATTTCTTGTAAGAGCTCCTGGCCTTCGGCGATGGATATGCATCGCTGGAGGATGCCTGAGGGGCTGCGGTGGTAGAGCTCCTTCCCATCCCCCAGCAAGACGAACGACTTGGCGCGCCGTGCCAACCGCCGAGCTTCGGCTCGGTCGAGGGGTAGCTCTCCTCGGTGGAGATATTGCAGGTACAGGGTCTGCCAGTTTCGATTAGGCGTGACCCCGCTTCGCTCCTACTCGACGCGCAGTGCCTCATCTTCGGGGGACGAGGTTGCCTCGGGCTGAGCCGAGGGTGTCTCGGGCAGAGCCGAGGGTGCCTCGGGCCGAGCCGAGGATGCCTCGGGCTGGGCCGAGGCCTTCTCGGGCTCGGGCGTGTCGTCGGTCTTGATGGAGGGTTGGTGCAGGTCTCAGGAGAAGACGTCCGGGGGAACCGTTGTTCGCTCCGAGGCTATCTTAGCCAGCTCGTCCGCAGTCTCGTTGTAGCGTCGGGCGATGTGGTTGAGCTCGAGCCCGTAGAACTTGTCTTCCAGGCGCCGAACCTCATCGCAGTAGGCTTCCATCTTCGGGTCGCGGCAGTGGGAGTTCTTCATGACTTGGTCGATGACGAGCTGTGAGTCACCGTGAGCGTCGAGGCGTCGGACCCCTAGCTCGATGGCGATGCGCAACCCTTTGACCAGAGCCTCGTACTCGGCCACATTGTTGGACGCCGGGAAGTGGAGGTGTAGCACGTAGCGTAGGTGCTCTCCGAGGGGCGAGATGAAGAGCAGGCCCACGCCTGCCCCTGTCTTCATCAGCGACCTGTCGAAAAACATGGTCCAGAGTTCCGGTTGGATCGGAACTGTCGGGAGCTGGGTGTCGACCCATTCAGCCACAAAGTCCGCCAAGACCTGGGACTTGATGGCCTTCCGAGGGGCGAACGAGATCGTCTCGCCCATGATTTCCACCGCCCACTTTGCAATTCTACTCGAGGCCTCTCGACACTGGATGATCTCCCCCAGGGGGAAGGATGACACCACAGTCACCGGATGAGACTTGAAGTAGTGTCGCAACTTCCGTCGCGTCAAGATCACCGTGTACAACAGCTTCTGAATTTGTGGGTAGCGGATCTTGGTCTCAGACAGTACCTCACTGATGAAGTAGACTGGCCTCTGGATGGGCAATGCATGCCCCTCTTCTCGTCTCTCAACCACGATCGCGGCGCTAACCACCTGAGTGGTAGCGGCGACGTAGATCAAGAGGGCTTCTCCGACGGCGGGAGGTGTAACACCCCTGGTGTTACTATAATTAAAACTTGAGCATGACATCATAACATTGGCATTGTATATGTTTGATACACCTAGAGTGCATTCACTAGGCAAAAATTTCAAACAAGTTGTATTGTTTTAAGTGTTTTTGCAAATAGCACCCTGGTTTAGGGACTTAACCCTTAATAGAGGTTAAAGGGGGTAAAACTTCACTTAAGATGAGGAAACCTAAAGACCTTAGGGAAAGAGTCATAAAATATCCCCAAAAACAAAGTTGAATCTCATTTATACCCCTGGGATACTAAAAACCCTAATTGGAACCCTGGGAAACCCTAAAACTAAACCCTAGGGGCCTATGTGCAAAATTAGTCCACTTTTGGGCTAAAGTGCAAAAACCAAGTCAAATAGGTTTCTTAAGTCCTTTGGTTCACAAATGTGTGGACTTGTAAGCCAAATATTGAGTTTTGGACTTAAATGCAAAATGGACCTCATTTGAGTTCTATTCTAAGTCTGAAAATCACAGAATTGGCTCAACTTTGGAGCTTTGTAACTTTCAAAGTATAGGGTTTTTGCCCTAGGTCACCACATCAAAGTTGAAGACCAATTATAGGAGAACAACTTTGCTAAAGCGTGTGAGCTCAGTTGTTAAGAAAAATTTAGAAATAAATGAGCCTGAAGTTGGGCTGTCAGACTGTCTGAAGCCTGAAATACAGATTAACAGTGTTATAACATGAACTTTGAGATCGATTTTGAAGGGGATCCAGTGACCTTTTGTGAGTACACATTATAGCAAAATGATAGATGGATTATAGCTCTATAACTTTGCTGTAGAAGGATGGTTTAGGTTTCACGCAAAATCGGGAGTACATGGAGCTCCAATGTGCTCTATCAGTCAAGTTCTTTCTTGAATTCAGAGCACTGTTCATCGTCATCAGAAATATCGCGCTGGGGCTCAGGATCACCCCCGCCGGCGATAAGAACGCCACCGCGGCGTGACCGGTCGTCGGTGGTCGCGGTAAAGTTCCTGGGTATCGTGGCAAAAGTTACCGAGGTGGCGAACTCAGGTTAAGCGGCAACCCCGTGCCCTCACCGGAGACCGCCGCGCGGAAGGCTTGCCAGCGCATCCGCAGCTCGCGTTTCTTCTCCAACTCCGGTCGACGGTCCTCCGCCGCGTGGCCTAGCTTTTCTACCGTGTCGCCGTGATTCCTTTGAGCCATCCCATCATCGTTGGGGAGGTTGCCACGCCGTAGGACACGTAACCGCGCGCGCCAGGCTTCTTCTTCACCTCCGGCCGCCAGCTCGCCGCGGTCAAATTGAGAGCCACCGCTCTCGGAATCTTTAAATTGAGCCCACCGTTAGCTTCGTAACTTCATCACGTACCTCATCGTCCAGTATCACCCCCAGTCCTGCCACCGTGAGCTCCAATTCCAAGTTTTCCCCAAAACCGTTGAAGAACACCGCGAAGAACACCTCGCCGTGGTCAGCCCGATTCAGGTCCAATCTCACCCTCGGTTTCCTTGTTTCAACATCCTTGCTTGTTCTTGATGCTCACCGACCCATTAAATCGAATTAGACCGCCATGAATCGACGGGAACGCACTCATCCGTCCGCCATGCTCTCGGTCACCGTGGCCAGAGCTCAGTAGTTGGTCGTTCGTGTAATTAGGTTAGGGGAAATGCTTAGGCTAGCTCCAATTTGGTGTCCACCGCTCGGGAGCACCGGTCATGGCCCCGTTCGGCCGGTCTGCTGGCTCGCCGGAGCACGGCCGCGCATGAACGGCGTCGTGGACTTCCAGTCGTGAATAGGTAGAAACATAGGGGCCTTTTTGTAATGGTCAGTGACTTGGTTAAACAGTGAAATAACCTGTTCTCAGTTAGCCAGAAACGCGGGGGGTCGTTCTGCAAAACCGCCAGGGCGTGGGCGCGCGCGGGCGCGTTTTGCCCTGGACCTGGGCCGTCTGGGCCAGAATCGGCCCAGTTCTATTTAATCCTTTTTCTTTTTCTTTTTCCAGCAGAGCCAAAATAATTATAGAAAAAGGTAGAAAAATGCTAAAATTGTGAAACTAATTTTCCTAGGCTTGTTATTTTCTCTAGTATTTAGTAAAAATAGTTTTGTAATTTTTAATGGAAATAAGAAATTTTAGGGTATTTAAAGTAGTTACAAGTATTAGTTATGGATTTTTAGAAAATAAATGATAAGTCCAAAAATGTCCAAACTTTTTATGGGCACTTAAACCAATATTTAGAAGCCTTGGGTAGAAATTGGGTTGATTTGGACCTTGTTTGATCACTAAACCCAAAACCAACCCCCCTGCCCTATGAACTCCTTTACTGACTCCGGAAACCCTAGGTTCTCGGAGTACCGTGAAGGAAAGTTGTACTCAAGACTTAGATAATAAGTTTATATTATCTTCGCATCCTCATGAGCATCCCATGGCATTCATTCTTATGCATATATATGGTTATGTTAGAACACGAAGAGGAAGAAGAAGTCACTGAAGAGGGGACTCCACCAACCTCAGATCCTCAAGCAGACAACTGCTTTTATTTCGATATTTGTGGATCCGAGCAGGACTCACCTGATAACAAAGGCAAGCCCCGGTGCATTTGTCACCTCCCTTGATGTTTTTAAAATCTTTTCACTTGCTTGATGCATTAGGTGATAGGAGTTGATTGCCAAAACAATTCCTGCATTACCTTCCTTGAATTTGATTACCTTCCTTGATCACCCGTTTTACAAAAGATTTTTGATGCTTAGCCTTGCTTTAGAAAAACAAAATGTTTTGTTTTTACAAATTATGATGTGGCAAAAGTGGGTGGAATGTTTTCAAAAATAAAACTTGATGGTGGATCCATCATGGCCGTGATGGGTTCAACATCGGAAAAGATGTACCTCTGCCAGGTACCAAACTTTGGGTTTGAAATGATTAAGCTGAGACCGGGCGGGTGACTTGCACGAGAAAGGAGTCTCGGTGTAGTGTCTCCGTCTGAGTCGATTAAGGACCTTGTCGATGTAGGCCTGCTGACCGAGGACCCTTTAACTGGTCACATGCCTCGTCATGGGTAAGCCTTGCCTCGGGCAGACTAAGGCCGGAATAAGATACCACGAAATGGGCGTGGAGCGGTGGCGAGAGTAGCGTGTACCCTCCGTGGCAAGAGGCTGGACGGTGGTGTATCTGTGCTCTCGGTTTGCGTGAACCTGATCCGGTCTTAAGAACCCCGGTGGCGGGTTGACATATGCAAGGGTTAAGTGCTACATATGTCGTGTGATTGGAGATCCTCAGCTGAGTATAATCGATTCGGATCGCCGTACCTCCGCGGTTATGGAGACTTGGCCACTGACTTACACGTAGAATTCCACTAAAGATGAGGGACTTTTGTTAAGAAATTGGCTAGTGCAGGACCAGTGATTGAACTAGGGTAGAAAGAACTCTAGTGCAGGTAATTTTACTTAACTTGATAAATAAAATTGGATTTTTAAGGATCCACTTTAGTAAGCATTTCTGCAAAACAGAGTCTTTGATTATTGAAAAGCCTTACCTTGACTCCCATATAACCAGCATACCCTTGAGAGTCTTTTCTTTAGTCGGGTAAGACTTGCTGAGTAATTCCATACTCAGGGTTTATCCCTTCGTTGTTTTTAGGTGAAGAAGTAGCAGACTTTTGCTGCTTCTGTGCCAAGGTGGTTCCCAAAGAAGAAAAACAAGACTGAAGTGCGGGAGGACTCGGTCCTCCACATAGGATCTTTTGCTTATAGCTTATCGGGAGAAGTTTGTGCCTCCCTCGGTTTGTATAATATTACTACTCTACACTCACTTTTAGTCTGGTCTGTAATAAAATAACTCAAGCCTGCTTTTGAAATAAATGTAAGTTTATGTAATTCGCTTCCGCATTTTCTTTATCTCCGATGTTCTGTAATGTCTGCAAGACGGGTGAATCGTTCCTGGTAAGGTAAGGAAAGATACCGAACTTACCAAGTAGTTCAGGGGCACCTACAGGGTTGTCTAACGTCCGTTGGACAAGGACAACTGTAGGTGGGCCTAATTACTTGGGAGGTTCCGTCACAGCTGGTATCGGAGCGTAGCCCTTCTTTGCAGATATTATGAGGCATCTTCAAAACAATTTTCTAAAATCTTACCTAAAAACTCTTTTCTCTTCTTACCTAGGTACTCTGAAGAGTTTATCTTAAAGACCAGATAGGAAGAGTGCAATGTATAGAAGGTTGAATCGACTAAGGTTGATTCTGTACTTATTCATGCATCATGCTAAGAATTATACTAATAACATTTTCCCCCTTAGAAAGATGCCGCCACGCACAAGGCTAACGGCACGTAAGTCAACGGGACCAATTGGAGTACCTCGGCATCAATTAGCCCCTCGACACGAAAGCAGCAGCAGCGGAAGTAATGACCCCATAGGAGACCTTGAAGCCCAAGTGAGTCGACTTCAAGCAACGCTGCAACACAGGACCAATGCTTGGATCGCAGACGGAGATAGAATCAATGAACTAAGAAGGGACATCCATCACCTGCAGGATCAGCTTGCTGATCGAGACTTAGCACTTGACTGGGCAGTACAGTCTCATATGTTGGCATGTGCTAAGGAAGCGAGGGCTCAGGCCCGAATTAAAGAACTTAGCTCAGCTGTCGACAACCTGCAGGTCTACTGCAATACGTTGCATGAGGAAGTCCATGTACTATACTCACAATTACACCCTAGTGTGCCTGCACACTCTGCTGAGGCGGAAGCCGGACCTTCTCACGTTGCGGGACGCGCGCTGGGTGGGGAATTAGACCTTTTTGAACCCCCTCCTTCTTTAAGGTTGGTGGACGTCTGGACTCCCACACCTGATGATGAGGCCGCTAAAAGTAACGGAAAGCAGGATTAATGGGGTAATAAAAGTAGAATAGTGTATTGTAGGGTGTACTGTTGTATAATGGGTAATGTATCCTGTTATGTAACATCGAGTCTGTATCATTACTCTTTATAGTAATGTAAAATGGAAGGTTTTCTTTGGCACATTATGTTTATTCAAATGTTTTGCCTCAGATGCCGACCAGGACTCGCGGACAGGACGCAGCCGGAACTTCTGGGGGTCGGGATGTCACCCCAAATCCACCTCCGGTTCCACCCACGTTAGCCGAGGCAATTGCCGCCTTGGTGAATGCCACCGCAGACAATACCCGCTTCCTTAGGGAAATGGCGGGTCAGCAGCAGTTCCAGCAGCAGGCAGGAAGAGGTTTTCAGCAAGGTCCCCGTGAAACTACTTATCTAGATTTCTCCGAAACTCGTCCACCTCTATTCACCAAAGCAGAAGACCCGCTAGAAGCTGACGAGTGGATACGAGTTATTGAACAAAAGTTTGGCCTTCTTCGTTGTTCTGAAACGCAGAAGCCATTGTTCGTGGCACAGCAACTCCGTGGCCCTGCCAGTACTTGGTGGGGAAATTTTGTGGCTATCCAACCTGACAACCATCAAATCACCTGGGAAGAATTTAAAGTAGCCTTCCGTGAGCACTACATACCGGAAGGAGTGCTGCATATGAAACAAGAGGAATTCATGAAGCTGAAACAAGGAGGAGACACCATCAATCAGTATCTTAACTAGTTTAATCACCTATCGCAGTATGCCATCGATCAGGTGAATACTGATTTGAAGAAAAAGAACTGTTTTATGAGAGGTCTAAATGACCGGTTGCAGCGAAAGATGGCCACATGTATTGATCTCACATATGGAAAGGCTATCAGTACAGCCTTATCTGTGGAAGCAAAATATGCCAGTTCTGGGAAGAATAAGGGATTCGGTGGTGAGAGGCCTAATCAGGGCCAGGCGAAGAGGCAACGGTTCGTCATTCGGCCTTCTAGCCAAAACCGTACTTTTTCCCGTCCACCAGCATTTCCTTTCAAACAGCCCATTATTATCCGCCCCAACAATACCTCCATTTCCCCAAATCAGCCGGGTGCCCCAGGCACTCGATTCCCTGCCTTGCCCAGCTCTTCAACTGGGTGTTTCAACTGCGGCAAGTCGGGACATTTTATCAAAGACTGCCCGTACCCCAAGCAAAATCAATCCAATGCTCAGCAAGGAACTGGGAAGTCCACTCAGCCCAAGGGAAATGCTGTGGGGAGGAATACCAAGAAGACGGGGCGTGTATATTACACCCAAGTGGCCACTACACTAGAAGGAGAGCCGGTGATGATGGGTACGTTTCCCGTGGCCAGTCACCCTGCAATTATTCTTTTTGATTCTGGTGCTTCGCATACCTTCATTAGCAAGAAATTTGTGGAGCAACATCACATTGCATGTCATGAATCAAAAGAGGGATTTAAAATTCATTCACCTGGGGGACATATTTTTACTAGAGAAGTGGCCTATGAAGTGCCAGTAACCATGGCCAGACGGAACTTTCCTGCTAACATGATTGTTCTGAAAGGCCAGGATATAGATGTAATTTTGGGTATGAATTGGTTAACCCAACACAAGGCAATTCTCAACACTGAACTCAGAACCGTCAGGTTGAGCTATAATCAAGAAGAAATTCTTTTTTCCCTCCCCGTGACCAATCCAGCCAAAGCTTCTGGTAGGATATATGAAGCTATTGTACCGGAGATCAAGAATATTCCGGTAGTATGTGAGTTTCCAGATGTATTTCCGGAAGATTTGCCTGGACTACCCCCTGAGAGAGATGTAGAATTCGTAATTGAGCTAAAGCCCGGTACGGCTCCCATCTCTCGAAGATCGTACCGTATGCCCCCTAATGAGTTGGCAGAATTGAAGATTCAATTACAAGATCTACTGAATAAGGGATTTATTCGGCCAAGCTCGTCCCCATGGGGTTGTCCCACCATTTTTGTTAAGAAGAAGGATCAAACCCTGCGAATGTGCGTGGATTATCGACCCCTGAATGAGGTCACCATTAAGAATAAGTACCCTCTTCCAAGGATCGACATATTATTTGATCAACTGACTGGGGCGAGGGTATTTTCCAAAATTGATCTCAGGTCGGGCTATCATCAAATCCGTATTCGGCCCGAGGATATACCAAAGACCGCGTTTACTACGCGGTATGGATTGTTTGAGTACTTGGTAATGTCTTTCGGGCTCACAAATGCTCCTGCCCACTTCACCTATTTGATGAACTCGATGTTCATGCCCGAGTTGGATAAGTTCGTGGTGGTCTTCATCGACGATATTTTGATATACTCTAAAAATGAAGAGGAGCATGCTCAGCATCTACGGATTGTATTGACGCGCCTGAGGGAACATCAGCTGTATGCCAAGTTCAGCAAGTGCGCGTTCTGGCTGGAGGAAATTCAATTTTTAGGGCACGTGTTATCAGCTAAAGGAATTGCGGTGGATCCTAGCAAGGTCAAAGATATTCTGGAGTGGAAACCCCCAACCACTGTTCACCAAGTCCGGAGTTTTCTTGGACTAGCTGGATATTATCGCAGATTCATACCAGATTTTTCTAAGCTTGTGAAGCCAATCACAAGTTTATTGAAGAATGATACTAAATTCAATTGGTCTTCTAAGTGTAATGAAGCCTTTGAGCAATTGAAGACATTATTAACCACTGCTCCGGTACTGGCTCAACCGGACATCACTAAGCCTTTCGATGTATATTGTGATGCATCTGGCAGTGGGCTCGGCTGTGTGCTGATGCAAGAGAGCCAAGTAATTGCATATGCTTCAAGGCAGTTGCACCGACATGAGGAGCATTATCCAACTCATGATCTGGAGCTAGCTGCTGTGGTTCATGCCCTGAAAATATGGCGTCACTATCTGCTGGGAAATATCTGTCACATATATATAGATCATAAAAGTTTGAAGTATATCTTTACCCAGTCAGAGTTAAATATGAGGCAAAGACGATGGCTTGAGCTCATTAAAGACTATGAACTGGAGATCCATTATCACCCAGGTAAGGCCAATGTAGTGGCAGATGCATTGAGTCGTAAGACTTCTTGCCATTGTCTTATGGCAAAGACCTCCGAAAACACTTTATGTCAAGAAATGGAGAAGCTAAACCTGGGGATAGTCCAACAAGGGACTCTGAATCAGCTAAAGCTTGAGTCAACCATTTTGCAAAGGATAATTGATGCTCAAAAGGATAATCTGGGCATGAAGCACATACGAGAGAAGATAAGGGCTGGTACAGCCAAATGTTTCAAGGAAGACGATCAAGGTGTGTTATGGTTTAACAACCGCATAGTAGTGCCAAAGAATGAAGAACTCCGCCAGCAAATCTTAGATGAAGCGCATCTTAGTCGCTATTCTATTCATCCGGGAAGCACTAAGATGTATCATGATCTAAAACAACACTACTGGTGGACGAAGATGAAAATTGAAATTGCACGCTATGTGGCTAAGTGTGACACTTGTAGACGTGTCAAGGCCATACACATGAAAACTGCCGGTCCATTGCAGTCATTACCAATACCAACATGGAAATGGGAAGACATCAGCATGGACTTTATTGTGGGACTGCCCAGGACGATAAAAGGGTATGACTCTATTTGGGTTATAATTGATCGGCTTACAAAGATTGCTCACTTTCTGCCGGTCAAGACAAATTCCCCGGTTACTGTCTACGCCCAATTGTACATTGCTCATATTCTTAGTCTGCATGGTGTTCCAAAGACCATAGTGTCGGATCGTGGACCTCAATTTGTAGCCAAGTTTTGGGAAGCACTTCACAAATCCTTGGGTACTAAGTTACTCCATAGTTCGGCCTATCATCCTCAAACCAGTGGACAGACTGAGAGAGTGAACCAAATACTTGAAGATATGCTGCGGGCATGTGTCCTGGACTTCTCACCGAAATGGGATGAATGTTTGCCTTTGGCGGAGTTTTCATATAACAATAGTTATCAAGAAAGTATCAAGATGGCACCTTTTGAAGCTTTATATGGACGTCGGTGTCGAACTCCGCTAAATTGGTCTAAACCTGGAGAAAGATGCTTCTTTAGGCCTGATATGGTGAAAGAGGCCGAGGATAAGGTTCAGAAAATTATTTATAATATGAAGAAGGCACAAGCTCGTCAGAAGAGCTACGCAGACAAACGGCGAAGGCCCTTATATTTCCTGGAAGGAGACTATGTTTACCTGAAGGTCTCACCAATGAAGGGTGTATCGCGTTTCGGGGTTAAAGGGAAACTTGCACCCAGGTACATTGGTCCATTCCTGGTACTTGAGCAATGTGGACCAGTGGCATACCGACTTCAGCTCCCCAAAACATTGTCTGCTGTACATAATGTGTTCCATGTATCGCAATTGAAGAAGTGTCTACGGGTTCCCGATCGAACCATTGAAGTGACAGATGTTGTTCTGGAACCAGACTTAACGTACTCGGAACATCCTATTCGAGTTCTGGATCAAAAGGACAGGGTTACCCGGAGAAAGACTCTCAAGTTCTACAAGATACAATGGAACCAGCATTCTGAAGAAGAGGCTACGTGGGAAACTCAAGACTTCTTGAATAAGAATTTCCCAGGCTTTCTAGCCTCATGTAATTTGTAAAATGTATATAGTTATTGCAATAAAGGAATGAACCCCCACACCACCCTGCCTTGTACCAGAATTAAGGAAATAAAAATGTGACACATTTCCTTTTCCATTACTCACCCTAGGACTTTAAATCTCGGGACGAGATTCTTTTATGGGGGGAAGGATGTAACACCCCTGGTGTTACTATAATTAAAACTTGAGCATGACATCATAACATTGGCATTGTATATGTTTGATACACCTAGAGTGCATTCACTAGGCAAAAATTTCAAACAAGTTGTATTGTTTTAAGTGTTTTTGCAAATAGCACCCTAAATAGAGGTTAAAGGGGTAAAACTTCACTTAAGATGAGGAAACCTAAAGACCTTAGGGAAAGAGTCATAAAATATCCCCAAAAACAAAGTTGAATCTCATTTATACCCCTGGGATACTAAAAACCCTAATTGGAACCCTGGGAAACCCTAAAACTAAACCCTAGGGGCCTATGTGCAAAATTAGTCCACTTTTGGGCTAAAGTGCAAAAACCAAGTCAAATAGGTTTCTTAAGTCCTTTGGTTCACAAATGTGTGGACTTGTAAGCCAAATATTGAGTTTTGGACTTAAATGCAAAATGGACCTCATTTGAGTTCTATTCTAAGTCTGAAAATCAGAGAATTGGCTCAACTTTGGAGCTTTGTAACTTTCAAAGTATAGGGTTTTTGCCCTAGGTCACCACATCAAAGTTGAAGACCAATTATAGGAGAACAACTTTGCTAAAGCGTGTGAGCTCAGTTGTTAAGAAAAATTTAGAAATAAATGAGCCTGAAGTTGGGCTGTCAGACTGTCTGAAGCCTGAAATACAGATTAACAGTGTTATAACATGAACTTTGAGCTCGATTTTGAAGGGGATCCAGTGACCTTTTGTGAGTACACATTATAGCAAAATGATAGATGGATTATAGCTCTATAACTTTGCTACAGAAGGATGGTTTAGGTTTCACGCAAAATCGGGAGTACATGGAGCTCCAATGTGCTCTGTCAGTCAAGTTCTTTCTTGAATTCAGAGCACTGTTCATCGTCATCAGAAATATCGCGCTGGGGCTCAGGATCACCCCCGCCGGCGATAAGAACGCCACCGCGGCGTGACCGGTCGTCGGTGGTCGCGGTAAAGTTCCTGGGTATCGTGGCAAAAGTTACCGAGGTGGCGAACTCAGGTTAAGCGGCAACCCCGTGCCCTCACCGGAGACCGCCGCGCGGAAGGCTTGCCAGCGCATCCGCAGCTCGCGTTTCTTCTCCAACTCCGGTCGACGGTCCTCCGCCGCGTGGCCTAGCTTTTCTACCGTGTCACCGTGATTCCTTTGAGCCATCCCATCATCGTTGGGGAGGTTGCCACGCCGTAGGACACGTAACCGCGCGCGCCAGGCTTCTTCTTCACCTCCGGCCGCCAGCTCGCCGCGGTCAAATTGAGAGCCACCGCTCTCGGAATCTTTAAATTGAGCCCACCGTTAGCTTCGTAACTTCATCACGTACCTCATCGTCCAGTATCACCCCCAGTCCTGCCACCGTGAGCTCCAATTCCAAGTTTTCCCCAAAACCGTTGAAGAACACCGCGAAGAACACCTCGCCGTGGTCAGCCCGATTCAGGTCCAATCTCACCCTCGGTTTCCTTGTTTCAACATCCTTGCTTGTTCTTGATGCTCACCGACCCATTAAATCGAATTAGACCGCCATGAATCGACGGGAACGCACTCATCCGTCCGCCATGCTCTCGGTCACCGTGGCCAGAGCTCAGTAGTTGGTCGTTCGTGTAATTAGGTTAGGGGAAATGCTTAGGCTAGCTCCAATTTGGTGTCCACCGCTCGGGAGCACCGGTCATGGCCCCGTTCGGCCGGTCTGCTGGCTCGCCGGAGCACGGCCGCGCATGAACGGCGTCGTGGACTTCCAGTCGTGAATAGGTAGAAACATAGGGGCCTTTTTGTAATGGTCAGTGACTTGGTTAAACAGTGAAATAACCTGTTCTCAGTTAGCCAGAAACGCGGGGGTCGTTCTGCAAAACCGCCAGGGCGTGGGCGCGCGCGGGCGCGTTTTGCCCTGGACCTGGGCCGTCTGGGCCAGAATCGGCCCAGTTCTATTTAATCCTTTTTCTTTTTCTTTTTCCAGCAGAGCCAAAATAATTATAGAAAAAGGTAGAAAAATGCTAAAATTGTGAAACTAATTTTCCTAGGCTTGTTATTTTCTCTAGTATTTAGTAAAAATAGTTTTGTAATTTTTAATGGAAATAAGAAATTTTAGGGTATTTAAAGTAGTTACAAGTATTAGTTATGGATTTTTAGAAAATAAATGATAAGTCCAAAAATGTCCAAACTTTTTATGGGCACTTAAACCAATATTTAGAAGCCTTGAGTAGAAATTGGGTTGATTTGGACCTTGTTTGATCACTAAACCCAAAACCAACCCCCCTGCCCTATGAACTCCTTTACTGACTCCGGAAACCCTAGGTTCTCGGAGTACCGTGAAGGAAAGTTGTACTCAAGACTTAGATAATAAGTTTATATTATCTTCGCATCCTCATGAGCATCCCATGGCATTCATTCTTATGCATATATATGGTTATGTTAGAACACGAAGAGGAAGAAGAAGTCACTGAAGAGGGGACTCCACCAACCTCAGATCCTCAAGCAGACAACTGCTTTTATTTCGATATTTGTGGATCCGAGCAGGACTCACCTGATAACAAAGGCAAGCCCCGGTGCATTTGTCACCTCCCTTGATGTTTTTAAAATCTTTTCACTTGCTTGATGCATTAGGTGATAGGAGTTGATTGCCAAAACAATTCCTGCATTACCTTCCTTGAATTTGATTACCTTCCTTGATCACCCGTTTTACAAAAGATTTTTGATGCTTAGCCTTGCTTTAGAAAAACAAAATGTTTTGTTTTTACAAATTATGATGTGGCAAAAGTGGGTGGAATGTTTTCAAAAATAAAACTTGATGGTGGATCCATCATGGCCGTGATGGGTTCAACATCGGAAAAGATGTACCTCTGCCAGGTACCAAACTTTGGGTTTGAAATGATTAAGCTGAGACCGGGCGGGTGACTTGCACGAGAAAGGAGTCTCGGTGTAGTGTCTCCGTCTGAGTCGATTAAGGACCTTGTCGATGTAGGCCTGCTGACCGAGGACCCTTTAACTGGTCACATGCCTCGTCATGGGTAAGCCTTGCCTCGGGCAGACTAAGGCCGGAATAAGATACCACGAAATGGGCGTGGAGCGGTGGCGAGAGTAGCGTGTACCCTCCGTGGCAAGAGGCTGGACGGTGGTGTATCTGTGCTCTCGGTTTGCGTGAACCTGATCCGGTCTTAAGAACCCCGGTGGCGGGTTGACATATGCAAGGGTTAAGTGCTACATATGTCGTGTGATTGGAGATCCTCAGCTGAGTATAATCGATTCGGATCGCCGTACCTCCGCGGTTATGGAGACTTGGCCACTGACTTACACGTAGCATTCCACTAAAGATGAGGGACTTTTGTTAAGAAATTGGCTAGTGCAGGACCAGTGATTGAACTAGGGTAGAAAGAACTCTAGTGCAGGTAATTTTACTTAACTTGATAAATAAAATTGGATTTTTAAGGATCCACTTTAGTAAGCATTTCTGCAAAACAGAGTCTTTGATTATTGAAAAGCCTTACCTTGACTCCCATATAACCAGCATACCCTTGAGAGTCTTTTCTTTAGTCGGGTAAGACTTGCTGAGTAATTCCATACTCAGGGTTTATCCCTTCGTTGTTTTTAGGTGAAGAAGTAGCAGACTTTTGCTGCTTCTGTGCCAAGGTGGTTCCCAAAGAAGAAAAACAAGACTGAAGTGCGGGAGGACTCGGTCCTCCACATAGGATCTTTTGCTTATAGCTTATCGGGAGAAGTTTGTGCCTCCCTCGGTTTGTATAATATTACTACTCTGCACTCACTTTTAGTCTGGTCTGTAATAAAATAACTCAAGCCTGCTTTTGAAATAAATGTAAGTTTATGTAATTCGCTTCCGCATTTTCTTTATCTCCGATGTTCTGTAATGTCTGCAAGACGGGTGAATCGTTCCTGGTAAGGTAAGGAAAGATACCAAACTTACCAAGTAGTTCAGGGGCACCTACAGGGTTGTCTAACGTCCGTTGGACAAGGACAACTGTAGGTGGGCCTAATTACTTGGGAGGTTCCGTCACAGGAGGCACCAAGATGGGCGCGTTCGTGAGGAGCGCCTTCAGGTTCCCGAGGGCTTTCTCGGCCTCAGGGGTCCAAGCGAAGCACTCGGCCTTCCTTAAGAGGCGGTACAGAGGCAGGCCTCTTTCGCCGAGGCATGAGATGAAACGGCTCAGAGCCGCAAGGCATCCCGTGACCCTCTGTACGCCTTTCAAGTCCTTGATGGGCCCCATGTTGGTGATGGCCGCGATTTTTTCCGGGTTGGCCTTGATGCCCCGCTCGGAGACGATGAACCCCAAGAGCATGCCTCGGGGGACCCCGAAAATGCACTTCTCGGGATTGAGCTTTACGCCTTTCGCCTTGAGACACCGGAATGTCACTTCAAGGTCGGAAAGGAGGTCGGAGGCTTTCCTCGTCTTGACTATGATGTCATCGACGTAGGCCTCGACCGTTCGACCAATGTGTTCGCCGAACACGTGGTTCATGCACCTTTGGTATGTCGCGCCCGCGTTCCTCAAACCGAACGACATGGTAACATAGCAGTACATGCCGAAGGGTGTGATGAAAGAAGTCGCGAGCTGGTCGGACTCTTTCATCCTGATTTGGTGATACCCTGAGTAGGCATCGAGGAAAGACAGGGTTTCACACCCAGCAGTGGAATCCACGATTTGGTCGATGTGAGGCAGAGGGTAGGGAACTTTCAGACATGCTTTGTTTAGACCAGTGTAGTCTACACACATCCGCCATTTCCCTCCTTTCTTTCTCACAAGCACGGGGTTGGCAAGCCATTCGGGATGGAATACCTCTTTGATGAACCCTGCGGCCATCAGCTTGTGGATCTCCTCGCCTATGGCTCTGCGCTTTTCTTCGTCGAATCGGCGCAGAGGCTGCTTCACGGGTCGGGCTCCAGCTCGGATATCCAGCGAGTGCTCGGCAACATCCCTCGGTATGCCGGGCATGTCCGAGGGACTCCACGCAAAAATGTCGACGTTTGCACGGAGAAAGTCGACGAGCACTGCTTCCTATTTGGGGTCGAGCTCGAAGCCGATCCGGATCTGCTTGGAGGCGTCGTTGCTGGGGTCGAGAGGGATGGACTTAACCGTCTCCGCCGGCTTGAAGTTGCCGGCATGGCACTTCACGTCTGGCGCCTCCTTAGAGAGGCTCTCCAGGTCGGCGATGTGGGCCTCGGATTCGGCGAGGGCCTCGGCGTACTCCACGCACTCCACGTCGCATTCGTACGCGTGTCGATACGTGGGGCCGACGGTGATGACCCCGTTGGGGCCCAACATCTTGAGCTTGAGGTAGGTGTAGTTGGGGATGGCCATGAACTTGGCGTAGCATGGTCTCCCCAGCACTGCGTGGTAGGTTCCTCGAACCCCGACCACCTCGAACGTGAGGGTCTCCCTTCGAAAGTTGGAGGGTGTCCCAAAGCAGACGGGTAGATCGAGTTGTCCGAGGGGCTGGACGCGTTTACCGGGGATGATCCCGTGAAAAGGCGCAGCGCCTGCCCGGACCGAGGACAGATCGATCCGCAGGAGCCTGAGGGTCTCAGCGTAGATGATGTTGAGGCTGCTGCCTCCGTCCATGAGGACCTTGGTGAGCCTGACGTTGCCGATGACGGGGTCGACAACGAGCGGGTATTTCCCCGGGCTCGGCACGCGGTCGGGGTGATCGCCTTGGTCGAAGGTGATGGGCTTATCGGACCAGTCTAGGTAGACCGACGCCGCCACCTTTACTGAGCAGACCTCCCGACGCTCTTGCTTGCGGTGCCGAGCCGAGGCGTTCGGCACTGGCCCACCGTAGATCATGAAGCAGTCGCGGACCTCGGGGAACTCTCCTGCCTTGTGATCCTCCTTCTTATCGTCGTCGCGGGCCCTGCCACCTTCCGCAGGTGGCCCGGCCTTGTGAAAGTGGCGCCGAAGCATGGCGCACTCCTCAAGGGTGTGCTTGATGGGCCCCTGATGATAGGGGCACGGCTCCTTGAGCATCTTGTCGAAGAGATTGGCACCTCTAGGAGGTTTCCGAGGGTTCTTGTACTCGACAGCGGCGACAAGGTCCGCGTCGACGGCTTCGCGTTTCGCTTGCGACTTCTTCCTGCCTTTCTTCTTGGTGCCGCGCTGAGTTGATGCCTCGGGAACATCTTCCGGTGGGTGGCCCTGGGGCTGCTTATCCTTCCGGAAGATGGCCTCAACCGCCTCCTGGCCAGAGGCGAAGTTGGTGGCGATGTCCATCAGCTCGCTCGCCCTGGTGGGGGTCTTGCGACCCAGCTTGCTCACCAGGTCGCGGCAGGTGGTGCCGGCGAGGAACACGCCGATGACATCCGAGTCGGTGACGTTGGGCAGCTCGGTGCGCTGCTTCGAGAATCGCCGGATGTAGTCCCGGAGAGACTCCCCCGGCTGCTGGCGGCAGCTTTGGAGATCCTAGGAGTTCACAGGGCGCACGTACGTGCCCTGGAAGTTGCCGACGAAGGCTTGGACCAGGTCGTCCCAGTTGGAGATCTGCCTCGGAGGCAGGTGTTCCAGCCAGGCTCGAGCGGTGTCGGAGAGGAACAGGGGGAGGTTGCGGATGATGAGGTTGTCATCGTCCGTTCCACCCAGGTGGCAGGCCAGCCGATAGTCCACAAGCCACAGTTCCGATCTCGTCTCCCCCGAGTACTTTGTGATAGTAGTCAGGGTTCGGAACCGGGTCGGGAACGGCGCCCGTCGTATGGCTCGGCTGAAAACCTACGAACCGGGTGGTTCGGGCGAGGGACTCCGATCCTCCCCGCCGTCGTAGCGTCCCCCACGCCTGGGGTGGTAGCCTCGGCGCACCCTCTCGTCGAGGTGGGTTCGACGGTTGCGGTGACGGTGTTCGTTGCCGAGGCGACCCGAGGCCGTAGGCGTTGTGTTGCGCGTGCGCCGGGTGTGGACCGAGGCTTCCCGCATGAATCGGGAAGTCGCGGCGCGATGTTCCGAGGGGTACCCCTGCCTTCGAGAGGCGGAGCTTTTGGTCCGTCGGACCGTGGCATCCTCTAGGAGATTCTTGAGCTCTCCCTGGATACGCCGCCCCTCGGTGGTAGATGGCTCCGGCATCGCGCGGAGAAGTATTGCCGCTGCAGCCAAGTTCTGGCTGACCCCACTGGAAGCCAGTGGCGGCCTTGCCCTGACATCATCGGCGATGCAGTGCTGGATGCCCTGGGGTAGATGACGCGCTTCTCTGGCCGGAGGTTGGCCTGCCCGATGTCCCGACGGAACGGCTCAAGTGTTCCTGCTCCCTCGTCGAGCCTGGCCTGTATCTCATGGATTTGCTCGAGCTGTGGGTCATGACCCCCACCGGGACGGGGACCACAGCTAGCTCCTGAAGGATGTCAACGCGAGGCGCAGGCCTAGGGGGATCACCATTTTCCGGCGTACCAAGATGGTTGCCTTCGCCGGGACCCTCTAGATCAACGTGGAAACATTCATGACTTGGGCCGCAGTCCTCATCGCCGAGGCTGCGGCTACCGTCGGAACAATCGGAAAGGCAGTAGTCGCATGCGGTCATGAAGTCCCGCATGGCACTGGGGTTACCAAGTCCGGAGAAATCCCAACAAAAGTCGGGCTCGTCATCTTCCTCGGAACTCGAGGGCCCGTAGGTCGAGACGGCCATCAGCCGGTCCTAGGGTGATCGCATACGATACCCTAGAGGGTTTGGACTCGCCTCTATGAGAGCGTCCACCGAAGCGAAGTCGCTTGGTGGGTCGAGGCTGAATCCAAAAGGCACGAGATGAGAGTCGGTCGGTACCTCTTGGTCGACGGGCGGTGACGAAGTCGCGTCAGGGGCAGACTGCACCGTCGTCTCAGGTACGAGGGTGACGCCCAGCAAGTCCTTTGTGAGCGTGCTGGCGTCGTCCGTCCACTTGGAGTTGGCATATTGCGGGGAGACGGCGCTCGTCTTCGTCTCAGACGCGAGGTTGATGCCCAATGTGCCCCCCGTTGGGGCGCCGTCGCCGTCGACTCGCTCGACAACCGATGAAGTGCCACCTCCTGCTTGGCCTTGGTTGCCCCGCCTCCTCCTCCGTCGGCGGGGGAGGGGACGGGACAAGCTCGAATGTCGTTCTTCCGCCACGTGGGGAAGACGTCGTTGATTCCGCCGCCGGCGGGCGGATTGTCGGCCGCCATTATCGTTGTCGCGCGGCGGGGAAGGAGTTTCATGTCGTAGCTGCCGTCGAGGGACATAAACTCAAGACTCCCGAAATGGAGCACCGTCCCGGGCTGGAAAGGTTGCTGGAGACTACCCATCTGGAGCTTGACGGGAAGCTGTTCGTCAACATGCAGCAGGCCCCTACCTGGCGCGCCAACTGTCGGCGTTTCGACCCTGGGGGGTCCCTGGACCGACGAGTAAATTGTCGCCGCGTGCCCCAGCCCAGATGGGTCGGCGTGAGACAGACCGCAAAGGGGGGAAGAAGCCGGAGGGAGACAGGCATAAAAGGGGAAACACGCGGCCTTCATGTTTGTCCCGCGCCCAGGTCGGGTGCGCTGCAGTAGGGGGTTACAAGCGTCCACGCGGGAGGGAGCGAGAGGCTTACGCGAGCGCCGTCCCATCCTTCCCCGCGCGGCCAACCCTCTGTAAGAGGGCCCTGGACCTTCCTTTTATAGGCGTAAGGAGAGGATCCAGGTGTACAATGGGGGGTGTAGCAGTGTGCTAACGTGTCTAGCAGAGAAGAGCTAGTGCCCTAAGTACATGCCGTCGTGGCAGCCGGAGAGGTTTTGGCACCCGGTTCGTGTGGTGTCGTGGCCGTCGGAGGAGCGCTGGAGCCTGGCGGAAGGACAACTGTTGGGGCTGTCAAGTCCTTGCTGACGTCTCCTTGCTTCCGTAAGGGGGCTGAGAGCCGCCGTCGTCATGGAGCATGCGGGGCGCCATCATTACTTGTTTATCGGGGCGAGCTAGATGGGACACCGGTCTTGTTCCCCGTAGCCTGAGTTAGCTTGGGGTAGGGTAATGATGGCGCCTCCTATGACGTGGTCGGTCCGAGCCCTGGGTTGGGCGAGGCGGAGGCTCCTCCGAGGTCGAGGTCGAGTCTGTCTTCCGAGGCTGAGCCCGAGTCCGAGCCCTGGGTCGGGCGAGGTGGAGTTCGTCGTCTTCCGGGGCCAAGCCCGAGTCCGAGCCCTAAGGTCGGGCGATGCGGAGTTCGTCGTCTTCCGGGGCTGAGCCCGAGTCCGAGCCCTGGGTCAGGCGAGGTGGAGTTCGTCGTCTTCCGGGGCCGAGCCCAAGTCCGAGCCCTGGGGTTGGGCGATGCGGAGTTTGTCGTCTTCCGGGGCTAAGCCCGAGTCCGAGCCCTGGGGTCGGGCGAAGCGGAGTTCATCGTCTTCCGATGCTGAGCCCGAGTCCGAGCCCTGGGGTCGGGCGATGCGGAGTTCGTCGTCTTCTAGGGCTGAGCCTGAGTCCGAGCCCTGGGGTCGGGCGATGCGGAGTTCGTCGTCTTCCGGGGCTAAGCCCGAGTCCGAGCCCTGGGGTCGGGCGAAGCGGAGTTTCCTATGGCACCTGAGGCCGGACTTGGCTGCTGTCAGCCTCACTCTGCCGAGTGGCACAGCAGTCGGAGCGGCGTAGGCGGTGCTGTCCTCTTGTCAGGCCAGTCAGTGGAGCGGCGAAGTGACTGCGGTCACTTCGGCTCTGTCGACTGAAGGGCACGCGTCAGGATAAGGTGTCAGGCCACCTTTGCATTAAATGCTCCTGCGATACGGTCGGTCGGCTTGGCGACTTGGCCAAGGTTGCTTCTTGGTGAAGTCTGGGCCTCGGGCGAGCCGAAGGTGTGTCCGTTGCTGGAGGGGGTCCTCGGGTGAGACGTAAATCCTCCGGGGTCGGCTGCCCTTGCCCGAGGCTGGGCTCGGGCGAGGCGAGATCGTGTCCCTTGAGTGGACCGATCCTTGACTTAATCGCACCCATCAGGCCTTTGCAGCTTTGTGCTGATGGGGGTTACCAGCTGAGATTAGGAGTCTTGAGGGTACCCCTAATTATGGTCCCCGACAGAGGGATTCCTGCACTGGAGCTTCCTATAAACTGTAGCGGGTAGTCTGAAGCTAGTGGAACTTTGTAAAGGCCTCGTAGTGGTACCCTGCCTCACTTCCTTGGTAGAGGTGTATGGGGTCTGATCAACTCCATGGCAAATGGGTAACACGACTTGTGGGTAAATATGCGCAACCTCTGCAGAGTGTAAAACTGGTATACTAGCCGTGCTCACGGTCATGAGCGACTCGGACACTCACATGATTAATTTATGGAACTTAAACTTAACCTGTCATTTCATTGCATTTGGGATTATTTTACTATTACTTTTATTTATTATTTCTAAGGTTCGGTATTTGCTTACACTTAGTAATTGCTAATAAAATTTTGACCAACTTATAAAAGCAATGCTCAGCTTTAACCTTTATTTCATTGATCAGCCTTACACTTCATGAACTCCCACCTTTGGAGAGTTCATGCCACATTATTCCCCACAACTTGTTGAGCTGTGATCGTATGTGAGCTCACTCTTGCTGTCTCACACCCCCCCCACAGGAGAAGAGCAGGTGGTCGAAGAGGAGCCGCCTAACACTGAGGCTTTCGACTTGATCTAGGTGGCATCTCCCAGTCAGCTTTCTGGCGCCAAAGATATATTTTAGTTCATGCGATATTCATATTTTATTTTTGAAAGACTTCCGCTATGTAATAAGTACTTTGCTTTTATTGTGACATTTATCTCTATACACTCTGTTATTATATATGTTGTCTTCTTTGGCACATGTATGAGATGCACCCGGCTTTGTTCCTTAAATCCGGGTGTGACAGAAGTGGTATCATAGGAAATGTTGACTGTAGGACGAAACCTAGATAGAAATGGACAAAACCCCTACCTACTTACCTTATTCTGATTCCTTCTATACTTACCTTACTCTGATTCTTTCTATACTTATCTTGATCCTGTCTCACCTTCTACTGTTCTACTCTAATCATTCTTATCTTTTCTATTCTGAGACAAGATGGATTTCACACCTTGGAATCCCTACCCCTATGACATTTTTAAGAGATAGAAGGCCTAAGACCAAACCAAAACTATTTTCTATATTTAAAAATGTTGTTTGATTGTTCTGATGAAAAATTTCTGATTTGCTTCTTTGATTGATTGAAATATTATATGGACATCTTGGTATGTACCACTATAAGGTAATGAATTAGCTATGGTAGATAAAACATTAAACTGCTTAGCTAATAAATCCCCCAAAGTAACACGATTCGTAATTACTGCCTTGTCTACTATTCTCTCTTACCATATGTATCTAACTTAGATGGTCAATACCAGGCGGGGTGGTGGAATTGATTTGCCTCCTAATCGACACACTCGGTGGATATATAGACAACCCCAGCCACAACTAGCAGAGATGGATCCTCCGCCACCGCCTCCACCAGCAGGAGTTGACCCACTGGTTGCAGCTCAGATGAGGATGATGCAACAGATAGCGGACACTTTGGTAGATATGCTTGCTCAGATGCAACAAGAACACCAGGAGATGCGTCAGGAAAGAGAAGAGATACGCCAGGAGCTGCGCCAGGAACGAGAAGAGATACGTCAGGAGAGAAGGGCGCAACAGTAGCTGCAACAGCAATTCCAGCAACAGCAGCAAGTACCATTGCCTCCACCACCACCACCAGTTCCACCTCGTGATAAGCACCGGGAATTTATGAGTCATAAGCCACCAACCTTCGCCAGCTCGCCAGATCCACTTGATGCAGATGATTGGCTGAAAGCAATTGAGAAGATGCTCAACATCGCCCAATGCTCGGACTGGGAGAAGGTTCTTTATGCTTCTGGTTGTCTGACAGGTCCTGCTGCTGACTGGTGGGATTCTTATACTGCTGCCCATGATGCTACTGATAATATTACTTGGGTGAAGTTCAGTACACAGTTCAGGAACTACCACATTCCAGCTGGATTGATGAAGATCAAGAAGAAGGAGTTCCTGTCATTGAAACAAGGCAACATGTCTGTCAGCGAGTACAGAGACAAATTCATTTAGCTATCGAGATATGCTTCGGAGGAGGTTGCTGAGGATGAGAGAAAGCAGGAGCACTTTATTGAAGGACTTAATGGAACCCTACAGTATGCACTGGTTGCGCACACATTCCCATCATTCCAGAGGCTGCTGGATAAGGCTCTTGCTATTGAACACAAGCGTGTTCAACTGGGTGATTTGAAGAGGAAGGCTATCTCACAGGGACAGGGTAGCAGCAGTGTTCGTCCCCGCTACGTTCCACCACAGGGTACACCGACTCGATCAGGAGGGCCACGTACAGCTCAGTACGCTCCACAGGGGTCTCCACGGACACCTCCTACTCGTCAGGCTACTCCCACTGGCACCCCAACAAGGTCTACAGGACCGAAGACCGGCCCTACATGCTTCAAGTACAGTCAGATTGGGCACTATGCTAATGCTTGTTCGATGGGGAATTCTGGTACACCAGCTAAGAACAAGCAACAGACTCCTAGCAAGGGATATTCTATAGCCAGAGTGAATCAAGTCAGCGTTGATGCTACTCCGGATGTTGTAGACATCGTACTTGGTATGTTTTACGTTAATGCAATTCCTGCAACCATATTATTTGATTCTGGTGCTACACATACATTTATGTCTGCTCGATATGCCAACACAAATGATATACCACTGTTAAATATGAGAAAACCAGTGATAGTAATTACACCTAAAGGGCCTGTTGAGGCAAATCAAATGACACGTAGATTGACATTAACCATTATGGGAAGAGAATTTGGAGCTACGACTATAATATTAGAGGCCAGCAGTATAGATCTGATTCTTGGTATGTCATGGTTAAGGAAGGCAAAGGCCATTATAGCATGTGGTAGAGGTACTATAGAACTCACTAGCCGTAAAGGAGAAACGTTTCAAGTTCAAATTGCAGTAACCACCTCTTCCAAACGGGCGATATACTTTATAGTTGAGGAGTTTGTTGGTGACAACATCCGTGTGGTTAGAGATTTTCCGGATGTCTTTCCAGAGGAGTTACCAGGGATGCCACCAGATAGGGAAGTTGAGTTTGTCATTGATCTCTTACCTGGAACTGCTCCTATTTCTAAACGGCCATACATGATGTCGTGGAAGAGTTAAAGGAACTAAAGAAGCAGTTAACGGAGTTACATGAGGCAGGGTACATTCGTCCGAGTTCCTCACCATGGGGAGCACCGGTTCTATTTGTACAGAAGAAGGATGGTTCACAACGGATGTGTGTGGATTATAGATCTCTTAATGATGTTACTGTGAAGAACAAGTATCCATTACCCCGCATTGAGGATTTATTTGATAAGATAAGAGGTGCCAGGGTGTTCTTGAAGATTGATCTCCGATCAGGATACCATCAAATGAAGATTAGACCATCGGATATTCCCAAGATGGCTTTCTCGACACGATATGGATTATATGAGTTCACTGTTATGTCGTTTGGACTAACTAATGCACCAGCTTATTTTATGAATTTGATGAATAAGGTGTTTATGGAGTATTTGGACAGATTCGTCGTGGTGTTCATCGACGATATTCTTATCTATTCTGAGAGTGAAACTGATCATGAAGAACATCTAAGATTGGTGCTACAGAAGCTAAGAGATAATCAACTCTACGCCAAGTTCAGTAAATGCGAGTTTTGGATTGACAAGGTGCCATTCCTTGGACATATCATTTCTAATGGAGGAATATCAGTGGATCCTGCTAAAGTGAAGGAGATAATAGAGTGGAGAGTGCCCACTACAGTTACTGAGATTCGTAGTTTCTTGGGACTTGCAGGATATTATCGAAGATTTATTGAAGGATTCTCTAAGATTGCCAAGCCTATGACCTCGCTTCTGGAGAAGGGCAGAGAATATAAGTGGGATGAGAAATGCCAAGACAGCTTCGATCAATTAAAGAAGAGATTGATGTCACCACCAGTGTTGGTTATGCCAGATCTGCAGAAAGGATTTGACATTTATTGTGATGCATGTGGCCAAGGATTGGGATGTGTGCTTATGCAAGAAGGACACGTGATCGCCTATGCGTCTCATCAGTTGCGGAAACATGAATTGAACTACCCCACTCATGACTTGGAACTGGCAGCCGTTGTGCATGCACTTAAGATTTGGAGATATTATATTATGGGAACCAAGTGCCAAGTGTACACAGATCATAAGAGTTTGAAGTACATATTCACTCAGAAGGATCTCAACCTAGACAACGTCGTTGGTTGGAGCTTATTAAGGATTATGATTTGGAGATTCATTATCACCCGGGCAAGGCGAATTTGGTTGCAGATGCCTTGAGTCGGAAAGAGCATGTTCACTCCGCTATTGTTGTCCAGCTACCCGATGAATTAGAAAAAGATTTTGAGAGACTCAACCTGGGGATTGTTACTCATACGGAAGGAGTCACCATCGAATTGGAACCTACCTTGGAGCAAGAGATTCGTAAAGGTCAGGTTGGTGATGCTAAAATTCAAGAGATTAAGGATCTGATTACGGAAGGTCGAGTTCCGGAATTCATGGAGGATGAGCAAGGTACTATATGGTTCAAGGATCGGATATGTGTTCCAGAGATTGATAGCCTTTGTGAGACTATATTGAAGGAAGCCCATGATTCTGATTACTCTATCCACCCTGGTAGCACTAAGATGTATCAGGATTTGAAGCAAAAGTATTGGTGGTATGGACTGAAAAGAGATGTTGCTGCACATGTGGCTAAGTGTGATGTGTGTTAAAGGGTCAAGGCCGAACATCAAAGACCAGCTGGACTATTGCACCCATTGAAGATACCCGAGTGGAAATGGGAAGAAATTGGTATGGATTTCATTGTTGCACTACCCCGCACTCCTGCAGGATACGACTCTATTTGGGTAATTGTGGACAGATTGACAAAAGTGGCTCATTTCATACCTGTGAGGACTAATTACACGGGAGCCAAGCTAGCAGAGTTATATATGACTCGGATAGTTTGTCTACATGGAGTGCCTAAGAAGATCGTGTCTGATCGAGGATCACAGTTTACTTCTCGGTTTTGGAAGAAGTTGCATGAGAGCTTGGATACAAAGTTGAATTTTAGTTCAGCCTACCATCCTCAGACTGATGGGCAGACAGAGAGGACTAATCAAGTGCTGGAGGATATGTTAAGAGCTTGTGCTCTTAAACATGGTGGAAGTTGGGATAGGAGCTTACCATATGCAGAGTTCTCTTATAATAATAGCTACCAGGCCAGTTTGAAGATGTCGCCATTTGAGGCTTTATATGGCAGAAAGTGCAGGACTCCACTGTATTGGGATCAGACTGGAGAAAGACAATTCTTTGGGCCTAAGCTTATTCAAGAGGCAGAAGAACAAGTTCGAATGATAAGAGAAAATTTGAGAATTGCACAATCCAAGCAAAAGAGCTATGCTGATAATAGGAGAAGACTACTGGAGTTTAAGGAGGGTGATCACGTGTATCTAAAAGTGTCACCGATCCGGGGTATGAGGAGATTTAAAGTTAAAGGAAAGTTCTCCCCTTGCTTCATTGGACCCTTCTTGATCTTAAAGCGAGTGGGAGAAGTTGCATATCAACTGGAATTACCCGATCATCCGTCAGATGTACATGATGTATTTCATGTGTCACAACTGAAGAAGTGCCTTAGGGTACCTGAGGAGCAACTACCAATGGAGGACCTTAGTGTTCAAGATGATCTGACTTATGTTGAGTACCCTATCAAGATTCTGGACACTTTGACTTGGGTTACAAGAAATAAGGTGATAAAGATGTGTAAAGTGCAATGGAGTCACCATGGTGAAGATGAATCTACTTGGGAGAGAGAAGAAGAGCTTCGCATAGATTTTCGCCATCTTTTCCCTAGTCCTTCCTAAATCTCGAGGACGATATTATTTTTAAGGGGGGTAGGATTTGTAATACACAATTTGCAATTTGTTAGAAATAATATAAATGGATAAACAATATCTCTTTATGTGAATTTGACATTTATGTATCATCACATGTGAACACCACATTTAAAAAAACAAATAACTATTAAGGTATATGCCACCAAAATATGCATCATGCTGGGCTTTATGTTGTGTGCATTTTGTGACAACAATGTAAAAATAATAATAATAATAAATATGTTAATACCCAAATTAGAATTCAAATCCTAAAGGAAAATTCTAGAATCGAAACAAGAGAAGAAAATACTTACATATAAGAACAAATAAATGTCAAATAATCCAATCAGGTTCCTATTAGTATTTGAAATTATACAGTTGATTTAAGTATGAACTTCACACTTATAAATTCAAATTTGGGATTTAAAATTCGAAATAAAAAAAGAAGAAAAGAAAAGAGAACAAGAAAAAGGAAAAAAAAGAAAAGAACAAAACTGTCGGGTACCATAATTAGGGGTACCCCCAATGCTCCTAATCACCGCTGGTAAACACCCTCAGACCCATTGACGGGCGCGGTCCAAGTCAAGGCTTCGTCTACCCAAGGGACACGACCTCACCCGAGCCCAGCCTCGGGCTGGAGCAGTAGTCCCAGACGAGTTCACGCCTCGCCCGAGGGCCTCTTCAGGCAGTGGGTGCCCCCTCGGCTCTCCCGAAGCCTGGCTCGGGCAGGCTTCATTTTGAAGCAACCTTGGCCAGACCGCCTCACCAATCGACCGCTTCACAGGCGCATTCAATGCAGGGGATGCCTGACGCCGTATCCTGACACACGCGCCTCAGTCGGCCAGGCCGAAGTGACCGCAGTCACTTCGCCCCTCTCCTTTACTGTCCAATATGACAGGAAAACAGCGCCGCTCGCTCTGCTCCGACTGCCATGCCAACCACCCAGGCAAAGACTGACAACAAGTCACGATCAACCACCGAGTTTGGCCTCGGGCGCAACAGGAAGCTCTGCCTCGCCCGACCTCAAGCTCCGGCCTCGGGAGGAGGTCTCTGCCTCGCCCGACCTCAGGCTCCGGCCTCGGGAGGAGGTCTCCGCCTCGCCTGACCCCTGGACTCGGCCTCGACCTCGGTCTCGGGAGGAATCGCGTCCTCACCCGACCCCGGCCTCAGCCTCAAGAGAAGTCTCCGCCTCGCCCGACCTTGGGCTCGGACTGTAACACCCGGATTTTAGGGGTCCAAAACCCGGGGTTAACATAAACACCAGGTATGCTGGGACCAAGTCTCAAACATATGATGTATAGTGGCACAGGATCGAATGTCACATCTTTACATATAACAGGAGTTCTATACAAAATAAATAATTACATTATAAGGAGACAACGGTCCAGCAACCCAAAGTTGACTGGGAGACGACGACCTAGACCTCTCACGAACTCATCACAGCATCTTCCATGAGCATCATCCTGCAGTACCTGTTCTTGACCTGTGGTGTATGTGAGACAGCAAGAGTGAGCTCACATACGTTCATCGCTCAACAAGTTGTGGGGAATAATGTGCATGAACTCACCAAAGGTGGGAGCTCATAAAGTGTAAGGCTTACCAAAGATGATGGTTAGAGCTGAGCATTGCTTTTAAAGTTGGTCAAAATTTTATTAGCAATTACTAAGTATAAGTAAATACCAACCCAATTAAATAGTAGAACAAAAGTAACCACTTCACCTGCGATGCAATGCATATGACAAATTGAATTTAGTTCCATAAATTAATCATGTGAGGGTCCGAGCTGCTCATGACCGTGAGCACGGCTAGTATACCAGTTTTACACTCTGCAGAGGTTGCGCATCTTTACCCACAAGCCGTGTTACCCATCTGCCAAGGGGTCATGAATCCCATACACCTCTACCAAGGAAGTGAGGCAGGGTAGCACTACGAGGCCTTTACAAAGTTCCACTAGCTTCCGAAAACCCGCTACAGTTTATAGGAAGATCCAGTACAGGAATCCCTTGCAGGACCGCCATCGCAGCAAAATCCTCCCGAGGGCACTTCCCGCACTGACCTCTCCCCTACTGCCCTTGCCCCTTTCGGGTAAGGTAGTCTTCCACTAGCTTTCCTAATTAATCAGCCAAGGGCATCCCATACTACCCTTGTGGTAGCACTGTTTTCCCGGGTGGTCGCTCCATGTTCCAATTAACATTAATGATATCAACATGAACATAAACAGAATAACAACAAGAATTGGAACATGGAGGTAATAAATGATTATCCCAAAACCATATAAAGCAATAGCAAACTACCCAAGTGATTCAGGGGTGAACAAGGTAATGAGATAAACAATCTAGGGTGACCTATTGGGTCCCATCAAAATTAACCTATGCAGATCATTATGATTAATTAGAACATGAGTAGGTGAAAAGAAGTGATCAAGGGCACAACTTGCCTGGGCCTTGAGATTCCAGGTACCAGGATGATTCTTCAGATCCTCGTGACCTCACTGCTAGTCGTAGCAATACAAACATACATGGTATAGGCAAAATTAACATTACACCAAACATATATGCAAAATACATATTAATAATCTACATATTAAAATAAGATCACAGGAAAAAGAATTATTAATTTTGGAGTTGTAGAATTCAAGTTATGATTTTCCTAAGGTTTAAGGTGATTATAATATGATTAAATGATAAATAAATTTCCTAACAGAGTTCATGTCAAAACAGTGATTCCAAATGATAGAGAATATTATTACAAAATTTTAGGAATTGGAATGGTTCAATTTGGAGTTCATATACATTTTCTATGAATTATATAAATTCTAGGAATTATTTTTATATTAAAAACTCATTTTCTAATTAATTTCCCTGATTTTATAACTCACTGGACTGGGCCTCAATTCCAGAGAAACCCAGGGGGCTCTGCGCAAATAAACCTAAGACTCAGAAAACCCCCGCGGTGGACGGCGGGTTGTTTTCACGGAAACAGGAGGGCTCTTATGCAAAACCACCCGGCCGAAGGGGTATCGGCCATCGAGAGCCATCCGATCAAGCGCGGACGGTTCAGATTAGATCCAGTATAACCCGAACCGGTACGCCACAGGAACCGTTGGATTATCGATCAACGCCCAGGATTTAATGAAGCCGAGATCCACTCCGCAGCCCTCCGATTGAATCCTACGGTCCAGATCGGCCCAGCGAAGGGGTACGCCCCGATCTAATCGTGGCCGTTGAATAAGATCCAACGGTCAGGAGTCCTTCCCCCAATCCCCAGCATCCCGAGCGGCGGCGGTGGCGCTCCCACGGCGGAGCTTCGCCGGCGAGCGCGCAATCCGGTGAAAACCGCCACCCCGTGCCTAAAATTAAACAGTGCCACGCGTACCAGAGGCCAAGGCGAGATCGATCGTGGGCTTTTTACCTCGGTTTGGCGACGATGATAGCTCGGCCACGACGCGGCGCGGGTTCACGGCGGCGCAGCGGACACGGCGAGGAATTCCGGCGAGGCCCGCGACGAATCCCGGGCGTTCTTGCTACGGATGCCACCCAGCTGGCCAGACGAAGCCCGCGGACACACAACCGAGGGTCGGACCGACGGCGAAAGGGGAAAGGCACGGCGGCGGGTTTCTTCTTCTCTCTCGCGCTCCTTCACGTCTTTGGTGGATCCCGGGCGCGGTGCGACACGGGGAAGCTAGGGGAACGACCCGAGCTTTTATACCCAGGCGGCGAAGTCCGAGCACGGGCGCGAGGAACGAGATTCCCGGCGGCATCGCGGAGGTCGTTGCGGTGCGTTCGGCGTAGCTGTTGAAGATGGACCTGACAAGTGGGCCCCGCGAACCAGAGACAGAGAGAGCAGGCGAGCGTGAGGCAAGAGCGGCTGACGGGGTGGCCCGCGGAGCAGCGAGGGATGGCGCGCGCGCGGCGTGAGAGGCTGCCCGATGGGGCCCGCGTGTCGGCGCCGAGCGGGAGAGGTTGGGCCGCGCGGGATATGGGCCGAAATGGTGGTCGCCGGCCCATGAAGGATTTTATTCTTTTTCTTTTTCTTTTCTATTTTCTTTTCCCCATTTTCAAATCCAATTCAAATCCAATTTGAATTCAAGTTTGAGTTCAACTTTGTGAATAACTTGTCCTCAGTTTGAAAGGTATAATTTATTAATATAAGTGTGAAGAATATTTATTTTATTTTATGTAATATTTTTCTTAGTTCATCCCTTCTCTTTTATTTTCTATTTTCTATTCAAAATTCAAATTTATACTTCTATTTTAGTTTTCAGATTTTTTCCAATGTGTCATTTGAAATCCAAGGGTGAATATAAACCATACTATTTTATTATTACTAGTTTAAGTTTTATTCTCCTTGTTTATTTATTTCATGAGATGTATAAATGGTTTTAAAAGAAAAAATTCTTTTTCTCCTCTTTTTCTTATTTCCCAATAATACTTTGTCCAGATTTCTTCTACCAAATCCAAATTCAGAATTTGGGTGTTACAAATCCTACCCCCCTTAAAAATAATCTCGTCCTCGAGATTTGTAAGGAAAAAGGGTGCATACTCATATTGTTCTCGGAATATATGCACAAACAAAGAGATCTCAGCATGAGGTGTAATTCTTTAACAATACATAGGGTCAATAGACCTTATTGTTCCTTCTAGAGTAATATCATATCATCTACTAACTAAAGTAACATCTAGATCTTATAAATCATCATAATCTATATTTATGTAGCTTGGTGAAGCTGGTGGTGATGGTGGAGGTTGTTGTTGTTGTCTCTCCAGCCGTGCTTGCCTTATTTCTTGGCGGGCTTGACGTATTTCCTCGCGTTGTTGTCTTATCTGATTCTGCATCTCGGTCACCATGTCTGTTAACTGTTGTATTACCAGTCTTTGGGTAGCAACCACTTGATTGAGGTCAACAGGTGGAGGATTCGGAGGATTCATTTTCTGTTTGTTGTTACGTGATAATCTTTCCTTTCCTGGTATTGACCATGAAAGTTAGAAGCATGTGGTAATAGTTTTGCAAAGGAAATTACTAAGCGGAATGGATAAGCTAGTAGTTGGTTATAATCTATGGATTCTTTGGTAGGGCTTAATTTATGTCCAGATTGGGGTAACCAATCATATAAGGTGAGTATCCAAGGGTAAGATAGAATCTGTCAAGATGAGAGATATACATGGGTGAGATAGGCTACAAGATGTAGGTTAAAAGTTTGTTTGTTATTAGGTGGGAATAAAAAGGTCATACTATTCATTATGGCACTATGGGTTGGGTTAGCTCATGGTTGAATTGATCCAATGTGCTAAGATAAGTTAATACATGGCTAGTGGGGTCTAATCTCTTCTACTAGTGTCATTAATCTGTTTAAGTGGACCACATTAAGTTAGATAACATTAGACCACAATAGATCAGGTCACATTAGGTAGGATAAGAATTAGATATGACTAGATTAGACTAGTTTAGGTTAGATAGGTCCAACAGGGTAGAATATGTATTATTAAGATATGTTAGGATGTTTTAAGATTAATTTGATATGTTATGATGAGATAGAATCTCTTGCTAGGTTAAAATTGAGGGGTTATGCAACTATCAGATAGTTGAGGTAGTTGTATATAGCCAAGTTGATCTATCATTCTTAATTTAGTGCGGGGTGAACTAAGTTAAGACTTGTTCTATAGGGGTAGAGTCTAAACTATTCCATCAGTGTTATCTAACATATTTGATAAGTCACTTTAGATTTGATCAGATCTAGGTTAGATTGGTGTGACTAGTTTGACTAGATAAGATCTAATTAATTTGTATTAGATCATGGTTGTTAAACTAGGGTGGATAAGTATGCTTATTAGGATAAGACAGATCCCTAAAGATAAGATAGAATCTTCTGAGGCCAGTTAGATCTATTAGGATAAGGATAAAATCTTTTCAAGATAGGATGAGTATCTTTTAAGATGAGATGGATCTATTAAGATAAGGGAGAATCTTTTTAAGATAAGATGATTTGGTTAGAATGAGAGCTTTTTAGGATGAGATAAATCTCTTTAAGCTAGATATGTTCCAATGGGGACAATCTAGGTTGTCTAGTTATGTTATAAATATATTTTAATACTTATGTGTATATGCAGATGCAATTGTGGACATTACTCCACAACTCATTACACTCAAACAAAGATCCAAATCAGACAAGTATCATAAGAACAAACATTCAAGTGCATAGACAAAAAAAAAAAAAAAATAGTTTTGTTTTTTTGTTCCTAAGATTAGGTTTCCTATTCCTAAAAGTCACTTTAGGTACAGGATTTCAAAGTGTGAAATCCAAGTTTGTCTTTAGAAAGATAAGATAAGAATAATCAGAGTAAAGCGGAATTAGATGAGTAAAAGATTAAGATAAGTTTAGAAAAGAATCAGAGTGAGGTAAGTAAAGAATGGTTGTCCAGTTCTATCTAGGTTTCGTCCTACAGTCAACATTCCTCTGATACCACTTCTGTAACACCCGGATTTTAGGGGTCCAAAACCCGGGGTTAACATAAACACCAGGTATGCTGGGACCAAGTCTCAAACATATGATGTATAGTGGCACAGGATCGAATGTCACATCTTTACATATAACAGGAGTTCTATACAAAATAAATAATTACATTATAAGGAGACAACGGTCCAGCAACCCAAAGTTGACTGGGAGACGACGACCTAGACCTCTCACGAACTCATCACAGCATCTTCCATGAGCATCATCCTGCAGTACCTGTTCTTGACCTGTGGTGTATGTGAGACAGCAAGAGTGAGCTCACATACGTTCATCGCTCAACAAGTTGTGGGGAATAATGTGCATGAACTCACCAAAGGTGGGAGCTCATAAAGTGTAAGGCTTACCAAAGATGATGGTTAGAGCTGAGCATTGCTTTTAAAGTTGGTCAAAATTTTATTAGCAATTACTAAGTATAAGTAAATACCAACCCAATTAAATAGTAGAACAAAAGTAACCACTTCACCTGCGATGCAATGCATATGACAAATTGAATTTAGTTCCATAAATTAATCATGTGAGGGTCCGAGCTGCTCATGACCGTGAGCACGGCTAGTATACCAGTTTTACACTCTGCAGAGGTTGCGCATCTTTACCCACAAGCCGTGTTACCCATCTGCCAAGGGGTCATGAATCCCATACACCTCTACCAAGGAAGTGAGGCAGGGTAGCACTACGAGGCCTTTACAAAGTTCCACTAGCTTCCGAAAACCCGCTACAGTTTATAGGAAGATCCAGTACAGGAATCCCTTGCAGGACCGCCATCGCAGCAAAATCCTCCCGAGGGCACTTCCCGCACTGACCTCTCCCCTACTGCCCTTGCCCCTTTCGGGTAAGGTAGTCTTCCACTAGCTTTCCTAATTAATCAGCCAAGGGCATCCCATACTACCCTTGTGGTAGCACTGTTTTCCCGGGTGGTCGCTCCATGTTCCAATTAACATTAATGATATCAACATGAACATAAACAGAATAACAACAAGAATTGGAACATGGAGGTAATAAATGATTATCCCAAAACCATATAAAGCAATAGCAAACTACCCAAGTGATTCAGGGGTGAACAAGGTAATGAGATAAACAATCTAGGGTGACCTATTGGGTCCCATCAAAATTAACCTATGCAGATCATTATGATTAATTAGAACATGAGTAGGTGAAAAGAAGTGATCAAGGGCACAACTTGCCTGGGCCTTGAGATTCCAGGTACCAGGATGATTCTTCAGATCCTCGTGACCTCACTGCTAGTCGTAGCAATACAAACATACATGGTATAGGCAAAATTAACATTACACCAAACATATATGCAAAATACATATTAATAATCTACATATTAAAATAAGATCACAGGAAAAAGAATTATTAATTTTGGAGTTGTAGAATTCAAGTTATGATTTTCCTAAGGTTTAAGGTGATTATAATATGATTAAATGATAAATAAATTTCCTAACAGAGTTCATGTCAAAACAGTGATTCCAAATGATAGAGAATATTATTACAAAATTTTAGGAATTGGAATGGTTCAATTTGGAGTTCATATACATTTTCTATGAATTATATAAATTCTAGGAATTATTTTTATATTAAAAACTCATTTTCTAATTAATTTCCCTGATTTTATAACTCACTGGACTGGGCCTCAATTCCAGAGAAACCCAGGGGGCTCTGCGCAAATAAACCTAAGACTCAGAAAACCCCCGCGGTGGACGGCGGGTTGTTTTCACGGAAACAGGAGGGCTCTTATGCAAAACCACCCGGCCGAAGGGGTATCGGCCATCGAGAGCCATCCGATCAAGCGCGGACGGTTCAGATTAGATCCAGTATAACCCGAACCGGTACGCCACAGGAACCGTTGGATTATCGATCAACGCCCAGGATTTAATGAAGCCGAGATCCACTCCGCAGCCCTCCGATTGAATCCTACGGTCCAGATCGGCCCAGCGAAGGGGTACGCCCCGATCTAATCGTGGCCGTTGAATAAGATCCAACGGTCAGGAGTCCTTCCCCCAATCCCCAGCATCCCGAGCGGCGGCGGTGGCGCTCCCACGGCGGAGCTTCGCCGGCGAGCGCGCAATCCGGTGAAAACCGCCACCCCGTGCCTAAAATTAAACAGTGCCACGCGTACCAGAGGCCAAGGCGAGATCGATCGTGGGCTTTTTACCTCGGTTTGGCGACGATGATAGCTCGGCCACGACGCGGCGCGGGTTCACGGCGGCGCAGCGGACACGGCGAGGAATTCCGGCGAGGCCCGCGACGAATCCCGGGCGTTCTTGCTACGGATGCCACCCAGCTGGCCAGACGAAGCCCGCGGACACACAACCGAGGGTCGGACCGACGGCGAAAGGGGAAAGGCACGGCGGCGGGTTTCTTCTTCTCTCTCGCGCTCCTTCACGTCTTTGGTGGATCCCGGGCGCGGTGCGACACGGGGAAGCTAGGGGAACGACCCGAGCTTTTATACCCAGGCGGCGAAGTCCGAGCACGGGCGCGAGGAACGAGATTCCCGGCGGCATCGCGGAGGTCGTTGCGGTGCGTTCGGCGTAGCTGTTGAAGATGGACCTGACAAGTGGGCCCCGCGAACCAGAGACAGAGAGAGCAGGCGAGCGTGAGGCAAGAGCGGCTGACGGGGTGGCCCGCGGAGCAGCGAGGGATGGCGCGCGCGCGGCGTGAGAGGCTGCCCGATGGGGCCCGCGTGTCGGCGCCGAGCGGGAGAGGTTGGGCCGCGCGGGATATGGGCCGAAATGGTGGTCGCCGGCCCATGAAGGATTTTATTCTTTTTCTTTTTCTTTTCTATTTTCTTTTCCCCATTTTCAAATCCAATTCAAATCCAATTTGAATTCAAGTTTGAGTTCAACTTTGTGAATAACTTGTCCTCAGTTTGAAAGGTATAATTTATTAATATAAGTGTGAAGAATATTTATTTTATTTTATGTAATATTTTTCTTAGTTCATCCCTTCTCTTTTATTTTCTATTTTCTATTCAAAATTCAAATTTATACTTCTATTTTAGTTTTCAGATTTTTTCCAATGTGTCATTTGAAATCCAAGGGTGAATATAAACCATACTATTTTATTATTACTAGTTTAAGTTTTATTCTCCTTGTTTATTTATTTCATGAGATGTATAAATGGTTTTAAAAGAAAAAATTCTTTTTCTCCTCTTTTTCTTATTTCCCAATAATACTTTGTCCAGATTTCTTCTACCAAATCCAAATTCAGAATTTGGGTGTTACACGGACCGACCGCGCCAACAGGGGATACATCATTACCCTATCCCTAGCCTGCTCAGGCTACAAGGAACAAGACCGACGTCCCATCTGGCTTACCTCGGTGACGGGTAATGATGGTGCCCCGCGTGCACCATGACGCTGGTGGCTCTTAGCCCCTTACGGCAGCAAGGAGACGTCAGCGGGATCCTTGTCGCACTGCCAGCTGTGCTCCTACAGGACTCAGGCGCTCCTCCGACGGCCACACTATCACTTGTACAGGGCCTAAGCTCTCCCCCGACAGCCACGATGGCATGTACACACAGCTAGGGCACTTCTCTGCCGGACACGTTAGCGCATAGCTACACCCCCCGTTGTACATCTAGACCCTCTCCTTGCATCTATAAAAGGGAGGTCCAAGGCCATCTTGAGGGGGGTTCGCGCGGGGGAAGGAGCGGACGAACGGGCTCCCACTCTCTCTCTCCCTCACGTGAAGCGCTTGTAACCCCTACTACGAGCGGCACCCCTGGTGTAGGATAATACAATGCTTGTCCCACCTCTTGTGTTCCATCCCGCGCCAACCCATCTGGGCAGGGGCACACAGCGATCTCACTCGTCGATCCAGGGACCCCCCGGGTCCGAAACGCCGACAGTTGGCGCGCCAGGTAGGGCCTGCTGCGTGTTAACGAACACCCTCCCGTTGAGTTCCAGATGGGGAGTCTTCAGCAACCTCTTCAGCCCAGGATGATGCTCCGCTCCAGGAGTCTCGAGTTCATGTCCCTCGACAGCAGCTACGACATGGTACTCCTCCCCCCGCGGCGCGATGACAACGACGGTCTTCGACTCGCCCGACGGCGGCGAGCTAGGCGACAACATCTCCCCGCGACAGAAGAGGGGCAATCCGGTCGTCCTCGCCACCCTCCTCGCTGGAGGAGGCGGAGATGGTGCAACCATGGCCACGCAGGAGGCGGCACCTTGTCGACTGTCGCACCAGAGCGAGTCGACGACGCCGACACTCCCCCAGGGGACATGTCGGGCATTGTCCTTGCACCTGAGACGACGATGGGTGTCACTTGCCCACGACGTGTCAGCCCCAAGCGGACTGATGACGCCAGCACCCTTGCAAACGACCTACTGGGCGTTACCCTCGTACCTGAGATGACGGTGTGCTCTGCCCCCGACGCGACTTCACCACCGTCCATCGACCAAGAGGTACCGTCCGTTTTCCATCCCGTACCTTTTCGGTTCAGCTTCGACCCATCTAGCGACCCCGCTACGGTGAGCGCCTTCGTAAAGGCGTATCCAAACCTTCCGGGGTACCACATGTGGTCGACCTGGGACCGACTGACAGCCGTCTCAACCTTCGGACCGGCGGGTTCTGAGGAAGAGAACGACCCTGACTCCTGTTGGGATTTCTCTGGCCTCAATGACCCCGGTGCCATGCGGGACTTCATGTCCGCATGAGACCACTGCCTCTCCGGTTGTTCTGACGATGGCCATGACCTTGACGACGAGGGTTACGGCCCAAGTCGTGAATGTTTCCACGTCGATCTGGGAGATCACAACGAAGGCAACCACCTCGGTATGCCAGAGGTTGACAATCCCCCTGGGCCCGCATCTCGCATTGACATCCCGCGGGAGCTAGCTGTGGTCCCAGTCCCTGCGGGGGGTCAGGACATACAGCTCGAGCAAATCCGCGAGATGCAGGCCCGGGTCGACGGGGAAGCAGGCCGGCTTGTGCAGCTCCGACAGAACATCGAACAAGAGTGGACAGGCCGAACACTCGCCGGAGAAGCCTGTCATCGGGCCCAAGACATCCGGCACCGCATCGTCGATAATGCCAGGGCAGCGCTGCCCCCGGTCGTTAGCGGGTCCGGCCAGGACCTAGCTGCAGCGGCGATGCTACTTCGAGCCATGCCGGAGCCATCCACCACCGAGGGACAGCGTATCCAGGGCGAACTCAAGGATCTCCTGGAAGGCGCCGCAGTTCGACGAGCCGAGAGCTCCGCCTCCCGGAGGCGAGCTGACCCCTCGGAGCATCACGCGGTGTCCTCCCGACGCATTCGGGAAGCCTCGGTCCATCCCGAGCGCACGCGGGACAAGGCGCCTGCCGCCCGGGATCGCCTCGGCAACGAGCACCACCATCTCGACCATTGAGCCTGCCTCAACGAGAAGGTGCGTCGAGGCTACCATCCCAGGCGTGGGGGACACTGCAACAGTGAGGAGGATCGCAGTCCTTCACCCGAACCACCCAGTCCGTGAGTCTTCAGCCAGGCCATACGACGAGGGCCGTTCCCTACCCATTTCCGAGCCCCGACTACCATCACCAAGTACTCGAGGGAGACGAGGCCGGAGCTGTGGCTCGCGGACTACCGACTGGCATGCCAGTTGGGAGGGGCGGATGATGACAACCTCATCATCCGTAATCTACCCCTTTTCCTCTCCGACGCCGCCCAAGCCTGGCTAGAGCATCTGCCCCCTGCACAGATCTCCGACTGGGACGATCTGGTCAAGGCTTTCGTGGGGAACTTCCAAGGCACGTACATGCACCCTGGGAACTCGTGCGATCTCCGAAGCTGCCGCCAGCAGCCAGGGGAGTCCCTCCGAGAGTACATCCGGCGGTTTTCGAAGCAGCGCATCGAGCTGCCCAACGTTACCGACTCAGATGTCATCGGGGCTTTCCTTGTCGGCACCACTTGCCGAGACCTGGTGAGCATGCTGGGGCGCAAGACTCCCACCCGTGCAAGTGAACTGACGGACGTCGCCACCAAGTTCGCCTCAGGTCAAGAGGCGGTCGAAGCCATCTTCCGAAAGGACAAGCAGCCTCAGGGAGAGCCAAAGAAAGATGCTCCCGAGGCGTTCGCCCAGCGGGGCACAAAGAAGAAGGCCAAGAACAAGTCACAAGCGAAGCGCGACACCGCTGACGCGAATCTCGTCGCTGCGACCGAGCACAGGAACCTTCTGAAACCTCCTGGAAGGGTCGGAGCGTTCGATAAGATGCTCAAGAAGCCGTGCCCCTATCACCAGGGGCCCGTCAAGCACACCCTCGAAGAATGTGTCATGCTCCGGCGTTACTTCCATAAGACCGGGCCCCCGGCGGAAGATGGCAAGGGCCGTGACAACGATAAGGAGGGTGGCAAGGAAGAGGAGTTCCCGGAGGTCCATAACTGCTTCATGATCTACGGTGGGCAGGCAGCGAACGCCTCGGCTCGACACCGCAAGCAGGAGCGCCGGGAGGTCTGCTTGGTGAAGGTGGCAGTGCCAGTCTACCTAGACTGGTCCGACAAGCCTATCACCTTCGATCGAGGCGACCACCCCGACTTCGTGCCAAGCCCAGGAAGGTACCCGCTCGTCGTTGATCCGATCATCGGCAACGTTAGGCTCTCCAAAGTCCTCATGGACGGAGGCAGCAGCCTTAACATCATCTACGCCGAGACCCTAGAACTCTTGGGGGTCGACAGGTCCGAGGTCCGGGCCGGTGCGGCACCCTTTCACGGGATCGCGCCTGGGAAGCGAATCCTACCCCTCGGACGGAACGACTTACCCGTCTGCTTCGGGACTCCCTCCAACTTTCGAAAGGAAGCTCTCACCTTTGAGGTCGTCGGGTTCCGAGGAACCTACCATGCAGTGTTGGGAAGACCATGCTACACCGAGTTCATGGCCGTCCCCAACTACACCTACCTCAAGCTCAAGATGCCGGGCCTGAACGGGATCATCACCGTCGGATCCACGTACCGCCACGCGTACAAATGCGACATGGAGTGCGTGGAGTACGCCGAGGCCCTCATCGCCGACCTGGAACGCCTCTCCAAGGAGGCGCCCGACGCGAAGCGGCACGCCGGCAACTTCGAACCAGTCGAGGCGGTCAAGTCCGTCTCTCTCGACCCTAGCAACGACGCCAGCAAGAAAGTTCGGATTGGCTCCGAGCTCGACCCCAAATAGGAAGCAGTGCTCGTCGACTTTCTCCGCACAAACGTCGAAGTCTTTGCGTGGAGTCCCTCGGACATGCCCGACATACCGAGGGATGTCGCCAAGCACTCATTGGACATCAGAGCTGGAGCCCAACCCGTGAAGCAAACCATGCGCCGTTTTGATGAAGAAAAGCGCAGGGCCATAGGCGAGGAGATCCACAAGCTACTCGCGGCAGGGTTTATCAAAGAGGTATTCCATCCTGAATGGTTAGCTAACCCTGTTCTTGTAAGGAAGAAGGATGGGAAATGGAGGATGTGTGTAGACTACACTGGTCTAAACAAAGCATGTCTGAAAGTTCCCTACCCTCTACCTCGCATCGATCAAATCGTGGACTCCACTGCTGGGTGCAAAACCCTATCATTCCTTGATGCCTACTCAGGCTATCACCAAATCAAGATGAAAGAATCCGACCAGCTCGCGACTTCTTTCATCACACCTTTTGGCATGTACTGTTACACTACAATGCCATTTGGTTTGAGGAATGCAGGCGCCACCTACCAGAGGTGCATGAACCATGTGTTCGGAGAACACATCGGTAGAACGGTCGAGGCTTACGTCGATGACATCGTTGTCAAGACGAAGAAAGCCTCCGACCTCCTCTCTGACCTTGAAACGACATTCAAGTGTCTTAGAGCGAAAGGCGTAAAACTCAATCTCGAGAAGTGTGCCTTCGGAGTCCCCCGAGGCATGCTCCTTGGATTCATCGTCTCCGAGCAGGGCATCAAGGCCAATCCGGAGAAAATCGCGGCCATCACCAACATGGGACCGATCAAGGATTTGAAAGGAGTACAGAGGGTCATGGGATGCCTTGCGGCTCTGAGGCGCTTCATCTCATGCCTTGGCGAGAAAGGCTTGCCTCTGTACCGCCTCCTAAGGAAGGCCGAGCGCTTCACTTGGACCCCCGAGGCCGAGGAAGCCCTCGGAAACCTTAAGGCGCTCCTTACAAACACGCCCGTCCTGGTGCCCCCAGCTACGGGAGAAGCCCTCTTGATCTACGTAGCCACAACCACTCAGGTGGTCAACGCCGCGATCGTAGTCGAGAGACGAGAAGAAGGGCATGCACTGCCCGTCCAGAGGCCAGTCTACTTCATCAGCGAAGTGCTTTCTGAGACCAAAGTCCGCTACCCGCAGATCCAGAAGCTGCTCTACGCAGTGATTCTGACACAGCGAAAGTTGCGACACTACTTCGAGTCTCATCCGGTGACTGTGGAGTCATCCTTCCCCCTGGGGGAGATCATCCAGTGCCGTGAGGCCTCAGGTAGTATAACAAAGTGGGCGGTGGAACTCATGGGTGAGACACTATCATTCGCTCCACGGAAGGCCATAAAATCCCAGGTCTTGGCAGACTTCCTGGCTGAGTGGACTGACACCCAGTTACCAACAACTCCAATCCAACCCGAGCTTTGAACCATGTACTTCGATGGGTCACTCATGAAAACAGGGGCAGGCGCTGGCTTGCTCTTCGTTTCACCCCTCGGAAAGCATCTCCGCTACGTCATTCGCCTCCATTTTCCAGCATCAAACAACGTGGCCGAGTACGAGGCTCTGGTTAACGGGCTACATATCGCCGCCGAGCTGGGGGTCCGGCGCCTCGACGCTCGTGGTGACTCACAGCTTGTCATCGACCAAGTCATGAAGAACTCCCACTATCGCGACCGGAGGATGGAAGCCTACTGTGACGAAGTCTGGCGCCTGGAAGACAAGTTCTACGGGCTGGAGCTCAACCACATCGCCCGATGGTACAACGAGACTGCGGACGAGCTGGCGAAGATAGCCTCGGGCCAGACGACGGTTCCCCCGTACGTCTTCTCCAGAGACCTACATCAACCATCCGTCAAGATCGACGACGCGCCCTAGCCCGAGGAAGCCTCGGCCCAGCCCGAGGTACCCTCGGTCGAACCCGAGGTACCCTCGGCCATCGAGGAAGAGGCCTTGCCCGTCGAGGAGGAACATAATGGGATCACACCAGATCTGAACTGGTAGACCCCGTACCTGGAATATCTCCTCCGAGGAGAGCTTCCCCTCGACCAGGCCAAAGCTCGGCGACTGGCTCGACGCGCCAAGTCGTTCGTCTTGCTAGGTGATGAAAAGGAGCTCTATCACCGCAGCCCCTCGGACATCCTCCAATGATGCATATCCGTCGCCCAGGGACAAGAGCTGTTGCAAGAAATACACTCGGGGGCTTGCGGCCACCATGCAGCGCCTCGAGCCCTCGTGGGGAATGCCTTCCGACAAGGTTTCTACTGGCCAACCGCGGTGGCCGATGCCACTAGGATTGTTCGCTCCTGTTGGGGGAGTCAATTCTACGCGAAGCAGACACGCCTGCCCGCTCAGGCCCTGCAGACGATACCCATCACCTGGCCGTTTGCTATGTGGGGTCTAGACCTCGTCGATCCCTTGCAGAAGGCACCCGGGGCTTCTCGCACCTGCTGGTCGCCACCGACAAATTCTCCACGTGGATCGAGGTCCGACCCTTGACCAGCATCAGGTCCGAGCAGGTGGTGGCATTCTTCACCAACATCATCCATCGATTCGGGGTCCCAAACTCCATCATCACCGACAATGGCACGCAGTTCACCGGAAAAAGTTCCTAGACTTCTGCGACGACCACCACATCCGTGTGGACTGGGCCGCCGTAGCTCATCCCATGACGAATGGGCAGGTGGAGCGTGCCAATGGTATGATTTTGCAGGGACTCAAACCGAGGATCTACAATGACCTCAACAAGTTCGGCAAGCGGTGGATGAAAGAGCTACCCTCGGTAGTCTGGAGTCTGAGGACGACGCCGAGCCGTGCCACGGGTTTCTCGCTGTTTTTTCTAGTCTATGGGGCCGAGGCCGTCCTCCCCACGGACTTAGAATACGGCTCCCCAAGACCAGGGCATACGATGACCGAAGCAACCAGACCAGCCGAGAGGGCTCGCTGGACCAGCTCGAGGAGGCACGGGACGTCGCCTTACTACATTCGGCATGGTACCAGCAGTCGCTGCGGCGCTACCCCGCCCGAAGCATTTGGCCCCGAGGCTTCCAAGTGGGAGACTTGGTGCTTCATCTGCGACAGGACGCCCAAGGGCGCCACAAGCTAACTCCTCCCTGGGAAGGGCCCTTCATCATCGCCAAGATCTTGAAGCCCGGAACATACAAGCTGGCCAACGACCAAGGCGAGGTCTACAGCAACGCTTGGAACATCCAACACCTACGTCGCTTCTACCCTTAAGATGTTTTAAGTCGTTCATGTACCTCGTTTACATACACAAATTCTAACCATCAAGGAAGGGTCGGCCTTGCCTCAGCAAAGCCCGACCCTCCCTCGGGGGCTAGAAGGGGGAACCCCCTCTGCGTCAAAATTTTCCTCAGAAAAATTTTCTACCAAAACGACCTTCGTGCTTTCGGCTTCCGTATCGATAGCGGGATCCTGAAAACAACGGGAGTACACGTAAGCGGCAAGGCCGACCGAGCCAAGGGACTCCTATGCCTCCGGGATACTGATACCTCACTCATCACCTTCCGCGAGAAGTAACTCACGCTCGGATAAGCGATCCTACTACCGAACAAGTCCAAACACTCGGGTAGAAAACAACTTTCGCGCCTTCTCGACTGTATCAATAATGGAATCCTACGACCAAATGAGAGTGCACGTAAGCGGCAAGGCCGATCGAGCCGAGGAACTCCTACGCCTCTGGGATACGGATACCTCACTCATCACCTTCCGCGAAAAGTAACTCTCGCTTGGATAAAATGATTCTGCTACTGACAGACAAGTCGTGATGCTCGAAACAAGAGGAAAGAAGACGCAGCTTTTTAAACACGACGATAAAGTGTTTAGGCCTCGGCGGCCGTGAAAAAACATGCGCATGCTACAAACAAACTGTTCCTGCAGGTTCAGGCATCGGCAGGGGGAGCAGCAGCACCCTCGGCGTTGTTTCCACCCTCGGCGGAACCTGGCCCGGCCTCGGGCGGCGACCCGGGCGAAGGGACCGCCACCCAAGGGAGGACGCCAGCACCGCGCCAGCGGATGTCTTAGCCAAGCTCCAGCGCACATCTTCCTCGGCCTGGAAAACCGCCAGCTCCCGGGCCGATGAAGTCTCTTTCCGAGCCAACTCCGCCTCTATCCGCGCTAACACCGCTGCCTCCAGCTCCGGCTCATCGCAGAGCAGCCGAGGGTTCTAAAAACTGAGCAAGAGAGGCCCAGAGCGGCAAGGCCGACCGAGCCGAGGGACTCCTACACCTCCAGGATACGGATACCTCACTCGTCACCTTCCGCGAAAGGCAACTCACGCTCGGTTAAGTGGTTCGGCTAGTCAACATGCAAGTCCCAGTGCTCGGAATGAGGAAGAAACACAGCTTTATGCTCGAAATACCCAAATGTTCAGGCCTCGACAGCCACAAAGAACAAACACATATACTTGGGGTAACTATGCTACACAGACTTAGGCGTCGGCAGAACCCTCGGCGGTTCTCCCGACCCACGACTAATGTCTAAGTCCTTGAAGCAGTTACATTTTGCTTCGGCAAAACCCCAGTATATCACCTTACAAACGGGGCTCCGGTTCCTCTCCCGCGGGTATGAACAACCTCCACACCAGGGGGCCTGCGGGATGACGAACTCCAAGCGGCTTGCCGGCGACCTCTGCAGCAGCAGAGACAACGACCTCTACCTTGGGTGGCTAAACAGCAGCAGCGATGACCTCAGGACAAACGCTGCTGTGAAGAGGCCCTCGCCCACGTCCCCACACGAGGGGCGAGGACAAGCCGTTAAGGCCGAAGAGTCGGAGGGCGCCGACCGTGGGATCGAACCCACCGACACCGCGCCGGCGAACAGCGGCTGCCCTAAAGTGCACCGGCAGGTCCTCACTCCTGTCCTCGCCGAGGCCACCCCAGAACACTACAACCGCCCTCGCGACGTACGACGTGCTGGGCGACCCCCCGGCACGGCTGACGGTGCGAGGAGGACCTGGACGTGGCCAGCCCGCGCCGACACGACCGCCGCCCGGACGAAGGACGAAAAGTTGCACCCTATCCAGGGAGCAGCAGTTCGCCTTCCCCCGCATGGCTGGAGGACGCCTCCGCAGGGCTGGAGGATGCTTTTCTCCCCCAAATGCTAGGGGAAGAAAAGGGTCATCAGCCCACGCGGAGGCAACCCCCCACTCGGTGCGCTCCTCCGCCCTAGCCCGGATGACGAAGATCCTTGAAGCTGAGGGCGGGGCGGAGGCCGCAGCCCGGCTTGCTTCTCCCCACTAAACTGCCCATTGGTGAGGGAATGCAGCCGGGCTGCTCGACGAAGATCCTTGAAGCCAAGCGATGGCTGAAAGGTGCCGATCTCCATGAGGCCGCGCTCCTCCAATGATAGCAAGAGCAAGGCAACGCTGGTGCACCCCATCCGGGGCTCGAAAGGTGGAAGGGCGCAATGCATGAGGGGAGAACGAAGGCATGGCCACTGCCCGGGGGATCGATCCCCTTTTATAGGCAGACCTCCTCACTTGCACCCCTTAGCATCACGGGCGAAGTCTCCACTGACATACTCCAGGGTTCTCCTCCTACGACACGGGGGGCAGGGACCCACACGTCATACGAGCTGATCCGAAGCGCGAAGAAGGCGAACCGCCGCACGAGAGGCATGTAACCGTCCTGCGGTTACAAGCGCTCTCCCATCTTCATAGAAACCGATGGTCGAAAGGGTGGACTGCCACGCGACCGGCGTCCAACTGCACCGTGACCGTGCGCCCTTTCGGCTTCGACCACATCTGGTGGACCAGCACAAAGGAAGCGGGCCCGCATGTCATGTAACCGGCGCGTCGGTTACGACGTACAAGAAGCTACACCGCCACTCGCGCCAATGCTGCGCCTCCTCGACTGCGGAACCAGTACCGCGACTCAAGGCAGCCCTACGCATGACCCAACAGTGCCAACTAAAGGCGACGACCACGGGTTATTCGACTGTAGGGACAGGCGCGACGGTCGGCATGGCCCAAAAGTGGGCCGGCAGCAACTGCGGCGGCAGACGAGCAGAGGCAGCGGTCAAGTCACCTGCAGGCTTGTGTCCCCTCCTGAAGTGACGGGAGAGCCCTCTCCCACGGCGTGAAGACGACGCACCTGTGCCCCGTTCCTCGAACGGCTCGCACGCGCAACGGGCGCCACGCGAATCGCCCGTCCTGTCGCATTAACTCCCCGGCGGAGCAGGCGACACCTCTGGCAGGCGAGGCGGACGTCGCTTCGCCTTCGCCATAATGACCGCGTCAAAAAAGGTGCGCCACCTTATTTAAATTCATATCCTTCCCTTCCTCCTCTCTCTCTCTGTCTCTTGCTACAGGGACTGGGAAAGGGGATGTTGTGGAAAGGATCCTTCTCGGCGAAGGAAGCGGGCCCCGAGCCCTCCTACTGATCAGGGGTTTGAAGGTTGGCCCCTCAGAAGGGTTTCGACAGCCGCCCCAGAGCACTCGGACTTCAAGCCCATTACTGATCAGGGGTTCGAAGGCTGGCCCCTCGGAAGGGTTCGACAGCCGCCCCAGAGCGCTCGGGCTCCGTGCCCATTACTGATCAGGGGTTCGTAGGCTGGCCCCTCGGAAGGGTTCGACAGTCACCCCAGAGCACGCAGAGTGAGGGATGACTCTGGGTACGTCCGATACATGGTCGAGGCTCGGGCTACTCTCCCGAGGTACCCTAGGACATTTCCGAGACCGGCGGGAACGATTTGTAACAGAATCCCACCGGAGGGAGGCATCGAGCCCTCGTACCCTGTCGAAGGGGTCTGGGTCCGGCGAATCACCCACAGGTACTTTTGGAGCGCGCCTCTGGGCCACCAGCCGACCCCTAACGAACAGGGCAGGGGCGTCCACTCGGATCACCCGTTAGTAGCTCACTCAAAACACCATGTTCAGCGCCCTCCGAGGGCAACATGGCGCTTTTCTCCCTCCTCCTTGCGGAAAGGCGATGCAGGGGCGTATGATAAAAGTGAGAGGGAAATGTGCCCTTGGGCCATTTCTAAGTATTTTGGTGATTGAGTGCCAACACAACTGCTTTTGTGTTAATCTATGCAAAGTGGTGGACAAAGTGCAAATCATGTCAAAGGTATGTTTCTGGACTTAGTACATTGTTTTATGGACTAATGTATTGTGTCTAAGTGCTGGAAACAGGAAAAATTGAATTGGAAATGAGATGGCTATGTTCAGCCAAAGTCAGCTCGGTCTGGGTGCACCGGACAGTGTCCGATGGTGCACCGGACAGTGTCCGGTGCGCCAGGCTGACTCTGGTGAACTTGCTGCTCTCGGGACTTCGACGGCGGTGTACGGCTATAATTCACCGGACTGTCCGGTGGTGCACCGGACTGTCCGGTGAGCCGTTCACAGGCGAACTCGTCGCTCTCGGGAAATGATTAACAGCGTACGACTAAAATTCACCGGACTGTCCGGTGGTGCACCGGACTGTCCGGTGAGCCAACGGTCAGCCGGGGCAACAGTCGGCCGAGGTTTCCGCGCGTGACGCGTGGACGAGCCAACGGTCACATTGGGGCACCGGACTGTCCAGTGTGCACCGGACTGTGTCCGGTGCGCCAACGGCTCTCAGACTCCAACGGTCGGCTTCGCCAGATAAGGAAGGATATCTGCACCGGACAGTGTCCGGTGGTGCACCGGACTGTCCGGTGCGCCAGACGACAGAAGGCAAGATCTGCCTTCCTGGAATGCTCTCAACGGCTCCTAGCTGCCTTGGGGCTATAAAAGAGACCCCTAGGCGCATGGAGGAGCACATCAAGCATACTCAAAGCATTCCTACGCACCAAGACTTCGATTCCACGCATTTGTTTCTTCGTGATAGCATCTAGAGCTCTTGTTGAGTTGTGAACTCGTCGGGTTGTGTTGCGAGCTCTTGTTGCGACTTGTGTGCGTGTTGACATTCTGATTTTGTGTCTTGTGTGCGTTGCTCATCCATCCCTTACACCGTGCTTCTTTATGAACTTCAAGTGTAAGGGCGAGAGGCTCCAAGTTGTGGAGATTCCTCGCAAACAGGATTAAGAAAAGCAAAGCAAAACACCGTGGTATTCAAGTGGGTCTTTGGACCGCTTGAGAGGGGTTGATTGCAACCCTCGTCCGTTGGGACGCCACAACGTGGAGTAGGCAAGCGTTGGTCTTAGCCGAACCACGGGATAACCACCGTGCCATCTCTGTGATTGATATCTTTGTGGTTATTGTGTTTTGTTGAGACTCCTCTCTAGCCACTTGGCGATTATTGTGCTAACACTTAACCAAGTTTTTGTGGCTTAAGTTTCAAGTTTTACAGGATCACCTATTCACCCCCCTCTAGGTGCTCTCAATTGGTATCAGAGCCGTTCTCTTCACAAAGGGACTAATCGCCCGAAGAGATGAATCCTAAGGGGAAGGTAATCGTGATCAACGATAAGGAGAAGGAGTCCTTCGTCAACGAGCCGAAGGATGACAAGCCTACCGACTCGGGCTCGGGCCACAAACGCAAAGATGGGAAGAAGAAGAAGACGAGACGCATCAAGGAGATCGTCTACTACGACGACAGCGATGAGTCCACTTCTTCCCTAAAGGATGACTACGACTACGAGAAACGAAAGACAGTTAATTCAAATTTTTCTTTCGATTATTCTCGTATCCCTCAGAGTTCAAATGCTCATTTGCTTTCCATCCCTCTTGGCAAACCTCCACACTTTGATGGGGAGGACTACGGATTTTGGAGTCACAAAATGCGTAGTCACTTGTTCTCTCTCCATCCAAGCATATGGGAGATTGTTGAGAATGGAATGAAATTTGATAGCTCGGATAGTCCTATATTTATTAATGAACAGATTCATAAAAATGCACAAGCTACTACTGTGTTGTTAGCCTCTTTGTGCAGGGACGAGTACCATAATGTGAGCGGCTTGGACAATGCCAAGCAGATCTGGGACACCCTCAAGATCTCTCATGAGGGGAACGACGTCACTTTGCTCACCAAGATGGAGTTGGTGGAAGGCGAGCTTGGAAGATTCGCGATGATAAGGGGCGAGGAGCCAACCCAAACATACAACCGGCTCAAGACCCTTATCAACAAAATAAGGAGCTACGGAAGCACGCGATGGACGGACCACAACGTCGTCCGCCTAATGCTAAGGTCCTTTACTGTACTTGATCCACATTTGGTGAACAATATTCGTGAAAATCCTAGGTACACCAAGATGTCGCCCGAAGAAGTCCTTGGAAAGTTCGTAAGCGAGCGAATGATGATCAAGGAGGCGAGGTACGTGGACGACACGTTGAACGGTCCAATCCATGAGCCTCAACCCATTGCTCCCAAGGCAACAAGGAGCTAGGAGGCGCTACCTAGCAAGGTGGCGCAAGTTGAGGCGGCCGGGCTCAATGATGAAGAGATGTCCCTCATCATCAAGCGCTTCAAGACGGCGCTAAAGGGTCGCAAGGGACAGCCAAGCAAGACCAAGACAAAGGGGAAGCGCTCATGCTTCAAATGTGGTAAGATTGGTCATTTTATTGCTAACTGTCCCGATAATGAAAGTGACCAGGAACAAGGGAGCAAGAGGGAAAAGAAGAAAGCATACAAGAAGGCTAAGGGCGAGGCACACCTTGGAAAGGAGTGGGACTCGAATTGTTCGTCATCCGACTCCGACAATGAAGGACTCGCCGCCATCGCCTTCAACAAGTCATCCCTCTTCCCCAACGAGCGTCACACATGCCTCATGGCGAAGGAGAAGAAGGTATGTACTCGAGACAGTACTACTTATGATTCTTCTAGTGATGATGAGTCTAGTGATGAAGAAATAGATTACTCTAGTTTGTTCAAGGGATTGGATAGAACTAAAATAGATAAGATTAATGAATTGATTGATGCCTTGAATGAAAAGGATAGACTTTTAGAGAAACAAGAGGACCTTTTATATGAAGAGCATGATAAATTTGTTAGTGCACAAAATTCACTTGCTCTAGAAGTTAAAAGGAATGAAATGCTTTCTAGTGAAGTGTCTACATGTCATGACTCTATCTCTAGCTTAAAGAGAATTAATAATGACTTAAATGCTAAACTAGAAGTAGCAAATAAATCTAACTCTTGTGTAGAACATGTTATGATTTGCACTAGGTGTAAAGATTTTGACATTGATGCCTATAGTGAACACCTAGTTTGCATTTCTAAATTAAATGATGAAGTGGCTAGTCTTAATGCCCAACTTAAGACTAGCAAAAGTGAATTTGACAAACTAAAATTTGCAAGGGATGCCTACACGATTGGTAGACACCCCTCAATTAAGGATGGTCTTGGCTTCAAGAGGGAAGCCAAGAACTTAACAAGCCATAAGGCTCCCATCTCCGCCAAGGAGAAAGGGAAGGCCCCTATGGCTAGTAGTGTGCAAAAGAACCATGCCTTCATGTATCATGGTAGGAGACATTCTAAGAATGCCTTTAGAAGTTATGATGCTTTTGATTTTCATGCTATGAATGCTTCTAGTTCCCATATTATGCATGATAGAAATGTTGTTAGGAGAAATGTTGTTCATAATATGCCTAGGAGAAATGTTGTTAATATTCCTAGGAAAGTTAATGAACCTTCTACAATATATCATGCTTGCAATGCTTCATTTACCATTTGTAGAAAGAATAAGAAGGTGATTGCTAGGAAGTTAGGGGCAAGATGCAAGGGAGATAAAACTTGCATTTGGGTCCCTAAGACAATTGTCACTAACCTTGTAGGACCCAATAGGAGTTGGGTACCTAAGACCCAAGCCTAAATTTGCCTTGCAGGTTTATGCATCCGGGGGTACAAGCTGGATTATCGACAGCGGATGCACAAACCACATGACGGGGGAAAAGAGGATGTTCTCTTCCTACGTCAAGAACAAGGATCCCCAAGATTCAATAATATTCGGTGATGGGAACCAAGGCAAGGTAAAAGGGTTAGGTAAAATTGCTATTTCATCCGAGCACTCTATATCTAATGTGTTTTTAGTTGAGTCTCTTGGATATAATTTGTTATCTGTTAGTCAATTATGCAATATGGGATATAATTGTCTATTCACAAATGTAGATGTGTCTGTCTTTAGAAGGTGTGATGGTTCACTAGCTTTTAAAGGTGTACTAGACGACAAACTTTATTTGGTTGATTTTGCAAAAGAAGAGGCCGGTCTAGATGCATGCTTAATCGCTAAGACTTGCATGGGCTGGCTGTGGCATCGCCGCTTAGCACATGTGGGGATGAAGAACCTTCACAAACTTCTAAAGGGAGAACACGTGATAGGTCTAACTAACGTACATTTCGAAAAAGATAGACCTTGTGCAGCTTGTCAAGCAGGGAAACAGGTGGGAGGCTCTCATCACACCAAAAATGTGATGACCACATCAAGACCCTTGGAGATGCTTCATATGGACCTCTTCAGACCCGTCGCCTATCTAAGTATAGGAGGAAGTAAGTATGGTCTTGTTATAGTTGATGATTTTTCCGGCTTCACTTGGGTATTCTTTTTGCAGGATAAATCTAAAACCCAAGGAACCCTCAAGCGCTTCCTCAGGAGAGCTCAAAATGAGTTTGAGCTCAAAGTGAAGAAGATAAGGAGCGACAATGGGTCCGAGTTCAAGAACCTTCAAGTGGAGGAGTTCCTTGAGGAGGAAGGGATCAAGCACGAGTTCTCTGCTCCCTACACACCACAACAAAATGGTGTGGTAGAGAGGAAGAACAGGACGCTCATCGATATGGCGAGGACTATGCTTGGAGAGTTCAAGACCCCCGAGCGCTTTTGGTCGGAAGCCGTGAACACGGCTTGCCACGCCATCAACCGGGTCTACCTTCACCGCCTCCTCAAAAAGACTTCGTATGAGCTGCTAACTGGTAACAAACCCAATGTGTCTTATTTTCGTGTATTTGGGAGCAAGTGTTATATTCTTGTGAAGAAAGGTAGAACTTCTAAATTTGCTCCCAAAGCTGTAGAAGGGTTTTTATTAGGTTATGACTCAAATACAAAGGCGTATAGGGTCTTCAACAAATCATCGGGTTTGGTTGAAGTCTCTAGCGACGTTGTATTTGATGAGACTAATGGCTCTCCAAGAGAGCAAGTTGTTGATCTTGATGATGTAGATGAAGAAGACGTTCCAATGGCCGCGGTACGCACCATGGCGATTGGAGATGTGCGGCCTCAGGAACATTTGGAGCAAGATTAACCTTCTTCCTCAACAATGGTGCATCCCCCAACCCAAGATGACGAACAGGTACCTCAAGTGGAGGCGCATGATCAAGGGGGAGCACAGGATGTTCAAGTTGAAGAGGAAGAAGCACCTCAGGCACCTCCAACCCAAGTTTGAGCGACGATTCAAAGGAATCATCCCGTCGACCAAATTTTGGGTGATATTAGCAAGGGAGTAACTACTCGTTCTAGATTAGTTAATTTTTGTGAGCATTACTCCTTTGTCTCTTCTATTGAGTCTTTCAGGGTGGAAGAGGCCTTGCTAGATCCGGACTAGGTGTTGGCCATGCAGGAGGAACTCAACAACTTCAAGCGCAATGAAGTTTGGACACTGGTGCCTCGCCCCAAGCAAAACGTTGTGGGAACCAAGTGGGTGTTCCGCAACAAACAGGACGAGCACGGGGTGGTGACAAGGAACAAGGCTCGACTTGTGGCAAAAGGTTATGCCCAAGTCGCAGGTTTGGACTTTGAGGAGACTTTTGCTCCTGTGGCTAGGCTAGAATCTATTCGTATATTGCTAGCATATGTCGCTCACCATTCTTTCAGGTTGTTCCAAATGGATGTGAAGAGCGCTTTCCTCAACGGGCCAATCAAGGAGGAGGTGTACGTGGAGCAACCCCCTGGCTTCGAGGATGAACGGTACCCCGACCACGTGTGTAAGCTCTCGAAAGCGCTCTATGGACTTAAGCAAGCCCCAAGAGCATGGTATGAATGCCTTAGAGACTTTCTAATTGCTAATGCTTTCAAGGTTGGGAAAGCCGATCCAACTCTTTTCACTAAGACTTGCGATGGCGATCTTTTTGTGTGCCAAATTTATGTCGATGACATAATATTTGGTTCTACTAACCAAAAGTCTTGTGAAGAGTTTAGCAGGGTGATGACGCAGAAATTCGAGATGTCGATGATGGGCGAGTTGAACTACTTCCTTGGGTTCCAAGTGAAGCAACTCAAGGATGGCACCTTCATCTCTCAAACGAAGTACACGCAAGACTTGCTAAAGCGGTTTGGAATGAAGGACGCCAAGCCCGCAAAGACGCCGATGGGAACTGACGGACACACCGACCTCAACAAAGGAGGTAAGTCCGTTGATCAAAAGGCATACCGGTCAATGATAAGTTCTTTGCTTTATTTATGTGCTAGTAGACAGGATATTATGCTTAGCGTATGCATGTGTGCTAGATTTCAATCCGATCCAAGGGAGTGTCACTTGGTGGCTGTGAAGCGAATTCTTAGATATTTAGTCGCTACGCCTTGCTTCGGGATCTGGTATCCAAAGGGGTCTAACTTTGACTTGATTGGATACTCAGATTCCGACTATGCTGGATGTAAGGTCGATAGGAAGAGTACATCGGGGACGTGCCAATTCTTAGGAAGGTCCTGTCGGTGTTTTGGGTCCGACCGCACTCCCGGGGTTGCCCCTCAAGGTGTTTTAGGAGTAGGACGGTGTCGACAACTGTAGCAAAATGGTTCGCGCTGATCGCACGAGGGACAGTGGACAAGTTTTACAGGTTCGGGCCGCTTAGAGATGCGTAACACCCTACGTCCTGATGAGTATGCTTGATGGATGTGGCTACAAGAGAGCTCTCTGGATTGAGAATACAGAGAGTTGATGTGGGTGGCTAAGTAAAGGGTCGATCGTTCTAAAGGGGTGCCCCCTAGGCCTTATATACTCGACCGTGGAGCAGTACACGTGGATAAGATAGCAACGAGTAGCTAAAAGATAGTGAACATCTTGAGATTATCCCTACGTAACCCTCGCCGACTTATCCTCGCGTGGCTTCGTTGCATGGAGGCTCCGGCGCGGGAAAGTTGGATCTTTGTTGCAGTCATTCGCTTGACGCTGCGGGCCGTCCGGGCTTGTACCTATCCGGCCCCATGTCGTTCTGCTTCGCTGGCTGTTTCTCCCCAGGCCCACGAAAGAATGACCTTACGATTTATTGGGCCCTTGGGCCTTTCGTGAGGTCCTTTACTCTTTTAGTGGACCCGGGGGATATCTATCTCCCACAAGCCCCCGATCTTTGGGTTAATTTAGAGATAATCAACCCGAAGATCTCAGGTCCAGCTTGCAGGTAACTTGAAGAAAGATGGCTTCTGGTTGTCTTCTCCTGCTCCGACCGTTCGTTGACCAAAACCTGGCTTCGTGCCTGTGCCTTAGAGGTCGGCATTCCGATTTGTAGGATTCTGAACTTTATTGGGTGCACCGGAGGTGCACCCAATGGGTGTAGCCCTCGAGCTTCGAGTAGATTTTAGAAAATAATCTACTCGAAGGTCTTCAGTAGAGATCATTTCTATTTGTGTTTGCTCATTTTGGTTGAGGGTTGGCTTTTTTTTAATCTTGTCCCATGCTTTTAGAAATCGGCATTATCTCGGCTTGGAATGATAATCCATTGGGTGCACCAGAGGTGCACCCAATGGGTGTAGCCCCCGACCTTCAAGTGGATTTTTGAGGATAATTCACTCGAAGGTCTTCTTTTTGTGTCCTTTTGCTGAAGATTACCCTTTCTGCTTGTAAAAAAGTTGGCGTGATGTCATCCACGCTATGTCATCAATATTATGCTTCAGAGGTCAGCATGTATTTTGTCTTTTGCAGCCGAGTTTGCAATCCTCCCGTATCTTGCTAGGTAGTGTAATTTATTTGCTCTGTGACTGATTGGACATTTGATGGACGTTCTCTGTCTAGTCTTCAAGTCGTGTCTGTCGACCATATTTTGCACTCTGCTGGCTATATTTGGCTTCCCTCTAACTCTTGTTGATATCTCATTTTTGTCTTGAGGCATTCACTGCATGCTCTGCACAGATGTGACCGTTTCGAAAAATATACTGATAATTCCTGGGCGTCCCCCCCCCAATGGGTGTGGGCAAGGGACGGCTTGGTACGCTGAGTATTTTAGCCGGCTGCTTCTGAGTTGTAATGTGATGGGACGGCGAGTGTAATCATATCCTTTGCGCTGTTGACTGGAGTCCCAATGGGTGTGCTCCATCTGTCGTTGATCCCAATGGGGGTGTTGCCTGTGTTGCTGATGAAGACGACAAGGAGGAAGAGAATGAAGTCCCTCTGACTCGGAAGAACAGTCGGCAATTTCTTGCCAGTGGTGAAAGTAGTGGAGTTCCCTCTCCTGCTTTGTCCGCCCTCATTGGTCTGCAAGAGCTGTCCCTGGCCAATTTTGATCAGACTCTTGAGGATATGGTCCCAGAGGACTTGTTATCAGAGCCAGTGGATGATGATACGATGGAGGTTTGCGCTGCCATGCCTGATGCTGGGTTGAGGTCATCCCGTGCCTCGTCGACCTTAGAGCGCGATCTCGAGGGTCGGGATGCTAACTTGGATTGTCCTGGTTCCATGGAAGTGGCTGAGGGCCCGTCAACCTTAGAGGTGGTCATTGCGGGGAGTCTGGACCTCAAGAATGGTGCTGCCACCTGCCCAGCCCCCGAGGATGTCGCCGGGGATGACTTAGCTCAGATGAAGAGTGTAAGCCACTGCCCAGCCCCCGAGGGTGCTGCCGGGGATGATCCGGCTCAAGTGGGCAGTGCTAACTATGACCCAGCCCCCGAGGGTGCTCAAGCAGGGTCTCCTTCATGCACTTCCATGGACGTTCACGCGGGATCACCTCCACACTCTGGCTGCATGGTGGTAGCCCAAACTTTGGACCAGGGGGTCGCTTTAGAGGGCAGCGTCCCCATTGATCGGGCATTTGGCTCTGTTGAAGGTGCTGAACTGATTCCTGCTGGTCCGTTGCAAGCTGCTTCGGGTGGTGGCCTTGCGCCTGATTATCGGCTGATTTCTCCTGATTTGGGGATCCCTTCGTTCTTTTCCAACCTCCAGGTACTGTGCTGTTTTTAGCTTTATTATACGTTGCATGAGCTTTTGTCATTATGCTCATCTGTTCTTCTCATCAGGCTTTGGTGGATGGGATGGCCAGCCAGCTGAGATCGCAGGGTGCTTCTGTTCCAGAAGTGGCTTCGTCTCTTACGTGTTGGAATCCAGTGTCACTTCATCGTCGTGTATCCGAGTTGGAGGCGACTAACACTGGTTAGTGCCCTTTTTCTTTTCTTCGCCTTTGTTGTGGACTGTTTCACCTTCTGACCTTGTTTTGTTTAATTACCTCTTGCTAGGAATGACTCGGCAGATTGCAATTCTTGAAGAAAAACATTCTCGAGATCAGGCTGAATTGGCCCAGCGATGCACTGATTTTGATGAAAAGTACTCTCAAAGTCAGATTGAGCTGAGTCAGGTCTCCGCTGCCTTAGATGATGCCAATGCACTGAGTTCTTCTCTTCATGCTCAGCTCGACTCTGAAAAGGTGATACGCGAAACTGTGCTTTGCCTTGCTGTGCTCCCATTACTTGCTTGGTTTTTTGAAGGAACTGACTTGTGCTTGCAGGAAGAAAAACGCATCCTTGCTGCTTCTCGTGACAATCTTGACAGGTTGTATCGGGATTCTAGCAATTCGCTGACCATCTTGGAAAGAAGCCATCGCTTCACCATGGAAGAATTAGACCTCCAACGTCGTAAGCTGCAGGAGTCCATGGAGGAGGTAACCCGGCTTAAGCAGTTGATATCAGCGAAAGATGCTACTATCAAAGGGCTCCGAGCTTCCAAAAACTCTATTGCTCAGGAGTTAGAGAGCGCTCGACTGGTTGCTAAAACTGCTGAAGAAACTTCTGCTACTCTCAAGGCCCAACGTGACAAAGCTCTGGACAAGGCTATTCGGGCTGGACGAATCTTGATGAGGAGACCCGGCGTAGTTATTCCTGAAGACATAAGGGCTGACGTGAACGCCGCCCCTGATTCCTCGAGTCGCCCTTCTTCGTCGGTCGCTCCTGAGAGAGACGCTGCAAAATAATAAACATTTTGCGTGCTCCAAGCGCGCGGTTTGCATGATTGAATATGTGTTAGAGGACACCAGTTTACCATTCGAACGACATAATTACTCTCTCATTGTATCAGAATTTGTTAGTTAATGAGTTCGGCAGTAATGACGCATGATGATTATGAATTTTGTTTGCGGGATATGGAAGTCATCCCCCGAATTATATAGGCGCGAGCATGTTGTACCGGTCTTAAGTTGCTGCCAACTTAAGTCGATTGCTGCGTTTGTAGGGCATAGTGGTCACCCTAAGTTAAGTACGTGTGAGCATGTTGCACCGCCTTAAGTCGTTGCCGACTTAAGTCGATTGCTCCGTTAGCAGGGCATAGTGGTCACCCCGAGTTAAGTAAGCGTGAGCATGTTGCACCGCCTTAAGTCGTTGCCGACTTAAGTCGATTGCTCCGTTAGCAGGGCATAGTGGTCACCCCGAATTAGGTAAGCGTGAGCATGTTGCACCGCTTTAAGTCGTTGCCGACTTAAGTCGATTGCTCCGTTAGCAGGGCATAGTGGTCACCCCGAATTAAGTAAACGTGAGCATGTTGCACCGCCTTAAGTCGTTGTCGACTTAAGTCGATTGCTCCGTTGGCAGGGCATAGTGGTCACCCCGAGTTAAGTAAGAATGCAAGTCAATCGTGAATGAATTGAGTGTCCTTGAGACCTCTTTTTTATTGATGACATATTTCCACTTTACAGAGTACATCATCATCGTCCCAGCAGTTTTGAGGTACAGCTAGGGATAAAACTTTCTGAGGTGTTCTATGTTCCAGGAGTTCCCAACTTCCGTGCCATCCATCTGAGTGAGGCGATACGATCTGGGCCGATTGACTTCTGCTACTACGAAAGGTCCTTCCCATAAGGGTGATAACTTGTGTCGTCCCTCCCCCGTTAGAATTCGGCGGAGGACGAGATCTCCTACTGAGAAGAATCGTTGTCGCACAGCCTTGTCGTGATAGCGCCTTAGAGTCTGCTGGTACCTTGCTGATTGGATTACTGCGTTTAACCGTTCTTCCTCGAGTATATTTATGTCGTCCAGCCTGGTGGTCTCAGCTTCCGCTATGCTTTCAAAGATCAGCCTTGGCGCCCCAAACTTGAGATCAGCAGGTAGCACTGCCTCTGACCCATAGACCATGAAGAAAGGAGTGTTTCCATGCAAAGCTCGACTAGGTTGGGTTCTTAGGCTCCAAACAACATAGGGTAATTCCCTTATCCACTTTCCTGCGAATTTTTCATTCTTATCGAAGACCTTTTTCCTGAGTGCATCCAATATCATCCCGTTGGCTCGCTCAACTTGCCCGTTGGCTCTTGGATGGGCTACAGATGCATATTTGATCTGAATGCCTTTTTGCTCACAGAAGTCAAAGAATTCTGAACTTGTGAAGTTGGATCCTAAATCAGTTATGATGCTGTTTGGTATTCTGAATCTGAATATTATGTCTTGTATGAATTCCACGGCCTTAGCAGAGGTTAAGGAGGCAATGGGCTTGAACTCTATCCATTTAGTGAATTTGTCGATTGCTACCAATACATGAGTGTATCCCCCTTGAGCTTTCTTGAAAGGTCCAATCATATCCAGTCCCCAGCATGCGAAAGGCCAGGTTACTGGTATGGTCTGCAGTTGTTGAGCTGGCAGGTGTTGTTGCTTTGACAAGTATTGGCAGGCTTCGCACCTCTGAACTAACTCGGCTGCATCGTTCTTTGCTGTTGGCCAATAGAATCCTGACCTGAAGACCTTCCCGACTAGTGTTCTGGGGGCTGCATGTATTCCACACTGCCCAGCATGGACTTCCTCCAGAAGTTGCTTTCCAGTGGATGGGAGAATGCACTTCATGAAAACGCCTGATGCACCCCTTCTGTATAATGTATAGTGAGCCGACTGTCTTGCAATGCGCTCTGCCAAATTTTTATCGTCTGGTTCCTCTTCATTCTTTATATACTTAATGATCGGCCTTCTCCAGTCATCAGGGTCTGACTCGGGTTGATCTATGACGTTGCACTCTCCTGTTTGATCCATTGAGATACTTGGCTGCAGAATTTCTTGCACGAAAACCCCGGATGGGACCTGAGTTCGACCGGACCCCAGTTTGGACAGTACAGCGGCTGCTGTATTCCGATCTCTTTCTACATGATGAAATTCCAGGCCCTCGAATTTATCTTCCAGCTTTCGGACGGCAGTGCAATATTTTCCCATTGAATCGCTCGAGCAATCCCACTCCTTGTTTATCTGACTGATGACTACCAGAGAGTCTCCGTATACCATTAATCTTTTGATACCCAACGATATGGCAATGTTCAATCCATGGATCAAAGCTTCATACTCGGCTGCATTGTTGGAGGCTGGGAATAGCAACTGGAGGGCGTACTTGAGGTGTTCGCCTCCAGGCGCAGTGAAGAGAATCCCCGCTCCTGCTCCCTGCAGCTTTAGTGAGCCATCAAAATACATTCGCCATACTTCTGCAGTCTCCGGGTTGTCTGGCACTTGTTGTTCAGTCCACTCCGATACGAAATCAACCAGTGCTTGAGTTTTGATGGCGGTGCGAGGTCGGAACTCGATGTCATGAGATCCCAGCTCGCAAGCCCACTTGGCTATTCGACCGATGGCTTCCTTGTTGTGAAGAATATCCCCTATTGGAAAACTTGTGACTACTATGACTTTGTGGTCGTCGAAGTAGTGACGCAGCTTGCGGGCAGTTAGAAGTACTGCATACAATAGCTTCTGAACTTGAGGGTACTTTTTCTTTGAGGGGCCGAGGACTTCACTAATGAAGTAGACAGGATGTTGTATTGGATAGGCATGCCCTTCTTCTACTCGCTCGACTACTAACGCGGTGCTTACCACGTGAGTCGTGCAAGAGATATACAGTAGCAAATCTTCAGCTGGTTGAGTTGACGTAGCTCGCCGAGGTGGTTTCAGTACTGGTGGTGTTGTCAAGAATTTTTTCAGAGCATCTAGAGCTTCTTGCGCTTCTGAAGTCCACTGGAATTTATCCACCTTCTTGAGTAACTTGTAAAATGGCAGACCTTTTTCTCCCAGCCTGGATATAAATCTGCTTAAAGCTGCCATGCATCCAGTAAGTCGCTGAACCTTTTTTTGCGATCGAGGTGCTTCCATCTTCATGATAGCTTCAATCTTATCTGGATTAGCTTCAATTCCCCGGTGGCTGACAATAAATCCGAGCAACTTTCCGGCTGGTACCCCAAAAACACATTTCTCGGGATTAAGCTTCCATCTATACCGCCTCAGACTGTTGAAAACCAGTTGCAAGTCTTTGATGAAGTCTTCTGAGTCCTGTGTTTTGATTACCACATCATCCACATAGGCTTCCACACGCTTGCCCCAGTGATCTGCTAAGCATGTTTGAATGGCTCTCTGGTAAGTTGCTCCAGCGTTTTTGAGGCCAAACGGCATGGAGGTATAACAGAAAGCACCAAACGGGGTAATGAATGCCGTTTTTTCTTCGTCTTCCTTTGCCAGACTGATCTGATGGTACCCGGAATAGCAATCCAAGAAAGACAGCATAGAACATCCAGCGGTGGAGTCCACCACCTGATCTATCCTTGGGAGCCCAAAAGGATCCTTCGGACAGTGTTTGTTGAGATCAGTATAATCAACACACATGCGCCAATCCACTTTATTCTTTTTGAGTACAAGAACAGGGTTGCCTAACCACTCGGGATGTAATACTTCTCTAATGAATCCAGCTGCGACCAAGCGAGCTAACTCGGCGCGAATGGCCTCTCTCTTGTCAGGCGTGAAACGACGTAATTTTTGCCGAATCGGTCTCGCCTGGGGGAAAACCTTCAATTTGTGCTCGGCCAGTTCTCTTGGGACTCCCGACATATCCGCAGGTTGCCATGCGAATACATCTCGGTTGTCTTGCAGAAACCGGACGAGCGCGCTTTCCTATTTGTCATCCAAGCTGGAGCTGATAATTGCCGTCTTGCGCTCATCGGCGAACCCCAGGTTGATTCTCTTGGTTTCTTCAGTCGGCCGCATAGAGGTCGCAGTCTGAGCTTCGCTTGCCGGTACTGTGAGGTCCTCCTCAGGCTTAGAGTTCGCCATTGCGGAGGGAGCTGTCGATGGCTTGGCGGTGAGGGCTGCTTGAATAGCCACTCGGAAACATTCTGCGGCGCCTTGGAAGTCGGCGCGCACAGTTATGATCCCTTGCGGCCCTGGCATCTTCAGTATCATGTATGTGTAATGCGGAATGGCCATGAACTTGGCCAATCCAGGCCTCCCGATGATGGCGTTGTACCCGCAGTCGAAGTTCGCCACTTCAAACCTCAGGAACTCGGTTCTGTAGTTCTCCGGAGTTCCGAAGGTGACTGGCATGTAGATGTGGCCCAGCGGGTATTCCCCTTCCGTCGGCACGATGCCGAAGAAAGGAGTGTCCGACTCGTGGAGCTCTTTGAGGTGAACTCCCAAGCCTTGGAGTGTCCGGGGGAAGGTGACGTTGATGCTGCTTCCCCCGTCCACTAACACCTTCTTCACCCGGCTCTCTCAGATCACCGGATCGACGAGAAGCGGGTACTTGCCCGGGTGGTCGAAGTTGAGCCATTGATCTGCCCGAGTGAAGGTGATCGGGTGCTCCGACCACCGGTATGGGGCGGGAGGGCCGGTGGTCGCCACCAGTATTTAGCGATCGTTGAGCTTTTGCTGTCTTCTGCTCTCCTGCGATCCGTGTCCGCCGAAGATGACGTTGACCTCCCTGTCAACGCGTGGAAAAGCTCCTCCTCCTCCTCCCTCCTCCTGCCGATGGGGTTGTCGTGGTTCATCTGGTCCTCCCCTCGGCGGAGGAGGAGGTAGAGGTTGGAAGGGTCGGCCGTGTCCGACGGAGTGCTTGAAGTCTCGGCAGTTACGAAGAGTGTGGCGCATGTCCTTGTGGTACGGGCACTGGGCGTCGAGGATGTCGTCCAGCGTGCGTTCGCCTCCACGAGGTCCTCCTCGAGCGCGAGAGGCAGGTGGTCCGGCAGCGTGCACTTCTTCGCGAGGCCTCTTCTCCCATCGCTTGTCGGGTTGTTGGTTTGTGTCGCGTCGCGGTGCTGCTGGCGCAGGCTTCGCTCCTCCAATGAGGTCCTGGGCTCGCTCGTCGGCGGTGATGTAGAGGTCGGCTTCCCGGAACAACTCCTCGGAAGTGGTCGGTGCCTTCTGTAGTATGGCTCGGACGAAAACCGAGTCATTGGATCCTCTGTAGAAGTCCTCGATCACGGCCGCCTCCGTGACCTCGGGGATACGATTTCTCATGGTCTGAAACCTTTTAAGGTATGACCGGAGAGTCTCGTCCCCCCGGCGCTTGATGGATTTGAGGTCCCACGGTTGTGCCGGCTTGTCGGAGAGGGATTGGAAGTTAGCGGTGAAGCGTCGACTGAAGTCGCCCCAGACGTCGATGCAGTGTCGGGGTAGATGCCGCAGCCATTGCAGCGCGTCTTGCCCAAGGACAATGGGTAAGTACGCGGTCATCACGTCCTCGGACGCTCCGGCAGCTCGAGCAGCGGTGGTGTAGACGGCTAGCCAACCCCATGGATCCTGCTTAGGTTCATATTTATCAACGTTGGATACCTTGAAGTTGGGAGGCCATTGGATGGCCCTAAGGCGCGAAGTAAGAGTGGACACTCCGCATGTGTCTTCCTGTCGTCGGGGACGATGTCTGTCCCGGGGAGGGGAGTTGTGATTGTGGTTCCTCGACCGCCCCCGGGTGATTCCGCTAGTTGAGGCCGTTGCCGACTTAGTTCTGGTAGCCTGGCTCTGGGTCGGGATGCCATGATCCCGGTCATATTCCTCCTGACGGCGAATCTCGTTCTCATACCGCCGCTCGCGTGAAGCATTGATGGAGCTTCGCGCGTCTCGGCGACTGTTGATGGCGTGTCGTAGGTCGTTCGGCGGGTGAGCAAGCGGTAGAAGGTGGTTGGCCGCCTGGGTGAGCAGTCGTCGGTAGCCATCGGCGTCAGGAGTCCGTGGAAGTCCCTCAGCTACCCGAGCCAGCACTCCTCCGACTTCGCTCGGCGTGTTCATAGCTCGGGCGAAGTCGGGATTCAGGTTGCGCCCGAAGAATGGGTTCTCTCGACGCTGCCTTGCATCCTGCTCAGCCTGCTCCTGAGCTCGTCGGCGATCACGTCGTCGGGAGTTCCTTCGTTCTCTGAAGACGCGCTCTTCCGGAGTTTCTCCTACCTCCGAGACCTCGTCTCGCGAGACAGGCTATTCCGGATTCTGCTCTCCGGCTGCGTGATGTCGTCGAACGTTCCTGCGCCGGTTCCTCCGTCGACGGGACTCTCGTTGAGGCGGTTCCTCCCCGGGTACAGTCGGCTCGTCGTCGGAGATAATGGGCGACTCCACTCTCCCGATGAAGAGGACGTCGGGGTAGAACGGCGCTGCGGTGGTGGTGATCCTCTTCCCGTCCCCCTTCGAGGCATGTGGGACGGAAAGAGCAACTTGCTTCCCCCCGGTTACTTTTCTTCTTACGATCTGTGTCCACCCTTTTGTCGGAGAAATAGGCGGCGGAGTTCTCCGGGTCAGCGAGCTCTCGACTCCCGACTTTCCGGAGACAATCCTCGTCCGGAGAGCTGGAGGTTGTGCTTCTCCGACATTCTCGGAGTTTGTTGGGGGAGATCTTTTTTCCGGCGGATCTGCGATGCGATGCAGAATTCCTTCTTCATCCGCTACAAACGAGATTGTTCCGAAGTGGAGCACGGATCCGGGACGCAGGATGATCTTGCTGTTGAAGGAGATGGCCATTGAGCTAGCTTGGATTGTCGACACACCCCCTACCTGGCGCGCCAGCTGTCGGTGTTTTGGGTCCGACCGCACTCCCGGGGTTGCCCCTCAAGGTGTTTTAGGAGTAGGACGGTGTCGACAACTGTAGCAAAATGGTTCGCGCTGATCGCACGAGGGACAGTGGACAAGTTTTACAGGTTTGGGCCGCTTAGAGATGCGTAACACCCTACGTCCTGATGAGTATGCTTGATGGATGTGGCTACAAGAGAGCTCTCTGGATTGAGAATACAGAGAGTTGATGTGGGTGGCTAAGTAAAGGGTCGATCGTTCTGAAGGGGTGCCCCCTAGGCCTTATATACTCGACCGTGGAGCAGTACACGTGGATAAGATAGCAACGAGTAGCTAAAAGATAGTGAACATCTTGAGATTATCCCTACGTAACCCTCGCCGACTTATCCTCGCGTGGCTTCGTTGCATGGAGGCTCCGGCGCGGGAAAGTTGGATCTTTGTTGCAGTCATTCGCTCGACGCTGCGGGCCGTCCGGGCTTGTACCTATCCGGCCCCATGTCGTTCTGCTTCGCTGGCTGTTTCTCCCCAGGCCCACGAAAGAATGACCTTACGATTTATTGGGCCCTTGGGCCTTTCGTGAGGTCCTTTACTCTTTTAGTGGACCCGGGGGATATCTATCCCCCACAGGTCCCTGGTGTCATGGAACTCTAAGAAACAAACTTCCGTTGCCCTATCCACCGCTGAGGCCGAGTATGTTGCCGCAGGACAGTGTTGCGTGCAACTACTTTGGATGAGGCAAACCCTCCGGGACTTTGGCTACAATCTGAGCAAAGTCCCACTCCTATGTGATAATGAGAGTGCTATCCGAATAGCGGAAAATCCTGTTGAGCACAGCCGCACAAAGCACATTGACATCCGGCATCACTTTTTGAGAGACCACCAGCAAAAGGGAGATATCGAAGTGTTTCATGTTAGCACCGAGAACCAGCTAGCCGATATCTTTACCAAGCCTTTAGATGAGAAGACCTTTTGCAGGCTGCGTAGTGAGCTAAATGTCTTAGATTCGCGGAACTTGGATTGATTTATAGCATACATGTGTTTATGCCTTGATCATGTTCCTTATGCATTTTGTTGCTTACTTGTGGTGCTCAAGTTGAACAAACACTCCCCGGACCTCACAAGTCCTCTTGCAAGTGATGCACATATTTAGGGGGAGATGTGCTACAACTTGACCCTTTGAGACTAACCGTGTGCTTGAGTTTGCTTGTTTTAGTCTCAAAGGAGGTTTGAAAGGGAAAAGGTGGACTTGGACCATGAAAGACTTCCACTGCACTCCGATGAGAGGGTAACTTATTCCAAGTTCATCTCATGTACTCTTATTGCCTTTGTATTCTTATTTGAAGATTTTGGTGAGGCAATGGGGTTCGGGGGCCAAGATTGATCCCGTTTTGGTGCTTGATGCCAAAGGGGGAGAAAATAAAGGCCAAAGCAATAAATGGATCAGCTACCACTTGAGAGTTTTTGAAAATAGTAGAATAGAGCTTTTGGTTTGTCAAAACTCTTTTATTGTCTCTCTTGTCAAAAGTTGGTTTCTTGTGGGGAGAAGTGTTGATTATGGGAAAAGGGGGGAGTTATTGAAATCTTGAATCAATTTCTCTTGGAATGACTCTCTTTATGTCTTAACAAGTGTGTTTGACTTAGAGATAGAAATTTGAGTTTGATTTGCAAAAACAAACCAAGTGGTGGCAAAGAGTGATCCATATATGCCAAATATGAATCAAAACAATATTGAGTTCTCATTTGCATTGATATTGCACTTGTTCTAGTTGCTTTATGTTGTGTTGGCATAAATCACCAAAAAGGGGGAGATTGAAAGGGAAATGTGCCCTTGGGCCATTTCTAAGTATTTTGGTGATTGAGTGCCAACACAAGTGCTTTTGTGTTAATCTATGCAAAGTGGTGGACAAAGTGCAAATCATGTCAAAGGTATGTTTCTGGACTTAGTAAATTGTTTTATGGACTAATGTATTGTGTCTAAGTGCTGGAAACAGGAAAAATTGAATTGGAAATGAGATGGCTATGTTCAGCCAAAGTCAGCTCGGTCTGGGTGCACCGGACTGTCCGGTGGTGCAGGCTGACTCTGGTGAACTTGCTGCTCTCGGGACTTCGACGGCGGTGTACGGCTATAATTCACCGGACTGTCCGGTGGTGCACCGGACTGTCCGGTGAGCCGTTCACAGGCGAACTCGTCGCTCTCGGGAAATGATTAACGGCGTACGGCTAAAATTCACCGGACTGTCCGGTGGTGCACTGGACTGTCCGGTGAGCCAACGGTCAGCCGGGGCAACGGTCGGTCGAGGTTTCCGCGCGTGACGCGTGGACGAGCCAACGGTCACATTGGGGCACCGGACTGTCCGGTGTGCATCGGACTGTGTCCGGTGCGCCAACGGCTCTTAGACTCCAACAGTCGGCTTCGCCAGATAAGGAAGGATATCTGCACCGGACAGTGTCCGGTGGTGCACCGGACTGTCCGGTGCGCCAGACGACAGAAGGCAAGATCTGCCTTCCTTGAATGCTCTCAACGACTCCTAGCTGCCTTGGGGCTATAAAAGGGACCCCTAGGCGCATGGAGGAGCACATCAAGCATACTCAAAGCATTCCTAAGCACCAAGACTTCGATTCCAAGCATTTGTTTCTTCGTGATAGCATCTAGAGCTCTTGTTGAGTTGTGAACTCGTCGGGTTGTGTTGCGAGCTCTTGTTGCGACTTGTGTGCGTGTTGACATTCTGATTTTGTGTCTTGTGTGCGTTGCTCATCCCTCCCTTACTCCGTGCTTCTTTGTGAACTTCAAGTGTAAGGGCGAGAGGCTCCAAGTTGTGGAGATTCCTCGCAAACAGGATTAAGAAAAGCAAAGCAAAACACCGTGGTATTCAAGTGGGTCTTTGGACCGCTTGAGAGGGGTTGATTGAAACCCTCGTCCGTTGGGACGCCACAACGTGGAGTAGGCAAGCGTTGGTCTTGGCCGAACCACGGGATAACCACCGTGCCATCTCTGTGATTGATATCTTTGTGGTTATTGTGTTTTGTTGAGACTCCTCTCTAGCCACTCGGTGATTATTGTGCTAACACTTAACCAAGTTTTTGTGGCTTAAGTTTCATGTTTTATAGGATCACCTATTCACCCCCCCCTCTAGGTGCTCTCAAAAAGTCGGGAAAGTCCTTGATCGTCCTCTCGCTCCGTGCAGAGGCTCGGGGGCTGCTCTCGCACCTGGCTACGGCCAAACCGTTGACAGCGTCAACAAACCAACTTGATAACATGGAACCTGACCATGCACCCGGGCTACGGCCAGACCGCATGAGGGAACGATCAGATCGGCCGAGGCACCACGAAAAGCATTCAGACCTCAGAGGAGTCAAACCACTCCTCCGAGACCTCGGGGGCTACACCCGGCGGGTGCGCTCGCGCGCACCCACCAGAACAAAGCAAAACCGAGAAAGGCCGGTCCCCTCATCGAAAACGCGGCAAAAGCCTCCAAGCGAGTACCAACACTCCCTTCAAGGCTCGGGGGCTACTGTCGGGTACCATAATTAGGGGTACCCCCAACGCTCCTAATCACGGCTGGTAAACACCCTCAGACCCACTGACGGGCACGGTCCAAGTCAAGGCTTCGTCTACCCAAGGGACGCGACCTCACCCGAGCCTAGCCTCGGGCTGGAGCAGTAGTCCCAGACGAGTTCACGCCTCACCCGAGGGCCTCTTCAGGCAGCGGGCGCCCCCTCGGCTCTCCCGAAGCCCGGCTCGGGCAGGCTTCGTTGTGAAGCAACCTTGGCCAGACCGCCTCACCAACCGACCGCTTCGCAGGCGCATTCAATGCAGGGGATGCCTGACGCCGTATCCTAACACACGCGCCTCAGTCGGCCAGGCCGAAGTGACCGCAGTCACTTCGCCCCTCTCCTTTACTGTCCGATATGATAGGAAAACAGCGCCGCTCGCTCCGCTCCGACTGCCGTGCCAACCACCCAGGCAAAGACTGATAACAAGTCACGATCAACCACCGAGTTCGGCCTTGGGCGCAACGGGAAGCTCCGCCTCGCCCGACCTCAAGCTCCGGCCTCGGGAGGAGGTCTCCGCCTCGCCCGACCTTAGGCTCCGACCTCGTGAGGAGGTCTCCGCCTTGCCCGACCCCTGGACTCGGCCTCGACCTCTGTCTCGGGAGGAATCGCGTCCTCACCCGACCCCGGCCTCGGCCTCAAGAGAAGTCTCCGCCTCGCCTGACCTTGGGCTCGGACCGACCGCGCCAACAGGGGATACATCATTACCCTATCCCTAGCCTGCTCAGGCTATAAGGAACAAGACCGGCGTCCCATCTGGCTTACCCCAGCGACGGGTAATGATGGTGCCCCGCGTGCACCATGACGCCGGTGGCTCTCAGCCCCTTACGGTAGCAAGGAGATGTCAGCGGGATCCTTGCCGCACTGCCAGCTGTGCTCCTACAGGACTCAGGCGCTCCTCCGATGGCCACGCTATCACTTGTACAGGGCCCAAGCTCTCCCCCGACAGCCACGATGGCATGTACACACGGCTAGGGAACTTCTTTGCCGGACACGTTAGCGCATAGCTACACCCCCTGTTGTACGTCTGGACCCTCTCCTTGCGTCTATAAAAGGGAGGTCCAGGGCCATCCTGAGGGGGGTTCGCGTGGGGGAAGGAGCGGACGAACGGGCTCCCACTCTCTCTCTCTCTCCCTCACGCGACGCGCTTGTAACCCCTACTACGAGCGGCACCCCTGGTGCAGGATAATACAAGGCTTGTCCCACCTCTTGTGTTCCATCCCACGCCAACCCATCTGGGCAGGGGCACGCCGCGATCTCACTCGTCGGTCCAGGGACCCCCCGGGTCTGAAACACCGAAAAAACGCTACATGGGCCGACCAACTCTGCTTTCGGCCCGACAACCCTTCTGCCCGGCTGGCTGGCGCGCCGACAAGCGGGCCCGCGCCGTCAGTCTCTGGGGGGCTGCGCGTACTAAGCCAGTTTTATTGCCATGTGGTCCCTTGCGGTCAGGCTGGCACTCCTTCTTCCTCGGAGCGTTGCGACGATCGCCGTGTTCCGCGTGAGCTGAACCAACTGCGCATTGACCGCGACTCTGGCAGACCCACGACTTCCCCTTTCCGATTCACCCGCGCTGAGGGAAGATATAAACTCCCTTGGAGTTTCGATAGAGTTGCTCGCAACCGCCTCACTGCCATCATCGGAGAATTTCGAGCGTGAGAATCCGCCGCCGTGACTGTTCCTCCCCAACGCGTGGCTGGGCCTCCACACCGAAACCCAAGGACCTACTTGGCGCAGAAACGCTTCGACTCTCACCAATTTGGACGGCTCTTACCCCGGGGCCGAGCAATTCCTCGTCGTGATTAAGCTCCGCTGCGACTCTGCCATTCCTCCACGACCAACGTTCTGCGCATCAAATCCCTCTGGTATTATGGCTCGATCAATCTCTTAGTTATTCCCGTATCACGTAGAGGCAGGCAGATTATAGGTTTGGGCACTGGCGCACCAGTTATGGGTTTCACTGGCGAGACCCACTGTGAAATGGGAGCGGCGCCGCCGTGCGCGAGTATCGGATTGGGAGGAGCGTTGGTGGCCGTTGATCTTGCGCTGAACGACTCAGATTAGATGCCTCGGTAACCCTTCGCGTGATACGATCGTGACCGTCGGACGGTAGATCGATGACCAGCGATGGTTCTAGATCTCTTTAAATCGGGAGCGTCGATCTCGGATCGGTCGATGCTAGTTGCGTACCGGTTCAAATAATGGAGATCAAATCTGGACCGTTCATTTCTAATCGGACGGTTGTAGACTCGAGATAGCCCTTCGGCCGCAAGTTTTGTAAAAGAACCCCTCTGTTATTTAAGTATCAACCCGCCATCCCACTCCACTGTGCGCTAGGTCTCTGGTTTCTTGCGCTGGGGACCCTGCTCTTTCTGGTATTTGAGACGTAGTCCAGGAACTTGGGAAATCAGGGAAAAGATATAGAAAATGAGTTTTTAATGTGAAAACAATTCATAGAATTTGTATAATTCATAGAAAATGCATACGAACTCCAATTTGGTCCATTCCAGTTCCTAAATTTTTGTAATATTATTGTATAACCCTTAGCGCCTCTGTTTTGGCATGAAAAATACATTAAAATTTATCTAGTGCTTAATCATGTATTAAATACACAAAACCTTGGAAAATTCATAACTTAAAATCTATAACTCCAAATTTAATGATTCCAGTTCCTATGATCTTATTTTAATGTCTAGATCATTACTGTGTATTTTATTTACATATTTGGTGTGATGTTAATTTTTGCTATACTATGTATGTATTGTGTTGATGCGAGTAGACGAGCAAGCTACAGAGGATACTGAGGTTCAGCTGGTAGAGACTGCTGAGCAGGAGCTCGTTGAAGGCAAGTTGTGCCCTTGATCACTTCTTTTACCCATTCATGTTCTTATTAATCATAATGATCTGCATAGGTTAATTTTGATGGGACCCAATAGGTTACCCTAGATTTTGACTATCTTTATACCTTGTTTCACCACTGGATTTACTACTAAATTTTTGGGTAGTACATGCTATTGCTTGGGTATAGAGATATTCATCACTTATTGTTATACTTTTTATTATCTGTTTATTATCTGTTTATTATTTCTTGTTCATGATAAGATCATTATTTTTTCATGGGAACATGGAGAACCACCTGGGAAAACAGTGCTACCACAAGGGTTTAATGGGACGCCTGAAAGGGAATTAGGCTTACACCTATTTCCTAAATTGATTTTGGTGGTTGAATTGCCCAACACAAACATTTGGACTAACTAGTTTGCTCTAGTCTATAAGTTATACAGGTGTCCAAGGTTCACAAAAAGCCAATAAAAAGACAAAGAGAAGGGTTCAACAAAGAGAGCAAGGGATAACCGAAGTGTGCCCTGGTCTGGCGCACCGGACTGTCCGGTGCACCACCGGACAGTGTCCGGTGCACCAGGGGACTTGAAGCTAAACTCATCACCTTCGGGAAAACTCAGAGGCGCTCCACTATAATTCACCGGACTGTCCGGTGCTCCAAGGAGAAGCGACTCTGGACTCGCCAGCTTCGGGAATCCGCTCCGCTATAATTCACCGGACATGTCTGGTGTACACCGGACTGTCCGGTGTAACGGCGGAGCAACGGCTAGTCTGCACCAACGGTCACCTGCTACAGCATTAAATGCGCGCCAGCGCGCGCAGAGGAGCAGAGCACGCGCGGGTGGCACACCGGACAGTCTACAGTAAATGTCCGGTGCACCACCGGACAGCCAGGCGACCCCACCAGTCAGAGCTCCAACGGTCGAACCCTAACGGCCGGGTGACGTGGCTGGCGCACCGGACAGTGTCCGGTGTACACCGGACTGTCCGGTGTGCCATGCGACAGCAGGCTTCACCAACGGCTTCACCAACGGCTAGTTTGGTGGTTGGGGCTATAAATACCCCCAACCACCCCTCATTCAAGTCATCCAAGTTTTCACACTTCTACACCTTACAAGAGCTAGGCATTCAATACAAGACACACCAAAGTGATCAAATCCTCTCCCAATTCCACACAAGGCTTTAGTGATTAGCGAGAGAGATTTGTTGTGTTCTTTGGAGCTCTTGCGCTTGGATTGCTTCTTTTCTTTCTCATTTGTTCTTGTGATAAAAACTCAACTGTAACCGAGGCAAGAGACACCAATTATGTGGTGGTCCTTGCGGGGAAGTTTTGTTCCCGGTTGATTTGAGAAGAGAAGCTCATTCGGTCCGAGGGACCGTTTGAGAGAGGGAAAGGGTTGAAATAGACCCGGCCTTTGTGGCCTCCTCAACGGGGAGTAGGTTTGCGAGAACCGAACCTCGGTAAAACAAATCCATGTGTCTCACTCTTTATTCGCTCACGATTTGTTTTGCGCCCTCTCTCTCGGACTCATTTCTATTTCTAACGCTAACCTGGCTTGTAGTTGTGATTAACTTTGTAAATTTCAGTTTCGCCCTATTCACCCCCCCTCTAGGCAACTTTCAACGCCCTTGGCTGATTAACTAGGAAAGCTAGTGAATGGCTACCTTACCCGAAAGGGGCAAGGGCAGTAGGGGAGTGGTCAGTGTAGGGAGGTCCTTGGGTTGATTTTGCTGTGATGGCGGTCAGGCGAGGGATTCCTGCACTGGAGCTTCCTATAAACTGTAGCGGGTAGTCTGAAGCTAGTGGAACTTTGTAAAGGCCTCGTAGTGGTACCCTGCCTCGCTTCCTTGGTAGAGGTGTACGGGGTCTGATCAACTCCGTGGCAAATGGGTAACACGACTTGTGGGTAAAGATGCACAACCTCTGCAGAGTGTAAAACTAGTATACTAGCCGTGCTCACGGTCATGAGCGGCTCGGACACTCACATGATTAATTTATGGAACTTAAACTTAACCTGTCATTTTATTGCATTTGGGATTATTTTACTATTACTTTTATTTATTATTTCTAAGGTTCGGTATTTACTTACACTTACTAATTGCTAATAAAATTTTGACCAACTTATAAAAGCAATGCTCAGCTTTAACCTTTATTTCATTGATCAGCCTTACACTTCATGAACTCCCACCTTTGGAGAGTTCATGCCACATTATTCCCCACAACTTGTTGAGCTATGATCGTATGTGAGCTCACTCTTGCTGTCTCACACCCTCCATAGGAGAAGAGCTGGTGGTCGAAGAGGAGCCACCTAACACTGAGGCTTTCGACTTGATCTAGGTGGCATCTCCCAGTCAGCTTTCTGGCGCCAAGGATAGATTTTAGTTCCTGCGATATTCATATTTTATTTTTGTACGACTTCCGCTATGTAACAAGTACTCTGATTTTATTGTGACATTTATCTCTATACACTCTGTTATTATATATGTTGTCTTCTTTGGCGCATGTATGAGATGCACCCGGCTTTGTTCCTTAAATCCGGGTGTGACAGAAGTGGTATCAGAGGAAATGTTGAGTGTAGGACAAAACCTAGATAGAAATGGACAAAACCCCTACCTACTTACCTTATTCTGATTCCTTCTATACTTACCTTACTCTGATTCTTTCTATACTTATCTTGATCCTGTCTCACCTTCTACTATTCTACTCTGATCATTCTTATCTTTTCTATTCTGAGACAAGATGGATTTCACACCTTGGAATCCCTACCCCTACGACATTTTTAAGAGATAGAAGGCCTAAGACCAAACCAAAACTATTTTCTATATTTAAAAATGTTGTTTGATTGTTCTGATGAAAAATGTCTGATTTGCTTCTTTGATTGATTGAAATATTATATGGACATCTTGGTATGTACCACTATAAGGTAATGAATTAGCTATGGTAGATAAAACATTAAACTGCTTAGCTAATAAATCCCCCAAAGTAACACGATTCGTAATTAGTGCCTTGTCTACTATTCTCTCTTACCATATGTATCTAACTCAGATGGTCAATACCAGGCGGGGTGGTGGAATTGATTTGCCTCCTAATCGACACACTCGGTGGATATATAGACAACCCCAGCCACAACCAGCTGAGATGGATCCTCCGCCACTGCCTCCACCAGCAGGAGTTGACCCACTGGTTAAAGATCAGATGAGGATGATGCAACAGATGGCGGACACTATGGTAGATATGCGTGCTCAGATGCAACAAGAACGCCAGGAGATGCATCAGGAAAGAGAAGAGATACGCCAGGAGCTGCGCCAGGAACGAGAAGAGATACGTCAGGAGAGAAGGGCGCAACAGCAGCTGCAACAGCAATTCCAGCAACAGCAGCAACAACAGCAAGTACCATTGCCTCCACCACCACCACCAGTTCCACCTCGTGATAAGCACCGGGAATTTATGAGTCATAAGCCACCAACCTTCGCCAGCTCGCCAGATCCACTTGATGCAGATGATTGGCTGAAAGCAATTGAGAAGATGCTCAACATCGCCCAATGCTCGGTCCGGGAGAAGGTTCTTTATGCTTCTAGTCGTCTGACAGGTCCTGCTACTGACTGGTGGGATTCTTATACTGCTGCCCATGATGCTACTTGTAACACCCTAATACCCCACTGTTGGTATTTGGGGAAAATCTTTCTATAAAATTTAAATAGATAGACCCTCTTAAAAATACATACATATATATATATTATTAAGATATCCCTTTTAATTATAAATTTGAAGATACTCTTAAACAAGAAGCTTAAGTTAAGATACCTTTTAATAAAGATTAGATTAGGGATTATCTTCTTATTAAAGTAAATAAGTAACTAATAAAGTGTTAAGGTAAGTTTGACCTCTTGATGAAACATTTTATGGAGAACATAAACTTGACCTCCAATTCTAAATAAAAACATAAAATAGTAAATGAGAAAGGAAATTGTGATAATCACTTATTACTTCTAGGATTAAATAATGGATTAGAAGAATAAATAGTAATATTAAATTTAGTAGGATTGTAACACTCAAAATTCATGAGGTATGAAACAAAACATAACAATAGTATTGCTCGGAAAATTTTGAAGGGTTATGAGCTTATATTCCTTTCCCCTTTAGGCACATCAACGATATAGGAAATGATCAAAAACAACTAGTGACCAAACAAATAGAACTAATTTGCACCATACGGTATTTTGTGTGTTGCACTAGGTTTGGCCAAGAATTATGGTGGGAATTTGATATTCAAACCAAACTTATGGGCAAGGAAAATGGCAAAATGGGGAAACGCCTTACCTGGGCCATGGAGCTCTGATCGGCTCACCCAACCGGCTTGGGCCAGAAACCACATGGCCGCGCATACACGTGACGAGCTACCGGAATTGTTTAATGTATTCATGGGTGGTGAGGTCATGCCGACGTCAGGGGTGACCTCATCTCCATGGGCACCTGTACCACTGACGGTTGGGCCCCGGTAATGCTCTGTATGCCTAACCGTATGGACCTAGGAGCAGCTGCGTGCTGCTCAACCGCCACCGTAACCACCGGCCGGGCATGTAGGATCTACACGAAGACTGCCTTGGGTTCCTGGATATATAGAGGGGAAAACCCTCTCTCATACTCCTCTAACCCAACCGCGCAAAACACCTTCACGACACCGACCGGGAGGGAGATTTAGAACACCCTATGCGGAGCTTCCTCAAGCGCGGGATGTAGGCATGGATGGCCTCGGACCATGGCGTTTCCTTGCCGGTATGGGTCCGTCGTCGTGCCGCTGAGGTTGGGCAGACCCGGGCATGCTTCGAAGGGCTGGCATGCATTGCGCCGTGGCCGGAATTGTTGCCGCCACGGACCCGTCGTCGGTATGGGTTTCTCCCCTGTGATTTCATGTTTTCTTCGTCCCTTTTACGAGAGGCCATGAGTAGACCCTTTAGATCGATTGGATTTAGAAACTGGGTGCTTGGGTGTCGGCCTTGCCGACTCCGGCTGGGCGCCGTCGTGTGTCCCTGTTGCCGTCGTGATTAGGAGCAGAGGGTTGAAGATGGTGTTTGGACCGTAGGATAGAGATCCAACGGTTGGCGGGCGTGTCGTGCGTTCGATTAAAAACGTGCGGTCACGATTAAATCCAGTATACCCCTTCATCCGATGTGGTCGTGGCCGTTAGATATAGATCCAAAGGCCCATAGAGCGCACCGTTCAGGAAAGTTTGGATCTAATCTGATCCATAGATCGGCGATCCAACAGCTAGGATATAACCGTACCCCTTAGTCGTGCGTCTTTTGCGTATGAACCCCTCAGGATTTTGGGAATAAACCCGCAGTCCTTCGCGGGTAGGTACTGAGTCTTGGAAACATTTGCTTATTAAACCCTGAGTTATCTGTTATTAGCGCGCGCAGTCCAGACCTTAGTAAAACAGAGAACTTGTATAATTCCAAGAACTTGTATAATTCCTAGAAAATACATTTTAACTCCTTTTTGACTCATTCCAATTCCTATAATTTTGTAATATTATTGTTCATCACATAGTGCCAATGTTTTGATATGAAAATTGTATTAAATTAATCTCTTGGTTAATCTTGTATGGAATACATAAAACCTTTGGAAAATTCATAACCCTTTCGTTTTAAATCCGAATTGACTAGTTCCAGTTGCGTTCTTCTCATATAAATATTTACTATGCAATAACAACATTTATTGTAGCATGTCTCATTTTTTCTAATTAGATCTTTATTTAATTTTTGTTGGTTAGACTGGTTAAATTGCTTATCATTAGAATCTACTTGTCGGCGTTTCGAGACCGGGGGGTCCCTAAGCCGACGAGTGAAGTGTCGCCGCGTGCCCCAGCCCAGATGGGTCGGCACGAGGCCGAGCGCGAAGGGGGGAAGTGAGGTGGCCAGAGACGTGCGTGAGAGAGGTGGAAATCCTGCAGCCTTCGTTTTCGTCCCGTGCCCAGGTCGGGTGCGCTTGTAGTAGGGGGTTACAAGCGTCCACACGGGGGAGGGAGCGAGCGGCCTCACGCGAGCGCCTGTCTCGTCCTCGTGGTGGCCAGAGAGATTTTGGCGCCCGGTTTGTGTGATGTCGTGGCCGTCGGAGGAGCGCTGGAGCCTGGCGGAGGGACAGCTGTCGAGGCTGTCGAGTCCTTGCTGACGTCCACTTGCTTCCGTAAGGGGGCCGAGAGCCGCCATCGTCAGGGTGCGTGTGGGGCGCCATCATTGCCTATCTGGCGGAGCGAGCCAGATGGGACGCCGGTCTTGTTCCCCGTAGCCTGAGTCAGCTTGGAGTAGGGTAATGATGGCGCCTCCTGTTGACGTGGCCGGCCTGCGCCCTAGGTTGGGGCGATGTGGAGGCTCCTCCAAGGTCGGGGTCGAGTCCGTCTTCCGCGGCCGAGGTCGAGTCCAAGCCCCTAGGTCGGGCGAGGCGGAGGCCGTTGGCTGAGGCCAGGGCGGAATTTGAGTCCTGGGGTCGGGCGAAGCGGAGTTCGTCGTCTTCTAGGGCTGAGCCCAAGTCCGAGCCCTGGGTCGGGCGGAGCGGAGTTCGCCGTCTTCCGGGGCTTGGCCCGAGTCCGAGCCCTGGGTCGGGCGGAGCGGAGTTCGCCGTCTTCCGGGGCTTAGCCCGAGTCCGAGCCCTAGGTCGGGCGGAGCGGAGTTCGCCGTGTTCCGGGGCTTAGCCCGAGTCCGAGCCCTAGGTCGGGCGGAGTGGAGTTCGCCGTCTTCCGGGGCTTAGCCCGAGTCCGAGCCCTGGGTCGGGCGGAGCGGAGCTTCCTATGGTGCGTGCGGTCGGGCCTGACTGCCTGTCAGCCTCACTCTGTCAAGTGGCACCGCAGTCAGAGCGGCACAGGCAGCGCTGTCTTTCTGTCAGACCGGTCAGTGGAGCGGCGAAGTGACGGCGGTCACTTCGGCTCTGTCGGCTGAGGGGCGCACGTCAGGATAAAGGTGTCAGGCCACCTTTGCATTAAATGCTCCTGCGATTTGGTCGGTTGGTGCGGCGATTTGGTCAGGGTTGCTTCTTGGCGAAGACAGGGCCTCGGGCGAGCCGGAAATATGTTCGCCGCTGGAGGGGGGCCTCGGGCGAGACGGAGATCCTCCGGGGTCGACTGCCCTTGTCCGAGGCTAGGCTCAGGCGAGGCATGATCGAGTCCCTCGAATGGACTGATCCCTGACTTAATCGCACCCATCAGGGCTTTGCAGCTTTATGCTGATGGGGGTTACCAGCTGAGAATTAGGAGCCTTGAGGGTACCCCTAATTATGGTCTCCGACAGTAGCCCCCGAGCCTCGAAGGGAGTATTAACACTCGCTTGGAGGCTTTCGTCGCACTTTTTGCAAGGGGACCAGCCTTTCTCGGTTGCGTTTTGTTCCGGTGGGTGCGCGCGAGCGCGCCCGCCGGGTGTAGCCCCCGAGGCCTCGGAGGAGTGGTTTGACTCCTCCGAGGTCTTAACGCCTCGCGCAATGCTTCGGCTGGTCTGGTCGTTCCCTCATGCGAGCTGGCCGTAGCCCGGGTGTATGGTCGGGTCCCAAGTTCTCGGGCTGGTATGTTGACGCTGTCAACGGTTTGGCCGGAGCCGGGTTTGCGAGAGCAGCCCCCGAGCCTCTGCACAGGGCGAGAGGGCGATCAGGGACAGACTCGACTTTTTTACATACGCCCCTGCGTCACCTTTCTGCAAGGAGGAGGGGGGGGGAGAGCGCCATGTTGCCCTCGGCGGGCGCCGAACATGGTGTCTCCGGTGAGCTACAGGCGGGTGATCCGAGCGGACGTCCGTGCCCCATTCGTTAGGGGTCGGCTAGAGGCCCAGAGGCGCGCCCAAAAGTACCTGCGGGGGATCTGCCGGACCCGGTCCCCTGGCGACAGGGTCCGAGGGCTCGATGCCTCCCTCTGATGGGATTCCGTTACAAGATCGTTCCCGCTGGTCTCGGAAATGTCCTAGGGTACCTCGGGAGCGCAGCCCGAGCCTTGGTTATGTATCGAACGTACCCATGGTCATCCCTCGCTCTGTGTCTGAGGCGGCTGTGAACCCTTCGGGGGCCAGCCTTCGAACCCCTGATCAGTAGTGGGCGCGGAGCCCGAGTAGCCTGAGACGGCCGTTGAACCCTTCCGAGGGGCCGGCCTTCGAACCTCTGACCAGTAGTGGGTGTGGAGCCCACGTGCCCTGATGCGGCTGTTGAACCCTTCCGAGGGGCCAGCCTTCGAACCTCTGATCAGTAGGGAGGCTCAGAGCCTGGTTCCTTCACGGGGAAGGATCTTTTTCGGGGTATCCCCCTTTCCCGGTCCCTGTTGCAAGAGAGAGAAAGAGGAAAAAAGGAAAAGGATACGAAATCGAACGACGTGGCGTACCTTTTTTGACGCGGTCATTATGTCGAAGGCGAAGCGTCGCTCGCTTCTCCTGCCAGAGGCGCCGCCTGTCCCGCCGTGAAGTTAATGCGACGGGGCGAGTGGTTCGCGGGGCAGCCATTGCGCGTGCGCGAGCCGTTCGAGGAACGGAACACGGGCGCGTTGTCTTCACGCCGTGGGAGAGGGTTCTCTCGCTGCCCCCGGATGGGACGTAAGCTTGGCTGACGACGTGACCGCTGCTCCTGCCCGCCTGCCACCACCATTACTACCGGCCCATTTTTGGCCGCATTGACCGTCGCGCCAGGCTGGCGCCGCTGGGTCGTGCGCTGGGTCGCCTCAAGTCGCGGTATTGGTTCCGCAGTCGAGGAGGCGCGGTGGTGGCGCAAGTGGCGGTGCAGTTGTATGCACGAAGCATTCGGCGCGCCGGTTGCATGACGCGTGGGCCTGGGCCTCCATGCTGGGCGTGTTGGGAGTTGGAGAAGTGCGCCCACTTGGCGCGGTTGCATGCCGCCTGCATGGCTGCCCGCCCTTTCGCCCGCTGGTCTGGGCAAAAGTGGAGAGCCGCTTGTAACTGCTGGGTGGTTGCACGCACCACGCACGGCGGTTTGGCTTCTTCTGCTCTGGGCCGGCTTGCATGACGTGTGGGACCCAGCCCCCACGCCGTAGGGGAGGACCTTGGAGCATGTAGGAGAAGACTCAGCCCACGACGGCTGGGGACGCAAGTAGGGAGAGTCGCCTTTAAAAGGAGGGTGACCCTCTTAGAAGGCGACCGTGTCTTCGCGCTCCCTTATGCATCGTGTCTTTCCACCTTCCAAGCCCCCAGATGGGGGATATCCGCCGACTTTCCGCCTCGTCGTTGGAGGAACGCAACACCGCGGGAGTTGGTACCTTTCAGCCATCGTTTGGCTTCAAGGATTTTCATCATGCAGCCCGGCTGCACCCCTCCGCCGGCAGTCACCCAAGACGGTGACCTCCAGCCCCTGGATGGGGAGAGGCAAGCCGAGCTACAATCTTGGTCCCGCCCTCAGCCTCAAGGATGTTCATCATCCTCGCTGGGGCGGAGGCCGGGCTGAGCCGGAGCTCTACTTCCCGCGCGGGTTCGTGGGTCGGCCTCTCCTTCGGCGTTCGAGGGAGAGGGCGTTCACTGGCCCTGCGGGCGGGTCGGACTTCGACAACGTGGGGCTGGTCGACGGCGGGCGTCGTCAGCCTCAGCGCGTCGGGCTCGTCGGCTTAGCTCCCGGTGCCCCCTCCTGCCGGAAGGCGGCTGCCGCGCCGTGTGTACGGGAGGACCGCCCAAGATATCACGCGCTGCCAGGGCAGCGTTCGTGTTCTGGGGCGGTCCTGCCTTTGCACCGGTACGGCGCCTCCACGCGGAGGTCGGTGCCCCACTCGCCCGGGAGGATCTGAGTGGGGATCTGCCGGAGGGCTGACGGCCCCTGTCGTCGGTGCCGAGGTGGAGGCGGCTCGAGAAGTCCCCGTTGCCGACGGGATCACCGCCACCATCCGCGCTTCGGGCCTCCGGCTCTTTGTACTTGTCCTTGCCCCTCGAGCGTCGGCGTGGGCGAGGGCAAGATTGCAGCAGCATCCGCCCTGTGGCCCTCGCTGCTGCAGTTCGGCCACCCAGAGCGGGGGTCGTTGTCGTTGCTGCCAGAGCGGACGACGGCGAGCCGCCCGTCGGTCTTCTGTTGCTCCGCAGGCCCCTCCCCCATCGAGTGGGGTCGTTCGTACCTGCTGTCGGCGTTCCGAGACCGGGGGGTCCCCGAGCCGACGAGTGAGAGTGCCGCGTGCCCCAGCCCAGATGGGTCGAGCGCGTGGGCGAGCGCGAAGGGGGGAACAAAGAGAGAGATCGGCGGCCGGAGCCGGGTCGTGAGGGAGTCGGTGAATTCCCGCGGCCTTCGTGTTCGTCCCGCGCCCAGGTCGGGTGCGCTTGCAGTAGGGGGTTACAAGCGTCCGCGCGAGGTGAGGGGAAGCGAGCGGCCCCGAGAGAGCGCCTGCCCCTGCCCTTCGTCCCCGCGAGGCCAACCTCCTCTAAGAAGGCCCTGGTCCTTCCTTTTATAGTCGTAAGGAGAGGATCCAGGTGTACAGAATGGGGGTGTAGCAAGGTGCTACGTGTCTAGCGAGGGAGAGCTAGCGCCTAAGTACATGCCAAGGTGGCAGCCGGAGAGGTCTTGGCACCCTGTTGTTGTGGCGTCGTGGCTGTTGGAGGAGTAACGGAGCCGGACGGGGGGACAGCTGTCGAAGTGGCTGGGCCCTTGCTGACGTTCTCCTGCTTTCGTAAGGGAGCTGAGAGCCGCCGTCGTCATGATCTAGCGGGGTGCCATCATTGCCTATCTGGCGTAGCTGGTCAGATGGGACGCCGGTCTTGTTCTTTGCGACCCAAGTCGGCTCAGGGCAGGGTGATGATGACGCTCCCTGTTGACGTGGCGGTCTCGTATCCTAGGTCGGGCGTCGTGGAGGCTCCTCCGAAGCCGAGGTCGAGTCCGTCCTGCAAGACAGAAACAGAGTCCGAGCCCTGGGTCGGGCGAGGCGGAGATCGTTCGGCAGAGGCTGAGGCGGAGTCCGAGCCCTGGGTCGGGCGAGGCGGAGGTCGCCGTCTTCCGGGGCCTTAGCCCGAGTCCGAGCCCTGGGTCGGGCGGAGCGGAGTTCGCCGTCTTCCGGGGCCTTAGCCCGAGTCCGAGCCCTGGGTTGGGCGGAGCGGAGTTCGCCGTCTTCCGGGGCCTTAGCCCGAGTCCGAGCCCTGGGTCGGGCGGAGCGGAGTTCGCCGTCTTCCGGGGCCTTAGCCCGAGTCCGAGCCCTGGGTCGGGCGGAGCGGAGTTCGCCGTCTTCCGGGGCCTTAGCCCGAGTCCGAGCCCTGGGTCGGGCAGAGCCTCCTATGGCACCTCTGGCGAAGTCTGGTCGCCCGTCGGTCTTACCTTTTGCGTTAAACGCCCCGGTGACTGGGTTGGTTGGCGCGGTGATTTAGTCAGGGTTTCTTCTTATCGAAGGCGGGGCCTAGGGCGAGCCGGAGATGCGTCTGCCGTGAAAGAGGAGGCCTCAGGCGAGACGGAGTCATCTTAGGGTCGGCTGCCCTCGCCCGAGGCTAGGCTCGGGCGTGGCGTGGTCAAGTCACTCGTATGGACTGATCCCTGACTTAATCAAACCCATCAGGCCTCTGCAGCTTTATGCTGATGGGGGTTACCAGCTGAGAATTAGGCGTCTTGAGGGTACCCCTAATTATGGTCCCCGACAGTAGCCCCCGAGCCTCGAAGAGAGTGTTAACACTCGCTTGGAGGCTTGCATCGCACTTTTTTGCAAGGGGACCAGCCTTTCTCGGTGGTACTTTGTTCCGGTGGGTGCGCGCGAGCGCACCCGCCGGGTGTAGCCCCCGAGGCCTCGGAGGAGTGGTTTCACTCCTTCGAGGTCTTAATGCCTTGCGCAATGCCTCGGCTGGTCTGGCGGTTCCCTCATGCGAGCAGGGCGTAACCCAGGTGCATTGTCGGGGCCCAAGTTCTCGGGCTGGTATGTTGACGCTGTCAACGGTTCGGCCGGAGCCGGGTTTGCGAGAGCAGCCCCCGAGCCTTCGCACGGAGCGAGAGGACGATCAGGGACAGACTCGACTTTTTATATACGCCCCTACGTCGCCTTTCCGCAAGGAGGAGGGGGGGAGTGCGCCATGTTACCCTCGATGGGCACCGAACATGGTGTCTCCGGTGAGCTGCGATCGGGTAATCCGAGTGGACGTCCGTGCCCCGTTCGTTGGGGGTCGGCTAGGGGCCCGGAGGCACGCCCAAAAGTACCTGCGGGTGATCTGCCGGACCCGGTCCCCTAGCGACGGGGTCCGAGGGCTCGTTGCCTCCCTCCGATGGGATTCCGTTATAGAGTCGTTCCCGCTGGTCTCGGAAATGTCCTAGGGTACCTCGGGAGCGCAGCCCGAGCCTTGGTTATGTATCGAACGTACCCCTGGTCATCCCTCGCTCGGCGTCTGAGGCGACTGTGAACCCTTCGACAGGCCAGCCTTCGAACCCCTGATCAGTAGGGGGCACGGAGCCCAAGTAGCCTGAGGCGGTCGTGAGTCCTTTCGGGGGCCGACCTTCGAACCCCTGACCAGTAGTGGGTGTCGGGCCCACGCGATCTGAGGCGGCTGTTGAACCCTTCGGGGGGCCAGCCTTCGAACCCCTGATCAGTAGGGAGGCTCGGAGCCTAGTTCCTTCACGGGGAAGGATCCCTTTGGGGTTATCCCCCTTCTCGGTCCCTGTTGCAAGAGATAGAGAAAGAAGGAAAAGGGAAAAAGGATTCGAAATTGAACGTCGTGGCGTACCTTTTTCGGCGTGGTCGTTTTGGCGGAGGTGAAGCGTCGCCAGCTGCCCCTGCCAGAAACGTCACCTGTTCCGCCGCGGAGTTAATGTGCCGGGGTAAGCGGTCGGCGAGGCTGCCGTTGCGTGCGCGAGCCGTTCGAGGAACGGCTGTTTTGCTTCGCGTTTTTTGAACCCCGCGTCCGGTTCGGGCGGTACGTTGGAACCGTCTCGACCTTGGCCTTTATGTGCCCCGGAGAGGGTCCAGTGACGGTTCTCGACTCCACTTCTCGCCTTCTTCTCAGGTTTTTCGCAGCCTGAGAGATCTAGCCAGGAAAAGGAAACCGCCCTCCCCTGTCCTTCACGCCGCCACCCCTTCTGCCTTGGCGATGGCTGACCGGGTGACCATCCTCTCGCCGCGCGACCCGTGGCCCTTCTCCACGGTGACGGCGGGTGACCTGGAGGGCCTCGTCGACGAGGGTTTGCTCCGCCCCCTCACCGATAAGGAGCGGCCGGAATGGATTCCTCCCGCGGGCGGAGTCGCTCCATCCCCTCCGCCGGGGTATGTCGTGAGCTTCATCTCCTTCCATGAGCGGGGATTTGGAGTGCCGTCGAGCCGCTTCATGCGGGCCATCCTGTTCCACTACGGGGTGGAACTGCACAACCTCACCCCCAACTCCATCGCGCAAGCCGCTATCTTTGTAGCGGTGTGCGAGGGGTACCTGGGGATCGCCCCCCATTGGGATTTGTGGACTCACCTCTTCTTTGCCGAGCTTTTTGCTTCGTCGACGGGGGAGAGGAAGGTCCGTGCGGCGGTGCGGGCCGGCGGCTGCACCCTCTTGCTGAGGCAGTCGCGGTCGTTGCAGTATATTCCTGCCGTCCTTTCACCCTCAAACAAGGGTTGGCAGCGCCGGTGGTTCTACCTCCGGAATGATGGAGGGTCGCTCCCGCCGTTCTCTCAGCGGGTTGTCACCGCCGCCCCCGACGCCTGGCGTCACGGGACTCCACACGAGAGGCAGAAGAAACTCGAACCTCTTCTCCAGGCCCTGAAGGCATTGCGGGAGGAAGGGCTCACCGCCGCGGGGGTGGTTGCCGCCATCCATCGCCGAAGGGTGCTCCCCCTGGCGGAGCGGCGGTTGTCGCTTTGGGAGATGTCCCAGGAGGCCGACTGGGAGGGGTCACGGATGTCCCCTGATCCTCTTCCCCACGACGCCCTCTACCGGCGGGTGTCGGTCGCGATGGGGAAGCCGGACCCCCACGCCCTCTCCCAGCCTCGAATGCGCCCCGACCAGGGGTGCGTCGCTCTGGTGAGTGTTCGTCCCTCCCTTCTTCACATACCGGGTTGCTCCTGATTCTCACTATCGGGTTTCTTTCTCCCCCCTTTTTAGGAGGTGGGGCGGCACAAACCCTCCCTGCCGCCGGTCCCGGAGGACGCGGTGGGTCGGGCGGCGCGGCGGGTCGCCGCGGAGGAGGAGAAGAAGAAAAAGGATGCGGAGAAGGCCCGGGCCCGCAGGCGGAGGCGGGCTCGGGACGCCCTGGATAAACGCCGTCGTCAGCAGGAGAGGGAAGGACTTCCCAGGGAGCTGTCGCCGGAGACGTCCGATGATGACAACGACGACGACGACGAAGAGGAGGAGGACGACATGGCCGCCCGTCTCGGCCTCAGCCCCGGCTTGGGATGTGGCCGGGGGTCGTCGAGCCAGCCCCCGAGCGGGCCTACGTCGTCGGTCCCTGGAGCCGAGGTGCCGGATCCCCGACCTGAGGAGCGGGGGCAACCCGAGAGGGTTCTTGACCCCTCGGCTGGAGGAGCTGACGCCACTCCAGGGAGCCGGGCCGAGGGGTCCGTTCCTCGGGAACCGTCGCCCGCGCCGGCAGCATGGGGGAGCGGTCCTCAGGTTGCCATGGCGGTGCCTGGGCAGTCCGCCTCCCGGGCCTCAGGAGCGCCGAGGCGAGGGCGGCGCCGGGGCCGTTGGTGAGGCGGACCTCGGCGGTGGTTCCAGGAAGCGGGAGCCAAGAGACCTCCCCCCAGACACCGTGGATCATGATCCGGAGCGGGTAGGTACCTTGGAATGTCTCCGTCCCGGCGCTTCATTCATATGTCTGGGCCGTGATTTTCCCTTTCTTGTTTTCTCCAGCAAACGGAGCCATGGCCCTACCGATCTGGCGCCTCGGAAGGCCCTCAAGACGGCGTTGGTCCAGGCAGCTGGCGCCACCTCGGGCCCTGCCGCTCAGCCGATCCTTTCGCATTTTGCTCCGCCGTATGGGGCTCAGGCGTCGCATGTTCTGGGGGAGCAGGTCCCCGAGGCGGGCTCCTCTGCCGAGGTGGCCATCGTGATTGGGGAGGCGGCCGGCGCCGATGCGGTCCCGAGCTCGCCAGCCATGTTGGCCATGCCGGCGTCTGCCGCTACCGCAGTTGGCACCGTCCCAGTCGGGGAGCGTACGGTTGCCGCCAAAATTGAGACGGCCGCAGCGTCGGCGCCCGGAGCCTCGGAAGAGGTGGGCGCGGACGCGCAGTGCTTCCAGGCGGGCGGCAGCCTTGTCGCTGTGCGGCGGAGCCCCGAGGCCCGGGGCCAGTTGCTCCGATTCCGGACCCGTGAGGCTTCGGGCCCTATCTTCGTTCTTGACGACGAAGAGGAGGACCAGTCCTGGGACGAGCTCCGCAAGCGTGCGGAGGCGTCAGTGGGGTTGCTCCGATCGTCGCTGGAGGTTCTCTGCGGGGACGTCCCCAAAATCCTTCAGGTAATGGCTTCAGGCATACCTTCTTGTTTCTGCGAGTGAGGCGTTCGCCGTGATATCTTGTTTTCCTTTCCAGGATCTGACGGACTGGAGCGCTGCCAAGTCGTCGTTCATCCGCCGCGAGGCCGTCGTCTGGGGCTCGCTACGGTCCCTGAGGACTTCGCTCGCCGGAGCTACCGCGCGCCTTTCTCAGCAGGACGCTAAGATAGCGGACCTCCAGCTGCTCTGTGCTGATCTGAAGGCCGAGGCGGCGGCAGCGCGCACGGAGGTGCTACAACGGCGGTCGGAGCTCGCCCAGGTTGCCGAGGAGCGGGACCAATCTCGGGGCCAGGCTGCCGAGGCCGAGAGCCGGGCCAAGATCCTTGCGGCCGATCTGGCCGCAGCCCAAGTCGCAGCCTCAGAGCAGCGCGTCCGAGCCAGAGGTATGGCCCGACCGTCCTTGGTTCTCGATCTTGTCTGTTTCTTCCGCTTGTGTTTGAGGTCTTTCTTCTGGTTGCTCGCAGAGCTCGAGTCTGCCCTCGACGAGTCTGCCAAGGCGCTTGCCGAGGCGCTCGACGGGGCTGCCGAGCAAAGGGAGGCCGATCTTGCGGCCATGTCCGAGGCCGTCTCGGAGGTCTATCGGAAACTCGGTCCCGGCGACGTCCCTTCAGGAAGCTCTCCCCAAAGCCGCCTTCAAGCCCTAGGTGATTACGCGCGCGGTAAAGTCCGCGGGGCGCTGCACCACGGCGTCAGGCAGGCCTTCGCCGTGCTCGCTTCCCACTATGTTGTGGACTTGGAGCGGGTCAGCGAGGGATACTGCTTGCCTGATGAAGACGAGGCTGCCCTGGCGGAAGTTCAGCGGCTCGACGCGGTCGCTGCGGGTCCGAGCGCGGCGCTGGCGACCGTCTTCGAAGCGGAGATTCTTCCTCCTGCGCCGCCGCCGGAAGCGGAGGCGGATCTTACCGACGGCGGGGGTGGAGTTGAGGGCGCGGCACCTGCCCGAGGCGACGCCTGATTTTTGTTGGGACAATTTCTATTGGATGTGTGATTTGCCGCGGCCACCGAGGCCTAGACATTTTACTTTTCTTCCGTGAAGTTATGCTCCTTTTCGTTTCGATTTTCGCGCCTGGCCCGTAGTGTCGACAACAGGGTGATTTCCCGAGCTGGGTCCTTTTTCGTGGCAAGCAACGAGTGAGGTGTCCCTAGCCCGGAGGCATAGGTGTTCCCTGGCTCAGTCAGTCTCGCCATTTACTCGTACCCAAGTTCGCTCCTCGGGACCCTGCTTCTGACGCATCCGGGAGAACGCAAAAAACCCTTCTTGACCGAAAAAGAGTTTTTCTGACGCGGAACGGTACGTCCAAACTCAATGAGAGGGGTTCCCCCTTTTTAGCCCCCGAGGGAGGGTCGGGCTCTACCGGGGCGAGGTCGACCCTTCCTTGATGACCGATTCTTATGTGTGAGTGGGAAAAGGGCGCAGCCCCCGGGCATCGTTCGCGCAGAGGCCGTTTGGCGAGTCAAGCTCCTGCCCAGATATCCGGCGAGTGCTCGGTGACATCCCTCGGTATGCCGGGCATGCCCGAGGGTCCCCACGCAAAAATGTCGACGTTTGCGCGAGGAAAATCGACGAGTACTGCTCCTTATTTGGGGCCGAGTCCAGGACTGATCCAGACATGCTTGGAGGCGTCGCCACTGGCGTCGAGAGGGACGTCCTTGACCGTCTCCGCTGGCTCGAAGTTGCCGGCATGTCGCTTCGCGTCCGGCACCTCTCGGGAGAGGCTTTCCAGGTCGGCAATGAGGGCCTCGGACTCGGCGAGGGCCTCGGCGTACTCCACGCACTCCACATCGCATTCGAATGCGTGTTTGTACGTGGGGCCGACGGTGATGACCCCGTTGGGGCCCGGCATCTTGAGCTTCAGGTAAGTGTAGTTGGGGATGGCCATGAACTTCGCGTAGCATGGCCTTCCCAACACTGCGTGGTAGGTTCCTCGGAACCCGACCACCTCGAGCGTCAAAGTCTCCCTTCGGAAGTTGGAGGGTGTTCCGAAGCAGACAGGGAGGTCGAGCTGTCCGAGGGGCTGGATGCGCTTCCCGGGAATGATCCCGTGGAAGGGCGCAGCGCCTGCTCGGACGGATGACAGGTCGACGCGCAGGAGCCTGAGGGTCTCGGCGTAGATGATGTTGAGGCAGCTGCCTCCATCCATCAGGACCTTGGTGAGCCTGACGTCGCCGATGACGGGGTCGACGACGAGCGGGTACTTCCCCGGGCTCGGCACGTGGTCGGGGTGGTCGTCCCGGTCGAAGGTGATGGGCTTGTCGGACCAGTCTAGGTAGACTGGCGCCGCCACCTTCACCGAGCAGACCTCCCGACGCTCTTGCTTACGACGCCGAGCCGAGGCGTTTGCCGCATGCCCTCCGTAGATCATGAAGCAATCGCGGACCTCTAGGAACTCTCCTGCTTGGCGATCCTCCCTTTTGTCGTCGTCGCGGGCTTTGCCACCCTCTGCGGGTGGCCCGGCCCGATGGAAGTGGCGCCGAAGCACGACGCACTCCTCGAGGGTGTGCTTGACGGGCCCCTGATGGTAGGGGCACGTCTCCTTGAGTGCCTTGTCGAAGAGGTTAGCACCTCCGGGGGGCTTCCGAGGGTTCTTGTGCTCGGCGGCGGCGACAAGGTCTGCATCGGGAACGTCGCGTTTCGCTTGCGACTTCCTCCTGCCTTTCTTTTTGGCGCCGCGCGGAGTAGACGCCTCGGGAGTATCTTCCGACGGGCGGCCCTGGGCTGCTTGTCCTTTCGGAAGATGGCCTCTACCGCCTCCTGGCCGGAGGCGAACTTGGTGGCGATGTCCATCAGCTCGCTCGCCCTGGTGGGGGTCTTGCGACCCAGCTTGCTCACCAGGTCGCGGCAGGTGGTGCCGGCGAGGAACGCGCCGATGACATCGGAGTCGGTGATGTTGGGCAGCTCGGTGCGCTGCTTCGAGAACCGCCGGATGTAGTCTCGGAGAGACTCTCCCGGCAGTTGCCGACAGCTTCGGAGGTCCCAGGAATTCCCGGGGCGCACGTACGTGCCCTGGAAGTTCCCGGCGAAAGCCTGGACCAAATCTTCCCAGTTGGAAATCTGCCCCGGAGGCAGGAGCTCCAACCAGGCACGAGCGGTGTCGGAGAGAAACAGGGGGAGGTTTCGGATGATGAGGTTGTCATCGTCCGTCCCACCCAGTTGACAGGCCAGGCGGTAGTCCGCAAGCCACAATTCCGGTCTCGTCTCCCCCGAGTACTTCGTGATAGTAGTCGGGGGTCGGAATCGGGGCGGAAACGGCGCCCGCCGAATGGCTCGGCTAAAGACCTGCGGACCGGGTGGTTCGGGCGAGGGACTCCGATCCTCCCCGCTGTCGTAACGTCCCCCACGCCTGGGGTGGTAGCCTCGGCGCACCCTTTCGTCGAGGCGTGCCCGACGGTCACGGTGAGGGTGCTCGTCGCCGAGGTGGCCCGGGGCCGCAGGCGCGGTGTTGCGCGTGCGCCCGGTGAAGACCGAGGCTTCCCGCGTGAGTCGGGAAGTCGCGGCACGAGGTTCCGAGGGGTACCCCTGCCTTCGGGAGGCAGAGCTCTCGGCCCGCCGGGCCGCAGCGCCTTCCAGGAGATGCTTGAGTTCTCCCTGGATTCGCCGACCCTCGGTGGTTGATGACTCCGGCATCGCGCGGAGGAGCATCGCTGCAGCGGCCAGGTCCTGACCAGTCCCGCCGGATGCGGGTGGCGGTTTGTCCCTGGCATCGTTGGCGATGTGGTGCTGGAAACCTTGGGGCAGGTGACGTATTCCTCCGGCCGGGGGTTGGCTCGCCCATACCTGCCCGATGTTCTGGCGGATTGCCTCGAGCGCTCCTGCTCCCTCATCGAGCCCGGCCTGCGCCCCGCGGACTTGCTCGAGCTGTGGGTCGTGACCCCCCGCCGGAACGGGGACCACAGCTAGCTCCCGCGGGATGTCGGCGCGAGGCGCTGGCCTAGGGGGATCACCATCCTCCGGCATGCCGAGACAGCCGCCTCCGGAGGGATTCCCTAGCTCGATGTGGAAACATTCGCGACTCGGGCCGCAGTCCTTGTCGCCAAGGCTGCGGCTGCCGTCGGAACAGTCGGAGAGGCAGTAGTCACATGCGGTCATGAAGTCCCGCATGGCACTAGGGTTGCCAGATCCGGAGAAATCCCAGCAGATGCTGGGGTCGTCATCTTCCTCGGACCCAGAGGGTCCGTAGGTCGAGACACCCGTCAATCGGTCCCAAGGCGATCGCACACGAAACCCCAGAGAGGTTGCACTCGCCTCAACGTGAGCGCCCGCCAAAGCGAGGTCGCCAGGCGGGCTGAGGCCAAGTCGAAATGACGAAAGATGGGTAGCAGTCGGTACCTTTTTGTCGACGAGGGGCGATGAAGTCAAGTCGGGGGCTGACCGCGCCGTCGTCTTGGGTACGAGGGCGACGTCCTGCAGGCCCTCCGTGAGCGTGCTGGCGTCGTCCACTTGCTCGGGGTCGACGTGTCGCGGGGGGATGGCGCTCGCGTTTGCCTCGAACGCGAGGGCGACGCTTGGCGTGTCCTCCACTGAGGAGCCGGGGATGTCGATTTGCTCGACAGCCGTCGGAGCGCGATCTCCCGCTCGGCCCTGGTTGCCCCGCCTCCTCCTCCTCCGATGGCGAGGGAGAGGATGGGGCGAGCTCGAAAGTTGTCCTTCCCCCACGCGGGAAAGACATCGTCGATTCCGCCGCCGGCGAGCGGGCTGTCCGCCACCATTGTCGCTATCGCGCGGCGGTGGAAGGAGTACCATGTCGTAGCCGCTGTCGAGAGACATGAACTCGAGGTTCCCGAAACGGAGCACCGTCCCGGGTTGAAGAGGTTGTTGGAGACTGCCCATCTGGAGCTTGACGGGAAATCGAACGTCAACACGCAGCAGGCCCCTACCTGGCGCGCCAACTGTCGGCGTTCCGAGACCGGGGGGTCCCCGAGCCGACGAGTGAGAGTGCCGCGTGCCCCAGCCCAGATGGGTCGAGCGCGTGGGCGAGCGCAAATGGGGGAACAGAGAGAGAGATCGGCGGCCGGAGCCGGGTCGTGAGGGAGTCGGTGAATTCCCGCGGCCTTCGTGTTCGTCCCACGCCCAGGTCGGGTGCGCTTGCAGTAGGGGGTTACAAGCGTCCGCGCGAGGTGAGGGGAAGCGAGCGGCCCCGAGAGAGCGCCTGCCCCTGCCCTTCGTCCCCGCGAGGCCAACCTCCTCTAAGAAGGCCCTGGTCCTTCCTTTTATAGTCGTAAGGAGAGGATCCAGGTGTACAGAATGGGGGTGTAGCAAGGTGCTACGTGTCTAGCGAGGGAGAGCTAGCGCCTAAGTACATGCCAAGGTGGCAGCCGGAGAGGTCTTGGCACCCTGTTGTTGTGGCGTCGTGGCTGTTGGAGGAGTAACGGAGCCGGACGGGGGGACAGCTGTCGAAGTGGCTGGGCCCTTGCTGACGTTCTCCTGCTTTCGTAAGGGAGCTGAGAGCCGCCGTCGTCATGATCTAGCGGGGTGCCATCATTGCCTATCTGGCGTAGCTGGTCAGATGGGACGCCGGTCTTGTTCTCTGCGACCCAAGTCGGCTCAGGGCAGGGTGATGATGACGCTCCCTGTTGACGTGGCGGTCTCGTATCCTAGGTCGGGCGTCGTGGAGGCTCCTCCGAAGCCGAGGTCGAGTCCGTCCTGCAAGACAGAAACAGAGTCCGAGCCCTGGGTCGGGCGAGGCGGAGATCGTTCGGCAGAGGCTGAGGCGGAGTCCGAGCCCTGGGTCGGGCGAGGCGGAGGTCGCCGTCTTCCGGGGCCTTAGCCCGAGTCCGAGCCCTGGGTCGGGCGGAGCGGAGTTCGCCGTCTTCCGGGGCCTTAGCCCGAGTCCGAGCCCTGGGTCGGGCGGAGCGGAGTTCACCGTCTTCCGGGGCCTTAGCCCGAGTCCGAGCCCTGGGTCGGGCGGAGCGGAGTTCGCCGTCTTCCGGGGCCTTAGCCCGAGTCCGAGCCCTGGGTCGGGCGGAGCGGAGTTCGCCGTCTTCCGGGGCCTTAGCCCGAGTCCGAGCCCTGGGTCGGGCGGAGCGGAGTTCGCCGTCTTCTGGGGCCTTAGCCCGAGTCCGAGCCCTGGGTCGGGCAGAGCCTCCTATGGCACCTCTGGCGAAGTCTGGTCGCCCGTCGGTCTTACCTTTTGCGTTAAACGCCCCGGTGACTGGGTTGGTTGGCGCGGTGATTTAGTCAGGGTTTCTTCTTATCGAAGGCGGGGCCTAGGGCAAGCCGGAGATGCGTCTGCCGTGAAAGAGGAGGCCTCAGGCGAGACGGAGTCATCTTAGGGTCGGCTGCCCTCGCCCGAGGCTAGGCTCGGGCGTGGCGTGGTCAAGTCACTCGTATGGACTGATCCCTGACTTAATCAAACCCATCAGGCCTCTGCAGCTTTATGCTGATGGGGGTTACCAGCTGAGAATTAGGCGTCTTGAGGGTACCCCTAATTATGGTCCCCGACACCTGCGGAGGTGGAACCGGAGTTCCGTTTGTAATGGCACTTCGAATGCCAGTGTTTTTGTTCATTGTGGTTGTCGAGGCCTGAACATGTATGTAATTTCGGCACGGAGCCGTGTTTTTTCCTCATTTTCGAGCACTAAGACTCGCCTGTTGGTTGTCTGAACCGCTTCACCAAGCGTGAGTCGCCCCGTGTTAAGGTGACGAGTGAGGTATCCGTATCTCGGAGGCGTAGGAGTCCCTCGGCTCGGTCAGCCTTGTTGTCCGAGGCTTCCCTTGCTTGGTTAGAGGAAAACCCTCGACCGCTCTTCGATGAGCCGAGGCCAGGGGTAGCGGTGCCAGCGCGAATAGAGGCAGAGTTGGCTCGAAAAGAAGGCCTGGTCGGCCGGAGCCTGGCCGGGTCGTCCGTTAGCGGGGCCGACGCCGGAATTGATATGCCGAGGCCTCGGGCCGGGCTGATGTCCTTGGGGGACAGCTGGCCAAGGCCCCAGGGTGACCGGCCGAGCCGCCTGCTCGGGCCGGATTCTCGGGGAAGACCCTGGCGGCGATGGCCCGGGCTTGGTGATGACGTTGTCCTTCAGAGCGGAGACCCTTGGACCGCGTCACCGTCCGAGGCTAGGTCGGACCTCGCCGAAGGTGTTGTCGACGCCGAGGGCGCTGCTGCTCCCTTTAGCCGTCAAGATCCGAGCCTGCAGGATCGGATTATCTTGTAGCATGTGTTTTCTGCGGCTGCCGAGGCCGAAACACACCCTCGCCGTATTGTAAAGCCGCGTCTCCTTTCCTCTTGTTTCGAGTATCTGGACTTTTTTGTCGGTAACAGAACTGTTTGTGCGAGCGAGAGTTGCTTCTCACGGAAGGTGATGAGTGAGGTATCCGTATCCCGGAGGCGTAGGAGTCCCTCGGCTCGGTCGGCCTTGCCGCTTACGCGCACTCTTACCCGTCCATGGGGTTTTGTCATCAACGCGGTCGATAAGGCTCGAAGAATCGCTCCGGCAGAAGAGCTTCCGAACGTGAAGACTTGTTTGGTCCGCGGAATCACTTATCCGAACGTGAGTTACTTATGGCAGAAGGTGATGAGTGAGGTATCCGTATCCCGGAGGCGTAGGAGTCCCTCGGCTCGGTCAGCCTTGGCTGCTATCGTGTACTCCGTCGTTTTCAGGATCCACTTTCGAAGTAGTCGAAAAGCACGAAAGACGTTCTGGCAGAAAAGATCTTTTTTCGAGGAAAATTTCGACGTAGAGGGGGTTCCCCCCTTTTAGCCCCCGAGGGAGGGTCGGGCTTTGCCGAGGCAAGGCTGACCCTTCCTTGATGACTAAACTTTGCGTGGGAGCGAGGTATATGAACAACTTGAAAACATCTTAAGGGTAGAAGCGACGTAGCTGTTGGATGTTCCAAGCGTTGTCGTAGACCTCGCCTTGACTGTTGGCCAGCTTGTACGTTCCGGGCTTCAGAACTTTGGCGATGACGAACGGCCCCTCCCAGGGGGGGGTGAGCTTGTGTCGACCTCGGGCGTCTTGTCGCAGCCGAAGCACCAGGTCGCCCACCTGGAGGTCTCGGGACCGGACCCCTCGGGCGTGGTAGCGTCGCATGGACTGCTGGTACCGCGCCGAGTGTAGTAAGGCCTTGTCCCGAGCCTCTTCCAGCTGGTCTAGCGAGTCTTCTCGACTAGCTTGGTTGCTTTGGTCGGCATAGGCCCTCGTCATCGGGGAACCGTATTCCAGGTCTGTGGGCAAGATGGCCTCGGCCCCATAGACTAGAAAGAACGGCGTGAAGCCCGTGGCTCGGCTCGGTGTCGTCCTCAGGCTCCAGACCACCGAGGGGAGTTCCTTCATCCATCACTTGCCGAACTTGTTGAGGTCGTTGTAAATCCGAGGCTTGAGCCCTTGTAGAATCATGCCGCTGGCACGCTCTACTTGCCCATTCGTCATGGGATGAGCCACGGCGGCCCAGTCCACCCGGATGTGGTGATCCTCGCAGAAGTCCAGGAACTTTCTGCCGGTGAACTGGGTGCCGTTGTCGGTGATGATGGAGTTCGGGACCCCAAAACGATGGATGATGTTGGTGAAGAACGCCACCGCCTGCTCGGACCTGATGCTGTTTAGGGGTCGGACCTCGATCCACTTGGAAAATTTGTCGATGGCGACCAACAGGTGCGTGTAGCCCCCGGGTGCCTTCTGCAAGGGGCCGACGAGGTCCAGACCCCACACAGCAAAAGGCCATGTGATGGGTATCGTCTGCAGAGCCTGAGCGGACAGGTGGGTCTGCCTTGCGTAGAACTGACACCCTTCGCAGGCATGGACAATTCTAGTGGCGTCGGCCACCGCCGTTGGCCAGTAGAAACCTTGTCGGAAAGCATTTCCAACAAGGGCTCGAGGTGCTGCGTGGTGGCCGCAAGCCCCCGAGTGTATTTCTCGGAGGAGTTCCTAACCTTCGGTGGTGGAGATGCATCGCTGGAGGATGCCTGAAGGGCTGCGGTGGTAGAGCTCCTTCCCTTCTCCCAGCAAGACGAACGACTTGGCGCGCCGCGCCAACCACCGAGCTTCGGCTCGGTCGAGGGGTAGCTCTCCTCGGTGGAGATATTGCAGGTACGGGGTCTGCCAGTTTTGATCAGGCGTGACCCCGCTTTGCTCCCCCTCGACGTGCAGCGTCTCGCCCTTGGGGGCCGAGGGTACCTCGAGCCGAACCGAGGGTGCCTCGGGCCGAGCCGAGGGTGCCTCAGACTGTGCCGAGGGTACCTCGGGCTGGGCCGAGGGTGCCTCAGGCTCGGGCGTGTCATCGATCTTGATGGAGGGTTGATGCAGATCTTGGGAGAAGACGTCCGGGGGAACCGTTGTTCGCCCCGAGGCGGTACAGAGGTAGGCCCCTTTTGCCGAGGTGCGGGATGAAAAGGCTGAGGGCCGCAAGACATCCCATGACTCTCTGTACGCCTTTCAAGTCCTTGATGGGCCCCATGCTGGTGACGGCTGCGATCTTCTCCGGGTTGGCTTCGATGCCCCGCTTGGAGACGATGAACCCCAAGAGCATGCCTCGGGGCACCCCGAAGACATACTTTTCGGGATTGGGCTTGACGCCTTTCGCCTCTTTGATGAACCCTGCTGCCATTAGCTTGTGGACCTCCTCGCCTATGGCTCTGCGCTTCTCCTCGTCGAATCGGCGCAGAGGCTGCTTGACGGGTCGGGCTCCGGCTCAGATGTCCAGTGAGTGCTAGGCGACATCCCTCGGTATGCCGGGCATGTCCGAGGGACTCCACGCAAAGACGTCGGCGTTCGCGTGGAGAAAGTCGACGAGCACTGCTTCCTATTTGGGATTGAGCCCGGAGCCGATTCGGACTTGCTTGGAGGCGTCGTTGCTGGGGTCAAGGGGGACGGACTTAACCGTCTCCGCTGGCTCGAAGTTGCCGGCATGACGCTTCACGTCTGGCACCTCCTTAGAGAGGCTCTTCAGGTCAGCGATGAGGGCCTCAGACTCGGCGAGGGCCTCGGCGTACTCCACGCACTCCACGTCGCATTCGAACGCGTGTTTGTACGTGGGGCCGACGGTGATGACCCCGTAGGGGCCCGGCATCTTGAGCTTGAGGTAGGTGTAGTTGGGGACGGCCTTGAACTTCGCGTAGCATGGCCTCCCCAATACCGCGTGGTAGGTTCCTCGGAACCCGACCACGTCGAATGTCAGGGTCTCCCTTCGGAAGTTGGAGGGTGTTCTGAAGCAGACGGGAAGATCGAGTTGTCCGAGGGGCTGGACGCGCTTCCCGGGGATGATCCCATGGAAAGGCGCAGCGCCCGCCTGGACCGAGGACAGATCGATACGCAGAAGCCCGAGGGTCTCGGCATAGATGATGTTGAGGCTGCTGCCTCCGTCCATGAGGACCTTGTTGAGCCTGACGTCGCCGATGACGGGGTCGACGACGAGCGGGTATTTCCTCGGGCTCGGCACATGGTCGGGGTGGTCGGCTTGGTCGAAGGTGATGGGCTTGTCGGACCAGTCTAGGTAGACTGGCGCCGCCACCTTCACCGAACAGACCTCCCGACGCTCTTGCTTGCGGTGCCGAGCCGAGGCGTTCGCCGCTTGCCCGCCGTAGATCATGAAGCAGTCACGGACCTCGGGGAACTCTCCTGCCTGGTGATCTTCCTTCTTGTCATCGTCGCGGGCCCTGCCACCCTCCACGGGTGGCCCGGCCCTGTGGAAGTGGCGCTGAAGCATGACGCACTCCTCAAGGGTGTGCTTGATGGGCCCCTGGTGGTAGGGTCACGGCTCCTTGAGCATCTTGTCGAAGAGGTTGGCACCTCCGGGGGGTTTCCGAGGGTTCTTGTACTCGGCGGCAGCGACAAAGTCCGCGTCGGCGGCGTCGCGTTTCGCTTGCGACTTCTTCTTGCCCTTCTTCCTGGCGCCGCGCTGAGTTGACGCCTCGGGGGCATCTTCCGATGGGCGGCCCTGGGGCTGCTTGTCCTTCCGGAAGATAGCCTCGACCGCCTCCTAGCCGGAGGCGAACTTGGTGGCGATGTCCATCAGCTCGCTCGCCCTGGTGGGGGTCTTGCGACCCAGCTTGCTCACCAGGTCGCGGCAGGTGGTGCCGGCGAGGAACGCGCCGATGACATCCGAGTCAGTGATGTTGGGCAGCTCAGTGCGCTGCTTCGAGAATCGCCGGATATAGTCCCGGAGAGACTCTCCCGGCTGCTGTTGGCAGCTTCGGAGGTCCCAGGAATTCCAGGGGCGCACGTACGTGCCCTGGAAATTGCCGGCGAAAGCTTGGACTAGGTCGTCCCAGTTGGAGATCTGCCCCGGAGGCAGGTGCTCCAACCAGGCGCGAGCGGTGTCGGAGAGGAACAGGGGGAGGTTGCGGATGATGAGGTTGTCATCGTCCGTTCCACCCAGTTGGCAGGCCAGACGGTAGTCCGCGAGCCACAGTTCCGGTCTCGTCTCCCCCGAGTACTTCGTGATAGTAGTCGGGGGTCGGAACTGGGTCGGGAACGGCGCCCGTCGTGTGGCCCGGCTGAAGGCCTGCGGACCGGGTGGTTTGGGCGAGGGACTCCGATCCTCCCCGCTGTCGTAGCGTCCCCCACGCCTGGGGTGGTAGCCTCGGCGCACCCTCTCGTCGAGGTGGGCCCGACGGTCGCGGTGATGGTGCTCGTTGCCGAGGCGACCCGGGGCCGCAGGCGCTGTGTTGCGCGTGCGCCCGGTGTAGACCGAGGCTTCCCGCATGAATTGGGAAGTCGCGGCATGGTGTTCCGAGGGGTACCCCTGCCTTCGGGAGGCGGAGCTCTCGGCCCGCCGGACCGCGACGCCTTCCAGGAGATCCTTGAGCTCTCCCTGGATTCGCCGCCCCTCGGTGGTTGATGGCTCCGGCATCGCGCGGAGGAGCATTGCTGCTGCAGCCAGGTTCTGGCCGACCCCACTGGATGCGAGTGGCGGCTTGACCCTGACATCGTTGGCGATGCGGTGCTAGAAGCCCTGGGGTAGATGACGCATTTCTCCGGCCGGAGGATGGCCCGCCCATGCCTGCCCGACGTCCCGGCGGATTGGCTCAAGCGCTCCTGCTCCCTCGTCGAGCCTCGCCTGCGCCCCGCGGATTTGCTTGAGCTGTGGGTCGTGACCCCCCGCCGGAACAGGGACCACAGCTAGCTCCCGTGGGATGTCAACGCGAGGCACCGGCCTAGGGAGATCACCGTCCTCCGGCATGCCGAGATGGTTGCCTTCGGAGGGACCCCCTAGATCGACGTGGAAACATTCGCGGCTTGGGCCGCAGTCCTCGTCGCCGAGGCTGTGGCTACCGTCGGTACAGTCGGAAAGGCAGTAGTCGCATGCGGTCATAAAGTCCCGCATGGCACTGGGGTTGCCAAGTCCAGAGAAATCCTAGCAGAAGTCGGGCGCGTCGTCTTCCTCGGACCTAGAGGGCCCGTAGGTCGAGACGTCCGTCAGCCGGTTCCAGGGTGACCACACACGATACCCCAGAGGGTTTGGACTTGCCTCTACGAGGGCGTCCGCCAAAGTGAGGTCGCTTGGCGGTTCGAGGCTGAATCTGAAAGGCGTGGGATGGGAATCGGTTGGTACCTCTTGGAATCGGTCGGAGAGAAGTCAAACTCGATCTTTAGAGGCATTACCACCCAACAAGGAGTTCTTTCTCACCGTAAACTTTCTTACCCTAGGCTATTCTTGCCCTAACCTATCCATCTCTTGTATTTGACATAATATGTAGCTGGGTACCTATACTCTCCTAATCACCCACTACCTCCACCACCACCACCAGCTCCACCAAGCTACATAAACATATATATAAATTACTATTATTTGTAAGATCAAAATGTTACTTTAGTTAGTATTTGGTATGATACTATTTCAGGAGGAATAATAAGGTCTAATTGACCCCATATGTTGCTAATGGGTTATGCATCATGCCGAAATTTTTGTTTGTGCATATGTTCTGAGATAACATGGTTATACACCCTTTTCTTACAAATCTCGAGGACGAGATTTCTGTTAAGGGGGGCGGGATTTGTAACACCCTAATACCCCACTGTTGGTATTTGGGGAAAATCTTTCTATAAAATTTAAATAGATAGACCCTCTTAAAAAATACACATATATATATATATATATATTATTAAGATATCCCTTTTAATTATAAATTTGAAGATACTCTTAAACAAGAAGCTTAAGTTAAGATACCTTTTAATAAAGATTAGATTAGGGATTATCTTCTTATTAAAGTAAATAAGTAACTAATAAAGTGTTAAGGTAAGTTTGACCTCTTGATGATAAATTTTGATGAAACATTTTATGGAGAACATAAACTTGACCTCCAATTCTAAATAAAAACATAAAATAGTAAATGAGAAAGGAAATTGTGATAATCACTTATTACTTCTAGGATTAAATAATGGATTAGAAGAATAAATAGTAATATTAAATTTAGTAGGATTGTAACACTCAAAATTCATGAGGTATGAAACAAAACATAACAATAGTATTGCTCGGAAAATTTTGAAGGGTTATGAGCTTACATTCCTTTCCCCTTTAGGCACATCAACGATATAGGAAATGATCGAAAACAACTAGTGACCAAACAAATAGAACTAATTTGCACCATACGGTATTTTGTGTGTTGCACTCGGTTTGGCCAAGAATTATGGTGGGAATTTGATATTCAAACCAAACTTATGGGCAAGGAAAATGGCAAAATGGGGAAACGCCTTACCTGGGCCATGGAGCTCTGATCGGCTCACCCAACCGGCTTGGGCCAGAAACCACATGGCCGCGCATACACGTGACGAGCTGCCGGAATTGTTTAATGTATTCATGGGTGGTGAGGTCATGCCGACGTCAGGGGTGATCTCATCTCCATGGGCACCTGTACCACTGACGGTTGGGCCCCGGTAATGCTCTGTATGCCTAACCGTATGGACCTAGGAGCAGCTGCGTGCTGCTCAACCGCCACCGTAACCACCGGCCGGGCATGTAGGATCTACACGAAGACTGCCTTGGGTTCCTGGATATATAGAGGGGAAAACCCTCTCTCATACTCCTCTAACCCAACCGCGCAAAACTCCTTCACGACACCGACCGGGAGGGAGATTTAGAACACCCTATGCGGAGCTTCCTCAAGCGCGGGATGTAGGCATGGATGGCCTCGGACCATGGCGTTTCCTTGCCGGTACGGGTCCGTCGTCGTGCTGCTGAGGTTGGGCAGACCTGGGCATGCTTCGAAGGGCTGGCATGCGTTGCGCCGTGGCCGGAATTGTTGCCACCACGGACCCGTCGTCGGTATGGGTTTCTCCCCTGTGATTTCATGTTTTCTTCGTCCCTTTTACGAGAGGCCATGAGTAGACCGTTTAGATCGATTGGATTTAGAAACTGGGTGCTTGGGTGTCGGCCTTGCCGACTCCGGCTGGGCACCGTCGTGTGTCCCTGTTGCCGTCGCGATTAGGAGCGGAGGGTTGAAGATGGTGTTTGGACCGTAGGATAGAGATCCAATGGTTGGCGGGCGTGTCGTGTGTTCGATTAAAAACGTGCGGTCACGATTAAATCCAGTATACCCCTTCATCCGATGTGGTCGTGGTCGTTAGATATAGATCCAAAGGCCCATATAGCGTACCGTTCAGGAAAGTTTGGATCTAATCTGATCCGTAGATCGGCGATCCAACAGCTAGGATATAACCGTACCCCTTCGTCGTGCGTCTTTTGCGTATGAACCCCTCAGGATTTTGGGAATAAACCCGCAGTCCTTCGTGGGTAGGTCCTGAGTCTTGGAAACATTTGCTTATTAAACCCTGAGTTATCTGTTATTAGCGCGCGCAGTCCAGACCTTAGTAAAACAGAGAAATTTATTCAGAAAATGATTTTTATTGCAAAATTAATTCCAAGAACTTGTATAATTCCTAGAAAATACATTTTAACTCCTTTTTGACTCATTCCAATTCCTATAATTTTGTAATATTATTGTTCATCACATAGTGCCAATGTTTTGATATGAAAATTGTATTAAATTAATCTCTTGGTTAATCTTGTATGGAATACATAAAACCTTTGGAAAATTCATAACCCTTTCGTTTTAAATCCGAATTGACTAGTTCCAGTTGCGTTAATCTCGTATAAATATTTACTATGCAATAACAACATTTATTGTAGCATGTCTCATTTTTTCTAATTAGATCTTTATTTAATTTTTGTTGGTTAGACTGGTTAAATTGCTTATCATTAGAATCTACTAGAATATAATTTATGGTCAATTTATAACTAGATTAAAGTTGAGATAGTTATTTAGAGAATAACCTCTCATATGATTTACACTAACCAATTTATAATATAGTTTAGTATTTGAATCACATAGATCTTCTATAAAATAATAACTCCTTAATCGTAACTCTGATCTTAGTAGTTCTCGTTCCCACGATCTCGTAGCAACGCGTAGATCATTATTATACAGTATGTTCTTATGTTTGGTGTGATGTTAATTTTGTCTATACCATGTTTGTTTGTATTGCTACCCGAGGTTTCGAGTATCCGAAGAATCACCCTGGTAACTGGAATCTCAAGTGCCAGGCAAGTTGTGCCCTTGATCCACTTTTATTACCCAATAATATTCCTTATTATCACTTATTCAATGCATAGGTTTAATTTTTATGGGACCCAATAGGTCACCCCAGTTTGTTTATCTTGTTTACCTTGTTTACCCCTGAATCAATTGGGTAGTTATGCTATTGCTTTATATGGTTTTCGGGTTAATATTTTATTACATCCGTGTTCCAATTATTCTGTTATGTTATTTATGTTCATGATACGATCATTATGTTAATTGAAACATGGAGCGACCACCCGGGAAAACAGTGCTACCACAAGGGTTTAATGGGACGCTCTTGGCTGATTAACTAGGAAAGATAGTGGAGGTCTTCCTTACCCGAAAGGGGCAAGGGCAGTAGGGGAGTGGTCAGTGTAGGGAGGTCCTTGGGTTGATTTTGCTGCGATGGCGGTCAGGCGAGGGATTCCTGCACTGGAGCTTCCTATAAACTGTAGCGGGATTTCTGAAGCTAGTTGTCGGGGACCATAATTAGGGGTACCCTCAAGGCTCCTAATTCTCAGCTGGTAACCCCCATCAGCATAAAGCTGCAAAGGCCTGATGGGTGCGATTAAGTCAGGGATCAGTCCATTCGAGGGACTCGATGACGCCTCGCCCGAGCCTAGCCTCGGACAAGGGCAGCCGACCCCGGAGGATCTCCGCCTCGCCCGAGTCCCCCCTCCAGCGGCGAACATATTTCCGGCTCGCCCGAGGCCCTGTCTTCGCCAAGAAGCAACCCTGACCAAATCGCCGCACCAACCGACCAAATCGCAGGAGCATTTAATGCAAAGGTGGCCTGACACCTTTATCCTGACGTGCGCCCCTCAGCCGACAGAGGCGAAGTGACCGCCGTCACTTCGCCGCTCCACTGACCGGTCTAATAGAAAGACAGCGCCGCCTGCGCCGCTCCGACTGCGGTGCCAATTGACAGAGTGAGGCTGACAGGCAGTCAGGCCCGGCCACACGCACCATAGGAAGCTCTGCTCCGCCTGACCCAGGGCTCGGACTCGGGCTAAACCCCGGAAGACGGCGAACTCCGCTCCGCCCGACCTAGGGCTCGGACTCGGGCTAAGCCCCAGAAGACGGCAAAATCCGCTCCGCCCGACCTAGGGCTCGGACTTGGGCTAAGCCCCGGAAGACGGCGAACTCCGCTCCGCCCGACCCAGGGCTCGGACTCAGGCCAAGCCCCGGAAGACGGTGAACTCCGCTCCGCCCAACCCAGGGCTCGGACTTGGGCTCAGCCCCAGAAGACGACGAACTCCGCTTCGCCCGACCCTAGGACTCAAATTCCGCCCTGGCCTCAGCCAACGGCCTCCGCCTCGCCCGACCTAGGGGCTCGGACTCGACCTCAGCCGCGGAAGACGGACTCGACCCCGACCTCGGAGGAGCCTCCACATCGCCCCAACCTAGGGCGCAGGCCGGCCACGTCAATAGGAGGCGCCATCATTACCCTACTCCAAGCTGACTCAGGCTACGGGGAACAAGACCGGCGTCCCATCTGGCTCGCTCCGCCAGATAGGCAATGATGGCGCCCCGCACGCACCTTGACGATGGCGGCTCTCGGCCCCCTTACGGAAGCAAGAGGACGTCAGCAAGGACTCGACAGCCCCGACAGCTGTCCCTCCGCCAGGCTCCAGCGCTCCTCCGACGGCCACGACATCACACAAACCGGGCGCCAAAATCTCTCCGGCCGCCATGATGGCGTGTACTTAGGGCGCTAGCTCTCCTCCGCTAGACACGTAGCACTCTGCTACACCCCCCATTGTACACCTGGATCCTCTCCTTACGCCTATAAAAGGAAGGACCAGGGCCCTCTTAGAGAGGGTTGGCCGCGCGGGGACGAGGACGAGACAGGCGCTCGCGTGAGGCCGCTCGCTCCCTCCCCCGTGTGGACGCTTGTAACCCCCTACTGCAAGCGCACCTGACCTGGGCGCAGGACGAACACGAAGGCCGCGAGATTTCCACCTCTCTCACGCACGTCTCTGGCCACCTCACTTCCCCCCTTCGCGCTCGGCCTCGCGCCGACCCATCTGGGCTGGGGTACGCGGCGACACTTCACTCGTCGGCTTAGGGACCCCCCGGTCTTTAAACGCCGACAGTTGGCGCGCCAGGTTGGGGCCTGCTGCGTGTTGACGAACAGCTTCCCGTCAAGCTCCAGATGGGTAGTCTCCAGCAACCTCTCCGGCCTGGGACGGTGCTCCGTTTCGGGAGCCTTGAGTTCATGTCCCTCAACGGCAGCTACGACATGATACTCTTTCCACCATCGGGCGACAGCGAAAATGGCGGCCGATAGTCCACCCGCCGGCGGCGGGATCGACGACGTCTTCCCCGCGTGGTGGAAGAACAACCTTCGAGCTCGCCCCGTCCTCTTCCCCGCCGACGGAGGAGGAGGCAGGGCAACCAAGGCCAAGCTGGAGGCGGCGCCTCGTAGGCCGTCGAGCGAGTCGACAACGCCAGCACTCCAACGGGGGGGGGGGGGGCGCCGGGCATCGACCTCGCACTTGAGACGAAGACGAGCGCTGTCTCCCCGCGACACGCCAACCCCGAGCAAACGGACGACGCCAGCACGCTCGCGAGAGGCTTGCTGGGTGTCACCCTCGTACCTGAGACGACGGTGCAGTCAGTCCCCGACGTGACTTCATCACCGCCCGTCGACCAAGAGGTACCGACCGATTCCCATCTCACGCCTTTCAGATTCAGCCTCGAACCGCCAAGCGACCTCGCTTTGGCGGACGCCCTCGTAGAGGCGAGTCCAAACCCTCTGGGGTATCGTGTGCGGTCACCCTGGAACCGGCTGACGGACGTCTCGACCTACGGGCCCTCTGGGTCCGAGGAAGACGACGTGCCCGACTTCTGCTGGGATTTCTCTGGACTTGGCAACCCTAGTGCCATGCGGGACTTTATGACCGCATGCGACTACTGCCTTTCCGACTGTTCCGACGGTAGCCGCAGCCTCGGCGACGAGGACTACGGCCCAAGCCACGAATGTTTCCACGTCGATCTAGGGGGTCCCTCCGAAGGCAACCATCTCGGCATGCCGGAGGACGGTGATCTCCCTAGGCCGGTGCCTCGCGTTGACATCCCACGGGAGCTAGCTGTGGTCCCCGTTCCGGCGGGGGTCATGACCCATAGCTTGAGCAAATCCGCGGGGCGCAGGTCAGGCTCGACGAGGGACCAGGAGCGCTTGAGCCAATCCGCCGGGACGTCGGGCAGGCATGGGCGGGCCAACCTCCGGCCGGAGAAATACGTCATCTACCCCAGGGCTTCCAGCACCGCATCGCTGACGATGTCAGGTTCAGGCCACCACCCGCATCCAGTGGGGTCGGCCAGAACCTGGCTGCAGCAGCAATGCTCCTCCGCGCGATGCCGGAGCCATCAACCACCGAGGGGCGGCGAATCCAGGGAGAGCTCAAGGATCTCCTGGAAGGCGCCGCAGTCCGGCGGGCCGAGAGCTCCGCCTCCCGAAGGCAGGGGTACCCCTCGGAACACCATGGCGCGACTTCCCAATTCATGCGGGAAGCCTCGGTCTACACCGGGCGCACGCGCAACACAGCGCCTGCGGCCCCGGGTCGCCTCGGCAACGAGCACCATCACCGCGACCGTCGGGCCCACCTCGATGAGAGGGTGCGCCGAGGCTACCACCCCAGGCGTGGGGGACGCTACGACAGCGGGGAGGATCGGAGTCCCTCGCCCGAACCACCCGGTCCACAGGCCTTCAGCCGGGCCATACGACGGGCGCCGTTCCCGACCCGGTTTCGACCCCGACTACTATCACAAAGTACTCGGGGGAGACGAGACCGGAACTGTGGCTCGCGGACTACCGTCTGGCCTGCCAACTGGGTGGAACGGACGATGACAACCTCATCATCCGCAACCTCTCCCTGTTCCTCTCTGACACCGCTCGCGCCTGGTTGGAGCACCTGCCTCCGGGGCAGATCTCCAACTGGGACGACCTAGTCCAAGCTTTCGCCGGCAATTTCCAGGGCACGTACGTGCGCCCCGGGAATTCCTGGGACCTCCGAAGCTGCCGACAGCAGCCGGGAGAGTCTCTCCGGGACTACATCCGGCGATTCTCGAAGCAGCGCACCGAGCTGCCCAACATCACCGACTCGGATGTCATCGGCGCGTTCCTCGCCGGCACCACCTGCCGCGACCTGGTGAGCAAGCTGGGTCGCAAGACCCCCACCAGGGCGAGCGAGCTGATGGACATCGCCACCAAGTTCGCCTCCGGCCAGGAGGCGGTCGAGGCTATCTTTCGGAAGGACAAGCAGCCCCAGGGCCGCCCATCGGAAGATGCCCCCGAGGCGTCAACTCAGCGCGGCGCCAGGAAGAAGGGCAAGAAGAAGTCGCAAGCGAAACGCGACGCCGCCGACACGGACCTTGTCGCCGCCGCCGAGTACAAGAACCCTCGGAAACCCCCCGGAGGTGCCAACCTCTTCGACAAGATGCTCAAGGAGCCGTGCCCCTACCACCAGGGGCCCGTCAAGCACACCCTTGAGGAGTGCGTCATGCTTCGGCGCCACTTCCACAGGGCCGGGCCACCCGCGGAGGGTGGCAGGGCCCGCGACGACGACAAGAAGGAAGATCACCAGGCAGGAGAGTTCCCCGAGGTCCGCGACTGCTTCATGATCTACGGCGGGCAAGCGGCGAACGCCTCGGCTCGGCACCGCAAGCAAGAGCGCCGGGAGGTCTGTTCGTTGAAGGTGGCGGCGCCAGTCTACCTAGACTGGTCCGACAAGCCCATCACCTTCGACCAAGCCGACCACCCCGACCATGTGCCGAGCCCGGGGAAATACCCGCTCGTCGTCGACCCCGTCATCCGCGATGTCAGGCTCACCAAGGTCCTCATGGACGGAGGCAGCAGCCTCAACATCATCTACGCCGAGACCCTTGGGCTTCTGCGTATCGATCTGTCCTCGATCCGGGCGGGCGCTGCGCCTTTCCATGGGATCATCCCCGGGAAGCGCGTCCAGCCCCTCGGACAACTCGATCTTCCCGTCTGCTTCGGAACACCCTCCAACTTCCGAAGGGAGACCCTAACGTTCGAGGTGGTCGGGTTCCGAGGAACCTACCACGCGGTATTGGGGAGGCCATGCTACGCGAAGTTCATGGCTGTCCCCAACTACACCTACCTCAAGCTCAAGATGCCGGGCCCCTACGGGGTCATCACCGTCGGCCCCACGTACAAACACGCGTTCGAATGCGATGTGGAGTGCGTGGAGTACGCCGAGGCCCTCGCCGAGTCCGAGGCCCTCATCGCCGACCTGAAGAGCCTCTCTAAGGAGGTGCCAGACGTGAAGCGTCATGCCGGCAACTTCGAGCCAGCGGAGACGGTTAAGTCCGTCCCCCTCGACCCCAGCAGCGACGCCTCCAAGCAAGTCTAGATCGGCTCCGGGCTCGATCCCAAATAGGAAGCAGTGCTCGTCGACTTTCTCCGCGCGAACGCCGACGTCTTCGCGTGGAGTCCCTCGGACATGCCCGGCATACCGAGGGATGTCGCCTAGCACTCGCTGGACATCCGAGCCGGAGCCCGACCCGTCAAGCAGCCTCTGCGCCGATTCGACGAGGAGAAGCGCAGAGCCATAGGCGAGGAGGTCCACAAGCTAATGGCGGCAGGGTTCATCAAAGAGGCGAAAGGCGTCAAGCCCAATCCCGAAAAGTATGTCTTCGGGGTGCCCCGAGGCATGCTCTTGGGGTTCATCGTCTCCAAGCGGGGCATCGAAGCCAACCCGGAGAAGATCGCAGCCGTCACCAGCATGGGGCCCATCAAGGACTTGAAAGGCGTACAGAGAGTCATGGGATGTCTTGTGGCCCTCAGCCTTTTCATCCCGCACCTCGGCAAAAGGGGCCTGCCTCTGTACCGCCTCGGGGCGAACAACGGTTCCCCGGATGTCTTCTCCCGAGATCTGCATCAACCCTCCGTCAAGATCGATGACACGCCCGAGCCTGAGGCACCCTCGGCCCAGCCCGAGGTACCCTCGGCACAGTCCGAGGCACCCTCAGCTCGGCCCGAGGCACCCTCGGTTCGGCCCGAGGTACCCTTGGCCCCCGAGGGCGAGACGCTGCACGTCGAGGGGGAGCAAAGCGGGGTCACGCCTGATCAAAACTGGCAGACCCCGTACCTGCAATATCTCCACCGAGGAGAGCTACCCCTCGACCGAGCCGAAGCTCGGCGGTTGGCGCGGCGCGCCAAGTCGTTCGTCTTGCTGGGAGAAGGGAAGGAGCTCTACCACCGCAGCCCTTCAGGCATCCTCCAGCGATGCATCTCCACCATCGAAGGTCAGGAACTCCTCCGAGAAATACACTCGGGGGCTTGCGGCCACCACGCAGCACCTCGAGCCCTTGTCGGAAATGCTTTCCGACAAGGTTTCTACTAGCCAACGGCGGTGGCCGACGCCACTAGAATTGTCCGCGCCTGCGAAGGGTGTCAGTTCTACGCAAGGCAGACCCACCTGCCCGCTCAAGCTCTGCAGACGATACCCATCACATGGCCTTTTGCTGTGTGGGGTCTGGACCTTGTCGGCCCCTTGCAGAAGGCACCCGGGGGCTACACGCACCTGTTGGTCGCCATCGACAAATTTTCCAAGTGGATCGAGGTCCGGCCCCTAAATAGCATCAGGTCCGAGCAGGCGGTGGCGTTCTTCACCAACATCATCCATCGTTTCAGGGTCCCGAACTCCATCATCACCGACAACGGCACCCAGTTCACCGGCAGAAAGTTCCTGGACTTCTGCGAGGATCACCACATCCGGGTGGACTGGGCCGCCATGGCTCATCCCATGACGAATGGGCAAGTAGAGTGTGCCAGCGGCATGATTCTACAAGGGCTCAAGCCTCGGATTTACAACGACCTCAACAAGTTTGGCAAGCGATGGATGAAGGAACTCCCCTCGGTGGTCTGGAGCCTGAGGACGACACCGAGCCGAGCCACGGGCTTCACGCCGTTTTTTCTAGTCTATGGGGCCGAGGCCATCTTGCCCACAGACCTGGAATACGGTTCCCCGAGGACGAGGGCCTATGCCGACCAAAGCAACCAAGCTAGTCGAGAAGACTCACTGGACCAGCTGGAAGAGGCTCAGGACAAGGCCTTACTACACTCGGCGCGGTACCAGCAGTCCATGCGACGCTACCACGCCCGAGGGGTCCGGTCCCGAGACCTCCAGGTGGGCGACCTGGTGCTTCGGCTGCGACAAGACGCCCGAGGTCGACACAAGCTCACGCCCCCCTGGGAGGGGCCGTTCGTCATCGCCAAAGCTCTGAAGCCCGGAATGTACAAGCTAGCCAACAGTCAAGGCGAGGTCTACGGCAACGTTTGGAACATCCAACAGCTACGTCGCTTCTACCCTTAAGATGTTTTCAAGTTGTTCATATACCTCGCTCCCACACAAAGTTTAGTCATCAAGGAAGGGTCAGCCTTGCCTCAGCAAAGCCCGACCCTCCCTCGGGGGCTAAAAGGGGGGAACCCCCTCTGCGTCGAAATTTTCCTCGAAAAAAGATCTTTTCTGCCAGAACGTCTTTCGTGCTTTTCGACTACTTCGAAAGTGGATCCTAAAAACGACAGAGTACACGAAAGCAGCCAAGGCTGACCGAGCCGAGGGACTCCTACGCCTCCGGGATACGGATACCTCACTCATCACCTTCTGCCATAAGTAACTCACGTTCGGATAAGTGATTCCGCGGACCGAACAAGTCTTCACGTTCGGAAGCTCTTCTGCCGGAGCGATTCTTCGAGCCTTCTCGACCGCGTCGGTGACAGAACCCCATGGACGGGTAAGAGTGCGCGTAAGCGGCAAGGCCGACCGAGCCGAGGGACTCCTACGCCTCCGGGATACGGATACCTCACTCATCACCTTCCGTGAGAAGCAACTCTCGCTCGCACAAACAGTTCTGTTACCGACAAAAAAGTCCAGATACTCGAAACAAGAGGAAAGGAGACGCGGCTTTACAATACGGCGAGGGTGTGTTTCGGCCTCGGCGGCCGCAGAAAACACACGCTACAAGATAATCCGATCCTGCAGGCTCGGATCTTGACGGCTAAAGGGAGCAGCAGCGCCCTCGGCGTCGACAACACCTTCGGCGAGGTCCGACCTAGCCTCGGACGGCGACGCGGTCCAAGGGTCTCCGCTCTGAAGGACAACGTCATCACCAAGCCCGGGCCATCGCCGCCAGGGTCTTCCCCGAGAATCTGGCCCGAGCAGGCGGCTCGGCCGGTCACCCCGGGGCCTCGGCCAGCTGTCCCCCAAGGACATCAGCCCGGCCCAAGGCCTCGGCAGATCAATTCCGGCGTCGGCCCCGCTAACGGACGACCCGGCTAGGCTCCGGCCGACCAGGCCTTCTTTTCGAGCCAACTCTGCCTCTGTTCGCGCTGGCACCGCTACCCCTGGCCTCGACTCATCGAAGAGTGGCTGAGGGTTTTCCTCTAACCAAGCAAGGGAAGCCTCGGACAACAAGGCTGGCCGAGCCGAGGGACTCCTACGCCTCCGGGATACGGATACCTCACTCGTCACCTTAACACGGGGCGACTCACGCTTGGTGAAGCGGTTCAGACAACCAACAGGCGAGTCTTAGTGCTCGAAAATGAGGAAAAAACACGGCTCCGTGCCGAAATTACATACACGTTCAGGCCTCGACAGCCACAATGAAAAAAACACTAGCATTCAAAGTGCCATGACAAACGGAACTCTGGTTCCGTCCCCACGGGTATGAACAACCTCCACACCGGGGAGCCTGCGGGGCGACGAGCTCCGGGTGACCCGCCAGCGACCTCTGCAGTAGCAGCCATGGTCCCAGGACGGACGCGGCCGCCGGAAGGCTCCCGTTTGCGTTCCCGCTCAAGGGACGCAAACCAGCCATCAAAGCCAAAGAGCGGGCCGCTCCAAAGCGCACCGGCAGGTCCTCGTTCCCGTCCTCGCCACGAAAGCGAGGAAGAAGGCGGAATGTTGCATCCTAGCTGGGCAGCAACAGTTCGCCTTCCCCGGCATGGCTGGAGGACGCCTCCTCCGTAGAGCTGGAGGATGGTTGCCACCACCAGAAGCTGGAAGAAGAGGTGGCTAGCCGGCCCGCGTGGGAGGTAGAGCCCCGGCTCGCCTCGCTCTCCGCCCCAGCGAGGATGATGAACATCCTTGAGGCTGAGGGCGGGACCAAGATCGCAGCTCAGCTTGCCTCTCCCCATCCAGGGGCTAGAGGTCACCGTCTTGGGTGACCGCCGGCGGAGGGGTGCAGCCGGGCTGCATGATGAAAATCCTTGAAGCCGAACGATGGCTGAAAGGTACCAACTCCCGCGGAGTTGCGTTCCTCCAACGACGAGGCAGAAAGACGGCGGATATCCCCCATCCGGGGGCTTGGAAGGTGGAAAGACACGATGCATAAGGGAGCGCGAAGACACGGTCGCCTTCCAAGAGGGTCACCCTCCTTTTAAAGGCGACTCTCCCTACTTGCGTCCCCAGCCGTCGTGGGCTGAGTCTTCTCCCACATGCTCTAAGGTCCTCCCCTACGGCGCGGGGGCTGGGTCCCACATGTCATGCAAGCCGGCCCAGAGCAGAAGAAGCCAAACCGCCGTGCACGGTGCGTGCAACCGCCCAGCGGTTACAAGCGGCTCCCCACTTTTGCCCAGACCAGCGGGCGAAAGGGCGGGCAGCCATGCAAGCGACATGCAACCGCGCCAAGTGGGCGCACTTCTCCGACTCCCAACACGCCCAGCATGGAGGCCCAGGCCCACGCGTCATGCAACCGGCGCGCCGAATGCTTCGTGCATGCAACTGCACCGCCACTTGCGCCACCACCGCGCCTCCTCGACTGCGGAACCAATACCGCGACTCGAGGCGACCCAGCGCACGACCCAGCGGTGCCAGCCTGGCGCGACGGTCAATGCGGCCAAAAATGGGCCGGCAGTAATGGTGGTGGCAGGCGGGCAGGAGCAGCGGTCACGTCGTCAGCCAAGCTTACGTCCCATCCGGGGGCAGCGAGAGAACCCTCTCCCACGGCGTGAAGACAACGCGCCCGTGTTCCGTTCCTCGAACGGCTCGTGCACGCGCAACGGCTGCCCCGCGAACCACTCGCCCCGTCACATTAACTCCGCGGCGGGACAGGCGGCGCCTCTGGCAGGAGAAGCGAGCGACGCTTCGCCTTCGCCATAATGACCGCGTCAAAAAAGGTACGCCGCGTCGTTCGATTTCGTACCCTTTTCCTTTTTTCCTCTTTCTCTCTCTTGCAACAGGGACCGGGAAAAGGGGATACCCCGAAAAGGATCCTTCCCCGTGAAGGAACCAGGCTCCGAGCCTCCCTACTGATCAGAGGTTCGAAGGCTGGCCCCTCGGAAGGGTTTAACCACCGCCTCAGAGCACGTGGGCTCCACACCCACTACTGGTCAGAGGTTCGAAGGCCGGCCCCTCGGAAGGGTTCAACGGCCGCCTCAGGCTACTCGGGCTCCGTGCCCACTACTGATCAGGGGTTCGAAGGCTGGCCCCCAAAGGGTTCACAGCCGCCTCAGACACAGAGCGAGGGATGACCATGGGTACGTTCGATACATAACCAAGGCTCGGGCTGCGCTCCCGAGGTACCCTAGGACATTTCCGAGACCAGCGGGAACGATCTTGTAACGGAATCCCATCAGAGGGAGGCATCGAGCCCTCGGACCCCGTCGCCAGGGGACCGGGTCCGGCAGATCACCCGCAGGTACTTTTGGGCGCGCCTCTGGGCCTCTAGCCGACCCCTAACGAATGGGGCACGGACGTCCGCTCGGATCACCCGCCTGCAGCTCACCGAAGACACCATGTTCGGCGCCCGCCGAGGGCAACATGGCGCTCTCCCCCCTCCTCCTTGCGGAAAGGCGACGCAGGGGCGTATGTAAAAAAGTCGAGTCTATCCCTGATCGCCCTCTCGCCCTGTGCAGAGGCTCGGGGGCTGTTCTTGCAAACCTGGCTCCGGCCAAACCGTTGACAGTGTCAACATACCAGCCCGAGAACTTGGGACCCGACCGTACACCCGGGCTACGGCCAGCTCGCATGAGGGAACGACCAGACCAGCCGAAGCATTGCATGAGGCGTTAAGACCTCGGAGGAGTCAAACCACTCCTTCGAGGCCTCGGGGGCTACACCCGGCGGGTGCGCTCGCGCGCACCCACCGGAACAAAACGCAACCGAGAAAGGCTGGTCCCCTTGCAAAAAAGTGCGACGAAAGCCTCCAAGCGAGTGTTAATACTCCCTTCGAGGCTCGAGGGCTACTGTCGGGGACCATAATTAGGGGTACCCTCAAGGCTCCTAATTCTCAGCTGGTAACCCCCATCAGCATAAAGCTGCAAAGGCCTGATGGGTGCGATTAAGTCAGGGATCAGTCCATTCGAGGGACTCGATCACGCCTCGCCCGAGCCTAGCCTCGGACAAGGGCAGCCGACCCCGGAGGATCTCCGCCTCGCCCGAGGCCCCCCTCCAGCGGCGAACATATTTCCGACTCGCCCGAGGCCCTGTCTTCGCCAAGAAGCAACCCTGACCAAATCGCCGCACCAACCGACCAAATCGCAGGAGCATTTAATGCAAAGGTGGCCTGACACCTTTATCCTGACGCGCGCCCCTCAGCCGACAGAGCCGAAGTGACCGCCGTCACTTCGCCGCTCCACTGACTGGTCTGACAGAAAGACAGCGCCGCCTGCACCGCTCCGACTGTGGTGCCACTTGACAGAGTGAGGCTGACAGGCAGTCAGGCCCGGCCGCACGCACCATAGGAAGCTCCGCTCCGCCCGACCCAGGGCTTGGACTCGGGCTAAGCCCCGGAAGACGGTGAACTCCGCTCCGTCCGACCCAGGGCTTGGACTCGGGCTAAGCCCCGGAAGACAGCGAACTCCGCTCCGCCCGACCCAGGGCTCGGACTCGGGCTAAGCCCCGGAAGACGGCGAACCCCGCTTCGCCCGACCCAGGGCTTGGACTCGGGCCAAGCCCCGGAAGACGGCGAACTCCGCTCCGCCCGACCCAGGGCTCAGACTTGGGCTCAGCCCCAGAAGACGACAAACTCCGCTTCGCCCGACCCCAGGACTCAAATTCCGCCCTGGCCTCAGCCAACGGCCTCCGCCTCGCCCGACCTAGGGGCTCGGACTCGACCTCGGCCACGGAAGACGGACTCGACCCCGACCTCGGAGGAGCCTCCACATCGCCCCAACCTAGGGCGCAGGCCGGCCACGTCAACAGGAGGCGCCATCATTACCCTACTCCAAGCTGACTCAGGCTATGGGGAACAAGACCGACGTCCCATCTGGCTCGCTCCGCTAGATAGGCAATGATGGCGCCCCGCACGCACCCTGACGATGGCGGCTCTCGGCCCCCTTACGGAAGCAAGAGGACGTCAGCAAGGACTCGACAGCCTCGATAGCTGTCCCTCCGCCAGGCTCCAGCGCTCCTCCGACGGCCACGACATCACACAAACCGGGCGCCAAAATCTCTCCGGCCGCCACGATGGCGTGTACTTAGGGCGCTAGCTCTCCTCCGCTAGACACGTAGCACTCTGCTACACCCCCCATTGTACACCTGGATCCTCTCCTTACGCCTATAAAAGGAAGGACCAGGGCCCTCTTAGAGAGGGTTGGCCGCGCGGGGACGAGGACGAGACAGGCGCTCGCGTGAGGCCGCTGGCTCCCTCCCCCGTGTGGACGCTTGTAACCCCCTACTGCAAGCGCACCCGACCTGGGCGCGGGACGAACACGAAGGCCGCGGGATTTCCACCTCTCTCACGCACGTCTCCGGCCACCTCACTTCCCCCCTTCGCGCTCGGCCTCGCGCCGACCCATCTGGCTGGGGCACGCGGCGACACTTCACTCGTCGGCTTAGGGACCCCCCGGTCTCGAAACGCCGGCACTAGTGTGTCACACCCGGGTTTTAGGGACACCAAGACCCGGGCGCGAACATAAACACCAGGTATGCTGGGACCAAGTCTCACACATATGATGTATAGTGGCACAGGATCGAATGTCACAACTTTATATATAATAGGAATTCTATACAAAATAAACAATTACATTATAAGGAGACAACGGTCCAGCAACCCAAAGTTGACTGGGAGACGACGGCCTAGACCTCTCACGAACACATCGCAGCATCCTCCAAGCGCCTCATCCTGTGGTACCTGTTCTTGACCTGTGGGGTGGTGTGAGACAGCAAGAGTGAGCTCACATACGTTCATCGCTCAACAAGTTGTGGGGAATAATGTGCATGAACTCGCCAAAGGTGGGAGCTCACGTGAAGTGTAAGGCTTACCAAAGAGGATGGTTAGAGCTGAGCATTGCTTTTAAAGTTGGTCAAAATTTTATTAGCAGTTACTAAGTATAAGTAAATACCAAACCCAATTAAGTAGTAGAACAAAAATAACAACATCACCTGCGATGCAATGCATATGACAAATTGAATTTAGTTCCATAGATTAATCATGTGAGTGTCCGAGCTGCTCATGACCGTGAGCACGGCTAGTATACCAGTTTTACACTCTGCAGAGGTTGCGCATCTTTACCCACAAGTCGTGTTACCCATCTGCCAAGAGACGGCCAATCCCATACACCTCTACCGAGGAGGCGAGGCAGGGTAACACTACGAGGCCTTTACAAAGTTCCACTAGCTTCAGAAAACCCGCTACAGTTTATAGGAAGTTCCAATGCAGGAATCCCTTGCAGGACCGCCATCGCAGCAAAATCCTCCCGAGGGCCTCCCTAACAGGAATCCCTTGCAGGACTGCCATCGCAGCAAAATCCTCCCGAGGGCCTCCCTACACTGACCACTCCCCTACTGCCCTTGCCCCTTTTGGGTAAGGTAGTCTTCCACTAGCTTTCCTAATTAATCGGCCAAGGGCGTCCCATTAAACCCTTGTGGTAGCACTGTTTTCCCGGGTGGTTCTCCATGTTCCAATTAACATAATGATCTTAACATGAACAGTAAATAACAACTGACAATAAAAGTATAATCATGAATAGTAATGTGTATCTCTATACCCAAAACCACATAAAGTGATAGCAAGTACTACCCAAAGATTCAGTGGTGAACAAGGTATAAAGATAGTCAAACTAGGGTATCCTATTGGGTCCCATCAAAATTAACCTATGCAGATCATTATGATTAATTAGAACATGAGTAGGTAAAAAGAAGTGATCAAGGGCACAACTTGCCTGGGACTTGAGATTCCAGGTACCAGGATGATCTTCATATGACACGTGTCCTCACGCTAGTCGTAGCATCACAAACAAAAATGGTATAGGCAAAATTAACATTACACCAAACATAAGAATAAACTACGTAATAATATTCTACGTGTTGCTATGAGATCGTAGAAACAAGAACCACTAAATTCGGAGCTACGTTTAGTAAGTTATGAATTTCTGAAAGTATTTAGTGCTTAGAATAGATTACTTCAAATGAACAATTTTAATTCAAGTTTCATGGCTAAACACTATTACTAATTGATATACAATATTAATACAAAATTATTGCAACTGGAATGACTCAATTTGGAGTTAGAATGAATTAAATATGATTTATACAAGTTTCTAGAATTATTTTTTTATTAAAATTCAATTTCTAATATTAATTATCTGGTGTTTACTGTTGTCTGGACGGGGCGCATAATAACCAGAAAGCTCAAGGTTTAACTCGAAAAATCTACCAGACTCAGCCCTGAGCCAAGGTGGACGGCGGATTGATTCACCTATCCACCGGGGGTTCTTTAGCAAATAGGCTAGGGCGAAGGGGTATGGTGAAATGGCGATCGTCCGATCAATAACCGAGGGTGTAGATTAGATCGAAACGATCAAAAAAACCTTGGCCACACGATCCAGACGGACGCCCCAGATTTAAACACAGCCGGATTCGCCGTTGGCCCTCGGATCAAAATCATACGGCTGCTATCAACCGAGCGAAGGGGTATGAAGTCTTCTAATCCTAGCCGTTGGATACCAGATCGACGATCAGGGCGCCCCAACACGCTTTCCTCTCTCCCTGCTCACTCCGGCCGGTGGTGAACCTAAGTTTTGCGGCGGCGCCATTGTCGCATGCGGCACGCCGGCACCCCAGCTCCCCATTCCCCGATTCAATCGACGTACACGATGCCACAAGTGCTACCAAGAGGGTGGATGACATACCAGGGCAAGAGACGTCTCGAGAGAAGCTGCCCACGGCGAGACGCGGTTTCACGGTGGCCCACGAACGACAGTGAGGAATTCCCCGATAATCAGCCGGTTTCCGATCCCAGTGCCGCAACGAGCATGACCCCGAGCACCCGACGAAACCCCAGGACCCAACTTCGCGCTCCAAACGGCCGTATGTGTTTGAATCAATGGTGACGGCGGATTTCCCCGCCCCAAGGTTCCCGGTGGCGATTAAATCGGAAGCTTGGCGCCCATGGGGCGGTTGGACGAGAGGAAGAAGGTCACGAGGCCGGTTTTTTTATAGCCCCGGGCGAGTACGAGCTTGGTCAAGCTTATCCCGAGATTCAAGCGCGAATTTAGGGGGCTGTTACGGCAATGAAGTGGCTCGGCTGTGTAGTTCTCGGTGAGACTCGGCCCTCGGCGTGCGTGCCATGCGAGCGGATCCCAGGAAGACGATGCGCGCGGTCGCCAGTGCTCTCGCTGTGGAACCAGATGCTGCAAGAGGACGAGACCGCGGCGTGGATGAAGATTCCACGGCGGCGAAGTCTGTCCGTGCCGCGCGATCCTCACGGAGAAGAGGACCGATGACGGGAGAGGCCCACAAGCAGTGGTAGAAGCAGAGCTGACGCGCAAGTAACCGGCTGCAAGCGGGCCCCAGCCGACAGTCGGTCACACGCGCGCACGGTTGGAAAAAAAAGAATTGGGCCGCGCAGGTGGGGCGAAGAAATGTCCAGGTGGGCCAAAATGTGAACAGCGAGCCCAGTTAACCTTTCCTTTCCTTTTAATTGTCTTTCTTTTCCTTTCCATTTGAATCTCGAATTTGAATTTGAATCTTGTTATGGGTTTCATATTTGAGTCAAATATACCAATTCAAATCTCATTAAAGAAATAATATATTTTATTATTATTTATATATTTTCTTCTTTTCTTTCCTTTTCTAACCCTAATTTGCAAGTCAGGATTAAATCTCCAAATTTGGATATTAATATATTTCTTTTTACATTACTTTTATATTGTCACAAAATGCACACACAATAAAATTCCAGCATGATGCATGATTTAATGGTATATATTTTTATTATTTATTTGTTGTTTGAATATGGTGTTCGCATGTGATGATAAACATTGATGACACATATATGTACGAAGGAATATAATTTCTCTTTTTATACTCTTATTACAAAGTGGGTATTACAAATCCTACCCCCTTAAAAATAATCTCGTCCTCGAGATTTGTAAAAAGAAGATGCAATAAGTTTGGTTTTAGTTTCCCTTATGGTTTATGTTTAGGAACCAAAAGTTTTGTTCTAAGCTCTTAAATACTAGTTAGAAGATGATTAGGAAAATATAGTAAGTCTTAGCCATCTATTATGTCAGATGAGGCACGGTTATGGCAAGTATAGTTGGTGGCAAGGAAAGACTTCATCCTAAATTGTGGATCGTGATTCCTCTTGCGATTCAACTTGATCTTTGAAGTCTTGAGTCGATGCTTATCCTTCTTTGACGTGGTTGGTCTCCTTTGGCCTTTCTTGTTGGAGATGCCATCCGAGTTAAGGACATATGGTTAGGATATATGTGAGTAGGCTGGATTGTATGGTGTAGGTAGGTTAGAATCTCTTGCTAGGTTAAAATTGAGGGGTTATGCAACTATTGGATGGTTAAGGCCAAGTCGATCTGTCATTCTTAATTTAGTGCAGGGTGAACTAAGTTAAGACCTGTTCTATAGGAGTAGAGTCTAATCTATTTCATCAGTATTATCTAACATGTTTGATAAGTCACTTTAGATTAGATCAGATCTAGGTTAGATTGGTGTGACTAGTTTGACTAGATAAGATCTAATTAATTTGCATTAGATCATGGTTGTTAAACTAGGGAGGATAAATATGCTTATCGGACAAGATGAATCCATAAGACTAAGGTAGAATCTTTTGAGTCAGTTAGATCTATTAGGACAAAATGAAATCTTTTCAGGATAAGATGAATCTATTAAAGTGATAGAGTATCTTTTAAGATAAGATGGATCTATTAAGTTAAATATATTTTAATTAGGATAAGTTTGGATCTTTTGAGATGAGATGGATTTATGAGTGTAGGATAGAATCTTTTTAGATGAGATGGATATTGTTAGGCTAGATACTTTAATGAGGAATAATCTAGTTTGTCTAGTTATCTTGATGAGCATTTTTTTCCTATATGTATATGCAGATGTAATTGTGGACATTACTCCACAACTCATCACACTCAATTAAAAATCCAAATCAGACATGTATCACAAGAACAAACATTCAAGCATACAAATATTTACAAAAATAGTTCTGATTTTGTTCCTAAGAGTAGGTCTCCTATTCCTAAAGGTCACTTTAGGTACGAGATTTCAAAGTGTGAAATCCATGTTTGTCTTTAGAAGTGAAAAGGTAAGAATAATCATAGTAAAGCAGAAATAGATGAGAAAAGATTAAGAAAAGTTTAGAAAAGAATCAGAGTAGCAAAGGTAAGTAAGTATTGGTTGTCCAGTTCTATCTAGGTTTCGTCCTACAGTCAACATTCCTCTGATACCACTTCTGTCACACCCGGGTTTTAGGGGCACCAAGACCCGGGCGCGAACATAAACACCAGGTATGCTGGGACCAAGTCTCACACATATGATGTATAGTGGCACAGGATCGAATGTCACAACTTTATATATAATAGGAATTCTATACAAAATAAACAATTACATTATAAGGAGACAACGGTCCAGCAACCCAAAGTTGACTGGGAGACGACGGCCTAGACCTCTCACGAACACATCGCAGCATCCTCCAAGCGCCTCATCCTGTGGTACCTGTTCTTGACCTGTGGGGTGGTGTGAGACAGCAAGAGTGAGCTCACATACGTTCATCGCTCAACAAGTTGTGGGGAATAATGTGCATGAACTCGCCAAAGGTGGGAGCTCACGTGAAGTGTAAGGCTTACCAAAGAGGATGGTTAGAGCTGAGCATTGCTTTTAAAGTTGGTCAAAATTTTATTAGCAGTTACTAAGTATAAGTAAATACCAAACCCAATTAAGTAGTAGAACAAAAATAACAACATCACCTGCGATGCAATGCATATGACAAATTGAATTTAGTTCCATAGATTAATCATGTGAGTGTCCGAGCTGCTCATGACCGTGAGCACGGCTAGTATACCAGTTTTACACTCTGCAGAGGTTGCGCATCTTTACCCACAAGTCGTGTTACCCATCTGCCAAGAGACGGCCAATCCCATACACCTCTACCGAGGAGGCGAGGCAGGGTAACACTACGAGGCCTTTACAAAGTTCCACTAGCTTCAGAAAACCCGCTACAGTTTATAGGAAGTTCCAATGCAGGAATCCCTTGCAGGACCGCCATCGCAGCAAAATCCTCCCGAGGGCCTCCCTAACAGGAATCCCTTGCAGGACTGCCATCGCAGCAAAATCCTCCCGAGGGCCTCCCTACACTGACCACTCCCCTACTGCCCTTGCCCCTTTTGGGTAAGGTAGTCTTCCACTAGCTTTCCTAATTAATCGGCCAAGGGCGTCCCATTAAACCCTTGTGGTAGCACTGTTTTCCCGGGTGGTTCTCCATGTTCCAATTAACATAATGATCTTAACATGAACAGTAAATAACAACTGACAATAAAAGTATAATCATGAATAGTAATGTGTATCTCTATACCCAAAACCACATAAAGCGATAGCAAGTACTACCCAAAGATTCAGTGGTGAACAAGGTATAAAGATAGTCAAACTAGGGTATCCTATTGGGTCCCATCAAAATTAACCTATGCAGATCATTATGATTAATTAGAACATGAGTAGGTAAAAAGAAGTGATCAAGGGCACAACTTGCCTGGGACTTGAGATTCCAGGTACCAGGATGATCTTCAGATGACACGTGTCCTCATGCTAGTCGTAGCATCACAAACAAAAATGGTATAGGCAAAATTAACATTACACCAAACATAAGAATAAACTACGTAATAATATTCTACGTGTTGCTACGAGATCGTAGAAACAAGAACCACTAAATTCGGAGCTACGGTTATTAAGTTATGAATTTCTGAAAGTATTTAGTGCTTAGAATAGATTACTTCAAATGAACAATTTTAATTCAAGTTTCATGGCTAAACACTATTACTAATTGATATACAATATTAATACAAAATTATTGCAACTGGAATGACTCAATTTGGAGTTAGAATGAATTAAATATGATTTATACAAGTTTCTAGAATTATTTTTTTTATTAAAATTCAATTTCTAATATTAATTATCTGGTGTTTACTGTTGTCTGGACGGGGCGCATAATAACCAGAAAGCTCAAGGTTTAACTCGAAAAATCTACCAGACTCAGCCCTGAGCCGAGGTGGACGGCGGATTGATTCACCTATCCACCGGGGGTTCTTTAGCAAATAGGCTAGGGCGAAGGGGTATGGTGAAATGGCGATCGTCCGATCAATAACCGAGGGTGTAGATTAGATCGAAACGATCAAAAAAACCTCGGCCACACGATCCAGACGGACGCCCCAGATTTAAACACAGCCGGATTCGCCGTTGGCCCTCGGATCAAAATCATACGGCTGCTATCAACCGAGCGAAGGGGTATGAAGTCTTCTAATCCTAGCCGTTGGATACCAGATCGACGATCAGGGCGCCCCAACACGCTTTCCTCTCTCCCTGCTCACTCCGGCCGGTGGTGAACCCAAGTTTTGCGGCGGCGCCATTGCCGCATGCGGCACGCCGGCACCCCAGCTCCCCATTCCCCGATTCAATCGACGTACATGATGCCACAAGTGCTACCAAGAGGGTGGATGACATACCAGGGCAAGAGACGTCTCGAGAGAAGCTGCCCACGGTGAGACGCGGTTTCACGGTGGCCCACGAACGACGGTGAGGAATTCCCCGATAATCAGCCGGTTTCCGATCCCAGTGCCGCAACGAGCATGACCCCGAGCACCCGACAAAGCCCCAGGACCCAACTTCGCGCTCCAAACGGCCGTATGTGTTTGAATCAATGGTGACGGCGGATTTCCCCGCCCCAAGGTTCCCGGTGGCGATTAAATCGGAAGCTTGGCGCCCATGGGGCGGTTGGACGGGAGGAAGAAGGTCACGAGGCCGGTTTTTTTATAGCCCCGGGCGAGTACGAGCTTGGTCAAGCTTATCCCGAGATTCAAGCGCGAATTTAGGGGGCTGTTACGACAATGAAGTGGCTCGGCTGTGTAGTTCTCGGTGAGACTCGGCCCTCGGCGTGCGTGCCATGCGAGCGGATCCCAGGAAGACGATGCGCGCGGTCGCCAGTGCTCTCGCTGTGGAACCAGATGCTGCAAGAGGACGAGACCGCGGCGTGGATGAAGATTCCACGGCGGCGAAGTCTGTCCGTGCCGCGCGATCCTCACGGAGAAGAGGACCGATGACGGGAGAGGCCCACAAGCAGTGGTAGAAGCAGAGCTGACGCGCAAGTAACCGGCTGCAAGCGGGCCCCAGCCGACAGTCGGTCACACGCGCGCACGGTTGGAAAAAAAAGAATTGGGCCGCGCAGGTGGGGCGAAGAAATGTCCAGGTGGGCCAAAATGTGAACAGCGAGCCCAGTTAACCTTTCCTTTCCTTTTAATTGTCTTTCTTTTCCTTTCCATTTGAATCTCGAATTTGAATTTGAATCTTGTTATGGGTTTCATATTTGAGTCAAATATACCAATTCAAATCTCATTAAAGAAATAATATATTTTATTATTATTTATATATTTTCTTCTTTTCTTTCCTTTTCTAACCCTAATTTGCAAGTCAGGATTAAATCTCCAAATTTGGATATTAATATATTTCTTTTTACATTACTTTTATATTGTCACAAAATGCACACACAATAAAATTCCAGCATGATGCATGATTTAATGGTATATATTTTTATTATTTATTTGTTGTTTGAATATGGTGTTCGCATGTGATGATAAACATTGATGACACATATATGTACGAAGGAATATAATTTCTCTTTTTATACTCTTATTATAAAGTGGGTATTACATAGTGGAACTTTGTAAAGGCCTCGTAGTGTTACCCTACCTCGCTTCCTTGGTTGAGGTGTATGGGATTCATGACCCCTTGGCAGATGGGTAACACGGCTTGTGGGTAAAGATGTGCAACCTCTGCAGAGTGTAAAACTAGTATACTAGCCGTGCTCACAGTCATGAGCGGCTCGGACCCTCACATGATTAAATTATGGAACCTAAATTCAATTTGTCATGTGCATTTGCATGGGATCATTTATTAATTTTGTTCTATTATTTATTATGGTTTGTGAGAGCACCTAGAGGGGGGGTGAATAGGTGATCCTGTAAACTTGAAACTTAAGCCACAAAAACTTGGTTAAGCGTTAGCACAATAATCGCCAAGTGGCTAGAGAGGAGTCTCAACAAAACACAATAACCACAAAAGATCAATCACAGAGTTGGCACGGTGGTTATCCCGTGGTTCGGCCAAGACCAACGCTTGCCTACTCCACGTTGTGGCGTCCCAACGGACGAGGGTTGCAATCAACCCCTCTCAAGTGGTCCAAAGACCCACTTGAATACCACGGTGTTTTGCTTGCTTTTCTTAATCCCGTTTGCGAGGAATCTCCACAACTTGGAGCCTCTCGCCCTTACACTTGAAGTTCACAAAGAAGCACGGAGCAAGGGAGGGATTAGCAACGCACACAAGACACAAAAATCAGAGTGTCAATACGCACACAAGTCGCAACAAGAGCTCGCAACGCAACCCAATGAGTTCACAACTCCACTAGAGCTCTATATGCTATCACAAAGAAACAAATGCGCGGAATCGAGGTCTTGGTGCTTAGGAATGTTGTAAGAATGCTTGGTATGCTCCTCCATGCGCCTAGGGGTCCCTTTCATAGCCCCAAGGCAGCTAGGAGCCGTTGAGAGCAATCCGGGAAGGCAGATCTTGCCTTCTGTCGACTGGCGCACCGGACACTATCCGGTGCAGATATCCTTCCTTATATGGCGAAGCCGACCGTTGGAGTCTGAGAGCCGTTGGCGCACCGGACAGTGTCCGGTGCACACCAGACAGTCCAGTGCACCAATGTGACCGTTGGCTCAGCCACGCGTCATGCGCGGAATCCTCGGCCGACCGTTGCCCCGGCTGACTGTTGACTCACCGGACAGTCTGGTGAACCACCGGACAGACCGGTGAATTTTAGCCGTACGCCGTTGATGGTTTCCCGAGAGCGACGAGTTCGCCTGTGAATGGACCACCGGACAGTCCGGTGCACCACCGGACCGATCGGTGAATTTTAGCCATACACCGTCGTCGAAGTCCCGAGAGCAGCCTGTTCGCTAGAGCCAGCCTGGCGCACCGGACACTGTCCGTGTGCACCACCGGACAGTCCGGTGAACCCAGACTGAGCAGACTTTGGCTGAACTTAGCCATCTCTTCTCTAACTCGATTTTTCCTGTTTCCAGCACTTAGACACAATACATTAGTCCATAAAACAATGTACTAAGTCTAGAAACATACCTTTTGACATGATTTGCACTTTGTCCACCACTTTGCATAGATTAGCACCAAAGCACTTGTGTTGGCACTCAATCACCAAAATACTTAGAAATGGCCCAAGGGCACATTTCCCTTTCAATCTCCCCCTTTTTGGTGATTTATGCCAACACAACATAAAGCAACTAGAACAAGTGCAATATCAATGCAAATGAAAATCAAAAGTTGTTTTGAATCAATTTTGGCATATATGGATCACTCTTTGCCACCACTTGGTTTGTTTTTGCAAATCAAACTCAAATTCCTATCTCTAAGTCAAATTCACTTGTAGAGACATAAAGAGAGGTATTCCAAAGGAAATTGATCAAGGATTTCAAAAACTCCCCCTTTTTCCCATAATCAGCACTTCTCCCCACAAGAGGCCAACTTTTGACAAAAGCGACAATAAAGAGTTTTGACAAACCAAAAGCTCTAATCTACCATTTTCAAAATTTCTCAAGTGGTAGCTGATCCATCTATTGCTTTGGCCTTTATTTTCTCCCCCTTTGGCATCAAGCACCAAAACAGGATCAATCTTGGCCCTTTAACCCCATTGCCTCACCAAAATCTTCAAATAAGAGTACAAAGGCAATAAGAGGACATGAGATGAACTTGGAATAAGTTACCCTCTCATCGGAGTGCAGTGGAAGTCTTTCATGGTCCAAGTCCACCTTTACCCTTTCAAACCTCCTTTGAGACTAAATCAAGCAAACTCAAGCAAACGGTTAGTCTCAAAGGGTCAAGTTGTAGCACAACTCCCCCTAAATATCTGCATCACTTGCACAAGGACTTGTGAGGTCCGGGAAGTGATTGTACAACTGAGCACCCTAGTAAGCAACAAAATGCATAAGGAACATGATCAAAGGCATAAATACATGTATGCTATAAATCAATCCAAGTTCCACGAATCTAGGACATTTAGCTCACTACGCAGCCTACAAAAGGTCTTTTCATCTAAACGCTTGGTGAAGATATCGGCTAGCTGGTTCTCGGTGCTAACATGAAACACTTCGATATCTCCCTTTTGCTGGTGGTCTCTCAAAAAGTGATGCCGGATGTCAATGTGCTTTGTGCGGCTGTGCTCAACAGGATTTTCTGCTATTCGGATAGCACTCTCATTGTCACATAGGAGTGGGACTTTGCTCAGATTGTAGCCAAAGTCCCGGAGGGTTTGCCTCATCCAAAGTAGTTGCGCGCAACACTGTCCTGCGGCAACGTACTCGGCCTCAGCGGTGGATAGGGCAACGGAAGTTTGTTTCTTAGAATTCCACAACACCAGGGACCTTCCTAAGAATTGGCACGTCCCTGATGTACTCTTCCTATCGATCTTACATCCAGCGTAGTCAGAATCTGAATATCCAATCAAGTCAAAGTTAGACCCCTTTGGATACCAGATCCCGAAGCAAGGCATAGCGACTAAATATCTAAGAATTCGCTTCACAGCCACTAAGTGACACTCCTTAGGATTGGATTGAAATCTAGCACACATGCATACGCTAAGCATAATATCCGGTCTACTAGCACATAAATAAAGCAAAGAACCTATCATGGACCGGTATGCTTTTTGATCAACGGACTTACCTCCTTTGTTGAGGTCGGTGTGTCCGTCAGTTCCCATCGGCGTCTTTGCGGGCTTGGCGTCCTTCATCCCAAACCGTTTCAGCAAGTCTTGCGTGTACTTCGTTTGGGAGATGAAGGTGCCATCCTTGAGTTGCTTCACTTGGAACCCAAGGAAGTAGTTCAACTCGCCCATCATCGACATCTCGAATTTCTGCGTCATCACCCTGCTAAACTCTTCACAAGACTTTTGGTTAGTAGAACCAAATATTATGTCATCGACATAAATTTGGCACACAAAAAGATCACCATCGCAAGTCTTAGTAAAAAGAGTTGGATCGGCTTTCCCAACCTTGAAAGCATTAGCAATTAAAAAGTCTCTAAGGCATTCATACCATGCTCTTGGGCTTGCTTAAGTCCATAGAGCGCCTTAGAGAGCTTACACACGTGGTCGGGGTACCGTTCATCCTCGAAGCCAGGGGGTTGCTCCACGTACACTTCCTCCTTGATCGGCCCGTTGAGGAAAGCGCTCTTCACATCCATTTGGTACAACCTGAAAGAATGGTGAGCGGCATATGCTAGCAAAATACGAATTGATTCTAGCCTAGCCACAGGAGCAAACGTCTCCTCAAAGTCCAAACCTGCGACTTGGGCATAACCTTTTGCCACAAGTCGAGCCTTGTTCCTCGTCACCACCCCGTGCTCGTCCTGTTTGTTGTGGAACACCCACTTGGTTCCCACAACATTTTGCTTGGGACGAGGCACCAGTGTCCAAACTTCATTGCGCTTGAAGTTGTTGAGTTCCTCCTGCATGGCCAACACCCAGTCCGGATCTAGCAAGGCCTCTTCTACCCTGAAAGGCTCAATAGAAGAGACAAAGGAGTAATGCTCACAAAAATTAACTATAATCTTGAATGAGTAGTTACTCCCTTGCTAATATCACCCAATATTTGATTGACGGGATGATCCCTTTGAATCGTCGCTCGAACTTGGGTTGGAGGTGCCTGAGGTGCTTCTTCCTCTTCAACTTGAACATCCTGTGCTCCCCTTGATCATGCGCCTCCACTTGAGGTACCTGTTCGTCATCTTGGGTTGGGGGATGCACCATAGTTGAGGAAGATGGTTGATCTTGCTCCAATTGTTCCTGTGGTCGCACATCGCCAATTGCCATAGTGCGCATTGTGGCCGTTGGAACGTCTTCTTCATCTACATTATCAAGATCAACAATTTGCTCTCTTGGAGAGCCATTAGTCTCATCAAGTACAATGTCGCTAGAGACTTCAACCAAACCGATGATTTGTTGAAGACCCTATACGCCTTTGTATTTGAGTCATAACCTAATAAAAACCCTTCTACAGCTTTGGGAGCAAATTTTGAAGTTCTACCTTTCTTCACAAGAATATAACACTTGCTCCCAAATACACGAAAATAAGACACATTGGGTTTGTTACCAGTTAGCAGCTCATATGAAGTCTTCTTGAGGACGCGGTGAAGATAGACCCTGTTGATGGCGTGGCAAGCCGTGTTCACGGCTTCCGACCAAAAACGCTCGGGGGTCTTGAACTCTCCAAGCATAGTCCTCGCCATATCGATGAGCGTCCTGTTCTTCCTCTCTACCACACCATTTTGCTGGGGTGTGTAGGGAGCGGAGAACTCGTGCTTGATCCCCTCCTCCTCAAGGAACTCCTCCACTTGAAGATTCTTGAATTCGGACCCATTGTCGCTCCTTATCTTCTTCACCTTGAGCTCAAACTCATTTTGAGCTCTCCTGAGGAAGCGCTTGAGGGTCCCTTGGGTTTTAGATTTATCATGCAAAAAGAATACCCAAGTGAAGCGGGAAAAATCATCAACTATAACAAGACCATACTTACTTCCTCCTATACTTAGATAGGCGACGGGTCCGAAGAGGTCCATATGAAGCATCTCCAAGGGTCTTGATGTGGTCATCACATTTTTGATGTGATGAGAGCCTCCCACCTGTTTCCCTGCTTGACAAGCTGCACAAGGTCTATCTTTTTCAAAATGTACATTAGTTAGACCTATCACGTGTTCTCCCTTTAGAAGCTTGTGGAGGTTCTTCATCCCCACATGTGCTAAGCGGTGATGCCACAACCAGCCCGTGCAAGTCTTAGCCATTAAGCATGCATCTAGACCGGCCTCTTCTTTTGCAAAATCAACCAAATAAAGTTTGTCGTCTAGTACACCCTTAAAAGCCAGTGAACCACCACATCTTCTAAAGACAGACACATCTACATTTGTAAATAGACAATTATATCTCATTTTGCATAATTGACTAACAGATAGCAAATTATATCCAAGCGACTCAACTAAAAAACACATTAGAATAGAGTGCTCAGATAAAATAGCAATTTTACCTAACCCTTTTACCTTGCCTTGGTTCCCATCACCGAATATTATTGAATCTTAGGAATCCTTGTTTTTGACGTAGGAGGTGAACATCTTCTTCTCCCCCATCATATGGTTTGTGCATCCGCTGTCGATAATCCAGCTTGAACCCCCGGATGCATAAACCTGCAAGGCAAATTTAGGCTTGGGTTTTAGGTACCCAACTCTTGTTGGGTCCTACAAGGTTAGTCACAATTGTCTTAGGGACCCAAATGCAAGTTTTATCTCCCTTGCATCTTGCCCCTAATTTCCTAGCAATTACCTTCTTACCCTTTCTACAAATGGTAAATGAAGCATTGCAAGCATGATATATTGTAGATGGTTCATTAACTTTCCTAGGAACATTAACAACATTTCTCCTAGGCATATTATGAACAACATTTCTCCTACCAACATTTCTATCATGCACATAGGAAGAACTAGAAGCAAACATGGCATGAGAATCAAAAGCATCATATGCATTATAACTCTTATAAGCATTTCTAGATTGTCTCTTGTCATGATACATAAAAGCATGGTTCTTTTTAGCACTACTAGCCATAGGGGCCTTCCCTTTCTCCTTGGTGGAGATGGGAGCCTTATGGCTTGTTAAGTCCTTGGCTTCCCTCTTGAAGCCAAGTCCATCCTTAATTGAGGGGTGTCTACCAATCGTGTAGGCATCCCTTGCAAATTTTAGCTTATCGAAATCACTTTTGCTAGTCTTAAGTTGGGCATTAAGACTAGCCAATTCATCATTTAATTTGGAAATTGAAACTAGGTGTTCACTACAAGCATCAATATCAAAATCTTTACACCTAGTGCAAATCATAACATGTTCTACACAAGAATTAGATTTATTTGCTACTTCTACTTTAGCATTTAAATCATTGTTACCACTTTTTAAAGTAGAAATGGTTTCATGACAAGTAGATAGTTCATAAGCAAGCATTTCATTTCTTTTAAGTTCTAAAGCATAGGATTTTTGTGCCTCTACAAATTTATCATGTTCTTCATACAACAAATCCTCTTGCTTTTCTAAATGCTTATCCTTTTCATTCAAGGCATCAACCAATTCATTGATTTTATCAATTTTATTTCTATCCAATCCCTTGAACAAGCTAGAGTAATCTATTTCCTCATTGCTAGAATCATCATCACTTGAAGAAGCATAAGTGGTATCCCAAGTACATACCTTCTTCTCCTTCGCCATGAGGCATGTGTGATGCTCGTTGGGGAAGAGGGATGACTTGTTGAAGGCAGTGGCGGCGAGTCCTTCATTGTCGGAGTCGGAGGAGGAGCAATCCGAATCCCACTCCTTTCTGATGTGTGCCTCGCCCTTGGCCTTCTTGTAACTCTTCTTCTTCTCCCTCTTGTTTCCCTTTTCCTGGTCACTAGCATTGTCGGGAAAGTTAGCAATAAAATGACCAAGCTTACCACATTTGAAGCATGAGCGTTTCCCCTTTGTCTTGGTCTTGCTTGGCTGTCCCTTGCGACCCTTAAGCGCCGACTTGAAGCGCTTGATGATGAGGGCCATCTCTTCGTCATTTAGTCCTGCCGCCTCAACTTGCGCCACCTTGCTAGGTAACGCCTCCTTGCTTCTTGTTGCCTTAAGAGCAACGGGTTGAGGCTCATTGATTGGACCATTCAGTGCGTCGTCGTCCTTTTGGGAAGAAGTGGACTCGTCGCTGTCGTCGTAGTAGACGATCTCCTTGATGCGCCTTGTCTTCTTTTTCCCATCTTTGCGTTTGTGCCCGGAGCCCGAGTCGGTAGGCTTGTCATCCTTTGGCTCGTTGACGAAGGACTCCTTCTCTTTATCGTTGATCACGATTCCCTTCCCCTTAGGATCCATCTCTTCGGGCGATTAGTCCCTTTGTGAAGAGAACGGCTCCGATACCTATTGAGAGCACCTAGAGGGGAGGTGAATAGGTGATCCTGTAAACTTCAAACTTAAGCCACAAAAACTTGGTTAAGCGTTAGCACAATAATCGCCAAGTGGCTAGAGAGGAGTCTCAACAAAACACAATAACCACAAAAGATCAATCACAGAGTTGGCACGGTGGTTATCCCGTGGTTCGGCCAAGACCAACGCTTGCCTACTCCACGTTGTGGCGTCCCAACGGACGAGGGTTGTAATCAACCCCTCTCAAGTGGTCCAAAGACCCACTTGAATACCACGGTGTTTTGCTTGCTTTTCTTAATCCCGTTTGCGAGGAATCTCCACAACTTGGAGCCTCTCGCCCTTACACTTGAAGTTCACAAAGAAGCACGGAGCAAGGGAGGGATTAGCAACGCACACAAGACACAAAAATCAGAGTGTCAATACGCACACAAGTCGCAACAAGAGCTCGCAACGCAACCCAATGAGTTCACAACTCCACTAGAGCTCTATATGCTATCACAAAGAAACAAATGCGCGGAATCGAGGTCTTGGTGCTTAGGAATGTTGTAAGAATGCTTGGTATGCTCCTCCATGCGCCTAGGGGTCCCTTTTATAGCCCCAAGGCAGCTAGGAGCCGTTGAGAGCAATTCGGGAAGGCAGATCTTGCCTTCTATCGACTGGCGCACCGAACAGTCCGGTGCACCACCGGACACTGTCCGGTGCAGATATCCTTCCTTATATGGCGAAGCCGACCGTTGGAGTCTGAGAGCCGTTGGCGCACCGGACAGTGTCCGGTGCACACCGGACAGTCCGGTGCACCAATGTGACCGTTGGCTCAGCCACGCGTCACGCGCGGAATCCTCGGCCGACCGTTGCACCGGCTGACTGTTGACTCACCGGACAGACCGGTGAATTTTAGCCGTACGCCGTTGATGGTTTCCCGAGAGCGACGAGTTCGCCTGTGAATGGCCCACCGGACAGTCCGGTGCACCACCGGACCGACCGGTGAATTTTAGCCGTACACCGCCGTCGAAGTCCCGAGAGCAGCCTGTTCGCCAGAGCCAGCCTGGCGCACCGGACACTGTCCGGTGCACCACCAGACAGTCCGGTGAACCCAGACTGAGCAGACTTTGGATGAACTTAGCCATCTCTTCTCTAACTCAATTTTTCCTGTTTCCAGCACTTAGACACAATACATTAGTCCATAAAACAATGTACTAAGTCTAGAAACATACCTTTTGACATGATTTGCACTTTGTCCACCACTTTGCATAGATTAGCACCAAAGCACTTGTGTTGGCACTCAATCACCAAAATACTTAGAAATGGCCCAAGGGCACATTTCCCTTTCAGTTTGGTATTTACTTACACCTAGTAATTGCTAATAAAATTTTGACCAACTTTAAAAGCAATGCTCAGCTTCAACCATTCTCTTTGTTAAGCCTTACACTTCACGTGAGCTCCCACCTTTGGCAAGTTCATGCACATTATTCCCCACAACTTGTTGAGCAATGAACGTATGTGAGCTCACTCTTGCTGTCTCACACCCCCCCACAGGTCAAGAACAGGTACCATAGGATGAGGCGCTTGGAGGATGCTGTGATGAGTTCGTGAGTGGTCTAGGCCGTCGTCTCCCAGTCAACTTTGGGTTGCTGGACCGTTATCTCCTTATAATGTAATTATTTATTTTGTATAGAATTCATGTTATGTAGTAAAGATGTGACATTCGATCCTGTGCCATGATTCATCATATGTGTGAGACTTGGTCCCAGCACACCTGGTGATTATGTTCACGTCCGGGCTTTAGACCCCTAAAACCCGGGTGTGACAGAAGTGGTATCATAGGAATGTTGACTGTAGGACGAAACCTAGATAGAACTGGACAACCCTTACCTACTTACCTTACTCTGATTCTTCTATACTTTCCTTGATCCTGTCTCACCTTCTACTGTTCTACTCTGATTAACCTTATCTTTGCTACTCTGATTCTTTTCTAAACTCATCTACTTCCGCTTGACTCTGATCATTCTTACCTTTTCCTTCTAAAGACAAATGTGGATTTCACACTTTGAAATCTCGTGCCTAAAGTGACCTTTAGGAATAGGAGACCCATTCTTAGTAACAAAAACAAAACTATTTTTATATGTATCTATACGCTTGAGTGTTTGTTCTTATGATATTTGTCTGATTTGGATCTTTGATTGAGTGTGATTAGTGGTGGAGTAATGTCCACAATTATATCGGCATATACGTATAGGCATAAAAATAAATAAATAAAATTTACGAGATAACTAAACAACTTAGATTATCCTCCTTAAAATGTATCTATTTCATAGAGATCTCTCTTATCTTAATAGATTCTCTCTTATCTGGATAGACCCATTTTATCTTAAAAGATTCTATCTTATCTTAAGAGATTCCCTCTTACCTTAATAGACTCATCTTACCTCAAAAAGATTTTATCTTATCTTAATAGATCTAACTACTTTGATATTCTATTCTTATAGATTCATCTTGTCCTAATCCCCACCACTTTGCTTATCTCATAATGGTGTGACCGACATAATCTATTCTAGAATAAAAATAAGTAGATCTTGTCTAGATTAATCTGGTCATGCCTAGACCTCATTCAACCTAAACTGATCCAAAATTAATTAGGTCTTATTTAGTCAAATCTAGTTATGCTAAACTACTCTAGTTTCCATCTAATCTGAACTAACCCAATGTGACCCACTCAAATAGATTAGTTAATACTTGTAACATGGATTAGACCCTATCCACCTGTTCTAACATGATTCACTCGACACTAAATTAAGAGTAACCGACCAACTCAACCATGAGCAAAAGAGTTAACCCAACCCATAGGGTCATGATGAATGGTATAATCTATCTATCCCCACCTAACATCAAACAAACTTTAATCTACATCATGTAGTCTATCTCACCCACATCTATATTGATCCTATTCCCCCAACTTTGACAAAATACACTAACCTCGAATCAATGAGACTAAGACCTGAAAAGGACAAGATCAACCTCGGAGAGAAGTCAAACTCGATCTTCAGAGGCATTACCACCCAACAAGGAGTTCTTTCTCACCGTAAACTTTCTTACCCCAGGCTATTCTTGCCCTAACCTATCCATCTCTTGTATTTGACATAATATGTAGCTGGGTACCTATACTCTCCTAATCACCCACTACCTCCACCACCACCACCAGCTCCACCAAGCTACATAAACATATATATAAATTACTACTATTTGTAAGATCAAAATGTTACTTTAGTTAGTATTTGGTATGATACTATTTCAGGAGGAATAATAAGGTCTAATTGACCCCATATGTTGCTAATGGGTTATGCATCATGCCGAATTTTTTGTTTGTGCATATGTTCTGAGATAACATGGTTATACACCCTTTTCTTACAAATCTCGAGGACGAGATTTCTGTTAAGGGGGGCAGGATTTGTAACACCCTAATACCCCACTGTTGGTATTTGGGGAAAATCTTTCTATAAAATTTAAATAGATAGACCCTCTTAAAAATGCATATATATATATATATATTATTAAGATATCCCTTTTAATTATAAATTTGAAGATACTCTTAAACAAGAAGCTTAAGTTAAGATACCTTTTAATAAAGATTAGATTAGGGATTATCTTCTTATTAAAGTAAATAAGTAACTAATAAAGTGTTAAGGTAAGTTTGACCTCTTGATGATAAATTTTGATGAAACATTTTATGGAGAACATAAACTTGACCTCCAATTCTAAATAAAAACATAAAATAGTAAATGAGAAAGGAAATTGTGATAATCACTTATTACTTCTAGGATTAAATAATGGATTAGAAGAATAAATAGTAATATTAAATTTAGTAGGATTGTAACACTCAAAATTCATGAGGTATGAAACAAAACATAACAATAGTATTGCTCGGAAAATTTTGAAGGGTTATGAGCTTATATTCCTTTCCCCTTTAGGCACATCAACGATATAGGAAATGATCGAAAACAACTAGTGACCAAACAAATAGAACTAATTTGCACCATACGGTATTTTGTGTGTTGCACTCGGTTTGGCCAAGAATTATGGTGGGAATTTGATATTCAAACCAAACTTATGGGCAAGGAAAATGGCAAAATGGGGAAACGCCTTACCTGGGCCATGGAGCTCTGATCGGCTCACCCAACCGGCTTGGGCCAGAAACCACATGGCCGCGCATACACGTGACGAGCTGCCGGAATTGTTTAATGTATTCATGGGTGGTGAGGTCATGCCGACGTCAGGGGTGACCTCATCTCCATGGGCACCTGTACCACTGACGGTTGGGCCCCGGTAATGCTCTGTATGCCTAACCGTATGGACCTAGGAGCAGTTGCGTGCTGCTCAACCGCCACCGTAACCACCGCCGGGCATGTAGGATCTACACGAAGACTGCCTTGGGTTCCTGGATATATAGAGGGGAAAACCCTCTCTCATACTCCTCTAACCTAACCGCGCAAAAAACCTTCACGACACCGACCGGGAGGGAGATTTAGAACACCCTATGCGGAGCTTCCTCAAGCGCGGGATGTAGGCATGGATGGCCTCGGACCATGGCGTTTCCTTGCCGGTACGGGTCCGTCGTCGTGCCGCTGAGGTTGGGTAGACCTGGGCATGCTTCGAAGGGCTGGCATGCGTTGCGCCGTGGCCGGAATTGTTGCCGCCACGGACCCGTCGTCGGTATGGGTTTCTCCCCTGTGATTTCATGTTTTCTTCGTCCCTTTTACGAGAGGCCATGAGTAGACCGTTTAGATCGATTGGATTTAGAAACTGGGTGCTTGGGTGTCGGCCTTGCCGACTCCGGCTGGGCGCCGTCGTGTGTCCCTGTTGCCGTCGCGATTAGGAGCAGAGGGTTGAAGATGGTGTTTGGACCGTAGGATAGAGATCCAACGGTTGGCGGGCGTGTCGTGCGTTCGATTAAAAACGTGCGGTCATGATTAAATCCAGTATACCCCTTCATCCAATGTGGTCGTGGCCGTTAGATATAGATCCAAAGGCCCATATAGTGTACCGTTCAGGAAAGTTTGGATCTAATCTGATCCGTAGATCGGCGATCCAACAGCTAGGATATAACTGTACCCCTTCGTCGTGCGTCTTTTGCGTATGAACCCCTTAGGATTTTGGGAATAAACCCGCAGTCCTTCGCGGGTAGGTCCTGAGTCTTGGAAATATTTGCTTATTAAACCCTGAGTTATCTGTTATTAGCGCGCGCAGTCCAGACCTTAGTAAAACAGAGAAATTTATTCAGAAAATGATTTTTATTGCAAAATTAATTCCAAGAACTTGTATAATTCCTAGAAAATACATTTTAACTCCTTTTTGACTCATTCCAATTCCTATAATTTTGTAATATTATTGTTCATCACATAGTGCCAATGTTTTGATATGAAAATTGTATTAAATTAATCTCTTGGTTAATCTTGTATGGAATACATAAAACCTTTGGAAAATTCATAACCCTTTCGTTTTAAATCCGAATTGACTAGTTCCAGTTGCGTTAATCTCGTATAAATATTTACTATGCAATAACAACATTTATTGTAGCATGTCTCATTTTTTCTAGTTAGATCTTTATTTAATTTTTGTTGGTTAGACTGGTTAAATTGCTTATCATTAGAATCTACTAGAATATAATTTATGGTCAATTTATAACTAGATTAAAGTTGAGATAGTTATTTAGAGAATAACCTCTCATATGATTTACACTAACCAATTTATAATATAGTTTAGTATTTGAATCACACAGATCTTCTATAAAATTATAACTCCTTAATCGTAACTCCGATCTTAGTAGTTCTCATTCCCACGATCTCGTAGCAACGCGTAGATCATTATTATACAGTATGTTCTTATGTTTGGTGTGATGTTAATTTTGTCTATACCATGTTTGTTTGTATTGCTACCCGAGGTTTCGAGTATCCGAAGAATCACCCTGGTAACTGGAATCTCAAGTGCCAGGCAAGTTGTGCCCTTGATCCACTTTTGTTACCCAATAATATTCTTTATTATCACTTATTCAATGCATAGGTTTAATTTTGATGGGACCCAATAGGTCACCCCAGTTTGTTTATCTTGTTTACCTTGTTTACCCCTGAATCAATTGGATAGTTATGCTATTGCTTTATATGGTTTTCGGGTTAATATTTCATTACATCTGTGTTCCAATTATTCTGTTATGTTATTTATGTTCATGATACGATCATTATGTTAATTGGAACATGGAGCGACCACCCAGGAAAACAGTGCTACCACAAGGGTTTAATGGGACGCCCTTGGCTGATTAACTAGGAAAGCTAGTGGAGGTCTTCCTTACCCGAAAGGGGCAAGGGCAGTAGGGGAGTGGTCAGTGTAGGGAGGTCCTTGGGTTGATTTTGCTGCGATGGCGGTCAGGCGAGGGATTCCTGCACTGGAGCTTCCTATAAACTGTAGCGGGATTTCTGAAGCTAGTGGAACTTTGTAAAGGCCTCGTAGTGTTACCCTGCCTCGCTTCCTTGGTAGAGGTGTATGGGATTCATGACCCCTTGGCAGATGGGTAACACGGCTTGTGGGTAAAGATGCGCAACCTCTACAGAGTGTAAAACTAGTATACTAGCCGTGCTCACGGTCATGAGCGGCTCGGACCCTCACATGATTAAATTATGGAACCTAAATTCAATTTGTCATGTGCATTTGCATGGGATCATTTATTAATTTTGTTCTATTATTTATTACGGTTTGGTATTTACTTACACCTAGTAATTGCTAATAAAATTTTGACCAACTTTAAAAGCAATGCTCAGCTTCAACCATTCTCTTTGGTAAGCCTTACACTTCACGTGAGCTCCCACCTTTGGCAAGTTCATGCACATTATTCCCCACAACTTGTTGAGCGATGAACGTATGTGAGCTCACTCTTGCTGTCTCACACCCCCCCCCCCACAGGTCAAGAACAGGTACCACAGGATGAGGCGCTTGGAGGATGCTGTGATGAGTTCGTGAGTGGTCTAGGCCGTCGTCTCCTAGTCAACTTTGGGTTGCTGGACCGTTGTCTCCTTATAATGTAATTATTTATTTTGTATAGAATTCATGTTATGTAGTAAAGATGTGACATTCGATCCTGTGCCATGATTCATCATATGTGTGAGACTTGGTCCCAACACACCTGGTGATTATGTTCACGTCCGGGCTTTAGACCCCTAAAACCCGGGTGTGACACTACTGATACTATTACTTGGGCGAAGTTCAGTACACAGTTCAGGAACTACCACATTCCAGCTGGATTGATGAAGATCAAGAAGAAGGAGTTCCTGTCATTGAAATAAGGCAACATGTCTGTCAGCGAGTACAGAGACAAATTCATTCAGCTGTCGAGATATGCTCCGGAGGAGGTTGCTAAGGATGAGAGAAAGCAGGAGCACTTTATTGAAGGACTTAATGGACCCCTACAGTATGCACTGGTTGCGCACACATTCCCATCATTCTAGAGGCTGCTGGATAAGGCTCTTGCTATTGAACACAAGCGTGTTCAACTGGGTGATTTGAAGAGGAAGGCTATCTCATAGGGACAGGGTAGCAGCAGTGTTCGTCCCCGCTACGTTCCACCACAGGGTACACCGACTCGATCAGGAGGGCCACGTACAGCTCAGTACGCTCCACATGGGTCTCCACGAACACCTCCTACTCGTCAGGCTACTCCCACTGGCACCCAACAAGGTCTACAGGATCGAAGACCGGCCCTACATGCTTCAAGTGCAGTCAGATTGGGCACTATGTTAATGCTTGTCCGATGGAGAATTCTGGTACACCAGCTAAGCATAAGCAACAGACTCCTGGCTAGGGATATTCTATAGCCAGAGTGAATCAAGTCAGCGTTGATGCTACTCCGGATGGTGCGGACATCGTACTTGGTATGTTTTATGTTAATGCAATTCCTGCAACCATATTATTTGATTCTGGTGCTACACATACATTTATGTCTGCTCGATATGCCAACACAAATGACATACCACTGTTAAATATGAGAAAACCAATGATAGTAATTACACCTAAAGGGCCTATTGAGGAAATCAAATGACACGTAGATTGACATTAACCATTATGGGAAGAGAATTTGGAGCTACGACTATAATATTAGAGGCCAGCAGTATAGATCTTATTCTTGGTATGTCATGGTTAAGGAAGGCAAAGGCCATTATAGCATGTGGTAGAGGTACTATAGAACTCACTAGTCGTAAAGGAGAAATGTTTCAAGTTCAAATTGCAGTAACCACCTCTTCCAAACGGGCGATATACTTTATATTTGAGGAGTTTGTTGGTGACAACATCCGTGTGGTTAGAGATTTTCCGGATGTCTTTCCAGAGGAGTTACCAGGGATGCCACCAGATAGGGAAGTTGAGTTTGTCATTGATCTCTTACCTGGAACTGCTCCTATTTCTAAACGGCCATACATGATGTCGTGGAAGAGTTAAAGGAACTGAAGAAGCAGTTAACGGAGTTACAGGAGGCAGGGTACTTTCGTCCGAGTTCCTCACCATGGGGAGCACCGGTTCTATTTGTACAGAAGAAGGATGGTTCGCAACGGATGTGTGTGGATTATAGATCTCTTAATGATGTTACTGTGAAGAACAAGTATCCATTACCCCGCATTGAGGATTTATTTGATCAGATGAGAGGTGCCAGGGTGTTCTCGAAAATTGATCTCCGATCAGGATACCATCAAATGAAGATTAGACCATCAGATATTCCCAAGACGGCTTTCTCGACATGATATGGATTATATGAGTTCACTGTTATGTCGTTTGGACTAACTAATGCACCAGCTTATTTTATGAATTTGATGAATAAGGTGTTTATGGAGTATTTGGATAGATTCGTCGTGGTGTTCATCGACGATATTCTTATCTATTCTAAGAGTGAAAGTGATCATGAAGAACATCTAAGGTTGGTGCTACAGAAGCTAAGAGATAATCAACTCTACGCCAAGTTCAGTAAATGCGAGTTTTGGATTGACAAGGTGCCATTCCTTGGACATATCATTTCTAATGGAGGAATAGCAGTGGATCCTGCTAAAGTGAAGTAGATAATAGAGTGGAGAGTGCCCACTACAGTTACTGAGATTCGTAGTTTCTTGGGACTTGCAGGATATTATCGGAGATTTATTGAAGGATTCTCTAAGATTGCCAAGCCTATGACCTCGCTTCTGGAGAAGGGCAGAGAATATAAGTGGGATGAGAAATGCCAAGACAACTTCGATCAATTAAAGAAGAGATTGATGTCACCACCAGTGTTGGTTATGCCAGATCTGCAGAAAGGATTTGACATTTATTGTGATGCATGTGGCCAAGGATTGGGATGTGTGCTTATGCAAGAAGGACACGTGATCGCCTATGCATCTCGTAAGTTGTGGAAACATGAATTGAACTACCCCACTCATGACTTGGAACTGGCAGTCGTTGTGCATGCGCTTAAAATTTGGAGACATTATATTATGGGAACCAAGTGTCAAGTGTACACAGATCATAAGAGTTTGAAGTACATATTCACTCAGAAGGATCTCAACCTAGACAACATCGTTGGTTGGAGCTTATTAAGGATTATGATTTGGAGATTCATTATCACCCGGGCAAGGCGAATTTGGTTGCAGATGCCTTCAGTCGAAAAGAGCATGTTCACTCCGCTATTGTTGTACAGCTACCCGATGAATTAGCAAAAGATTTTGAGAGACTCAACCTGGGGATTGTTACTCATACGAAAGGAGTCACCATCGAATTGGAACCTACCTTGGAGCAAGAGATTCGTAAAGGTCAGGTTGGTGATGCTAAAATTCAAGAGATTAAGGATCTGATTACGGAAGGTCGAGTTCTGGAATTCACGGAGGATGAGCAAGGTACTATATGGTTCGAGGATCGGATATGTGTTCCGGAGATTGATAGCCTTCGTGAGACTATATTGAAGGAAGCCCATGATTCTGATTACTCTATCCACCCTGGTAGCACTAAGATGTATCAGGATATGGACTGAAAAGAGATGTTGCTGCACATGTGGCTAAGTGTGATGTGTGTCAAAGGGTCAAGGCCGAACATCAAAGACCAGCTGGACTATTGCACCCATTGAAGATACCCGAGTGGAAATGGGAAGAAATTGGTATGGATTTCATTGTTGGACTACCCCGCACTCCAGCAGGATACGACTCTATTTGGGTAATTGTGGACAGATTGACAAAAGTGGCTCATTTCATACCTATGAGGACTAATTACACGGGAGTCAAGCTAGTAGAGTTATATATGACTCGGATAGTTTGTCTACATGGAGTGCCTAAGAAGATCGTGTCTGATCGAGGATCACAGTTTACTTCTCGGTTTTGGAAGAAGTTGCATGAGAGCTTGGATACAAAGTTGAATTTTAGTTCAGCCTACCATCCTCAGACTGATGGGCAGACAGAGAGGACTAATCAAGTGCTGGAGGATATGTTAAGAGCTTGTGCTCTTAAACATGGTGGAAGTTGGGATAGGAGCTTACCATATGCAGAGTTCTCTTATAATAATAGCTACCAGGCCAGTTTAAAGATGTCGCCATTTGAGGCTTTATATGGCAGAAAGTGCAGGACTCCACTGTATTGGGATCAGACTGGAGAAAGACAATTCTTTGGGCCTGAGCTTATTCAAGAGGCAGAAGAACAAGTTCGAATGATAAGAGAAAATTTGAGAATTGCACAATCCAGGCAAAAGAGCTATGCTGATAATAGGAGAAGACTACTGGAGTTTAAGGAGGGTGATCACGTGTATCTGAAAGTGTCACCGATCCGGGGTATGAGGAGATTTAAAGTTAAAGGAAAGTTCTCCCCTCGCTTCATTGGACCCTTCTTGATCTTAAAGCGAGTGGGAGAAGTTGCATATCAACTGGAATTACCCGATCATCTGTCAGATGTACATGATGTATTTCATGTGTCACAACTGAAGAAGTGCCGTAGGGTACCTGAGGAGCAACTACCAATGGAGGACCTTAGTGTTCAAGATGATCTGACTTATGCTGAGTACCCTATCAAGATTCTAGACACTTTGACTCGGGTTACAAGAAATAAGGTGATAAAGATGTGCAAAGTGCAATGAAGTCACCATGGTGAAGATGAAGCTACTTGGGAGAGAGAAGAAGAGCTTCGCATAGATTTTCCCCATCTTTCCCTAGTCCTTCCTAAATCTCGAGGACGATATTATTTTTAAGGGGGTAGGATTTGTAATACCCAATTTGCAATTTGTTAGAAATAATATAAATGGAGAAACAATATCTCTTTATGTGAATTTGACATTTATGTATCATCACATGTGAACACCATATTTAAAAAAACAAATAACTATTAAGGTATATGCCACCAAAATATGCATCATGCTGGGCTTTATGTTGTGTGCATTTTATGACAACAATGTAAAAATAATAATAATAAATATGTTAATACCCAAATTAGAATTCAAATCCTAAAGGAAAATTCTAGAATTGAAACAAGAGAAGAAAATACTTACATATAAGAACAAATAAATGTCAAATAATCCAATCAGGTTCCTATTAGTATTTGACATTATACAGTTGATTTAAGTATGAACTTCACACTTATAAATTCAAATTTGGGATTTAAAATTCGAAATAAAAAAAAGAAGAAAAGAAAAGAGAAAAAGAAAAAGGAAAAAAGAGAAAAGAACAAAACGCTACATGGGCCGACCAACTCTGCTTTCGGCCCGACAACCCTTCTGCCCGGCTGGCTGGCGCGCCAACAAGCGGGCCGGTGCCATCAGTTTATGGGGGGCTGCGCGTACTAAGCCAGTTTTGTTGCCATGTGGTCCCTTGCGGTCAGGCTGGCACTCCTCCTTCCTCGGAGCGTTGCGACGACCACCGTGTTCCGCGCGAGCTGAACCAACTTCGCATTGACCGCGACTCTGGTGGACCCACGACTCCCCCTTTCCGATTCACCCGCGCTGAGGGAAGATATAAACTCCCCCGGAGTTTCGATAGAGTTGCCCTCAACTGCCTCACTGCCATCATCGGAGAATTTGGAGCGTGAGAATCCGCCGCCGCGACTGTTCCTCGCCAACGTTGTGGCTGGGCCTCCACACCGAAACCCAAGGACCTACTTGGCACAGAAACGCTTCGACTCTCACCAATTTGGACGGCTCTTAACCCGGGGCCGAGCAATTCCTCGTCGTGATTAAGCTCCGCCGCGGCTCTGACATTCCTCCACGACCAACGTTCTGCGCGTCAAATCCCTCTGGTATTATGGCTCGATCAATCTCTTAGTTATTCCCGTATCATGTAGAGGCGGGCAGATTATAGGTTTGGGCACTGGCGCACCAGTTATGGGTTTCACTAGCGAGACCCACCGTGAAATGGGAGCGGCGCCGCCGTGCGCGAGTATCGGATTGGAAGGAGCGATGGTGGTCGTTGATCTTGCGCTGAACAACTCAGATTAGATGCCCTCGGTAACCCTTCGCGTGATTGGATCGTGACCGTCGGACGGTAGATCGATGACCAGCGATGGTTCTGGATCTCTTTAAATCGGGAGTGTCGATCTCGGATCGGTCGATGCTAGTTGCGTACTGGTTCAAATAATGGAGATCAAATCTGGACCGTTCGTTTCTAATCGGACGGTTGTAGACTCGAGATACCCCTTCGGCCGCAAGTTTTGTAAAAGAACCCCTCCGTTATTTAAGTATCAACCTGCCATCCCACTCCACTGTGCGTTGGGTCTCTGGTTACTTGCGCCGGGGACCCTGCTCTTTCTGGTATTTGAGGCGTAGTCCAGGAACTTGGGAAATCAGGGAAAAGATATAGAAAATGAGTTTTTAATGTGAAAACAATTCATAGAATTTGTATAATTCATAGAAAATGCATACAAACTCCAATTTGGTCCATTCCAGTTCCTAAATTTTTGTAATATTATTGTATAACCCTTAGCGCCTCTGTTTTGGCATGAAAAACACATTAAAATTTATCTAGTCCTTAATCATGTATTAAATACACAAAACCTTGGAAAAATTCATAACTTAAAATCTATAACTCCAAATTTAATGATTCCAGTTCCTGTGATCTTATTTTAATGTCTAGATCATTACTGTGTATTTTATTTACATATTTGGTGTGATGTTAATTTTTGCTATACTATGTATGTATTGTGTTGATGCGAGTAGACGAGCAAGCTACAGAGGATCCTGAGGTTCTGAAAGTCGCCTAGAGGGGGGTGGATAGGCGGAACCTGAAAATTAAAACTTTATCCCCCAACTAGATCCCTTGATTAGTGGTTAGAACAAGATATATAATTATCGGAGTATGAAAACTAAGTCCTTGCTTGAAAAGAGTATTGCTTTCAAATAATGCAGAATTGATAAGACAATACAACTAATAAGTCTATGAGAATAAAACAAGAAGGCTTAAATGAGAGGAGCAATAAGTCAAGTTGTTTCTTGCGAAGTGTTGCTTCACTAAATGAGAATTTAACTTGAAGCAACAGCAAATGATATTAACAAATAATAGCACAAGAAAACTCAGAGTAAGGGAAAGCAAACAAATCACAAGCAATAAACACAAATGACACGGGTGATTTGTTTTACCGAAGTTCGGCCCTCGAAGGCCTAGTCCCCGTTGAGGAGTCCACTAAGGACGGGTCTTTTTCAACCCTTTCCCTCTCTCCACCGATCACACAAGGATCGGCGAGCTCTTCTTCTTCTCAAGGATCACTCTTGATCCCGCAAGGACCACCACACTCTTTGGTGTCTCTTGCTAGCTTTTACAATCCTCCAAAACTTTGGAGGAAGTTCAATGGGAGTCAAAACTCCACGCACAAATGAACACAAAGATGTAGCACACACTATCTCTCAATGAATCTCACAAGGCACTAGGGCTAAACTCAATTGAGTAGCTCTCAATTGATTGCTCTCTCTTTTGTGGCACTTGTGTGGGTTGTAGTGGTCTAAATCTTGTGTATAGGATGGATTAATGAATATATGTGGTTGGGAGGGCTTGAGTATGTCAACTAGATGACTTGGAATGTTGCTTGGACTCCCACACCTTGAAGTGGCCGGTTGGGGTGGTATTTATAGCCACCAACCAAATTGTAGCCGTTGGAGAAGTCTGCTGGCGATGGGCGCACCGGACAGTCCGGTGCGCCACCGGACAGTGTCTGGTGAGCCGCCACGTCAGCCGTTCGTCAGGGTTGGAGCTGGTCGACCGTTGGAGGCTCTGTCCTCATGTGGCGCCGGACAGTCCGGTGCCACACCGGACAGTCCGGTGCCCCTCTGACTTGTTGCTCTGACATCTGAAATCCACTGTTCACTTTGCAGAGTCGACCATTGTGCGCAGATAGCCGTTGCTCCGCTGGTGCACCGGATAGTCCGGTGAATTATAGCAGAGGTGCGCCTGGAAAACCCGAAGGTGAAGAGTTTGAAGTCGATCTTCCCTGGTGCACCGGACACTGTCCGGTGGCACACCGGACAGTCCGGTGCGCCAGACCAGGGAGCACTTCGGTTTCCTTTGCTCCTTTCTTCTTGAACCCTTTTTAATCTTTGTGTTGGCTTTGAGTTGAACCTTTGTCACCTGTAGAACTTATAGACTAGAGCAAACTAGTTAGTCCAATTATTTGTGTTGGGCAATTCAACCACCAAAATCAATTAGGAAATAGGTGTAAGCCTAATTCCCTTTCAATCTCCCCCTTTTTGGTGATTGATGCCAACACAAACCAAAGCAAGTATAGAAGTGCATGATTGAACTAGTTTGTAAAATGTAAGTGCAAAGGTTACTTAGAATTGAGCCAATAAATATTATTTACAAGATATGCATGGATTGTTTCTTTATTTTTAATATTTTGGACCACGCTTGCACCACATGTTTTGTTTTTGCAAATTCTTTTGTAAAATTCCTTTTCAAAGCCCTTTTGCAAATAGTCAAAGGTAAATGAATAAGATTTTGCGAAGCATTTTCAAGTTTTGAAATTTTCCCTTTGTTTCAAATGCTTTTCCTTTGACTAAACAAAACTCCCCCTCAAATAAGTTCTCCTCTTAGTGTTCAAGAGAGTTTTAAGATATCATTTTTGAAAATACTACTTTCTCCCCCTTTTGAACATAATAAGATACCAATTTGAAATTCACCAATCGAAAATCATTAGTTTTAAAATTAGGGTGGTGGTGCGGTCCTTTTGCTTTGGGCTCATACTTTCTCCCCCTTTGGCATGAATCGCCAAAAACGGATACTTAAAGTGAAATATAAGCCCTTTACTAACTATTTTCTCTCCTTTGGCAAATAAAACATGTGAGTGAAGATTACACCAAAGTGGAGAGTGACGCGGACCGACGGCGAAGGATGAGTAATAGAGTGGAGTGGAAGCCTTTGTCTTCACCGAAGACTCCAATTCCCTTTCAATACACCTATGACTTGGTTTGAAAATCACTTGAAAACACATTTGTCATAGCATATATAAAAGAGACATGATCAAAAGGATATATCAAATTAAGCATGATCAGTTCTATACAACATAGATTGCTCCCCCTAAATATGTGCATTGAGATGAAACCATATTTTGGCCTAAAATGCCAACTGCACATAATTAGGTTATTGAGAACAATTCTATATCATAGAGAGTGTGAAGTGCATTGTGTCATAGTATAAGTGTGATGCTCATGACAGTTTATGCACTTATGAAAGCATGTTATAAATATCTTAAGCATTTTCCCTTAAGGATTTCAAAGAGGCTTAAGGACCATCCACCTTTGGGACAAAGGCAGCTTATCCTCGTTACAAGGTTAAGCTTTAAGCTCTTTGACAATAAAATTACTTCACCCAGTTTTAACAAGGATGCATAAATGCTGGAAAGGAATATTTGAGAGGTTAAACTAGGTATGAAGCAGGGAAAAATGCAAAGGACATGCTTTCTCTTCCTTTTATAAAAGATATGCAAGAAATGCTTATAAGAGGAAGATTTAGGTACATGTTTAAATTGAATGAAGCAGTTTTACCCTTTTGTACCTTCACATAGAGACACTCCCTTCATTGTGCTTGTCCTTAGTCTTAGATGTTTAAGACCTATACTCAAAGACAATATATGGAAATATTTTGCACAATAGAGAATTCTACAACTAGTGATCTTTTTCAAAGTTATTGTTAGCATATGGCAAATGGATCACAAACTGCATAATTGAATCATGAATTCTCCTTTTAACTTAGTGCATATCAAGAGAGATATCGATTGATAGTATATATGGCACTAAGAAATATGATTGTTAATTGAAGTCATTCAATGATCAAACAAATAACAGATGAGATCAAAAGAACAACATACGCATTAGATTATCAATTAAGCTTAGAGTAGGAGAACCCAGCAAATATGCTACTTTGGCAATGAAAGCTATAATCCTTTATAAAGATGACATTACTTTTAACAAGATGGATTAAATTGAAGTAGCATACTTCATGAGAAACTTAATCTCATGTAAGAGACTATATGAAATTGCTAAGATAAAGCAATAGTCTCAACATAATCAAGATATAAGAATAGACTCCCCCTAAAGATATGCATCAAGTATTTGAATTTTCTTTAAAGACAAATGGGGAGAAGCATTATACATCTTGATCAAGGCTTATAAAATTAGCAATAAACAACTTAAGCCTAGAATTCTCATTATGAAAGGGTTTAGAATACTCACAACCACACCATTGATTGTTTTGTAGATCTTATTATCCAAGTAGGTGTTGTTGTTCTTGATGTCCTCCACTTTCATGTGAGTATCCTCCCTTTGTAGTTGTTTCTTTTTCCTTTCAAACTTATTGAAAATACTCAAGAAAGATGTTAACAGTATAGGGAGCATATGATGAAAGATGATCTCTTTAGATAGGAAATATAAACAATTCATCATTTTTAAGTCACACAGACATGAAGTAAAATCCTTAACATTAGTGCATTTCATTTGAGAAAGAGGAATGTGCACTTTTTAAGCATTTTAATAATGAGAGCACCTAGAGGGGGGGTGAATAGGTGATCCTATAAAACTTAAACTTAAGCCACCAAAAACTTGATTAGGCGTTAGCACAATAATGCCAAGTGGCTAGAGAGGAGTCTCAACAAAACACAATAACCACAAAGATATCAACACAGAGATGGCACAGTGGTTTATCCCGTGGTTCGGCCAAGACCAACGCTTGCCTACTCCATGTTGTGGCGTCCCAACGGACGAGGGTTGCAATCAACCCCTCTCAAGCGGTCCAAAGACCCACTTGAATACCATGGTGTTTTGCTTTGCTTTTCAATATCCCGTTCGCGAGGAATCTCCACAACTTGGAGCCTCTCGCCCTTACACTTGAAGTTCACAAAGAAGCACGGAGTAAGGGAGGGATGAGCAACGCACACAAGACACAAAATCAGAATGTCAACACGCACACAAATCGCAACAAGAGCTCGCAACACAACCCGACGAGTTCACAACTCAACTAGAGCTCTAGATGCTATCACGAAGAAACAAATGCGTGGAATCGAAGTCTTGGTGCTTAGGAATGCTTTGAGTATGCTTGGTGTTCTCCTCCATGCGCCTAGGGGTCCCTTTTATAGCCCCAAGGCAGCTAGGAGCCATTGAGAGCATTCCAGGAAGGCTGATCTTGCCTTCTGTCGCCTGGCGCACCGGACAGTCTGGTGCACCACCGGACACTGTCCGGTGCGGATTTCTTTCCTTCTATGGCACAGTCGACCATTGCTGATTGAGAGTCGTTGGCGCACCGGACACTGTCCAGTGCACACCGGACAGTCCGGTGCCTCCTTCTAGCCGTTGGCTCGGCCACGTGTCCCGCGCAGATCGCGCGGCCGACCGTTGGCCCTGTCGACCGTTGGCTCACCAGACAGTCCGGTGCACCACCGGACAGTCCAGTGAATTTTAGCCGTACGCCGTTAATCATCTCCCGAGAGCGACGAGTTCGTCTGTGAACGGCTCACCGGACAGTCCGGTGCGCCACCGGACAATCCGGTGAATTATAGCCGTACACAGCCGTCGAAGTCCCGAGAGCAGCAAGTTCGCCAGAGTCAGTCTGGTGCACCGGACACTGTCCGATGCACCACCGGACAGTCCGATGCATCCAGACTGAGCAGACTTTGGCTGAACAAAGCCATCTCTTCTCTAACTTGATTTTTCCTGTTTCCAGCACTTAGACACAATACATTAGTCCATAAAACAATGTACTAAGTCTAGAAACATACCTTTTGACATGATTTGCACTTTGTCCACCACTTTGCATAGATTAACACAAAAGCACTTGTGTTGGCACTCAATCACCAAAATACTTAGAAATGGCCCAAGGGAACATTTCCCTTTCAATCTCCCCCTTTTTGGTGATTTATGCCAACACAACATAAAGCAACTAGAACAAGTGTAATATCAATGCAAATGAAAGCCCAAAGTTGTTTTGAATCAAATTTGGCATATATGGATCACTCTTTGCCACCACTTGGTTTGTTTTTGCAAATCAAACTCAAATTCCTATCTCTAAGTCAAATTCACTTGTAGAGACATAAAGAGAGATATTCCAAAAGAAATTGATCAAGGATTTCAAAAACTCCCCCTTTTCCCATAATCAACACTTCTCCCCACAAGAGGCCAACTTTTGACAAAAGAGACAATAAAAGAGTTTTGACAAACCAAAAGCTCTATTCTACTATTTTCAAAATTTCTCAAGTGGTAGCTGATCCATTTATTGCTTTGGCCTTTATTTTCTCCCCCTTTGGCATCAAGCACCAAAACGGGATCAATCTTGGCCCTTGAACCCCATTGCCTCACCAAAATCTTTAATAAGAATACAAAGGCAATAAGAGTACATGAGATGAACTTGGAATAAGTTACCCTCTCATCGGAGTGCAGTGGAAGTCTTTCATGGTCCAAGTCCACCTTTTCCCTTTCAAACCTCCTTTGAGACTAAAACAAGCAAACTCAAGCACACGGTTAGTCTCAAAGGGTCAAGTTGTAGCACATCTCCCCCTAAATATGTGCATCACTTGCAAGAGGACTTGTGAGGTCCAGGGAGTGTTTGTGCAACTTGAGCACCACAAGTAAGCAACAAAATGCATAAGGAACATGATCAAAGGCATAAACTTATGTATGCTATAAATCAATCCAAGTTCCGCGAATCTAGGATATTTAGCTCACTACGCAGCCTGCAAAAGGTCTTCTCATCTAAAGGCTTGGTAAAGATATCGGCTAGCTGGTTCTCGGTGCTAACATGAAACACTTTGATATCTCCCTTTTGCTGGTGGTCTCTCAAAAAGTGATGTCGGATGTCAATGTGCTTTGTGCGGCTGTGCTCAACAGGATTTTCTGCTATTCGGATAGCACTCTCATTGTCACATAGGAGTGGGACTTTGCTCAGATTGTAGCCAAAGTCCCGGAGGGTTTGCCTCATCCAAAGTAGTTGCGCGCAACACTGTCCTGCGGCAACGTACTCGGCCTCAGCGGTGGATAGGGCAACGGAAGTTTGTTTCTTAGAGTTCCACGATACCAGGGACCTTCCTAAGAATTGGCACGTCCCTGATGTACTCTTCCTATTGACCTTACATCCAGCATAGTCGGAATCTGAATATCCAATCAAGTCAAAGTTAGACCCTTTTGGATACTAGATCCCGAAGCAAGGCGTAGCGACTAAATATCTAAGAATTCGCTTCACGACCACTAAGTGACACTCCCTTGGATCGGATTGAAATCTAGCACACATGCATACGCTAAGCATAATATCCGGTCTACTAGCACATAAATAAAGTAAAGACCCTATCATTGACCGGTATGCTTTTTGATCAACGGACTTACCTCCTTTGTTGAGGTCGGTGTGTCCGTCGGTTCCCATTGGCGTCTTTGCGGGCTTGGCGTCCTTCATCCCAAACCGCTTTAGCAAGTCTTGCATGTACTTCGTTTGGGAGATGAAGGTGCCGTCCTTGAGTTGCTTCACTTGGAACCCAAGGAAGTAGTTCAACTCGCCCATCATCGACATCTCGAATTTCTGCGTCATCACCCTGCTGAACTCTTCACAAGACTTTTGATTAGTAGAACCAAATATTATGTCATCGACATAAATTTGGCACACAAAAAGATCACCATCACAAGTCTTAGTAAAAAGAGTTGGATCGGCTTTCCCAACCTTGAAAGCATTAGCAATTAAAAAGTCTCTAAGGCATTCATACCATGCTCTTAGGGCTTGCTTAAGTCCATAGAGCGCCTTAGAGAGCTTACACACGTGGTCGGGGTACCGTTCATCCTCGAAGCCAGGGGGTTGCTCCACGTACACCTCCTCCTTGATTGGCCCGTTGAGGAAAGCGCTCTTCACATCCATTTGGTACAACCTGAAAGAATGGTGAGCGGCATATGCTAGCAAGATACGAATGGACTCTAGCCTAGCCACAGGAGCAAAAGTCTCCTCAAAGTCCAAACCTGCGACTTGGGCATAACCTTTTGCCACAAGTCGAGCTTTGTTCCTCGTCACCACCCCGTGCTCGTCCTGTTTGTTGCGGAACACCCACTTGGTTCCCACAACATTTTGCTTGGGACGACGCACCAGTGTCCAAACTTCATTACGCTTGAAGTTGTTGAGTTCCTCCTGCATGGCCAACACCCAGTCCGGATCTAGCAAGGCCTCTTCTACCCTGAAAGGCTCAATAGAAGAGACAAAGGAGTAATGTTCACAAAAATTAACTAATCTTGAACGAGTAGTTACTCCCTTGCTAATATCACCCAAAATTTGGTCGACGGGATGATCCCTTTGAATCATCGCTCGAACTTGGGTTGGAGGTTCCTGAGGTGCTTCTTCCTCTTCAACTTGAACATCCTGTGCTCCCCCTTGATCACACGCCTCCTCCTGATGAACATGTTCATCGTCTTGAGTTGGGGGATGCACCAGTGTTGAGGAAGAAGGTTGGTCTTGCTCCAATTGTTCCTATGGTCGCACATCGCCAATCGCCATGGTGCGCATAGCCGCCGTTGGAACGTCTTCTTCATCTACATCATCAAGATCAACAACTTGCTCTCTTGGAGAGCTATTAGTCTCATCAAATACAACGTCGCTAGAGACTTCAATCAAACCTGATGATTTGTTGAAGACCCTATACACCTTTGTATTTGAGTCATAACCTAATAAAAACCCTTCTACATCTTTGGGAGCAAATTTTGAAGTTCTACCTTTCTTCACAAGAATATAACACTTGCTCCCAAATACACGAAAATAAGACACATTGGGTTTGTTACTAGTTAGCAGCTCATACGAAGTCTTCTTGAGGAGGCGGTGAAGGTAGACCCGGTTAATGGCGTGGCAAGCCGTGTTCACGGCTTCCGACCAAAAGCGCTCGGGGGTCTTGAACTCTCCAAGCATAGTCCTCGCCATATCGATGAGCGTCCTGTTCTTCCTCTCTACCACACCATTTTGCTGTGGTGTGTAGGTAGTGGAGAACTCGTGCTTGATCCCCTCCTCCTCAAAGAACTCCTCCACTTGAAGATTATTGAACTCGGACCCGTTGTCGCTCCTTATCTTCTTCACCTTGAGCTCAAACTCATTTTGAGCTCTCCTGAGGAAGCGCTTGAGGGTCCCTTGGGTTTCAGATTTATCCTGTAAAAAGAATACCCAAGTGAAGCGGGAAAAATCATCAACTATAACAAGACCATACTTACTTCCTCCTATGCTTAGATAGGTGACGGGTCCGAAGAGGTCCATATGAAGCATCTCCAAGGGTCTTGATGTGGTCATCACATTTTTGGTGTGATGAGAGCTTCCCACCTGTTTCCCTGCCTGACAAGCTGCACAAGGTCTATCTTTTTCGAAATGCACGTTAGTTAGACCTATCACATGTTCTCCCTTTAGAAGCTTGTGAAGGTTCTTCATCCCCACATGTGCCAAGCGGCGATGCCACAGCCAGCCCATGCAAGTCTTAGCAATTAAGCATGCATCTAGACCGGCCTCTTCTTTTGCAAAATCAACCAAATAAAGTTTGTCGTCTAGTACACTCTTAAAAGCTAGTGAACCATCACACCTTCTAAAGACAGACACATCTACATTTGTGAATAGACAATTATATCCAATATTGCATAATTGACTAACAGATAACAAATTATATCCAAGAGACTCAACTAAAAACACATTAGATATAGAGTGCTCGGATGAAATAGCAATTTTACCTAACCTTTTACCTTGCCTTGGTTCCCATCACCGAATATTATTAAATCTTGGGGATCCTTGTTCTTGACGTAGGAAGAGAACATCCTCTTTTCCCCCGTCATGTGGTTTGTGCATCCGCTGTCGATAATCCAGCTTGAACCCCCGGATGCATAAACCTACAAGGCAAATTTAGGCTTGGGTCTTAGGTACCCAACTCTTGTTGGGTCCTACAAGGTTAGTCACAATTGTCTTAGGGACCCAAATGCAAGTCTTGTCTCCCTTACATTTGGCCCCTAACTTCCTAGCAATTACCTTCTTATCCTTTCTACAGATAGCAAAGGAAGCATTGCAAGCATAATAAATTGTAGAAGGTTCATCCATTACTTTCCTAGGAGCATGAACAATATTCTTTCTAGGCACATGATGAATAACATTTCTCCTAGACATATTTCTGCCATGCATATAGGAAGAACTAGAAGAAAACATGGCATGAGAATCAAAAGCATCATAAGCATTACAACTCCTATAAGCATTTCTAGATTGTCTCCTATCATGGTACATAAAAGCATGGTTCTTTTTAGCACTACTAGCCATAGGGGCCTTCCCTTTCTCCTTGGCGGAGATGGGAGCCTTATGGCTTGTCAAGTTCTTGGCTTCCCTCTTGAAGCCAAGTCCATCCTTAATTGAGGGGTGTCTACCAATCGTGTAGGCATCCCTTGCAAATTTTAACTTATCAAATTCACTTTTGCTAGTCTTAAGTTGGGCATTAAGACTAGCTACTTCATCATTTAATTTAGAAATGCAATCTAGGTGTTCACTACAAGCATCAACATTAAAATCTTTACACCTAGTGCAAATTACAACATGTTCTACACAAGATGTTAATTTACTAGATTTTTCTAACTTAGCATTTAAATCATCATTTATGCTCTTTAAGCTAGAAATTGTCTCATGGCAAGTAGATAGTTCACAAGAAAGCATTTCATTTCGTTTAACTTCTAAAGCAAGTGAATTTTGTGCACTAACAAATTTATCATGCTCTTCATATAAAAGGTCCTCTTGTTTCTCTAAAAGTCTATCCTTTTCATTCAAGGCATCAATCAATTCATTAATCTTATCTATTTTAGTTCTATCCAATCCCTTGAACAAACTAGAGTAATCTATTTCTTCATCACTAGACTCATCATCACTAGAAGAATCATAAGTAGTACTGTCTCGAGTACATACCTTCTTCTCCTTCGCCATGAGGCATGTGTGACGCTCGTTGGGGAAGAGGGATGACTTGTTGAAGGCGGTGGCGGCGAGTCCTTCATTGTCGGAATCGGAGGAGGAGCAATCCGAATCCCACTCCTTTCCGATATGTGCCTCGCCCTTGGCCTTCTTGTAATTCTTCTTCTTTTCCCTTTTGTTCCCTTTTTCCTGGTCACTTTCATTATCGGACAGTTAGCAATGAAATGACCAATCTTACCACATTTGAAGCATGAGCGCTTCCCTTTTGTCTTGGTCTTGCTTAGCTGTCCCTTGCGACCCTTTAGCGCTGTCTTGAAGCGCTTGATGATGAGGGCCATCTCTTCATCATTGAGCCTGGCCGCCTCAACTTGCGCCACCTTGCTAGGTAGCGCCTCCTTGCTCCTTGTTGCCTTGAGAGCAATAGGTTGAGGCTCATGGATTGGACCGTTCAACGCGTCGTCCACGTATCTCGCCTCCTTGATCATCATTCGCCCGCTTACGAACTTCCCAAGGACTTCTTCGGGCGACATCTTGGTGTACCTAGGATTTTCACGAATATTGTTCACCAAATGTGGATCAAGTACAGTAAAGGACCTTAGCATCAGGCGAACGACGTCGTGGTCCGTCCATCGCGTGCTTCCGTAGCTCCTTATTTTGTTGATAAGGGTCTTGAGCCGGTTGTATGTTTGGGTTGGCTCCTCGCCCCTTATAATCGCGAATCTTCCAAGCTCGCCCTCCACCAACTCCATCTTGGTGAGCAAGGTGACGTCATTCCCCTCATGAGAGATCTTGAGGGTGTCCCAGATCTGCTTGGCATTGTCCAAGCCGCTCACCTTATGGTACTCGTCCCTGCACAAAGAGGCTAACAACACAGTAGTAGCTTGTGCATTTTTATGAATCTGTTCATTAATAAATATAGGACTATCCGAGCTATCAAATTTCATTCCATTCTCAACAATCTCCCAAATGCTTGGATGGAGAGAGAACAAGTGACTATGCATTTTGTGACTCCAAAATCCGTAGTCCTCCCCATCAAAGTGAGGAGGTTTGCCAAGAGGGATGGAAAGCAAATGAGCATTTGAACTCTGAGGAATACAAGAGTAATCGAAAGAAAAGTTCGAATTAACCGTCTTTCGTTTCTCGTAGTCGTAGTCGTCCTTTTGGGAAGAAGTGGACTCATCGTTGTCGTCGTAGTAGACGATCTCCTTAATGCGTCTCGTCTTCTTCTTCTTCCCATCTTTGCGTTTGTGGCCCAAGCCCGAGTCGGTAGGCTTGTCATCCTTCGGCTCGTTGACGAAGGACTCCTTCTCCTTATCGTTGATCACAATTCCCTTCCCCTTAGGATCCATCACTTCGGGCGATTAGTCCCTTCGTGAAGAGAATGGCTCTGATACCAATTGAGAGCACCTAGAGGGGGGGTGAATAGGTGATCCTGTAAAACTTAAACTTAAGCCACCAAAAACTTGATTAGGCGTTAGCACAATAATGCCAAGTGGCTAGAGAGGAGTCTCAACAAAACACAATAACCACAAAGATATCAACACAGAGATGGCACAGTGGTTTATCCCGTGGTTCGGCCAAGACCAACGCTTGCCTACTCCACGTTGTGGCGTCCCAACGGACGAGGGTTGCAATCAACCCCTCTCAAGCGGTCCAAAGACCCACTTGAATACCACGGTGTTTTGCTTTGCTTTTCAATATCCCGTTCGTGAGGAATCTCCACAACTTGGAGCCTCTCGCCCTTACACTTGAAGTTCACAAAGAAGCACGGAGTAAGGGAGGGATGAGCAACGCACACAAGACACAAAATCAGAATGTCAACACGCACACAAATCGCAACAAGAGCTCGCAACACAACCCGATGAGTTCACAACTCAACTAGAGCTCTAGATGCTATCACGAAGAAACAAATGTGTGGAATCGAAGTCTTGGTACTTAGGAATGCTTTGAGTATGCTTGGTGTTCTCCTCCATGCGCCTAGGGGTCCCTTTTATAGCCCCAAGGCAGCTAGGAGTCGTTGAGAGCATTCTAGGAAGGCTGATCTTGCCTTCTGTCGCCTGCACCACCGGACACTGTCCGGTGCGGATTTCTTTCCTTCTATGGCGCAGTCGACCGTTGCTGATTGAGAGCCATTGGCGCACCGGACAGTCCGGTGCCTCCTTCTAGCCGTTGGCTCGGCCACGTGTCCCGCGCAGATCGCGCGGCCGACCGTTGGCCCTGTCGACCGTTGGCTCACCGGACAGTCCGGTGCACCACCGGACAGTCCGGTGAATTTTAGCCGTACGCCGTTAATCATCTCCCGAGAGCGACGAGTTCGTTTGTGAACGGCTCACCGGACAGTCCGGTGCGCCACCGGACAATCCGGTGAATTATAGCCATACACCGCCGTCGAAGTCCCGAGAGCAGCAAGTTCGCCAGAGTCAGTCTGGTGCACCGGACCACCGGACAGTCCGGTGCATCCAGACTGAGCAGACTTTGGCTGAACAAAGCCATCTCTTCTCTAACTTGATTTTTCCTGTTTCCAGCACTTAGACACAATACATTAGTCCATAAAACAATGTACTAAGTCTAGAAACATACCTTTTGACATGATTTGCACTTTGTCCACCACTTTGCATAGATTAACACAAAAGCACTTGTGTTGGCACTCAATCACCAAAATACTTAGAAATGGCCCAAGGGCACATTTCCCTTTCAAATAATCATTGGAGATTTTACTTCATCATATTGACTTTAGTAATCATTACTTAGAAGCAAATCAATATGAGAATGGATATAGCAAAGGCATGAATTAGATTCTAATGGACAAACGCATTTATGAAAATGATATTGAATGCACACTTAGTTAATTTAGGTCCAATAAAGAATCTATTCCTCACAAGGGTAGAATATGATAATTTAGATTAAATACCCATTGAGATGGGAACTAAACTTGATTAAGAAGATGAGTTCCCATACCTTTGCTTTTACCTTTCTTCCTTTGGGTGAAGAGCAACCCATGAGGCTTGTGCACTTTCTCTTTTGTGGAAATTTATAAGTAGGCTCAAGAGATACGTTATTAGTAACACAAGCACTAGTTTCCATTTTTGTAATCATTTTTGATAGGGAATGAAAAGCTAGATTACTCAAAGCATGAAAACTTTATAGCATGAACTAGATTATCCATAGATGATGTTATGCTCAATTTTAACTCTTAAAACAAGCATAGATAATCCTTTAAGATTGAGGGAATAAATCTAATTCATGATATGGAAAGCGATAAATGTGAAGGAATCAAATCCAATTTAAGCAAGTAGAAGTACATCACAAATCATTGGATTGATTTTTCTTTTCATGTTAGATTACATGCTTTTCCAAAGAGAAACCTATTCTCTACAAGTGAGACTACTTGGGTTACTTAAATAAAATCATTAGTCTCACTATTCTAGTTATAGAGAGAGTTTTCCTTTTACAAGTGTCCTAAGGATTTGAATTCCTTACATGACACCTTATTCTTTTAAGAACATGAAATATCTCTCTATATCTAGAATCATGGCAATAATAGAATGACTAGCGAAAAAAACATGCTATGAGACTTGCAATAATTTAAAGCATGTAGATTGCCATAGTATGGAAATGATGAGTATGCAATCTACCATATGAGAAGAAATTCTTCAAAGAATGATAATATAAATTTAAAGATATTTGAAGTGCTTCATTTTTCTATGTGACTACACAAGACACATAAGAAATGATAATTTAAATTACTTGCACTCAAAAACACAAGTGTTACCATTCTTCGGCTTTCCTCCATGTTGTAGGCCTTGATTTTTCCGCACAAGATAATTCTTTATTTCCTACAACATCAATATCTTCCACGAGATGATATGAGTTTAGACATAACAATTTGAAATAACCTTGGATCAATCTTAGATATATCGATCATTGAAGATTGATAGCTTGAGTTAATAAGAATTGAATGGACTCTCTCAAGCAGCCCAAGGCATCATATCATCCCCTTCTCCTGCAAAGCTTGTCAAGCATATTTTGGTACCCATTTCATGATGGGTCCATCACGGTTAGTCAACAAAGATCTAGGAACCCAAAAGTCCTTTGTGTTAGCACTAGGTAAACTCATTATCTTTGTAGCACAAGTTGCAATTTTGGGTTGCCTAGTTACATGAATATTAATTGACAAGCTAGGAGTGGGGTTGTTACCAATGGGACAATCTTTGCATTGATGTCCCTTCTTTCGGCATATGTAGCATAGGCGATCTTCAAGCCTTGAAGATTTCTTCCTTCCTTGTTTCTTGCTTGCTACATGGTTAGTGAATGTTTTCTTTTCTAACCCTATGCCTTTTTGTTTTAAATGGGGACAAGATCTAAGTAAGTGTCCCTTCTTGGAGCATTTAAAACAAAGTCTATCATCCTTGTTAATAATCAAGCCATTTTTAATGTAGGGACATGACTTAATCAAGTGCCCCTTTTCAAAGCATTCACTACACCTCTTAATGTGAAATGTGGCTTGATCATTACCTTGGATGTTGCCTTTTGTGGAGGCGTGGTTAAGGCTTTTGGAGGAGGTATTGAATTTCATATTTCGTTTCTTCCTCTTGGCAATCCTCAAATCCTTGACATTTTCCTCAAGGGAATTAGTGCATGCTACGGTTGTTCCCGTCTCAAGCTTTTTCACCATGTGGTCACGGTTATCTTGAGAAGGTTGAGCAATGCACTTCCCTTTTAGTTGTGTCAAGCTCATCTTTAGCCTCTCATTTTCTTCTTTGAGCTTTTGATATGAATCATCATTTGTTCCTGCAAATTCTAGCTCAAAGGAAGATTCGCTTGTCGATGTACAACAAGCATTAGCACATGGTAATATAGTATCAATTTGAATACATGTGCATGAGTGAGGTTGTTGGGATTTTAAGTTTTCTATCACAACCTCATGAATCAAATTTAATATGATATGATCATTCATAAGATTTTCATGAGAACATAGAAGCATATCATATTTTTCTTGAAAAGCTAGATTTTCAACTTTTAGCTTTTCTACTTGGTCCTTAAGCAAGGTATTCCTATTTACTAATTGAGCGATACATTGTAAAGTGTTATCATGCTCAATTGAAATATTTTCATACCTTTGGACCAAATCAACATGAGAGCATTTTAACTCCTCATGTTCTTTAGTCAACTCGTCAAAGCATTGCATCTTCATAGAGAGAATACTTTCTAGCCTTTGATGAGCTTCGCCTTGCTCTCTCGCTCTTTCTAGAAGTTTGAGCATGACCGCCTTATCTTCTTGGCTTAGGCGAGCGTAGAGTTGCATGAAGCTTCTTTCTTCCTCCTCATCCTCATTTGTGCTTCCGCTATCATTTTCATTAGCCACACAACATATGTGGGAATCGAAATGGGAAGACAAACCTCTTGGAGAGGTGGATTCATCGTTTGGTTTCCACCGTTCATTTTCTTCTTCTTCCTTGCAAGGGTTAGTATCACAAATACCAAAGGAAGTAGAAGCACAAAATGAACTATCATGTTTAAACTTATTAAATTTGCTTTTAATTCTAGTCCAAATATCATGCACATCACAAATGGGTTTGTCATATTTTATTATGAAGGCATGATAATCTTCTTTGCTAAGGGATTTACTTAAGATGTCATAAGCTAGATAGTTTAAGCGTATACATCTTAAATCTTCTTCGGAGGCATTTTCCCTAGAATAGTTAGGAGGAATAATACTCTTGTCCAAAATTTGTTCTAATTGAGGATCTACCGCTCTAAAAGCATTTATCACTCTAGTAGACCATGAATCATAGTTAGAACAATCGGAAAATATCATCTCAAGAGTTACCTCCTTGATCTCCTGGGTCTTCTTGTTCTTTTGGGATCTTCTACGAGCCATCACTTCGAGTTGTTAGACTCAAGATGAAGTGCCTAGCTCTGATACCAATTGAAAGTCGCATAGAGGGGGGGTGGATAGGCGGAACCTGAAAATTAAAACTTTATCCCCCAACTAGATCCCTTGATTAGTGGTTAGAACAAGATATATAATTATCGGAGTATGAAAACTAAGTCCTTGCTTGAAAAGAGTATTGCTTTCAAATAATGCGGAATTGATAAGACAATACAACTAATAAGTCTATGAGAATAAAACAAGAAGGCTTAAATGAGAGGAGCAATAAGTCAAGTTGTTTCTTGCGAAGTGTTGCTTCACTAAATGAGAATTTAACTTGAAACAACACCAAATGATATTAACAAATAATAGCACAAGAAAACTTAGAGTAAGGGAAAGCAAACAAATCACAAGCAATAAACACAAATGACACGGGTGATTTGTTTTACCGAGGTTCGGCCCTCGAAGGCCTAGTCCCCGTTGAGGAGTCCACTAAGGACAGGTCTTTTTCAACCCTTTCCCTCTCTCCACCGATCACACAAGGATCGGCGAGCTCTTCTTCTTCTCAAGGATCACTCTTGATCCCGCAAGGACCACCACACTCTTTGGTGTCTCTTGCTAGCTTTTACAATCCTCCAAAACTTTGGAGGAAGTTCAATGGGAGTCAAAACTCCACGCACAAATGAACACAAAGATGTAGCACACACTATCTCTCAATGAATCTCATAAGGCACTAGGGCTAAACTCAATTGAGTAGCTCTCAATTGATTGCTCTCTCTTTTGTGGCACTTGTGTGGGTTGTAGTGGTCTAAATCTTGTGTATAGGATGGATCAATGAATATATGTGGTTGGGAGGGCTTGAGTATGTCAACTAGATGACTTGGAATGTTGCTTGGACTCCCACACTTTGAAGTGGCCGGTTGGGGTGGTATTTATAGCCACCAACCAAATTGTAGCCGTTGGAGAAGTCTGCTGGCGATGGGCGCACCGGACAGTCCGGTGCGCCACCGGACAGTGTCCGGTGAGCCGCCACGTCAGCCGTTCGTCAGGGTTGGAGCTAGTCGACCGTTGGAGGCTCTGTCCTCATGTGACACCGGACAGTCCGGTGCCACACCGGACAGTCCGGTGCCCCTCTGACTTGCTGCTCTGACATATGAAATCCACTGTTCACTTTGCAGAGTCGACCGTTGCGCGCAGATAGCCGTTGCTCCGCTGGTGCACCGGATAGTTCGGTGGCACATCGGACAGTCCGGTGAATTATAGCAGAGGTGCGCCTGGAAAACCCGAAGGTGAAGAGTTTGAAGTCGATCTTCCCTGGTGCACCGGACACTGTCCGGTGCGCCAGACCAGGGAGCACTTCGGTTTCCTTTGCTCCTTTCTTCTTGAACCCTTTTTAATCTTTGTGTTGGCTTTGAGTTGAACCTTTGTCACCTGTAGAACTTATAGACTAGAGCAAACTAGTTAGTCCAATTATTTGTGTTGGGCAATTCAACCACCAAAATCAATTAGGAAATAGGTGTAAGCCTAATTCCCTTTCAGGTTCAGCTGGTAGAGACTGCTGAGCAGGAGCTCGTTGAAGGCAAGTTGTGCCCTTGATCACTTCTTTTACCCATTCATGTTCTTATTAATCACAATGATCTGCATAGGTTAATTTTGATGGGACCCAATAGGTTACCCTAGATTTTGACTATCTTTATACCTTGTTTCACCACTGGATTTACTACTAAATTTTTGGGTAGTACATGCTATTGCTTTATGTGGCTTTGGGTATAGAGATATTCATCACTCATTGTTATACTTTTTATTATCTGTTTATTATTTCTTGTTCATGATAAGATCATTATGTTAATGGAAACATGGAGAACCACTCGGGAAAACAGTGCTACCATAAGGGTTTAATGGGACGCTGTCGGCGTTCCGAGACCGGGGGGTCCCCGAGCCGACGAGTGAGAGTGCCGCGTGCCCCAGCCCAGATGGGTCGAGCGCGTGGGCGAGCGCGAAGGGGGGAACAGAGAGAGAGATCGGCGGCCGGAGCCGGGTCGTGAGGGAGTCGGTGAATTCCCGCGGCCTTCGTGTTCGTCCCGCGCCCAGGTCGGGTGCGCTTGCAGTAGGGGGTTACAAGCGTCCGCGCGAGGTGAGGGGAAGCGAGCGGCCCCGAGAGAGCGCCTGCCCCTGCCCTTCGTCCCCGCGAGGCCAACCTCCTCTAAGAAGGCCCTGGTCCTTCCTTTTATAGTCGTAAGGAGAGGATCCAGGTGTACAGAATGGGGGTGTAGCAAGGTGCTACGTGTCTAGCGAGGGAGAGCTAGCGCCTAAGTACATGCCAAGGTGGCAGCCGGAGAGGTCTTGGCACCCTGTTGTTGTGGCGTCGTGGCTGTTGGAGGAGTAACGGAGCCGGACGGGGGGACAGCTGTCGAAGTGGCTGGGCCCTTGCTGACGTTCTCCTGCTTTCGTAAGGGAGCTGAGAGCCGCCGTCGTCATGATCTAGCGAGGTGCCATCATTGCCTATCTGGCGTAGCTGGTCAGATGGGACGCCGGTCTTGTTCTCTGCGACCCAAGTCGGCTCAGGGCAGGGTGATGATGACGCTCCCTGTTGACGTGGCGGTCTCGTATCCTAGGTCGGGCGTCGTGGAGGCTCCTCCGAAGCCGAGGTCGAGTCCGTCCTGCAAGACAGAAACAGAGTCCGAGCCCTGGGTCGGGCGAGGCGGAGATCGTTCGGCAGAGGCTGAGGCGGAGTCCGAGCCCTGGGTCGGGCGAGGCGGAGTTCGCCGTCTTCCGGGGCCTTAGCCCGAGTCCGAGCCCTGGGTCGGGCGGAGCGGAGTTCGCCGTCTTCCGGGGCCTTAGCCCGAGTCCGAGCCCTGGGTCGGGCGGAGCGGAGTTCGCCGTCTTCCGGGGCCTTAGCCCGAGTCCGAGCCCTGGGTCGGGCGGAGCGGAGTTCGCCGTCTTCCGGGGCCTTAGCCCGAGTCCGAGCCCTGGGTCGGGCGGAGCGGAGTTCGCCGTCTTCCGGGGCCTTAGCCCGAGTCCGAGCCCTGGGTCGGGCAGAGCCTCCTATGGCACCTCTGGCGAAGTCTGGTCGCCCGTCGGTCTTACCTTTTGCGTTAAACGCCCCGGTGACTGGGTTGGTTGGCGCGGTGATTTAGTCAGGGTTTCTTCTTATCGAAGGCGGGGCCTAGGGCGAGCCGGAGATGCGTCTGCCGTGAAAGAGGAGGCCTCAGGCGAGACGGAGTCATCTTAGGGTCGGCTGCCCTCGCTCGAGGCTAGGCTCGGGCGTGGCGTGGTCAAGTCACTCGTATGGACTGATCCCTGACTTAATCAAACCCATCAGGCCTCTGCAGCTTTACGCTGATGGGGGTTACCAGCTGAGAATTAGGCGTCTTGAGGGTACCCCTAATTATGGTCCCCGACAGTAGCCCCCGAGCCTCGAAGAGAGTGTTAACACTCGCTTGGAGGCTTGCGTCGCACTTTTTTGCAAGGGGACCAGCCTTTCTCGGTGGTACTTTGTTCCGGTGGGTGCGCGCGAGCGCACCCGCCGGGTGTAGCCCCCGAGGCCTCAGAGGAGTGGTTTCACTCCTTCGAGGTCTTAATGCCTTGCGCAATGCCTCGGCTGGTCTGGCGGTTCCCTCATGCGAGCAGGGCGTAACCCAGGTGCATTGTCGGGGCCCAAGTTCTCGGGCTGGTATGTTGACGCTGTCAACGGTTCGGCCGGAGCCGGGTTTGCGAGAGCAGCCCACGAGCCTTCGCACGGAGCGAGAGGACGATCAGGGACAGACTCGACTTTTTATATACGCCCCTACGTCGCCTTTCCGCAAGGAGGAGGGGGGGAGTGCGCCATGTTACCCTCGATGGGCACCGAACATGGTGTCTCCGGTGAGCTGCGATCGGGTAATCCGAGTGGACGTCCGTGCCCCGTAAGTTGGGGGTCGGCTAGGGGCCCGGAGGCACGCCCAAAAGTACCTGCGGGTGATCTGCCGGACCCGGTCCCCTAGCGACAGGGTCCGAGGGCTCGTTGCCTCCCTCCGATGGGATTCCGTTACAGAGTCGTTCCCGCTGGTCTCGGAAATGTCCTAGGGTACCTCGAGAGCGCAGCCCGAGCCTTGGTTATGTATCGAACGTACCCCTGGTCATCCCTCGCTCGGCGTCTGAGGCGACTGTGAACCCTTCGACAGGCCAGCCTTCGAACCCCTGATCAGTAGGGGGCACGGAGCCCAAGTAGCCTGAGGCGGTCGTGAGTCCTTTCGGGGGCCGACCTTCGAACCCCTGACCAGTAGTGGGTGTCGGGCCCACGCGATCTGAGGCGGCTGTTGAACCCTTCGGGGGGCCAGCCTTCGAACCCCTGATCAGTAGGGAGGCTCGGAGCCTAGTTCCTTCACGGGGAAGGATCCCTTTGGGGTTATCCCCCTTCTCGGTCCCTGTTGCAAGAGATAGAGAAAGAAGGAAAAGGGAAAAAGGATTCGAAATTGAACGTCGTGGCGTACCTTTTTCGGCGTGGTCGTTTTGGCGGAGGCGAAGCGTCGCCAGCTGCCCCTGCCAGAAACGTCACCTGTTCCGCCGCGGAGTTAATGTGCCGGGGTAAGCGGTCGGCGAGGCTGCCGTTGCGTGCGCGAGCCGTTCGAGGAACGGCTGTTTTGCTTCGCGTTTTTTGAACCCCGCGTCCGGTTCGGGCGGTACGTTGGAACCGTCTCGACCTTGGCCTTTATGTGCCCCGGAGAGGGTCCAGTGACGGTTCTCGACTCCACTTCTCGCCTTCTTCTCAGGTTTTTCGCAGCCTGAGAGATCTAGCCAGGAAAAGGAAACCGCCCTCCCCTGTCCTTCACGCCGCCACCCCTTCTGCCTTGGCGATGGCTGACCGGGTGACCATCCTCTCGCCGCGCGACCCGTGGCCCTTCTCCACGGTGACGGCGGGTGACCTGGAGGGCCTCGTCGACGAGGGTTTGCTCCGCCCCCTCACCGATAAGGAGCGGCCGGAATGGATTCCTCCCGCGGGCGGAGTCGCTCCATCCCCTCCGCCGGGGTATGTCGTGAGCTTCATCTCCTTCCATGAGCGGGGATTTGGAGTGCCGTCGAGCCGCTTCATGCGGGCCATCCTGTTTCACTACGGGGTGGAACTGCACAACCTCACCCCCAACTCCATCGCGCAAGCCGCTATCTTTGTAGCGGTGTGCGAGGGGTACCTGGGGATCGCCCCCCATTGGGATTTGTGGACTCACCTCTTCTTTGCCGAGCTTTTTGCTTCGTCGACGGGGGAGAGGAAGGTCCGTGCGGCGGTGCGGGCCGGCGGCTGCACCCTCTTGCTGAGGCAGTCGCGGTCGTTGCAGTATATTCCTGCCGTCCTTTCACCCTCAAACAAGGGTTGGCAGCGCCGGTGGTTCTACCTCCGGAATGACGGAGGGTCGCTCCCGCCGTTCTCTCAGCGGGTTGTCACCGCCGCCCCCGACGCCTGGCGTCACGGGACTCCACACGAGAGGCAGAAGAAACTCGAACCTCTTCTCCAGGCCCTGAAGGCGTTGCGGGAGGAAGGGCTCACCGCCGCGGGGGTGGTTGCCGCCATCCATCGCCGGAGGGTGCTCCCCCTGGCGGAGCGGCGGTTGTCGCTTTGGGAGATGTCCCAGGAGGCCGACTGGGAGGGGTCACGGATGTCCCCTGATCCTCTTCCCCACGACGCCCTCTACCGGCGGGTGTCGGTCGCGATGGGGAAGCCGGACCCCCACGCCCTCTCCCAGCCTCGAATGCGCCCCGACCAGGGGTGCGTCGCTCTGGTGAGTGTTCGTCCCTCCCTTCTTCACATACCGGGTTGCTCCTGATTCTCACTATCGGGTTTCTTTCTCCCCCCTTTTTAGGAGGTGGGGCGGCACAAACCCTCCCTGCCGCCGGTCCCGGAGGACGCGGTGGGTCGGGCGGCGCGGCGGGTCGCCGCGGAGGAGGAGAAGAAGAAAAAGGATGCGGAGAAGGCCCGAGCCCGCAGGCGGAGGCGGGCTCGGGACGCCCTGGAGAAACGCCGTCGTCAGCAGGAGAGGGAAGGACTTCCCAGGGAGCTGTCGCCGGAGACGTCCGATGATGACGACGACGACGACGACGAAGAGGAGGAGGACGACATGGCCGCCCGTCTCGGCCTCAGCCCCGGCTTGGGATGTGGCCGGGGGTCGTCGAGCCAGCCCCCGAGCGGGCCTACGTCGTCGGTCCCTGGAGCCGAGGTGCCGGATCCCCGACCTGAGGAGCGGGGGCAACCCGAGAGGGTTCTTGACCCCTCGGCTGGAGGAGCTGACGCCACTCCAGGGAGCCGGGCCGAGGGGTCCGTTCCTCGGGAACCGTCGCCCGCGCCGGCAGCATGGGGGAGCGGTCCTCAGGTTGCCATGGCGGCGCCTGGGCAGTCCGCCTCCCGGGCCTCAGGAGCGTCCGAGGCGAGGGCGGCGCCGGGGCCGTTGGTGAGGCGGACCTCGGCGGTGGTTCCAGGAAGCGGGAGCCAAGAGACCTCCCCCCAGACACCGTGGATCATGATCCGGAGCGGGTAGGTACCTTGGAATGTCTCCGTCCCGGCGCTTCATTCATATGTCTGGGCCGTGATTTTCCCTTTCTTGTTTTCTCCAGCAAACGGAGCCATGGCCCTACCGATCTGGCGCCTCGGAAGGCCCTCAAGACGGCGTTGGTCCAGGCAGCTGGCGCCACCTCGGGCCCTGCCGCTCAGCCGATCCTTTCGCAGGGTGCTCCGCCGTACGGGGCTCAGGCGTCGCATGTTCTGGGGGAGCAGGTCCCCGAGGCGGGCTCCTCTGCCGAGGTGGCCATCGTGATCGGGGAGGCGGCCGGCGCCGATGCGGTCCCGAGCTCGCCAGCCATGTTGGCCATGCCGGCGTCTGCCGCTACCGCAGTTGGCACCGTCCCAGTCGGGGAGCGTACGGTTGCCGCCAAAATTGAGACGGCCGCAGCGTCGGCGCCCGGAGCCTCGGAAGAGGTGGGCGCGGACGCGCAGTGCTTCCAGGCGGGCGGCAGCCTTGTCGCTGTGCGGCGGAGCCCCGAGGCCCGGGGCCAGTTGCTCCGATTCCGGACCCGTGAGGCTTCGGGCCCTATCTTCGTTCTTGACGACGAAGAGGAGGACCAGTCCTGGGACGAGCTCCGCAAGCGTGCGGAGGCGTCAGTGGGGTTGCTCCGATCGTCGCTGGAGGTTCTCTGCGGGGACGTCCCCAAAATCCTTCAGGTAATGGCTTCAGGCATACCTTCTTGTTTCTGCGAGTGAGGCGTTCGCCGTGATATCTTGTTTTCCTTTCCAGGATCTGACGGACCGGAGCGCTGCCAAGTCGTCGTTCATCCGCCGCGAGGCCGTCGTCTGGGGCTCGCTACGGTCCCTGAGGACTTCGCTCGCTGGAGCTACCGCGCGCCTTTCTCAGCAGGACGCTAAGATAGCGGACCTCCAGCTGCTCTGTGCTGATCTGAAGGCCGAGGCGGCGGCAGCGCGCACGGAGGTGCTACAACGGCGGTCAGAGCTCGCCCAGGTTGCCGAGGAGCGGGACCAATCTCGGGGCCAGGCTGCCGAGGCCGAGAGCCGGGCCAAGATCCTTGCGGCCGATCTGGCCGCAGCCCAAGTCGCAGCCTCAGAGCAGCGCGTCCGAGCCAGAGGTATGGCCCGACCGTCCTTGGTTCTCGATCTTGTCTGTTTCTTCCGCTTGTGTTTGAGGTCTTTCTTCTGGTTGCTCGCAGAGCTCGAGTCTGCCCTCGACGAGTCTGCCAAGGCGCTTGCCGAGGCGCTCGACGGGGCTGCCGAGCAAAGGGAGGCCGATCTTGCGGCCATGTCCGAGGCCGTCTCGGAGGTCTATCGGAAACTCGGTCCCGGCGACGTCCCTTCAGGAAGCTCTCCCCAAAGCCGCCTTCAAGCCCTAGGTGATTACGCGCGCGGTAAAGTCCGCGGGGCGCTGCACCACGGCGTCAGGCGGGCCTTCGCCGTGCTCGCTTCCCACTACGTTGTGGACTTGGAGCGGGTCAGCGAGGGATACTGCTTGCCTGATGAAGACGAGGCTGCCCTGGCGGAAGTTCAGCGGCTCGACGCGGTCGCTGCGGGTCCGAGCGCGGCGCTGGCGACCGTCTTCGAAGCGGAGATTCTTCCTCCTGCGCCGCCGCCGGAAGCGGAGGCGGATCTTACCGACGGCGGGGGTGGAGTTGAGGGCGCGGCTCCTGCCCGAGGCGACGCCTGATTTTTGTTGGGACAATTTCTATTGGATGTGTGATTTGCCGCGGCCACCGAGGCCTAGACATTTTACTTTTCTTCCGTGAAGTTATGCTCCTTTTCGTTTCGATTTTCGCGCCTGGCCCGTAGTGTCGACAACAGGGTGATTTCCCGAGCTGGGTCCTTTTTCGTGGCAAGCGACGAGTGAGGTGTCCCTAGCCCGGAGGCATAGGTGTTCCCTGGCTCAGTCAGTCTCGCCATTTACTCGTACCCAAGTTCGCTCCTCGGGACCCTGCTTCTGACGCATCCGGGAGAACGCAAAAAACCCTTCTTGACCGAAAAAGAGTTTTTCTGACGCGGAACGGTACGTCCAAACTCGATGAGAGGGGTTCCCCCTTTTTAGCCCCCGAGGGAGGGTCGGGCTCTGCCGGGGCGAGGTCGACCCTTCCTTGATGACCGATTCTTATGTGTGAGTGGGAAAAGGGCGCAGCCCCCGGGCATCGTTCGCGCAGAGGTCGTTTGGCGAGTCAAGCTCCTGCCTAGATATCCGGCGAGTGCTCGGTGACATCCCTCGGTATGTCGGGCATGCCCGAGGGTCCCCACGCAAAAATGTCGACGTTTGCGCGAGGAAAATCGACGAGTACTGCTCCTTATTTGGGGCCGAGTCTAGGACTGATCCGGACATGCTTGGAGGCGTCGCCACTGGCGTCGAGAGGGACGTCCTTGACCGTCTCCGCTGGCTCGAAGTTGCCGGCATGTCGCTTCGCGTCCGGCACCTCTCGGGAGAGGCTTTCCAGGTCGGCAATGAGGGCCTCGGACTCGGCGAGGGCCTCGGCGTACTCCACGCACTCCACATCGCATTCAAATGCGTGTTTGTACGTGGGGCCGACGGTGATGACCCCGTTGGGGCCCGGCATCTTGAGCTTCAGGTAAGTGTAGTTGGGGATGGCCATGAACTTCGCGTAGCATGGCCTTCCCAACACTGCGTGGTAGGTTCCTCGGAACCCGACCACCTCGAACGTCAAAGTCTCCCTTCGGAAGTTGGAGGGTGTTCCGAAGCAGACAGGGAGGTCGAGCTGTCCGAGGGGCTGGACGCGCTTCCCGGGAATGATCCCGTGGAAGGGCGCAGCGCCTGCTCGGACGGATGACAGGTCGACGCGCAGGAGCCTGAGGGTCTCGGCGTAGATGATGTTGAGGCAGCTGCCTCCATCCATCAGGACCTTGGTGAGCCTGACGTCGCCGATGACGGGGTCGACGACGAGCGGGTACTTCCCTGGGCTCGGCACGTGGTCGGGGTGGTCGTCCCGGTCGAAGGTGATGGGCTTGTCGGACCAGTCTAGGTAGACTGGCGCCGCCACCTTCACCGAGCAGACCTCCCGACGCTCTTGCTTACGACGCCGAGCCGAGGCGTTTGCCGCATGCCCTCCGTAGATCATGAAGCAATCGCGGACCTCTGGGAACTCTCCTGCTTGGCGATCCTCCCTTTTGTCGTCGTCGCGGGCTTTGCCACCCTCTGCGGGTGGCCCGGCCCGATGGAAGTGGCGCCGAAGCATGACGCACTCCTCGAGGGTGTGCTTGACGGGCCCCTGATGGTAGGGGCACGTCTCCTTGAGTGCCTTGTCGAAGAGGTTAGCACCTCCGGGGGGCTTCCGAGGGTTCTTGTGCTCGGCGGCGGCGACAAGGTCTGCATCGGGAACGTCGCGTTTCGCTTGCGACTTCCTCCTGCCTTTCTTTTTGGCGCCGCGCGGAGTAGACGCCTCGGGAGTATCTTCCGACGGGCGGCCCTGGGGCTGCTTGTCCTTTCGGAAGATGGCCTCTACCGCCTCCTGGCCGGAGGCGAACTTGGTGGCGATGTCCATCAGCTCGCTCGCCCTGGTGGGGGTCTTGCGACCCAGCTTGCTCACCAGGTCGCGGCAGGTGGTGCCGGCGAGGAACGCGCCGATGACATCGGAGTCGGTGATGTTGGGCAGCTCGGTGCGCTGCTTCGAGAACCACCGGATGTAGTCTCTGAGAGACTCTCCCGGCAGTTGCCGACAGCTTCGGAGGTCCCAGGAATTCCCGGGGCGCACGTACGTGCCCTGGAAGTTCCCGGCGAAAGCCTGGACCAAATCTTCCCAGTTGGAAATTTGCCCCGGAGGCAGGAGCTCCAACCAGGCACGAGCGGTGTCAGAGAGAAACAGGGGGAGGTTTCGGATGATGAGGTTGTCATCGTCCGTCCCACCCAGTTGACAGGCCAGGCGGTAGTCCGCAAGCCACAATTCCGGTCTCGTCTCCCCCGAGTACTTCGTGATAGTAGTCGGGGGTCGGAATCGGGGCGGAAACGGCGCCCGCCGAATGGCTCGGCTAAAGACCTGCGGACCGGGTGGTTCGGGCGAGGGACTCCGATCCTCCCCGCTGTCGTAACGTCCCCCACGCCTGGGGTGGTAGCCTCGGCGCACCCTTTCGTCGAGGCGTGCCCGACGGTCACGGTGAGGGTGCTCGTCGCCGAGGTGGCCCGGGGCCGCAGGCGCGGTGTTGCGCGTGCGCCCGGTGAAGACCGAGGCTTTCCGCGTGAGTCGGGAAGTCGCGGCACGAGGTTCCGAGGGGTACCCCTGCCTTCGGGAGGCAGAGCTCTCGGCCCGCCGGGCCGCAGCGCCTTCCAGGAGATGCTTGAGTTCTCCCTGGATTCGCCGACCCTCGGTGGTTGATGACTCCGGCATCGCGCGGAGGAGCATCGCTGTAGCGGCCAGGTCCTGACCAGTCCCGCCGGATGCGGGTGGCGGTTTGTCCCTGGCATCGTTGGCGATGCGGTGCTGGAAACCTTGGGGCAGGTGACGTATTCCTCCGGCCGGGGGTTGGCTCGCCCATACCTGCCCGATGTTCTGGCGGATTGCCTCGAGCGCTCCTGCTCCCTCATCGAGCCCGGCCTGCGCCCCGCGGACTTGCTCGAGCTGTGGGTCGTGACCCCCCGCCGGAACGGGGACCACAGCTAGCTCCCGCGGGATGTCGGCGCGAGGCGCTGGCCTAGGGGGATCACCATCCTCCGGCATGCCGAGACAGCCGCCTCCGGAGGGATCCCCTAGCTCGATGTGGAAACATTCGCGACTCGGGCCGCAGTCCTTGTCGCCAAGGCTGCGGCTGCCGTCGGAACAGTCGGAGAGGCAGTAGTCACATGCGGTCATGAAGTCCCGCATGGCACTAGGGTTGCCAGATCTAGAGAAATCCCAGCAGATGCTGGGGTCGTCATCTTCCTCGGACCCAGAGGGTCCGTAGGTCGAGACACCCGTCAATCGGTCCCAAGGCGACCGCACACGAAACCCCAGAGAGGTTGCACTCGCCTCAACGTGAGCGCCCGCCAAAGCGAGGTCGCCAGGCGGGCTGAGGCCGAGTCGAAATGACGAAAGATGGGTAGCAGTCGGTACCTTTTTGTCGACGAGGGGCGATGAAGTCAAGTCGGGGGCTGACCGCGCCGTCGTCTTGGGTACGAGGGCGACGTCCTGCAGGCCCTCCGTGAGCGTGCTGGCGTCGTCCACTTGCTCGGGGTCGACGTGTCGCGGGGGGATGGCGCTCGCGTTTGCCTCGAACGCGAGGGCGACGCTTGGCGTGTCCTCCACTGAGGAGCCGGGGATGTCGATTTGCTCGACAGCCGTCGGAGCGCGATCTCCCGCTCGGCCCTGGTTGCCCCGCCTCCTCCTCCTCCGATGGCGAGGGAGAGGATGGGGCGAGCTCGAAAGTTGTCCTTCCCCCACGCGGGAAAGACATCGTCGATTCCGCCGCCGGCGGGCGGGCTGTCCGCCACCATTGTCGCTATCGCGCGGCGGTGGAAGGAGTACCATGTCGTAGCCGCTGTCGAGAGACATGAACTCGAGGTTCCCGAAACGGAGCACCGTCCCGGGTTGAAGAGGTTGTTGGAGACTGCCCATCTGGAGCTTGACGGGAAATCGAACGTCAACACGCAGCAGGCCCCTACCTGGCGCGCCAACTGTCGGCGTTCCGAGACCGGGGGGTCCCCGAGCCGACGAGTGAGAGTGCCGCATGCCCCAGCCCAGATGGGTCGAGCGCGTGGGCGAGCGCGAAGGGGGGAACAGAGAGAGAGATCGGCGGCCGGAGCCGGGTCGTGAGGGAGTCGGTGAATTCCCGCGGCCTTCGTGTTCGTCCCGCGCCCAGGTCGGGTGCGCTTGCAGTAGGGGGTTACAAGCGTCCGCGCGAGGTGAGGGGAAGCGAGCGGCCTCGAGAGAGCGCCTGCCCCTGCCCTTCGTCCCCGCGAGGCCAACCTCCTCTAAGAAGGCCCTGGTCCTTCCTTTTATAGTCGTAAGGAGAGGATCCAGGTGTACAGAATGGGGGTGTAGCAAGGTGCTACGTGTCTAGCGAGGGAGAGCTAGCGCCTAAGTACATGCCAAGGTGGCAGCCGGAGAGGTCTTGGCACCCTGTTGTTGTGGCGTCGTGGCTGTTGGAGGAGTAACGGAGCCGGACGGGGGGACAGCTATCGAAGTGGCTAGGCCCTTGCTGACGTTCTCCTGCTTTCGTAAGGGAGCTGAGAGCCGCCGTCGTCATGATCTAGCGGGGTGCCATCATTGCCTATCTGGCGTAGCTGGTCAGATGGGACGCCGGTCTTGTTCTCTGCGACCCAAGTCGGCTCAGGGCAGGGTGATGATGACGCTCCCTGTTGACGTGGCGGTCTCGTATCCTAGGTCGGGCGTCGTGGAGGCTCCTCCGAAGCCGAGGTCGAGTCCGTCCTGCAAGACAGAAATAGAGTCCGAGCCCTGGGTCGGGCGAGGCGGAGATCGTTCGGCAGAGGCTGAGGCGGAGTCCGAGCCCTGGGTCGGGCGAGGCGGAGGTCGCCGTCTTCCGGGGCCTTAGCCCGAGTCCGAGCCCTGGGTCGGGCGGAGCGGAGTTCGCCGTCTTCCGGGGCCTTAGCCCGAGTCCGAGCCCTGGGTCGGGCGGAGCGGAGTTCGCCGTCTTCCGGGGCCTTAGCCCGAGTCCGAGCCCTGGGTCGGGCGGAGCGGAGTTCGTCGTCTTCCGGGGCCTTAGCCCGAGTCCGAGCCCTGGGTCGGGCAGAGCCTCCTATGGCACCTCTGGCGAAGTCTGGTCGCCCGTTGGTCTTACCTTTTGCGTTAAACGCCCCGGTGACTGGGTTGGTTGGCGCGGTGATTTAGTCAGGGTTTCTTCTTATCGAAGGCGGGGCCTAGGGCGAGCCGGAGATGCGTCTGCCGTGAAAGAGGAGGCCTCAGGCGAGACGGAGTCATCTTAGGGTCGGCTGCCCTCGCCCGAGGCTAGGCTCGGGCGTGGCGTGGTCAAGTCACTCGTATGGACTGATCCCTGACTTAATCAAACCCATCAGGCCTCTGCAGCTTTACGCTGATGGGGGTTACCAGCTGAGAATTAGGCGTCTTGAGGGTACCCCTAATTATGGTCCCCGACAGACGCCCTTGGCTGATTAACTAGGAAAGCTAGTGAATGGCTACCTTACCCGAAAGGGGCAAGGGCAGTAAGGGAGTGGTCAGTATAGGGAGGTCCTTGGGTTGATTTTGCTGCGATGGCGGTCAAGCGAGGGATTCCTGAACTAGAGCTTCTTATAAACTGTAGCGGGTAGTCTGAAGCTAGTGGAACTTTGTAAAGGCCTCGTAGTGGTACCCTGCCTCGCTTCCTTGGTAGAGGTGTATGGGTCTGATCAACTCCGTGGCAAATGGGTAACACGACTTGTGGATAAAGATGCGCAACCTCTGCAGAGTGTAAAACTGGTATACTAGCCATGCTCACGGTCATGAGCGGCTCGGACACTCACATGATTAATTTATGGAACTTAAACTTAACCTGTCATTTCATTGCATTTGGGATTATTTTACTATTACTTTTATTTATTATTTCTAAGGTTCGGTATTTACTTACACTTAGTAATTGCTAATAAAATTTTGACCAACTTATAAAAGCAATGCTCAGCTTTAACCTTTATTTCATTGATCAGCCTTACACTTCATGAACTCCCACCTTTGGAGAGTTCATGCCACATTATTCCCCACAACTTGTTGAGCTGTGATCGTACGTAAGCTCACTCTTGCTGTCTCACACCCCCTAGCAGGTGGTCGAAGAGGAGCCACCTAACACTGAGGCTTTCGACTTGATCTAGGTGGCGTCTCCCAGTCAGCTTTCTGGCGCCAAGGATAGATTTTAGTTCCTGCGATATTCATATTTTATTTTTGTAAGACTTACGCTATGTAATAAGTACTCTGATTTTATTGTGACATTTATCTCTATACACTCTGTTATTATATATGTTGTCTTCTTTGGCGTATGTATGAGATGTATCCGACTTTGTTCCTTAAATCCGGGTGTGACAGTGGGAGACAAGCCAACTTCTTAAACTGCGTTGCTGCCAGCATGTGTTTAGTTTGGCTTGGCTAAATTTTAGTCCTATCACATCGGATACTTGACTACTAGTTAAAGGTATTAAATATAGTTTAATTACAAAAATAATTATATAAATAAGGAGTAAACGGTAAAACGAGTCTTTTAAGTCTAATTAGCCCATGATTCAATCATGTGATGCTACATTAATAATTTGCTAATTGTAGATTAATTATGTTTAAATTTTTTGTTTAGTCGTTTAGTCTTTAGCTGCGTAATTAGTTATATAATTAGACAATATTTGATACAAGTAATGACATTTCATCAATCAATGTGACATGGAATCATGGACTACACTTTAGTCTATAGAACCAAACATCTATTTTTCGTGGAGACGAAAGTCAACTTCTTAAATTGCATTGCTACGTAAATCTTGGTTGTCTATTTTTTATGGAATACCAAATCTTGAACATGTAAGCTAAGGGCATGTATAGTCTCATTAATTAGGAGTATCTTAAGAAATCTATATGAGATTAAGTAAAAAAACAGGACACGAGAGTCCGTATCTACACGATTCTCTCTCTATTTATCTAACTACATTCAGGGAGTGTTTGAATGCGCTAGAGTTAATAGTTAGTGACTAAAATTAGTTGAAACATTCAAACGCCATAGCTAATAGTTCAACTATTAGATATTTTTGGTAAATTAGTTAATAGTTAGGTAGTTATTTGTTAGCTAGTTAATTGACTTAATTCCACTAACATTTTTTAGCAACTAACTATTAGTTCTAGTGCATTCAAACATCCCTTTCTAATATAAGAGCTCTAGATTATATCATACAATATTTTAGCTATCTTTTATAATTGAAAGCCCAACCGAGGTTGTACATACCCTGAAGAGACGGTCTTTCCACAACCTTCTTTCCACAACCTTATAGATTAGGTACTCGTCAGCAGCGCGTTAAACTCTTCCGACTTAATTAAAGTGGTGCTTAATTATTTTACGTGTTCAACGAAAAATAAAACATAATTCCTCTGTTTTAAATTAAAATTCGTTTTACCTTTTACTATATTCATAACGGAGGAAGTATTGGGAAGACTTGTATGTGGATGTATGCAACACATTGCACAACTAATGCATATATATACCACGTTTCACACACTTAAATATATAGATATGTCTCATATCATAGGAGGGGGAGAAAAAGGCGGTGAGGAACAAAGCAGAAAAAGAAAGGCATACATGTGACGTGGAGCCGTGTGCCGGAACCGGAAAGGTTAGCCGGACACGTGCCCATCTACCAGCCAGGTATGCATGCCGAATTCAGGAGAAACATCAAACATCCCTTGGGACGTTCGTCGGGGTCTCCACCCCCCAGACGTGTCACGCTGCTGCCGGCAAGCAAGGCGAGGCAGGCCTGGCGCCGGCGCACACGCCATCCCATTCTTGACGGGGACGCGCACGCCATCCCAAAATCTGCGTCGGCTGCCATTTCAGTGTGCCTCCCAAAACAAATCTGCTGCTTGCGGCCTCACATTCAAGCAAGTTCCTCACAACAACATCAACCATGGCGACCCGACATCAGTGCTGTATTAGCCACAAAACTGGAGCACAGCAACGCCCTAAAAATCTACAAATTACAAGGATGACGCCACATGCATGCATGCCAGGCATTCGCGATTCCGAGGCAAGCTAGCTGTCACCTGCCCTCCTCGATGATGGAGGTGAAGAGCGGCGACGGGACCGCGGGCGTCAGGTCCCCGGGCTCAGGGCTCGCCTGGGCGCCGCCGTGGCCGCCGGACGAAGACGTTGGCTGAGTCGATGACGACCCGACGTGGCTGCTCGCGAAGCTGCCGCTGACGTCGGCCGCCATCACCTGCCACTCCGTGATGTAGCTCGGCTTCGCAACGTCCTCGGCCGCGTCGGCGTCCCCGTTGAGCATGGCGACCACCCTCGACATGGACGGCCGCTTGTGGGGCGAGCCCTGGGTGCAGTGGAGCGCCACGCGGATCACCCGCAGCACCTCGTACGCGTCGTACTCCGTCAGCTTCGGGTCCACGAACTCCAGCGGCCGCCCGTTCTCGTACAGTTCCCACACCTGAAACGTAGTAAGTAGTACGTACCATTCAAGGATCGATTTGTTTAGGACGACATCGATGCTGAAAGTTACAGTACAGCGTGTCCACATCCTCTGATACATACTCAGAATTTTCCAGTGACAAGCTCCAATTCAGCGTGTATGGCATTATCAAATTTCATTCTGATGATGATCTTACCCTTTCAAAGATATAGGTCGTGCCTTCGTCCAGAGCATTCTGATAGTTTGATTCACCAGCGACAATCTCCAGCGCGACCACGCCAAACGCGAACACATCAACCTTCTCAGTCATATGCCCTCTCATGGCGTACTCAGGCGCGAGATAACCACTAGATGATAGTAGAGTCGAAGAGACAACCAACTGCCATTAGCTCCACCACATTCGCAACACGCCACTACATTCCTTTATTTATGCCCAAACTAAAGGTGAGATGGAAAATATATATACTTACAACGTGCCAGCAACATTTGTGATGACATGAGTCTTCTTGTCGTCGTAGAGCTTGGCAAGGCCGAAATCGGAGATCTTCGGGTTAAGATCGGCGTCGATCAACACGTTACTGGCCTTTATGTCCCTGTGCACAATGCGGATGGTTGACTCCTCGTGGAGATAAGCTATACCTCTTGCTACGCCCAAACATATCTCGAATCGTGTTGGCCAGTCTAGATTCAAGCTCCCCTTTCCTGAACACGACAGCTCAAACATATTGAAGTTCTGCACCAGAGTTGCGCTCTAAATTGTTCATACAAGGAATGGGTGAAGTCATACCAAACAACGCATGATCGAGGCTTCCATTCTCCAGGTACTCGTAGACCAACAATGGTGTTTTTCTCTCAAGGCAGCAGCCATACAACCTCACGAGGTTACGGTGCTGCACTCGGGAAATGGTTTCGATTTCTGCCGCAAACTGCATCTTTCCCTGGTTAGAGGACTGAGAGAGCTGCTTCACTGCCACCACTTTTCCATCACTCAACTTACCCTGAAAGAAAGTTGCACTTGTTAACTATTATTATACAAGGTATTTCATAGCTCAGTGCAGGGTTTTTACTTCACTTGAAAATCATCAGATTATGGTAAATGGCATAGGGCGACTTTTCGGTGTCTACTCAGATCGTCAGGAAGCAGCATTTAACTACTTATTTAAGCCTTCATAAGTTCACGCATCGAACACAGATCCAGTCCTGTATATATACTAGATAACTAGAATGACAAACCTTGTAAACTGATCCATATCCTCCTTCACCAAGTAGGTTACTAGAACAAAAGTTCTCTGTAGCTGACCTAAGCTCACTGTAACTGAAGACATTTGGCCTTCCAACTATGGTATACAATTCTGCATGGTTCGGAATAGCTTGTTAGCATACTTTCTGTTTGCAGTCAAGAGCACACTATTAGTATATGTATATCAAGCACCTTCTAGCTCTAACAATAGCTTTCTCCTTTTCTGACACCACAAGAAGATTCCGGCCAGTGCGATCAATGCAAAAACTGAAACACCAACTGCAACCCCAGCGATCACACCAGTTTTATGGCTGCTCTTGCTGTCTTCAGAACTACGGACTGTAGGAACGAAATCTGAAGAAGACTTCAGTTAGTTGAGCATGGAAAACCTTATATAGAACATAATTGAGAATACCCAATAGTTACAATTCCACCAAGCAATAAAGGGGATAAAGTGCAATCTCAGCCCTCAGCACGGGTGTGCAGTGTGCTATGTTCTGCTTTTGGTTTCAAATGGCATAAATTCAACTAAATTAAGGTCCGCCACCGCCAAGTTATACTTATATATGTAGTTACAACTGTACAACATCATAAAACATACCGTGCTGACAAATTTTCATGTTCTAATTCTTCTATTAAAGATAACAGTTTTTTTTCATCCAAATTTAAAATTTCATATAATGTATACCACACTGACGAGTCTATTTTTTGTGACTACACTAGTATGCATTGATTAATACTTCAAAATGTCACTTGGGCAGTAGTATAACTGCAATGTAGAACAAGTTAAAGTTCAGATGAGTACTTGGAGTTGCACTCAGGGCTGATATTGCAGGACCATAGTATCCCTTATAAGGAATGCAACAAGTGCCCTTGCCAGCCCAGAAGAGATGAATCTCAAGGAAGTTTTTGGTTACTGGAACAACATACTGCTTCTTAACAGCAGTGAAAGATTTCCCTCCAGCTGCCTTTCTAATGTCAAAGTTCTGCTCCTTGCGCTCTCCCTAAACAAGCATGAAGTATCAAGCACAAAAGTCTATATCTAGAACAATGCATATGATTTAAAACCATCAGATGCCAGCCAGATATAAGTTACCTGGACATAGATATCGAAAACCCTCCTCCCTCGGCTTCTCCAAGACTGCATGTCTGGAAAGTCAACCTCTGCAAATTGAAGTGTGACCGTGTAATTTCCATTCTCAAGTCCAATGCCATAGTATCTCAGAGATGATGGTGACATCCTTGCTGTTTGGAACAGTGCAGAGTCTAGGGTGTTCTCGAACTGGCGTGAACTGTAGATGATGTAACTTGCATTGGGTGCATCTGCGTCCAAGAATAACCCAACGCTGCTAACGGCCCATGTAGGTGCACCCGCAACATAGTATGATGCAGCACTAAGGTTGGCATTATCAGCTTGATAGACGGAATTATCTGAACCTGATATTGCTCTACTACCACCACAGTCCACCGCAAAGGACGCAGCTGCATCCAAATTTTCAGAGTACTGTTTAATTGGAATCTGCAATTGCAGGATCAACATTACAAACTAGATATATGCTCAAAATTCCAAGGTTGAAGCATTACACTTTGGAGAACCGAGGAAACAGGGAGTACTATGCTGAAGACACTCCAATCCCCATGGCAAAACACTGCAGATGAAATGTTTTGCCATTTTAAGTTCTGATTAGAAGCCAAGACTGAAACTTATTTTTGTGCTAGCCTCATAGAGAGGACAGACTGGTGTTTACCTGTTATTGGAGCTATCCATCACAAAGTCGTTTGCTACCAAATTCCTTAGTATCAAAGTAGAACATATAGGGAAAATTAGCTATTACTGTTATATTGAATCGGCAGGTTTTGTGTGCAATAACTAAGCAGTATGTTTTCCTGAAAGAAGTTTGAGAACACAAACATACAATTGTAAATTTTTCTCAGTAGCCCAAGAAGGAAAGTTTCCTGAGATATGGTTGTATGAAAAATCTCTGTGAAAAGGCAGAGGAAAAGGTAACTATTAGATCAATAACATATTTCCTTCAGCACAATGCCAAAACAAAGAGCACATAAACATACATATTGGTCACTAAGGGACTTTTTGTGGCAGGCAGACTTCCCGAAAGGCTATTATTCCCTAGAAATCTGATTCAAGTAGAATATTTGCAAATATCAGCAGAAGGTTAACAAGAAAGAAAAAATAGAGGTTCATTCAAACAATTATGAACAAACATAAAGTTCCAAGGAAGTACGTTGGCAGGCAATGTACAACAATGTTATGACTAGTGTTTGAATAAGTGATGGGATCACAAACGCTGATTAGAATAGGACTGCAATAAGGATCAACTTTGAGCTCTTACCTTTTTGCCTTGGTGATGGATAAGATTCCAAGGGACATACAAGGAGATATCCCTTGGTGTATGGTTTTTGTGGACGATGTAGTGCTAGTTGATGAAAGTCAGGCAGGAGTAAATAAGAAACTAGAGTTGTGGTTGGAGACTCTAGAATTCAAAGGTTTTAGAGTCAGTAGAACTATATATGAGATGTGATCACGCAAATACTACACATGAGGAAGGAGATATCAGTTTGAAAGGTCAATAGTGTCTAAGAAGAACACATTTAGGTATTTAGGATCAATGGTCAATGCTACAAAGAGATAGAGATATTGATAAAAATGTTAGCCATAGAATTAAAATAGGGTAGACGAAGTGCATCAAGTGTATGACATTCTATATGAGAAGAGGATAGTACATAAGCTAAAAGGCAAGTTTTGTAGGACGATGATTAGACCATCTATGTTGTATTGTATGGTGCAGAATGTTGGCCTATAAAAAGATGACATATTCAACAAATACCAAATAAGTGTTGCAGAAATACGTATGTCGTGTTGGATTTATGGCTATACAAGAACGAATTGAGTTTAAAATGATGATATACGTGAAATGCTAGGGGTAGCACCAATTGAAAAAAGCTTATCCAACATCGGTTGAGTTGGCTTGGACATGTTCAACCAGAGGCACCAATATGTAGTGAGATCCTAAGTGTTAGATATGTGTATAGGTCCTTGTATATTTGGGTATTCGTTGTACACAGCTATAACCTTTGTACACACCCCATATCTATATATATGAGGCAGCCTAGGTCCATTGATGGTGTGGCTACAGGTGTACAATCGGGCCGCCCGGCCCGGCCCAGCCCAAACCCGAAAAGGCCCAGACCGTTTGAATTTTGGGCCGTGCCACGACCTAACACGTAATTGCTTAAACGTGTCGGGCTCATTTTGGGCGACCCAAAATTATAAAAAGCCTGAAATTCAATTTTTGGCCTGAAATTCACATCAGAGCCCTAAATTCAAAACAAATTTAATAAAACAAATAAAAGATAAGACAAATAAATTTGACCAAAAGCAAACTTAATATTTGTATTAAGTTACCAGAGCTATGCAATGACTACCTCGTTTAAAAATCATTTTGTTAGAAGGAAAAAGAGTATAATCAGCTCTATACATAGTTCGTAAGTTGAGTTCATTATGTAATGTTCATAACAAAAGTAAAATTACATCACATACTCTAATTCAAAGCTATAAAAACATCTAACTAGCATCATCTCTAGATTTGTGTTCTTTATCAAGTACATGAAAGTGTGGAATGAAGTGTGATTTTAATGAATATATGGGCCTTTTCGTGCCTCTATATGGGCCATTTTGTGCCTGCCTTAAACGAGTCGTGCTCGTGCCCGCCCATGGGCCGCGACCTCGGCTCAAACCCGGCCCGATATATCGGGCCGTGCTGGCCCGACACTAAATATTTCAAGCCATGTCGTGCATGGGCTGTGCTTTTTTTTCGTGCTTCGGGCCAGCCCATCAGGCCCGGCCCAAATGTACACCTATAGGTGTGTCAATCATTCTCTACATGGTATCAAGCTATTTCTTTCCTAAACTCAATCCACTGCCACGTAGATTTCGCCCCTCCTCTCCCAACCCTAGCTCGTGCCGCCATGGCTGCAGCCACCGCCTCCAACACCAACTCCTCCTCGACATCTTTTAGTGCTTCCTCCTCCGTCGAGCTGCTGTCCACCACCACCCCAGCCATCCTCAATCCCTTATGTACAATCAACGTGAAGACTCATGCCTCAATGACGTTGCAGATCGCACGCCCTAATTTCCATCGCTGGAACATCTTTCGAGCCATGGCGGTCAAGTTTGGTTTTCTTTTGTTTCTCGACATGTCCGTGCTAGCGTGCCCTGATGATCCAATCTGGGACCACACAGACTATGCCATCAAGAGCTGGCTCTAGACGTCCGTCGACAACATCGTTCTCGATCTTGCCATGGGCGATCATCAGATGGCCTGCGACCTCAACACTTCCATCAACGATCTCTACACCAACCAAGAATCTCGCGCCATCCACCTCAGCAACGAGTTTCACACCTTTGTTCAGGACGATTCCTCCATCACGGACTACTGCCGGCACGTCAAGTCTCTCGCCGACTCTCTCTGCGACACCGACCATGGGGTCTCTGATACCTAGCTTGTCCTCAACCTTCTTTGCGGGCTCAATCCCAAGTTGTCGAATACCGTCAACATCATCATCAACATGACCCCGTTTCCCTCCTTCAGCAAGGCCCAATCCATGCTTGCCTTAAAGGAATCGATGATCGCCAAAGAGACAAAGGTTGTCTCTGAGACGACCCTCGCTGCGGCTGCCTCCTCACCTCCTTGCCCTCCTGGCAGCTGCACCAGTGTCGACAACACTGGTGCTCATGAGGGCGGACGCGGGAGCCGTGGTTATCGAGTTAGTGATCGCCATCCCAGCACAGTGGGATCAGACAGGTCTCATTGCGGCGTTCAACAACATGGTGCAACCATCCCAGACAGGCTAGATCATGGACTTCGATGCTACTTCTCACATGTCGTCGAAAAACGGTACCGCTCATTGCACGAGAGGAAGACCGAAGTTGATATAGGGAAGCAGTAAAAGGAGACTCGAAAGGTTAAAATATATCCAAAGATTTAGACTAGAATAGGAGTGCATGGAAAACGGCTATATGTGACCGAACATTGGCTTGTGGTTCTGTTGGATTTTAACTCTAGCCTACCCCATTTTGCTTGGAACTAAAAGACTTTGTTGTTGTTGTTCAAAAAAACTCAGACGGGAAGGGAAAGACCGCCCTCCGGCCCTCCCGGTATTATATTAAGAAGAGATCGAAACATGGTCCCGGCCAAGAAAATCCCCGAACCCTGATCCCCCATCACTAGCGGGCCATCACCGCTCACTCTGCAACGGCCCAGCCAGAGGGTGGCGCGCAGGACGTAACCCGGGAGCCAGCGGAGCACAGCGAGGGGATTTTTTTAACCAAGCCAGAAATTCGCCCCCGAGGGGAATCGAACCCAGGACCTGGAGGTGCTACTCGGAAGCCTTAACCATTACGCTAGAGGCCCTTTCACTTTGTTGTTGTTGTTCAAACAATTAAAGAAACTGCAAAAGTAACTCTTACAAATAACTAAGAGATGTAAGATTCAAAATTGATTGAGGTATTTGTCCTGTGATATTGTTGAAACTCAGGTCCCTGCGGGAAAGAAGAAAAACAACATTAGACAACAAAAGGGCAAACTACAACTGAAACTGAAAGTTAAACTACATAATATAAATTCATCACTTAATTATGATATTCTGACAAGGGGAACATGCTTACAATAAGTATAAATTTACAAAGTTGGAGAAGTCTACCGATGCTAGTGTATCAGATATAATGCTGTTCCTCAACACTCTGCAAGATGGAACCTTAAATAATTAAATGTTTAGGCCCTTAAACTTGAATATAAAAAAAGGGAGGGACATGTCATACAGTTCACCCAAAGATGTCAAATTGCCAATGAATGACAGCGAAGAGCTTCCATTCACTATATCGCCTATTCTTCTGTTACATAGAAATGGTTAATGCCATAGCTATTATGTTTGCAACATAATATTCCTACAATCACAAAAACTACTAGGGACTCACAATTTTTTTAAGTTGACAAGATTAGAAAGACTTGTGGGAATGGGACCTTGAAAAGAGTTCCCTTGGAGCCTCCTGGAAGCACATAGATATTTGATTAGAGAAGTAATACCTATGCTAGTTCCTCATGACAAATTAATTGTGCTATAAAATAACAGATGATGTAGAAAAATATGCAACATCTTGCACTTCTCCAGAAAAATGAATGACCTTCCTACTATTGACGTCAAGAAAACAATTTTAAAATATTGAAGCCTTAGTGATTTTCAGATATAAATCTTACAGTTGGGTCAAGTTAGTCAAACTCCCAAGATAATCAGGAATCTGCCCGCTGAAATTATTGTCTGATGCCCACCTAGATACATGACAAGAGTTGGTAAGATTATTAGCTTCTACCTCCAAAGGAATAGCAAATTCACGAGGTGCTAGCTTATTTTACTAAATTACAAGATTGACAGGTTCTTCAGCTGGGACAATGTCGATGGTAGAGGACCACTGAAGTCGTTACTATCAATGTATCTGCAACTCAAAGTTGGATAGCATTTTTCAGTTATGTCATGCATATAGTTATCAGTTTAAAGAGTGAAGAAAGCATAGATGGTCATGTAGAAGACATGTAAAGCAACCAAATCGATAACTCACATTTGTCGAAGTTTTGTCAGTTTCCCCAGCTCATCAGGAAGTGTGCCGTTAAAATTATTTGAGCCCAATGCCCTGAAAGAATTAACTAATTAAATTAAGTTTGATCCAAAGAAAAGTTCAAATGGAAGTGCTGTTAAGTGCCTTTTGACAATAAAAAAATTGAAATGCTGGTAAAATGTTGGATTGGGAAGATGTGCATTCAGATTCTCACTTCCATTATATTATACTAACTTCGTGAGAAAACGATATTATAAGATTATACTCGATATATGGCCATAGTATATGCAAAACTTCAAGCTCTTGGCATACAGCCTCATGATTTTCATACAATTGGAAAGCAAGTATTTTTTTAACGCAACAATTGAAGAGCAAGTATAACCAGGACAACAGATGCATGACAGTAACTGAACATAAATATTAGTCAGAGAATATCCATTTGTTAAGACTTCCCAGGACAATAACGTGATTGGAGGATCTTACAGTGATAAGAGATTGGTAAGATTTCCAAGCTCCTTTGGGACAGGTCCAGATAGTGCATTGATGCCCACGGTCCTTGTGATTTCCAAGGAAAAGAATGTAAATAAGATTGCTGAAAAACTGGGAACTGCAGCACGTTTTTTTTTTATTTCAGAGTATTACATTGATTCCAGAGCAGTTAGTTCTCCAATGAATGCTGGTAATGGCCCGTAGAAGTAATTTTTTCTGAAGTCCCTGAAATTTTAAGGTGCGTTAATCCTGCAAGTTCAAGCGATAACTGGACTGGTTGAATGCAGCTACTGATTTTGACTATCAACATGAATCTGAAAAACTTCATGTGCACTGGAGATTTCGAGTCACCTTCAGCTTTAAGTTAAGTATCTCACTAATGCCTGCCTAAGGAAAAAAACGATCTTAACCAAACAAACATTACGAGCACGGCGCACCCCAAGTGTGAAAAGAGAACATACATGCGTTATCATGGTTCATGGACACTGACCAAGCCACAAACAAAAAAATCAGCAGGCAAACAAATTAGCCAGTGTGGTTGTGGGCTTGTGCCGCTGAAGGGAAGCATACAGTACAGACACAACGATGAATTGAACCACTATCCTAGGTTAAGAATGAGCTAGGAATTGCGGGGAAAAGCTACCGAGCTTGAAATTGGAATACGAGCGGATCACTCCTCGTTTCTCCGACGGGCAAGTGAGACACGGCCGTCTACGCCGTCGAAGAGCAATGGTATGCGCCCAGCGGCGGCCGGCGATCCCTCGGCCATTTCGAGGTGGATTGGTGCGGAGCGGAAACGGCAGAGACTGGAGAAATTTTGCAACTTGCTAATGAGCTTGGCCCAACAAGAGTCCACAGCCGACAGCTACCCCCGAGAAAACAAGCCCTCTATACCGCAGAAATCTCATGCCAAAAAAAGCTTAATATTTGTACTAAAATAATCTCTTGCCAAAAAAAAGGGACAGCAAGCAAGCAGTTAGCGAAGGGACTATAGATAGTACATAATTTGAAGAAAAAAAAAGAGTGCAGGCCTTAATGGGTGTTTGGTTTCTAGGGACTAATTATACCATTTTAGTTCTAAAATTACCAAATATAGAAACTAAAACTCTATTTTAATTTCTATATTTGGTAATTTATATACTAAAATGGAATAAAATGATGTGACTAAACATTAGTACCTAGAAATCAAAACCCCCTCTTAGAGACGAGCTTTAGGCAGACAGCACATACAGCTTAACGAGGTGAGTGAGGTTCCGCAGCTCCTCGGGTATGGGGCCAACCGCATCCAGCGTGTTTATCTTCCTGCACCGCCACCGGCATCGGATGGGAAAAAAATTTGGTGAACCTGTCATGGAGAGAGAGAGCAAAAGAGGACGGCAGCGGCGGCAGCTCTGGACTCACAGTCTAGTGACATGGCAGAGCGTGTTGTTTCGGTCGGAGCAGTCGCACTTGATGGCCGGGTTGAACGCAGGGTTGTCGTCGATGGACGTGTCGTCCGTCGCGGCGCCGCTGCAGGGGTTGCCGCTGATGTTCCACGACGGCGGCGCGCTCAGCCTCAGCTTGCTCAGGATCGCGTTCACCGCCGCCGCTGTCCACAGAGCCAAGGCAAGCCTCTCTCTCATCGGCACACGAACAACCATCGCTATAGCTTACAGAGCACAGCTCTGTCGAGTGGGGTACATGCATAATTGCATACCCTATTACAGTACATACGTACCTTCCACCGGATCAGTCTGAGGCGCCTGCTGCGCCTGGGCAGCCGCCCTCCAACAACTCAGCAGCGGCAGCAGCAAGAACAGCAGCACGGGGGAGGGAAAGCCATGGAGGAGGCCGCCGCCGCCGACACTCAGCCTGGGCTTCCTCATCTCTCCCTGCCCGGAGCTTGCTTGCTCGATCGTCCCTTCTCTGCCTGCTCGCTCTGCTGCTCCTGCTTTTGCTCCCTTCAGATATCTCTGAAACAAGTGGAGGATCGAAATCGAGTCGAACCGAGGAAATGGACAAACGTGTCACACTCACATGACAGCAGCTACATTTATATGGAATCGTGCAATGACGCAGCGAGTAGGGCCCGCACAGCGGTAGCCACTGCCACTTGGCCTATATGAAATTGGCGCCACCAAAAGGCAGCAGATACTCTGGCACGCTGGAGAGAAAGCCAGGGCACTGATCAAGCTCGTTAGGTGGTGATTATGGAATTAACTAGTCATGATGATGGTGGGTGGTGTGGTTTCACGTTGGGACTCGTCATTGAACAGCTCGATTTAGGTTTTTAAAGAACCCAAGTTGAAGGGGACCTTATCTAAGCTGACAAGACACAGGTCCAATGAATCCAGTGGAACAATAGTTTAGACTCCTGCACTTCTGTTATTGTACAACGTCGACCTCCAATCTCCATTATATAGGGCGTTTTGTGACTCATAGCTTCCACTATACTATAAGCAAATGACGGCAATTTATAAGGTGTTTGATTGCACTAGAACTAATAGTTAATGGCTAAAATTAGTTAGATCTAAATACCCTAGTTAATATTTCAGCTATTGACTATTTTTTAGTAAATTAGCTACTAGTTAGCTAGCTAATTCTATAAGTAAATTTTTAACCAACTAACTATTAACTCTAGTGTATTTAAACATCCGTTTAGTTTTTTTCTAATCGTACTAGTATAGTACGTGCTAGCTAGGCGAAAATGATAAAACGGTCAGAGTCGTTACATGCATGAGGTGTAACATGTGGATACCTGCATTTCTTTACATGTGGGAGTTTTGGCTCTTGCGATTGGTCCCTTTCGGCCGTACTGCCCAAGTGTGCCAACTTGACTTCAATCTCAACGTCGTCACCTGCCGTTAATTAATCGTTTGTTTTCTTTGATCAGCTTAGAGAAAGGAGAAACTGGACGCCCGTTTGCCAGAAATTTCAACACGGAAAGGAAGCCCTACGTCAGTCAGCGCGCAACGCAAACAACATGCGCCCGTCTCGCATTAACTGTCACACGAAAGTCGTACTTGATCGACTTTTTTTCCCCCATACAAGCTGTGGACTGACCAGCCATCAGCAGGAGTCGAAATCCATCCATATTCAGCAATCAGCAGGCTAAAGCCCTCTTTGGAAAAGAGAAAAAAAGGATTTATAAAGATGTAGGAATTGGGACAAAAACATAGGAACAAAATGCCCTGGCACTTTAGAATAGATGAAAGTTTGTGATGATGCCTTTGGAAGCAATGTAGGAAAAAAACATAGGAAGGAAACACAACAATGGGTCAGGGCTTCATGCTCATGTTTAGTTCCCGTTTTATTAGAATGGTCTAGTCCATAGTAATTTTTAAAAATGATTGTTGGGAATTATTCCTTCGTTCCAAAAGGGTCTCGTAGGAAATCTATATCTATACTACTCCTTAAGAGGGCAAGGAGGGCGTCCACACCTTCACGGCTCCGCCCTCCCCACCCCGCTAATGTCGCTGCCACCGCGCACGCCTCTGTCTTCGTCTCCCCCGCGCTAATCTCGCCGCGGCAGTGCGTCCTCCGCCCCACACCTTCCCGAAAATGTCGTCGCCCCAATCACCGCGCGGGCCGACCCCCATCACCGCGCGATGATTGTGCCCCCATCTCACGTCTCCCTCCCTCCCTCCCATTCCGCGCAAACCAAGCGACGACATGGCCCGATGCCCTCTTCCCGGCCGCCTTCTTCCCGGGGTGGTGCCTGATGCCCTCGCCCTCTTCCCGATCGCCTTCTTCCCTTGCTCCGCCCTCCACTATTCCTGAGCCCGTCGCCGGCCGCTCGAGCCCATCCCGACCATGGCCTTGTGCCCCCCTCCGCCTCTTCCACGGGTCGCTGGAGCCCAGCCCGCCCACGGCCTAGTGTCCCCCCCCGCCTCCACCAGGCACCACCATGGCAGGAAGACAAAGACCCTAACGTCGCCGCCTGCCTGTTTGCAAAGGGGCAAAACCCATATGACTTCGATTCGATTTGCCTGCGGTGCTCGCGACGAAGGGAATGGCAAACTCCTCCTTCCCACTGATGAAGCCGGCAGAAATCGTGGAGGCACTGCACAGCTACGGCATCGGCCCCAGCTCCAGCCTCACCGAGGTCCTCACCCTCTTCCTTGCTAGCATCGTCGGGTATGCCTTCGTTGATCCCCTTCCCTAGCTGTCCTGTCTCACCAAGATTTGGCCCCATCCCTGGTTTGCTTCATGGGGCATTTTGCCCGTTGCAGCGACAATCAACATCTCGCGGGGATCACCTCTACCCTCACCAGCTATGGCCACTCCCTGACATTTAGCATCTGGCATCCTAAACAAACTCAACGCTGGATGTAGTCTTGAAACATGTTAAACACCATAAATGCAAGTTTGGTCTGTGTTTATGTTTCTGCTTCTGGTGTTTTTTTTCCTTAAAAATAATTGTCTTTACTGTGTGGCCAGGGAAGGTGCGATATTGCCTCAATATAAGTGAAGATGAGTACAGGAAGACCATTAAAGTAAATGTGATAAGACCTTGGTTCCTAATGAAGGTGATTGCAAAATAATCTATTGTGTTTTTGACCTAGATTATTGGTGCTAAGAGAGGATTATATCCAGGTGCTACAACATATGGTAACAGCTTGGGAGCCACCAAACCTGTATACACTTAGGTCAGCAGGTAGAAGCTCTTGAAATGTTTGTTGAGAATGAATTCAAGGCAACCTTCCTTGCTCATGTCTTGTTTGTTTCATTCCTCCGTATCATTTGGCTGCTTATTTTAAATATATATGTCTTCCATCCATTCTTACAAAAAATGAATTATATGTTCAGGTTAAAATCATTAATAAGTTGCTTGGGGACAAGACCATTACAGTATACAGGTGTGGTCCTTGAGTTGACCTATGTCGTGGCTGATGGTAATGATTCTTCGATTGTGCACTATTCTTCTGGTTCTCTTTTTAGTGGAACTGACTGTTTCATATGTATACACACATGTAAATATTCATGCTTCATCACCATATTTGAGAGGAAAAGTAGATCTTGAAATCCTATAGAGAATATATGGATTTTCTGTACCATATTTGTGTACCAAGACTATGTATCCTCTTGATGTATCGCTCTTGGTAACCTTTAATATAAAGCTTCCGCCTGTTAGGATGTCATCTCCCACCTCTCGGCCTCCCGGTGACAACCACACCCCTAACCCTGCACTTCCACTTAGCCCCTCGCCGGTTTCTATTCCAGGACCGGCGACCACCCACATATCTCTCGCATGTCCCGCGCCGGGAGGCTTCCCCCATCCTATCCCTGCAGTCCTGGGTGGCCGCTCTAAGCTCCAGAGATGGAGTGACACCTCCTCTTCTTCTGAAGGGTCCTGTCGGGAAGTTCCTCACAGGGACGTTGGCGCTGCTCCTTCTCCAACACCGGTGTCTTATCGTGCGGCAGTACTTTCGGGGCGGGGTTGTGCTGTCGTTCCTCGTTCGTCTGTCCGCCCATGCGTGGGGGCCCTTCCTTCGGCAACGCAGGATCGTCAAGGCGAGGAAGGATGGCAAGTGGTGGTGCATAGGCGTTCAAGGAAGGTTCAACGTTTGCCTCGGGGCGGAGTTCACGTGGACCTCCGGGGCAAATGCTACAACTGCCTTTCAACCTTCCACCGTGCTGCTAGGTGTCGGGGACCTTGCCGGTGCTTCAGGTGCCTCCGGCTCGGTCACCGGGCAGCTCGTTGCCCATCCCGGCCTGTTGGAGGTGCGCGCCCCTCGGTGTGGCAGCGCCTCCACGTTGCGGCGGGCGTTTCTGGGCGGGAAGTGACTCGTCCTCCGGCGCGTCGGCGACAGGTTTGGAGAAGGCTCTCTCCACCGCCTCTGGAGGAGCTGCAGGGTGCGGCCATGCAGGAAGGTGATATTGCCGCGCAGTTCAAGAAGAGGAAGAGGAGGAGGGGGAGAGGTGGATTGGGCAGCGTGCTTGCTGTGCCTTCTTCTGGGCCTGAGGCAGTCGCAGGCCCTCGTCAGATGCTGTTGGACTCGAGTGCACCTGGTGGTGATTTGCCTAAGCCTTCTTGCGTGCTCGATTTTTCAGAGGATATGGCCAGGATGGAAGTTGAGCTGAGGCGTGCTTTGTTCGTTACAATCGTTGGGACAAGGCCGAAGGTGCTGGGTAGGGAGGTCGTTGAGGAGGTGGCGCGTTTTTTCCAGATTGTTGAAGATGACATGGTGATTCATCATTCCAAGCCGGAGGATTTCATTCTGTTCCTCCCTGATGAACACACAGCCACCAGGGTCCTCAATGGAGGTCAAGTGTTTCGAGGACCTCGTTTCAGCTTGCATTTCAAGCGTTGGACGCGGTTTGCCCACGCCACGGCCACCGTTTTGCCGTGTCTGGTTGATGTGGAAGTACGAGGATTGCCGGCACATGCTTGGAGTCGCTACACAGTGGAGAGGCTGTTGGGGGATTCCTGTTTGGTTACTGAGGTGTTGTCGGAGGCCACGTTGCGGACGGATTTTTCCTCATTCTTGTTGAGGGCCTGGTGCCGTAATCCGGATGAGCTTCATAGGGCCATGGATCTCATTGTTGTGGAACCAAGTTTTGGCGGGCATGAGCAGCGGTGTCTTTCTTACAGTGTGGAGGTGGTGGTTGTTCCGGTGGACAGGCCCGTGGGAGATTCCCCTCCTCCTTCCCCTCCTCCGGATGATGACGTGCTGGACAAGGGTGGTGATAGCCAACGACAGTTTTCTTCATCTCGACGTTCACATTCACATTCAGACAATCTCAGGCGGGGCCCCATCCAGCGGAGGCTGGGTCCGCAACCTCCAAGGGATGATGCTGGGGGGGGGGGCGCTTCGGGAAACGTTCTGGCTGCTGCAGCCGCTGGCGCAGAGGAGGAAGATCTTCAGGCTGTCTTGGGAACCGGAGGGGAAGATCTGCAGACAGTCTTGGGAACCGGAGGGGAGGAGTCTGTTCCGCTGGCTTGCCGTTTTTCGTCGGCAGTGGTGGGCGGCTCGACACCCAAAGGGGTGCTGGAAGGGTGCGCTGGGCTGGTTAATTCAATGTGTAATGGCTTCCAGCCTGGACTAGCTCTTCAATTTCCGTACCAGTTTCATGAGCCGCTGGTTGTTGTTGGGCCGGTTTGTTCCAATGTATCTCAGTGCACCCCGGAAGAGGCGGAATCTCCTGTTGGGTCGCTGGGACTGGGTGAGACGCTTTCGCCCCTACGCATGTGCGATGGGCCGCTGAAAGCTGATATGCCAGTCTCGCCTCATCAAGTGGTTCAAGGCAGCAATTTTGTCTCGGCTGGGAATACTGTTGATGGGTCGCTGGGTCTTGGTGAGCCGTTTTCGCCCCCTTGCATGATCAATGGGCCGCTGAAAGCGGATCTGCCAGGCTCGCCCCATGAAATGGTGGCTGGGAATGTTGAAGTCGGGCCGCTGAGTCTGTTCAGACTGGCCTCGCCTCAGTTTTCGGCAGCTGAGTCGCTGGGACCGTCTGGGGCAGTCTCGCCCCGTCTTGATGCGCCGCCCGCTGTGGCGACCAAAGTAACAACCTTGAAAGTATACCGCAGACGGCAGAGTGATTGTCGACGAGCTTTGGCACCTTCAGAGGATCACCACATTGAATTAATTCCGGGCCAGGGTTCTGATGATGCCCCCATTCAGTCCTTTGTGGCTTCCATTACAGAGAAGGTGGAGTGTCTTCTGCCTCCGCCGGTGCCACAGAGACGACAGTCGGCTAGGCTGATGCCTCCTGATTTTATTCCCCGACGCAGTTGTCGCTTGGCAAAACAAAAAAAATTCAACACTTCCGGAAGGCAGATTCAAGTGGACATCATGAAAAGGCTGAAAATTGTTTCGGATAAGCAGGCTCTTGGCTGGGAAACCCTGGAAGAATATGGAAGATTGTTCAGCAGTAGACCTTCTGATTCTCACATAAAGGCGCTGGCTGCTTTGTTTGGGTGGACTGTTCCGGATGACCCAGCTCCGGATGCTGATTTGCCCGCTATATCTGGGTTTTCTCCAGCTGATCTTGTGTAAGACAGTTTTTGTTGGTTGTTGTTGTTCTCTAGTTTTATGGATCCTTCGAAAATTCTATTTTGGAACGTTAGGGGACTCAATCAGAAAGCTAGGAGAGATGTGGTGCGCACCATGATAAATGATACTAGACCAGACATTGTTTGTTTGCAAGAAACAAAGAAAGTCTCCATCTCCCGCTTTATGCTTCTATCCTTATTAGGTAATGAATTTGATGAATCATTGGTTCTGTCTGCGGCTGGTACTTGTGGTGGTATCCTATTGGCTTGGAAGAGCTCTGTGTGCAAGGTTTTTCAGACAAGGATTGACAATTTTTCAGTTTCAGCGCAATTTCAGCAAGAAGGGAGATCAGCGTGGTGGCTCACTGGGGTTTACGGCCCCCAGTCAGATGATCTCAAAATACAATTTCTGCAGGAGCTTCAGATGATCCGTTCTGCTTGCATTGGCCCTTGGATGATTGGCGGTGATTTTAATCTTATATATCAAGCAGGTGATAAGAACAATGATAATCTGAACATGGCAATGATGGGAAGGTTTAGGCGACTGCTTAATGATCTGCAATTAAAGGAGTTACCGCTGTTGGGTAGAAAATATACTTGGTCAAATGATCGGGCTAACCCTACTCTAGTTCGCCTGGATCGGGTCTTCTGTACAGCAGACTGGGATGATGATTTCCCTAATTGTGTTCTTCAAAGCTCTGCCTCTTTAATTTCAGATCACTGCCCTCTTTTATTAGGTCTGAATGAGCTCACCCAAGGAAAGAGGAGATTCCATTTTGAGAGTTTTTGGACCAGATTGGAGGGTTTCTTGGAGGTTGTTGAGTGCTCATGGTCCCAACCTGTGGGTGCAGTTTGTCCCCTGCAGATTTTCGCTGCCAAGCTGCAGAGATTAGCTAAGCATTTGCAGGCCTGGAGTCATATAAAAGTGGGCAATATTAATCAGCAACTCCTTATGGCCAAAGAAATTCTTCACAGGCTCGAAATTGAGAGGGATTCTAGAAGTCTGTCCCCCGCTGAAGAATGGTTTCGTCGTAAATTAAAACATCATATTTTGGCATTGGCATCCTTGGAGAGAACTGTAGCCCGTCTGAGGAGTGGTTTACTGTGGCTGAAAGAGGGTGATGCCAATACCTCATATTTTCATCAACATGCCAGGTATAAGAAGAGAAAAAACTTCATTGGGAAGTTGAAGGTCGGGGACAGATTATTGTTCGAGCAGGAAGATAAAAAAGAGGCAGTGTGGGATTTCTATAATCATCTTCTTGGGACAGTTCATTGCAGGGACTCTACTCTAAATCTAGATGCCTTCCATAGGCCGGCCTTGAATTTACTTGATCTAGATCAGAATTTCAGTGAAGAGGAGGTCTGGAATACTATCAAGTCCCTGCCTTCTGACAAAGCCCCTGGGCCTGATGGCTATACTGGGAGATTCTATAAAAAGGCTTGGCCAGTTATTAAAGGTGATCTTATGACAGCTATTAACAGATTGCTTCATGGGGATATTTCTAAATTGCATCTCCTTAATTCAGCTTATGTGACCTTACTACCTAAAAAGAAGGAGGCTTTGGAAGTTAAAGATTTTAGGCCAATAAGTCTGATTCACAGTTTTGCAAAAATTATAACTAAGTTGTTGGCCACCAGACTTGCACCAAGGCTTCCTGTGCTGGTGTCAAAAAATCAAAGTGCGTTTGTGAAGGGTAGAAGCATCCATGAGAATTTTATTTCAGTCCAGCAGACTGCAAGGGCTATTCATAGGCAAAAGGTGCCCCGTATCCTGCTGAAATTGGATATTGGAAAAGCTTTTGATTCGGTTTCTTGGTCCTTCTTGTTTGAAATTTTCAGGCATTTGGGTTTTGGTCCTGTTTGGTGCAGCATCATTTCCAAATTGCTGTACTCTTCTTCAACAAGAGTACTTGTGAATGGGGAACCTGGGGAGATTATCAAGCACCATAGAGGGCTTAGACAGGGAGACCCCTTATCCCCTATGCTTTTCATCCTAGTAATGGATACCTTGGATTCACTTATTTTAAAGGCTCAGGAAAGGGGTCTGTTGCTGCCTGTTTTAAGACATGGAAATGGTCAACGGATTTCCCTGTATGCTGATGATGTTGTTCTTTTCTTACAGCCTAGCAGAAGAGAGATCACACTGATCAAGGAGATACTAAGGATTTTTGGGGAGGCCTCAGGTCTCAAAACCAATGTCAGTAAATGCAGCATGACTCCTATCCAATGTAATGATTTATGTGTTGATGAGGTACAATCCTTATTCCCTTGCAACATTGTTGGATTTCCTTGCAAATATTTGGGGCTTCCTCTTTCTGTTAAGAAAATGCCTAGAAGTGCGTTTTTGGAAGTTATTGATAAAGTTGCTAATAAGCTGCCAGGCTGGAAGGCTCCTTTGATGAACCAAGCTGGAAGATTAACACTTGTCAGATCTGTCCTCACTGCCATCCCTATTTATCACCTTATTGCGATTCCCTGCCCTAAATGGGTGGTCAAGGCTTTCGACAAAATCAGAAGGGGCTTTTTGTGGAAGGGCAGAAAAGATGTAAGAGGTGGTCATTGTCTTGTCGGGTGGAATAAGGTCTGTAAACCCCTAAGTATGGGGGGTTTGGGAATTCACAATCTTGAAATTCTTGGTTGGGCTTTGAATCTGAGGTGGCTGTGGCTCAAGAAAACTCAACCAGACAGGCCTTGGGCTGAGTTTGATGTACAAGTCCATCCTAATGTTACTGCCATGTTCTCAGCCTCAGTTTGCTCCATAGTGGGGGATGGTGCTGGTACACTGTTTTGGACTGACCGCTGGTTGCATGGCCAATGTATCTCAGAAATTGCCCCTTCCCTGTTAAATAGAGTTCCAATTCGAGTGAGAAAAAGGAAAACAGTTCAGCAAGCTCTCAGGGACAACAGTTGGGTTGGTGACATCTCTGGCAGCTTACCGGCAGAAGTGATTGTTGATTTCTTAATAATTTGGGATTTAACTCAGGATATTCATTTGCAACCTGGAGTACCTGATGCTTTCCGTTGGCTTCCAGGTGCTTCAGGGGAGTACTCTGCTAAAACAGCCTACCAACGTTTCTTGGCTGGTTCTATGGAATTTGAGCCAGGTAAAAGGATATGGAAGAGTTGGGCGCCCCCTAAGTGCAAATTCTTCATTTGGCTTGCTTCCCTTAATAGATGCTGGACAGCGGACCGTCTAGCTCATAGAGGTCTTGACCACCCGGTGAAATGCGCTCTATGTGATCAGCGGCAGGAGACAATCCAGCACATCTTGGTCTCTTGTGTCTTCTCCAGGAATTTATGGTGGCAGATCTTATGCAAAGTGGGGCTGCAGCTTGTGGCACCAGGGCTGGAGACGTCAATTTTCCAGGATTGGTGGAGTATGGCTGAAGGTCTTGTGCCATCTTTGCACAGGAAAGGGTTCAACACATTGGTTATTCTCGTGGCTTGGTGGATCTGGAAGCACAGAAATGCTTGTGTTTTTGATGGTGTCTCCCCAAATTCGAATACAGTTCTGCAGCAGATCCAGGAGGATGCCAGGCTTTGGGAGATGGCAGGTGCTAAGGCTCTGAGAAGGCTGTGGCCTTAAATTAGGGGCTTGGTTCACTTCCCCCCCCCTTGTTTGTTCTTTCTTTCTACCTTTTTCTCCCTTATTTTCTAATTTCCCCCCCTTTTTTTTCTTTTTTGTATAGCTGTTGTTCTTGGTCTTCTTTAGACCTTCTCTTTACTTAATATAATGATGCGCAGTTCTCCTGCGTGTTCGAGAAAAAAAAATATAAAGCTTCCTTTATCGAAAATATGGATTTTCTGTCCCTGATTGTCGACGTCTCACAGTATAGAATGTATTTTTTTTCTTATGATGCTATCACTGATGGCACACATACAATTGCAAACTGTTTACTAATATATAAACCCTACCGAACATGTCTGTTATATTTGCACTTTAGATACTAGCATAATTATTTTTTCATGATTCATGTGTTGCACACATAGAAGTTGGAGATATGCAAACAGATGTGATTTTTCCATTAAAGCAAAAAATGCCATCCTCACTGAATATTAGAGGATTAGATCCTCTGCACATCGTGATGTGTTTGCCAAATCATTCATACTCCTATCCTTATTTGGTGTAACTGGATGCTTTTGATAGTTTTTATTTGCATTACCATTCCATTTTGTGTTTAAAAATGTGCAATAGATATTGCAATGCAGCTAAACAAGCCCTTATGTAGCTTAAGTGATTTCAATCATTTAGACGTATGCCTACTTTCTTACGTGTGCGGGTTTCAGCCAGTTATTATTTGATATTTTTTTGTGCAGATTTGCAGCATCCTGATATTCATTCCTTGGAGACCTTGGAATGATTCCCACGGTGGTAATCAAAACAGGATTGTTGTTTTCCGGTGACCTTGGAGTGATTTCAATCCCACCACCATTCTTCAAGCTATAGGTTTCGGATTGTTGTTTTCTGGTGACCGGTTGGTGGATTCGAAACAGGACCTATTTGTAGCCTTCGATTTATTGCTCGTAAATTGGCCTGGTTTTCTACCTAACAATGATACATATTGATTTTGACTTCTCTTATGTATATTTGTTCTATTGAAACCAAAAGATGATAATCTATGGCTTCGCCGTCCTGACACACCGTTTCAGATTGACAGTGATATACCTATGTGACAAATTGAGATCTTATTCTATTTTTGTGCCACTGTAATAACTATTTTCTTCAGTATGGTATGCACAAATCTTACTGCTAGCTGTTTATGTTTGTGTTTGCCTTCATAATAGGTATACAAAATCTCCTCTCTTATCTAAAATAATTCATGCCCAGAAGTAGTTTCTCTCCCTTTTATGCACGTTTGAGATCTAACGTTTGTACATGATGGTCTGAAACTATAAAATGCTATTTTAGTTTTCATGAATTTATTCTTTCATGACTTAGCATTCATATTTTTTTATTTCCAAGTTTTGACCATGTGAGGAAATCTGAATGAATATTCAGGTTCTTTCTTTCTTTAAGAAATTCCCTTTATATACTTAATGGTGAGATGTTGTTCTTGTAATCCATTCATGTATACATTACCAGAATGGATCTTGTTCCACCGGAGAAGTAATTTTGGCTGTATTGGTTTGCATTTCAGGCTGACCGCCCTAGATTAAACTTCAAAGACCGGTACCCTCAGCCATACAGAGATTCTCATCCGACTGCCCCTATTGTTGTGCTATGGATGTCAGGTATCATTACTGCATGAGCTGTCTGCCCACAGGATTTCGATTTGGAGTTTCTTTTTTTCACTGGTACAAGATGAGCAGTGCTCTTTTACGAATTTGGTCTGTAGTGTTCAACTGGAATATATATTGTTCTGTGCTATAAGACATAATCTGCTCTCATGGTCAAAACTCATCAAAACTTTCTTATAGCACAGGATTTCGATTTTGGTTTGGAGTTTCTTTTTTTTTCACTGGTACAAGATGAGCAGTGCTCTTTTACGAATTTGGTCTGTAGTGTTCTCTGTAGTGTTCAACTGGAATATGTATTGTTCTGTGCTATAAGACATAATCTGCTCTCATGGTCAAAACTCATCAAAACTTTCTTATAAGACATTACTGCATGAGCTAGGATTTCGATTTGGAGTTTCTTTTTTTCACTGGTACAAGATGAGCAGTGCTCTTTTACTAATTTGGTCTGTAGTGTTCAACTGGAATATATATTGTTCTGTGCTATAAGACATAATCTGCTCTCATGAAAGCTTAATTGTGAGTAAGCACTATTTAAACATATTTGGATTTTGAGCAGAAGTCGTGAACTGCAACTTTTTTGAAGTGGGGTTATTTTGGCCTTGTTTTGCTGTTAAATGTTGCCAATGCCGAAATTGTGGTCTCGTTTTAATAAACAAATCTATCGGTCCCATTGGTCAGTTGCTATTTTGCCAATTGCAAATCAATTTACTTTTTGGCTCAGTGGGCAGAGGCTTCTAGCCTGGTAGTAAAAAAAAATCGCTGCCAGCCTGCCAGGGCCTACGTTGCCAGTTTATTCTGCGACATGGCCAATGCCAGTTTATTCTGTTATGTTCCCAGTGCAGGAACGTTGTGATCTCGTGTTAAAAATTTCAGTCGACAGCAAAATTTTTTCATGCTATTACTCAACGGTTCTTCGTGCCGTCAGGCCTTTGGTGTGCGAGAAGCAGGGATTGCATGGATTTCTTAAATGGGTTATTGCTTTCTGACTTAATAATGATAACTTCTCAAGCTTGTAACTACTTTGTTCATTTCATTGGCATGCATGTAATACATGAACCCTAGCACAGTTTAGCAACTTCCTCTTTCAGGTGTGGCTCAATATTATCCAACATTTACTTTGTTCATTTCATTGGCATTGCAATGATTTTGAAGCCTGCTTTCTAACTAGATGTCAATGTATACTAGCTTGTTGTTTCTCCACATTCTTCCGATGTAGTAGTTGTTCCCTTGCCTGTAGACATGCAATTGTAAAATTGTCTTTATATGTTTACGATGATCAGATCAGTATTTAACATTTGGATGAGGAACTGGGTCTGCACTTTCATGTGTCTATTCTGTTACTTTCATGTATCTACTATGTTACAATTTTTGTCCATTCAGTTGTTCTTTCAGATGGTGTCTTCTCAAATATATGGTCAGCTGGTTCTTCCACAGAGGAATTTACTGTGGTTTACTCCAATAGGCCATCGACGTCGACTCCTAATCAAATGATCGCTACAACGACGACGCGCGCAGCAGCAGCTGCTGGTACTTTGTGGATTGTAGTGTAGAACTTCTGTGATAATTCGTGGATTTTCCGTTTCTGCATTGCTCCTTTTGAGTTTTTGGGAGATGGGTATGTCAGTGTCACCCAATGTTGTTACTGTTATATACATCACTCGAGGAAAGTTGCCACTACAGTACTACGAATTTAAATATATTATCTTCGGAGAAATACCGAACAGCTTAACTGCTTAAGTTTCGTAGTTCACATCGAACTTGTGTCTATGATTTTCCCCTGACAGTCCTTTTTGTAAGAAGTCAAGGTGGCTAAAATTATGTCTGAGAAACGAGAACTTCATTAAACTTGTAATTTCCCTGTTTCCAAATAGATGTTTTTTTCCTGTTTTCAAATGGATGGTAACATAGAGTGCCTGTAATCAAACATTTTAAACCGGTTGTCATATGCACAATGCACTAAAGTATTTAGATCATGTCAATTTAGCCGACATACTACTAAGGAAGATATTGGTCCAGGCTGCATATTGGAATCCATGCTAATAATATACCTTGCCATTTTTGGAAATTTGAAATTAAGTAGGAGTCTGGTTAATATAATTACCAAAATGTTTGATTACTCATTACTCATGCTCTTAAATTTCAATATGGTGATGGTCGAGATACAATTTTTCTATCCCAAGCACTCCAGATTTATAAGTTCAAATGCATCAGACTTAGACATTCATGTTGGTTCCTTGTGAAACACCATGTCAATATGAAACATTTGACAGTAGTGACAAACTAACCACATAACAATAAAAGTGTGCTTATTATTCTGCTATCTGATTGGATCCTTGTGGTTCATATACGCATACCTTTCATGAACCCAGACCTCCCCTGCTGTAAGAGGAATTAGAGGCTTCTGAAGCTCTCGCAATAGTTCCTTGTGATACATTGCCAACTGACGTTCATTGTTGAGAGCTTCACATGTCCTAACCCAGTCCTTTGACTCCAACCTTTTAGCTAAGGTACTGAGAGCTGCATCGACATCTGGGAGATTTAGTAGATTTTCAGAATCAATATACTCTGCATCTGCTGACTGAGAAACATTGAGGTGGTGTTTGTTTCATTCAAGGGAGCGCCAACGATGCTGCAATCAGCTCCCGGTGGTTTTTCACTATTAACTTATCCCAATCTCAAATTTTGTTTTACAATATATAAAGATTAAAGGACTCCAAAGACAAATTGATATGATATCTCAACGTAAGGAGTTAAAAGACCACATGTGGCCAGACCTCCAAGTTGCTTCTTGGCCGCTCAGAGAAATAGACATGGGATATACAAAGCAGACATATAGGTACGCCCTAAAATCTTTTTTACCTATTTCTTCATTCATACTAATCTTTATGTTGAGATTTATTCGGTTCCGTTGCAACGCACAGGCACTCACCTAGTTTTCATATAGGGTTTGGATCCTTCGAATTTTCTATACTTTTTCTCATTTCCGAAGGAGGCCTAAACATGGTCAAGAACTTCGAGCATATGGGACACTTCTTTGTCATGGAAAATTTCCGGCTAACTATCTCTTTGACAGGATTAGGTGAGACTGCATTATTTTCGCATCGCGGATGATCATATTACACATCACACGCAGGACTAGATTTTAAATAACAAGAATAATATCACTATCGAGTTATATAGTACTATCTAGGTTCTTGAATACTTGTGGTCGGCTAGTTTTTTTTTAACTAAAAGTCTAAAACACGACAAATAAAAAATAACGGAGGAGAGATAACCGCAACGTAATGGAAAAATATTTAAATTTAGATATTGTGCATTGACTAGGCCACTAGGGGCTAGTTGGAAATTAAACACGTGCGGACACGTCGGCCAGCGGGGTGTTTAAATCCAATCATTTCATTACTCTATTAAACACTTCAAGACACGGAAGGGGAGACCCTTACTATTACTAGGTCTAAAGCTGTCTCTAACGGATCATACATGATCTACAAAACACTGTTCTATAATATAAACTGTATAGAATGAAGTTTGAATAAGGAGATGGAATAGAAAATAGAAAACCACTAGAAACAACCTAAGAGTCCATTTGATATAGCGGAAAATTATATATCTAACGTGACTTGGGGTTTTCTTTTAGATTATAATCTGTCCAAGTTATATAATTCAACAACTTTGAAACTAAGATTATATAATCTGGACAGATTACAATCCCAAACAAATACCCCTTAATTCTTGCAAAATATATACGCATTTCAGACATCCAAATGGACCTACCAATCCCCATCCATATATCTATCATTTGTATAAAAAATGGAAATCGACCAAAAATCCCCCCCCCCCCCCCCCCCCCCCCCCCCCCCCCCCCCCAACAAAAAGGGAAAAAATACTGCACCGGAAGGGGTAAGCCATCCAGCGCAGCACATATAACCTACACAGCATATGTGCAGAGGCAGAGACCAGAGAGCATTCTCTAGCGTGCATTTACAAGCAGCAGTCCGTTCGCTTGACAGAACTTGGTAATAATCAGCAGCCTTCTTCGGTGACAGAGCTCAAGAACGGCGACGAGGTGTGCGAGGCTGACGACCTTGGTGCCATGCTCGACTGTCCACTGACATTGTTGCTCATGAAGCTGCTGGTGTTGCCACCCTTGATCTGCCACTCCGTGATGTAACTGGGTTTGTTCACCACCTCGCCCACCTCCACGTCTCCCGCCAGCATCGACACCGCTCGTGACATGGAGGTGTGGCGAGCCCTGGGTGCAGAGGAGGGCCACGTGGATGGCACGGATCACCTCGCCACTGTTGAATTCTTCGAGCTTGGGGTCGACCATGTCCAGAGGGTGCTTATCTTCGTACAGTTGCCAGACCTGAAAGCACAGAAGATTAGATAGAAATGAGAAGATGTCAAGCTGGAGTGACTTTGTCTTTGATATTCCATTGTACAAATTCAGGTGTATATTATGTTTGTTGCGCCAGCCAAAACCAGAGGAAAAGTGCAATAAACCTCTTTTGCAGAAATAAGATCCCAATTCATACTGTCATAGTAAAACTTGGCACCCTTTGTTCAAGAATCATAAACCTAGGCAATACTACAACTATAGTTACAGTTTGGCAATTACAAAAAAAAAGAAGAAAAAAATCACATGAAACTATGTGATAAGAGAAACTTTTATGAAGGCATGTGAGCTTGTTATTATAAATCCCTAGCATAATTTTTTTCTGAAGATCATATTAACAGTAAAGAACCAGACTGCAACACTACCCAACTTTGAGGCTAGAGTTCAGAGTAAACATACCCATTCTAATATATAAACCTTGTCTTCATCTAGCATATTGTCAAAATTTGGTCTTCCGGCTAAGGTCTCCAATATGACCACGCCAAATGCAAACACATCAACTTTCTCGGTCATATGACCTCTCATGGCGTACTCAGGTGCAAGATAACCACTTCACAGAAGAGCAAGAAATTGGCATTAGTTCACATGTGAAAATAATATGCACTTGTAAAAGGCACAAGATGGAAATGTACTTACAATGTACCCGCAACTTTTGTGCTGACATGAGTCTTCTTGTCGTCATAAAGTTTGGCAAGCCCAAAATCTGAGATCTTAGGGTTGAGATTTGCGTCAAGCAAGATATTGCTAGCCTTTATGTCCCTATGCACAATACGGATGCTAGACTCTTCATGGAGATAAGCGATGCCTCTTGCAATGCCCAAACATATCTCAAAGCGTGTTGGCCAGTCTAGGTTCAGTCTCCCACTTCCTGCAAATAAAATTTTAAATTACCTGAACTCCTAGAGTTACTGTTGCGTGGAAGTGAAATGAGCTTGTACCAAATAATGCTTTATCAAGGCTTCCATTCTCCAGATACTCATAAACCAACAGTGGTTTATTTCCCTCAAGGCAGCAACCGTACAACTTCACAAGATTACGGTGTTGCACTCGAGAAATAGTTCCTATTTCGGCTGCAAATTGTTGTTTTCCTTGATGAGATGTTTCAGATAACTGTTTTATAGCCACCACCCTTCCTTCAGCTAATTTACCCTGCAAGAAGAAGCCATTTTCAACTATGCACGTTTCAATAGAAAAAGAAGTAGCATTCTCACTTTAACAAACCTGTGTAGAAACTATAAAAGCAACTAGAAACAATAGAGAAGAAAACAAAATGTAGCTAGTGTGCATGTATTGATACATGTGAAATAATTGAAGCAAAAGATTTTACATCACCCAAAAATGGAGATGAACTGAACAGACTAAGAATTTATAGCATATAATAAAAAAACAAAAATGGGTATCCCCTTTTGCTATAACTATGAACAACATAGTCAGAGACTCATTGAAAATTCACATCCATGAGAGCTATAGATAAACTAACCTTATAAACTGACCCATATCCTCCTTCACCAAGAAGGTTATTGGAACTAAAATTTTCAGTAGACGTCCTTAGTTCACCATAAGTGAATACATTAGGTCTTCCAACAATACTGTAAAGCTCTAAAAACAACACAAAAGATAACTTTATAAACACAATCTCTTAGCTCATTCACAATACATTGTAACTTATGATCATGGTATCTCATTTACCCTGTTGCTCCAATAATAATTTTCTCCGTTTCTGCCTCCTCATACAGAGTCCAGCAAGTGCTAGTACTCCCAAAACTGCTGCACCAACCACGACTCCAACAATTATACCTGTTTTCCTACTGGCCTTCTTCTGTGCAGAATTCTGCACTGTAGGGTTAAAATCTGTGAGAAAGTTCACTTGTTAGAAAAATATGACTGTATAGCAGAAGTAGTATTTAGATTTAGTTGTTTCTGAACTGCCACTCGTTTTTACGGAAAGTGCACATGAGAACATTTAGAACTGTTCAAAGTGAATATGTACTACTACTATAAGTGGACGTATTGTTTCAGTCATAAGCGCTTCTCAAAGTAGAAACTATATGTTGAGATTGTTAAATGATGATTGTATCTAAGGGGAGTACTTGGCGTTACACTGAAAGCTGAGATTGCAGGCCCATAGTAGCCTCGAAAGGGAATACAACAAGTGCCCTTGCCGGCCCAGAAAAGATGAATCTCAAGGAAGTTTCTAGTGACAGGAACAATATACTGCTTCTCAACAGCAGTGTAAGATTTTCCCCCTGCTGCCTTCCTTATGTCAAAGTTCTTCTCCTTACGCTCACCCTGTGCTAAACACAAGACAAAAACAATACAAAGTCATAACCAGCTCATAAGCTAAAACGCAAAATGTAGGTAGTCAGCTCAACAGTACCCAACCTGGAGATAGATATCAAAAATCCTTCTCCCAACACTCTGCCAAGTCTGTGAATTTTCAAAGTCAAAATCTGCAAATTGAAGTGCGACGGTATAATTTCCGTTCTGGAGTCCAATACCATAGTATCTCAAAGATGATGCCGACATCCTTGCTGTCTGGAATAGTTCTGGATCTAGAGTATTGTAGAATTGGCGTGAGCTGTAGATTATGTAACTTTCGTATACTGCCTCCGTGAACTTGCCCACATTGCTAACACCCCATGTCTGTGCTCCTGTAACATAATAGGATGCAGCTCCAAGATTGGCATCATCAGGTTGATACATGGACTTATCAGAGCCAGATATAGATCTACTGCTCCCACAGTCCACAGCAAGAGAGGCAGCTGCAAGCAAGTCAATTATTTAGCATTGCCGTTAATTTAGTACATCTATCTAGTATTTCTCAAGTAGGCTCATGCTTGAAATTGCGAAGGTTGTAAGCTCACATTGTGGAGAGCCAAGGAAACAGGGTGTCTCTCTCTGAAGACACGGCAGCCCCCAAGGTCCGCTACAGATGTAAAACATTGACACTATGAATCCAATCTATATGCTGAGAGAACACAATGTACTTGAGAACTTGAGGTGACATCAGAATATGAGCTAACCTATTCGTCGCAAAACTGTTCGCCACCAAGTCCCTATGTAGAATGAAACACAGGAAATATAATTAGAAGGCATCACTGTTACTCAGTTTAGTTGCACTATCAAGGCGATCCAATGCGGCAACGAGCGTGAATTAGATAATTCTTCTACCCAAACTTTTCTGCTCTCCAAAGGCACTCAGCTGCGGATGTTCTGCCCTTACACAACCCCTCAAAACGGTAAAGTCGAGCATATTGTTCGTTCCATTAACAATGTTGTTCGCTCATTGTTGATCCAGGCATCCCTTCATAGACGATATCGGGCTAAGAAGCTCCACACTGCCACTTACCTGCTTAACGGTTTCCTCACAAAGACAATCAACGTTGTCTGTCCTCATGTAGCTACATTTGGTTCAGCACCTTCGTTCGACCACCTGTGAGTTTTTGTTGTGCGTGCTACCCTAACACTGCCGCTATTGCTCCGCACAAGCTTGCTCCTCGATCTATTTGGTGTCTTTCTCAGCTACTCTCCGATCACAAAGGCTACCAGTGTCTTGACCTATCTTCCAACCGCATGCTCATATCTCGTCATGTGGGTTTTGATGAGGACAAATTCCCACTCGCTGCCTCATTCATTGTAATTAACCTAGATTTTTTATGTGAGTCAAGTTCCTCGGTTTCCACCATTGGAACCCCTCTTGCAGACACTACCACCATGTCGGCTCCTTGTCCACAAAGGGGGTACCCCTCGGGTTTGAGCCTCCTACCACGCCCCTACCCGCACCTACGGTCCCTTCCAGATTTCTGCCCCGTGCAGTGCCGCCGACTCCTGCTGCGCCCTGCGCAGCTCCTGTGCCAGCCGAACCGTGCATGGCATCAGCACCCCCTATCCCTTCGTGCGCAGCACCAGCGCTTCCTACTGCACCACGCGTGGCACCGGCGGCCCACATGTAGCTATCCTCACCGATCGTCTGTATTCGTCACCCACGCTGGCCACAGCTTCGGCACCCCTGGCTCCTGCACTAGCGACACCGGTGCGCCGACCAGCCAGAGATATCGTTGTATCGTCGCTGATGCCATTACCCGATGGTCACACGTGCCAAGGCCGGCTTCCGGATGCTACCCGATCTGCTTGCCCTCACCACTATTGCCTCTTTGACGGTGTCGTCCCCGATACCGAGTTTCATTCGCTCCTTGCTAACTAACCCAAATTGGCGCACGACGATGGAGGAGTATCGGGCTCTAATGAGCATCAACACTTAGGAGCTTGTTCCCCGGCCCAGTGGCTCCAACATCGTTACCGACAAGTGGATATTCAAGCACAGGTTCCACTCCGATGGGACTTTCGATCGCTACAAGGCTTGTTGGGACCTCTGGTGGTTCAGACAGCGCCCCGAATTGACTATGACGACACTTTCATCCTAGTTGTTACATTGGCCGCCCTCCACATGGTGCTCGCTCTGGCTACTGCTCGCAACTAGCCTATTCAATAGCTTGACGTAAAGAACGCCTTCCTACACGACACTCCCAGTGAGACCGTCTACTGCAGTTAGCCTAAGGGGTTCGTCGATCCCGCTCGGCCAGATCTGATCTGTCGCCTCAACAAGTCCTTGTATGAACTGACGCAGGCACCAAGGACACGGTACAGTCGGTTCACCACACATGACCTCATTGGGTTTTGTGGAAGCCAAGTCGAGCACCTCATTGTTCATCTTCTGTCGCAGCTCCAATACGGTATATCTATTAGTTTATGTCGATGCCATAATTTTGACCGCGTCCAATATCGAGCTTCTGTGCCGCACCATCGCTGCCCTATAGAGGGAATTTGCAGCGAAGGACCTTGGGCTACTTCATCACTTCCTTGGCATCACTGTTGAGCGTCATTTCGACGACTTGTTTCTCCACCAGCGCACTTGCATGTTGGACGCCATCCAACGGACAACCATGACAGACCACAATCCATGTACTACTCCAGTCGACCTCCAGAGGAAGCTTGCTACCGATTTCGGGCCTCCTGTTCAAGACGCCTCTCAGTTCAGGAGCATCTTCGGTGCTCTTAGAGTACCTGAATTACACTTGTCCTAACATCACTTGCACCATCTAGCAGATATGTCTTCATATGCACGATCCTCAGAGCCTCACCTGACGGCCAAGAAGAGCATCATGCGCTATCTACAGGGCACACCAGACTTTGGTCTTCTTCTACGTCGATCGTCCTGCTCCGACCTTGTCGCCTACACTCTACAACAACATCAATTGGGCTAGTTGTCCGAACACACACCGCTCTACATCAGACAATGCGGTGTTCCTAGGGGACAACCTGGTGTCCTAGTCGGCTAAGCCCCAGAAAATTGTCTCCCATTACAGTGCTGAAGCGGAGTACCACGTTGTCGCCAATGGAATGGTTGAGACGACTTGGTTACATCAGTTGCTCCACGAGCTCCACAATCCGTCTTCTTGGTGCACTGTTGTCTACGGCAACAACATCGGTGTTGTGTATCTCTCCATCAACCCCGTTCAACATCAACGCACCAAACATGTGGAGATCGACCTCCATTTTGTCCGAGAGAAGATCGCCATCGGTCAAGTCTGCATACTCCATATCCCGACGACATCCTAGTTCGCAGACACCTTCGCGAAGGGCCTCCCCTTCGTGGTGTTCATTAAGTTCAGGTCCAGTCTAAACATTTGTAGTGATTAGAGTTTCGACAGGGGGTAGAGTATATTTGATAGTCTAGATATTGTGTCTAGTTGACTGCCATATGTGTGGGAAACCCTAACCCTGGAATAGGGTTGGGCATTTGAAAGGGAATTAGGCTTACACCTAGTTCCTAAATAATTTTGGTGGTTGAATTGTCCAACACAAATATTGGACTAACTAGTTTACTCTAGTGCATAAGTTATACAGGTGCAAAAGGTTCACATTCAGTCAATAAAAAGACCAAGTGTTGGATTCAACAAAGGAGCAAGGGGGCAACCGAGGGCACCTCTGGCTGGAGGCACCGGACTGTCCGGTGTGCACCGGACAGTGTCCGGTGCGCCCAGAGGACTCCAACTCAAACTCTTCGCCCTCGGGAATTCCCGGAAGCCGGCGCGCTATAATTCACCAGACTGTCCGGTGTGCACCGGACATGTCCGGTGCTCCAAGGAGGCGCGGTCTCCGGAACTCGCCAGCCTCGGGTTCGCGCGGCAGCCGCTCCGCTAAAATTCACCGGACTGTCCGGTGTGCACCGGACTGTCCGGTGTGCCACGGCGCCAACGGCTACCTGCGGTGCATTTAATGCGCGCGCAGCGCGCGCAGACGTCAGGCACGCCCATACCGGTGCACCGGACATCAAACAGTACATGTCCGGTGTGCACCGGACACCCAGGAGGGCCCAGAAGTCAGAAGCTCCAACGGTCAGAATCCAACGGCAATGGTGACATGGCAGGGGCACCGGACTGTCCGGTGTGCACCGGACTGTCCGGTGCGCCATCGAACAGACAGCTTCCAGCAACGGTCACTTTTGGTGGTTGGGGCTATAAATACCCCAACCACCCCACCATTCATTGCATCCAAGTTTTCTACTTCTCAACTACTACAAGAGCTCTAGCATTCAATTCTAGACACACCAAATAGATCAAGTCCTCTCCAAATTCCACACAACACCATAGTGACTAGAGAGAGTGATTTGCTTGTGTTCTTTCGAGCTCTTGCGCTTGGATCGCATTCTTTTCTTCCTCACTTGTTCTTGTGATCAAACTCAATTGTAACCAAGGCAAGAGGCACCAATTGTGTGGTGGCCCTTGCGGGGAAGCTTTGTTCCCGTTTGATTGAGAATAAGAGAAAGCTCACTCGATCCGTGGGATCGTTTGAGAGAGGGAAGGGTTGAAAGAGACCCGGCCTTTGTGGCCTCCTCAACGGGGAGTAGGTTTGCGAGAACCGAACCTCGGTAAAACAAATCCGCGTGTCACACTTTTATTTGCTTGCGATTTGTTTTGAGCCCTCTCTCGCGGACTCGTTTATATTTCTAACGCTAACCCGGCTTGTAGTTGTGATTATTTTTTGAGATTTTCAGTTTCGCCCTATTCACCCCCCCTCTAGGCGACTATCAATTGGTATCAGAGCCCGGTGCTTCATTAGAGCCTAACCGCTCGAAGTGATGTCGGGAGATCACACCAAGAGGGAGATGGAGACCGGCGATAACAAGCCCACTACAAGCCAAGGGAGCACTTCATCGGAAGAGTCCCGCACCAAGAGAAGGGAGAAGAAGAAGAACTCCTCCAAGCGGAAGGAGAAAAGATCTTCCTCTTCTCACCACAAGGAGAAGAAGGAAAAATCTTCTTCTCACAAGCCGCATCGGAGTGGGGACAAGCACAAGAGGATGAGGAAGGTGGTCTACTACGAGACCGACACTTCATCGACATCTACCTCCGGCTCCGACGCGGCATCCGTCACTTCTAAACGCCAAGAGCGTAAGAAGTATAGTAAGATTCCCCTACGCTACCCTCGCATTCCTAAACATACACCTTTACTATCCGTCCCATTAGGCAAACCACCAACTTTTAATGGTGAAGATTATGCTATGTGGAGTAATTTGATGCGATTTCATCTAACCTCTCTCCACAAAAGATTATGGGATGTTGTTGAGTATGGTGTACAGGTACCATCCGTAGGGGATGAGGACTATGACACGGACGAAGTAGCCCAAATCGAGCACTTCAACTCCCAAGCCGCAACCATTCTCCTTGCCTCTCTAAGCAAGGAGGGAATACAACAAAGTGCAAGGGTTGAAGAACGCAAAGGAGATTTGGGACCTACTCAAGGCGGCGCACGAGGGTGATGAACTCACAAAGATCACCAAGCGGGAAACGATCGAGGGGGAGCTCGGTCGCTTCCGTCTTCGCCAAGGGGAGGAGCCACAAGACATGTACAACCGGCTCAAGACCTTGGTGAACCAACGTGCGCAACCTCGGGGAGCGCAAAATGGGATGACCACGAAGTGGTTAAGGTTATTCTAAGAGCCCTTATTTTCCTTAACCCCACACAAGTTCAATTAATTCGTGGTAATCCCAGATATCCACTAATGACCCCCGAGGAAGTCATCGGGAATTTTGTAAGCTTTGAATGCATGATTAAGGGCTCAAAGAAAATCAACGAGCTTGACGAGCCTTCCACATCCGAGGCGCAACCGGTGGCCTTCAAGGCAACGGAGGAAAAGAAGGAGGAGTCTACACCAAGTAGACAACCAATTGACGCCTCCAAGCTCGACAACGAGGAGATGGCCCTAATCATCAAAAGCTTCCGGCAAATCCTCAAGCAACGGAAAGGGAAAGACTACAAATCCGTTCCAAGAAGGTTTGCTACAAGTGTGGTAAGCCCGATCATTTCATTGCAAAATGTCCTATGTCTAGTGACAGTGACAGGGGCGACGACAAGAAGGGAAAGAGGAGAGAAAAGAAGAAGTACTACAAGAAGAAGGGCGGCGATGCCCATGTTTGTCGGGAGTGGGACTCCGACGAAAGCTCAAGCGACTCCTCCGACGACGAGGACACCGCCAACATCGCCGTCACCAAGGGCCTCCTCTTCCCCAACGTCGGCCACAAGTGTCTCATGGCCAAGGACGGCAAAAAGAAGGTAAAATCAAGGTCCTCCACTAAATATGAAACATCTAGTGATGAGGATGATGATAAAAATGAGGAGGATAATTTGCGCATTCTTTTTGCTAACCTCAACATGCAACAAAAAGAAAAATTAAATGAATTGATTAGTGCTATACATGAGAAGGATGATCTCTTGGATTCTCAAGAGGACTTCCTTATTAAAGAAAATAAAAAGCATGTTAAGGTTAAAAATGCTTATGCTCTAGAAATGGAAAAATGTGAAAATTGTCTAGTGAGCTAAGCACTTGCCATGAGACTATAGACAACCTTAGAAATGAAAATGCTAATTTGTTAGCTAAGGTTGATTCTCATATTTGCAATGTTTCAATTCCAAATCCTAGAGATGATAATGATGATTTGCTTGCTAGGATTGAAGAATTGAACATTTCTCTTGCTAGCCTTAGAAATGAGAATGAGAAATTAATTGCTAAGGCTAAGAATTTTGATGTTTGCAATGCTACTATTTCCGACCTTAGGACCTAAAAATGATATGTTGCATGCTAAGGGTTGTTGAACTAAAATCTTGCAAACCCTCTACATCTAATGTTGAGCATATTTCCATTTGTACTAGATGTAGAGATATTAATGTTGATGCTATCCATGATCACCTAGCCTTAATTAAAAAACAAAATGATCACATAGCACAACTTAATGCTAAGATTAGAGAGCATGACTTAGAAAATGAAAAATTTAAACTTGCTAGAAGCATGCTCTATAATGGGAGACGCCCTGGCATTAAGGATGGCATTGGCCTCCAAAAGGGAGACAATGTCAAAATTAATGCCCCTCCAAAGAACTTATCTAACTTTGTTAAGGGCAAGGCTCCCATGCCTCAGGATAACGAGGGTTTACATTTTGTACCCTGCCGGCTATCCTGAGAGCAAGATTAGGAAAATTCATTCTAGGAAGTCTCACTCTGGCCCTAATCATGCTTTTATGTATAAGGGTGAGACATCTAGTTCTAGGCAACCAACCCGTGCCAAGTTGCCTAGAAAGAAAATTCCTAATGCATCAAATGATCATAGCATTTCATTTAAAACTTTTGATGCATCTTATGTTTTAACTAACAAATCCGGCAAAGTAGTTGCCAAAATTGTTGGGGGCAAACACAAGGGCTCCAAGACTTGTGTTTGGGTACCCAAAGTTCTTGTTTCTAATGCTAAAGGACCCAAAACCGTTTGGGTACCTAAAATCAAGAACTAAATTTGTTTTGTAGGTTTATGCATCCGGGGGCTCAAGTTGGATACTCGACAGCGGGTGCACTAACCACATGACAGGGGAGAAAAGGATGTTCTCCTCATATGAGAAAAACCAAGATCCCCAACGAGCTATCACATTCGGGGATGGAAATCAAGGACAAATCTTATACCCAAGAGACTTTAAAGGGATTCTTGAGACGGGCTCAAAATGAGTTCGGCTTAAGGATCAAGAAAAAAATTAGAAGCGACAACGGGACGGAGTTCAAAAACTCTCAAATTGAAGGCTTTCTTGAGGAGGAGGGCATCAAGCATGAGTTCTCTTCTCCCTACACTCCACAACAAAATGGTGTAGTGGAGAGGAAGAATCGAACTCTATTGGACATGGCAAGAACCATGCTTGATGAGTACAAGACACCGGATCGGTTTTGGGCCGAAGCGGTCAACACCGCCTGCTACGCCATCAACCGGTTATATCTTCATCGAATCCTCAAGAAGACATCTTATGAACTCCTAACCGGTAAAAAGCCCAATATTTCATATTTTAGAGTTTTTGGTAGCAAATGTTTTATACTTGTTAAAAGAGGTAGAAAATCTAAATTTGCTCCTAAAACTGTAGAAGGCTTTTTACTAGGATATGACTCAAACACAAGGGCATATAGAGTCTTTAACAAGTCCTCAGGACTTGTTGAAGTTTCTTGTGACGTTGTGTTTGATGAAACTAACGGCTCTCAAGTAGAGCAAGTTGATCTTGATGAAATAGGTGAAGAACAGGCTCCATGCATAGCGCTAAGGAACATGTCCATTGAGGATGTGTGTCCCAAGGAATCCGAAGAGCCTTCAAGTGCACAAGATCAACCATCCTCCTCCATGCAAGCATCTCCACCAACTCAAGTTGAGGATGAGGCTCAAGATGTTGAACAAAAAGATCAAGAAGATGAGCCACCTCAAAATGATGGCAACGATCAAGGGGGAGATGCAAATGATGAAGACAAGGAGGATGAACAACCAAGGCCGCCACACCCAAGAGTCCACCAAGCAATACAACGAGATCACCCCGTCGACACCATCCTCGGTGATATTCATAAGGGGGTAACCACTCGATCTCGTGTTGCACATTTTTGTGAGCATTACTCGTTGTTTCCTCTATTGAGCCACACAGGGTAGAGGAAGCACTACAAGATTCGGATTGGGTGATGGCGATGCAAGAGGAGCTCAACAATTTCACAAGGAACGAGGTATGGCACTTAGTTCCACGTCCTAACCAAAATGTTGTAGGAACCAAGTGGGTCTTCCGCAACAAGCAAGACGAGCATGGTGTGGTGACTAGGAACAAAGCTCGACTCGTGGCCAAGGGGTATTCACAGGTCGAAGGTTTGGATTTTGGTGAAACCTATGCACCCGTAGCTAGGCTTGAGTCAATTCGCATATTATTAGCCTATGCTACTTACCATGGCTTCAAGCTTTATCAAATGGACGTGAAGAGTGCCTTCCTCAATGGACCAATCAAGGAGGAGGTCTACGTTGAGCAACCTCCCGGCTTTGAAGACAGTGAGTACCCTAACCATTTTATAGGCTCTCTAAGGCGCTTTATGGGCTCAAGCAAGCCCCAGAGCATGGTATGAATGCCTTAGAGATTTCCTTATTGCAAATGGCTTCAAAGTCGGCAAAGCCGATCCTACTTTATTCACTAAGACTCTTGACAATGATTTGTTTGTATGCCAAATTTATGTTGATGATATCATATTTGGGTCTACTAACAAATCTACATGTGAAGAATTTAGTAGGATCATGACACAAAAATTCGAGATGTCGATGATGGGGGAGTTGAAGTATTTTCTAGGATTCCAAGTCAAGCAACTCCAAGAGGGCACCTTCATTAGCCAAACGAAGTATACTCAAGATATCCTAAGCAAGTTTGGAATGAAGGATGCTAAGCCCATCAAGACACCCATGGGAACCAATGGGCATCTCGACCTCGACACGGGAGGTAAGTCCGTGGATCAAAAGGTATACCGGTCGATGATTGGTTCATTGCTTTATTTATGTGCATCTCGACCGGACATTATGCTTTCCGTTTGCATGTGTGCAAGGTTCCAAGCCGACCCTAAGGAATCACACCTTACGGCCGTGAAACGAATCTTGAGATATTTGGCTTTTACTCCTAAGTTTGGGCTTTGGTACCCTCGGGGATCCACTTTTGATTTGATTGGGTATTCGGATGCCGATTGGGCGGGGTGTAGGATTAATAGGAAGAGCACATCGGGGACTTGCCAGTTCTTGGGAAGATCCTTGGTGTCTTGGGCTTCAAAGAAGCAAAATTCGGTCGCTCTTTCCACCGCC